>OY978023.1:3641302-4853403 GCA_963854515.1 Pandemis heparana | reverse complement strand
GAAAACCCTTGATTTACAATCAAGAAGATTTGATATTGCACGTGATGAATCACATTATTAATGTACACAAACGAATAAATCACGTTTTATTACGTCGGAAAAGGTCCGACAGTTTCGAATCGATTCGCGATTCTTAATCATGGTGCGACGGGGGCCAAGACGCGACGGCCACTGCGTTACTATGGCACTGGTTAATATGTCTGAGCCTCACGGTAGTTTTATATTAAAAAGAATCGCATTACATGGAAAGGTGCAGATTACTTTAAAAATACCCAACAGTCCTTTGCAGACGCGACTTTTGAAATACTGCGGACAATGGTAAAAAAAATATGGAGCCTACCTTCATTTTAACAAGTGATACAAATTATTAAAAAAAAATACTGGGTTGAGTTGAAAAAAAAGCTTCTTATAGAAAAAAAAACATCTGTTTTGATTTTATTTTTGAAATCTTTTAAATTCATAAGTCATAAGTCATTTATTTGCAGAAAATAGTGTACAATAAGATGGTAAGCAGGAACAACAATGACACAACTATTCCACTACACAGTAGTATGCAAATTATTTGTAGTAGTATGCACTACATCTACAAATCGCTCTATAATTCCACTTTATTTCCTTTTTCCGGGTAAAACTCGTGTTTCAGTTCATCCCAAAACTTAACTCTCTTTTCTTCTGGTATTTTAACCATTTTAAACTTTTTACCTATGTTCAAAGCTTTAAGAGGAAATTGATTTAGTAACGGATCCCAGCGAAGATTATCTAGACACTGATCATTGTCTTCGGGTGTCGGATTACTGAAAAATAAAAAGAAGTTGAAACAAAGCAGAATATTGATTTCATAGCAGTGCGGTGCGCCTGCTTTGCGAATATGAACTTTTACTTTGAACGAAAATCCTGGGTTTTAAAGCCCACCGTAGATACACGAAAAACTTTTTAATTTATAATCAAAGCATAATTTGAAATAGGTACCTAGTCAAATTAGCTAACTTGCTTATATTTGTGGCATTATTTGATAATTTACTTATACATTAATAATTAGCTCCTTTACTCGTATTCATCCAAAATATTCCTATGATATTTTAGCAATCTCTAAATTAACTCATCGAATTAATTCATTCATTCCTTACCCGTGTTTTGCAAAATTCGTCCATAACCTCGCGATTTTCTTAATGAAGTGCCTTTCATTAGAAACCGCGGCACTATTGTAGACGTCATTTGCCAATTTACATTTGAATAGGTAGCAGATTTCATCCCCGAGCGTCGCGCCCGACAAATTCAAATCACCCACCGAAGAATGCCAGCCCACACTCAGCGCACTTCTGTGTGCGAACCTGTACAAGTAAACTTTGCTACACGACACTTCGGCGTGTAATCGCGCTTGCCGAATCAACGGATAAATAACTTGGTCTGACACGTATTTCGCGTACCGCCGCAAACTTCGCTCCCCGATCGTCCCATTCACAAAATAAAACTCCATTATTTTCTTAAGGATCTTTCTGTATCTGTTCGAGCCGTATTCATCCACCGCTCCCTCGAAGGGCACCAAATATTGGAAATTGTAATTTAAATACTTCAGAAGCTTTCTGTTCTCAACTAAGCCTTTCAATTTGTGAAGAGATTCCAAGTTCGTGTACCCTATCATTACGTCGGCGATGTTATTCGTCATACGGCTTTTGTACACATTAAGGGGCAATTTGTGTACGAATGAATGTTTTTTTACCCTCTCGATGGTAGGTCCAAAGGAATTGATCAAACGTTGATTGTCTCTAACTTCGGTGCTATCAAAAAGGTCTCGAGACGCCGACATCAAATCTTCGCTCGATGCTTCAGTGAGAATTTCATATAGTTTCGTGCGATTTAATTTATCAAAAGGTCCGCGTAAGTTCCTGTACAATTTATGGACAATTTCGAAACTATAGCTTCGGTAATCAGCTGGCGAAAGCGCACTACCACTTTGAATTATGACTCTCTTATACAGATCATCCGCTGCACTTGATATTAGTAAGGAGGCCACTAGCGTTGCCGCTTTTCCTGACCCGAACACTGTTACTGCAGTTGGGTCTCCATTAAACTTATTGATATTATCTCGAATCCATTTAAGAGCTGTTATGATATCCTTAGCCCCCATGTTGCCCAGAGCAAAGTCATCTTCAGTGTTCAAAAATCCAAAGATATCGGTTCGGTAAGACACGGTAACAACTACGACATCTTCATCGATAAGAAAGTCTGGTCTTTGTAAGTCATACGATTCGTGGAGCCATACCATTACTGGGTAGTAAGTGGTTTTGTTGCGTGGAAGAGGAGTATACACGCTGAGGCGGAGGCGATCCTCTTCGGGTGTGAACATACACGTATCATTGATTGGTGTACTAAAGTCGCAACTATGACAGTCGAACGCGACTTGCATTTTTGGCGGCTGAAATAAATTACATCTAATTAATTTGAAAAATAATATCATTTTTTGCTCTTAACTACCAATTCTAGTTTGCTTAAAAATGCTTTGTCTTACCTACTTTTCAAAGTACCTAAGTTTAAATCAAATGTTATCCAAATGCTAGAAAAGAAAAAAACTGAATATCAGAAAACACGGCACAGTTTTACATGAAATGTCGATGACGTCCTACGTATTACCTAAAACGTGATTCAGGCTGACAGTTCTGAAACTATACATACCTATAGTTTTATTTACATTGCATTTTGACCGATAAGACTATACGCAGGTTAGCATTACAGTCATAGTAGGTTCCTACCAAATAACATTTCATCTATTTATATTCATTTATCTGACAGTATCATTACAAATTAAACCAAGCTAAGCAACAAAATATACTTAATCCTGAATGTTGACACACCTTAAATCTAAAAACTCCTGTGGGCGACTGAGCGTAAGGGATATTCCAAAAGGCAGCAAACGGCTTGTTGTCAAACAAAGTTAACAATTTCCTTCCAATAATCACGACCCCGTCTGAATTTAAATTCACATCCTCCTCACAATTTGAAAACCAATTTAAATACAAAATTATTTGTAAAGAACTTCTATGGAAATATAACATTATTTTAACAGAAAATACATAATTAAACACAGACAGAATAAATGTTACTGAATGAACTTCAAATACTTCAAAGAAAAGCCACGTCATTTTATTCAAAGTAAGTAAACTACATCTAAAAGCGTATCAATGTTTCATAAATATTGGACTATGTGGTCATAACAATTTGTCATTATCATCTGGAAATTCCACGTTTTGATTAGAATATTGGTTTTAGAAAAGGGCGTACAAATACAAAATTTGCGTTCCACAAATTAATGGACGACAACTAGGGAGGATTTTGCTTTACACACAAATAAATGGGTGGATTTTTGGCGTTGTAATTTGTGTGCCATACTTTAAAGTATAGCACACAAATTACAACGTCAAAAATTCACCCAAATAAAGAAATAATAAAGAATTTCACGCAAATACCAAATTAATAGCTTGTTATTATTTATATGTCGACCGTGTACAAAATTAACAAATGAGGAGTCATTATTCAGCCAAGCTTTATGGCGGCCATAAAGATTAATTTCGATAATAACTGAAAGATATCTACCGTTTAGTTAATAGTTGATCACTTGTGTAATATTTTGTCATTACGTCGACGATGTTGCGTTTAACACTCCAATTAAACGTGTTATATTTTCTTGTCGTCAGTGTTTACGCTGTGAAGCCTTTAGTGAAAACTACACATGGCGAGGTAGCAGGAAAAGTTTTGAGGACTTTATTGAAAGATGTTGAATACTACGGCTTTGTGGGAATACCTTTTGCGGCTCCGCCAGTCAGGAGTTTGAGGTTTACGGTACGATGTTTGTTTTTATTTTAAGAAAAATTACAACTTTATCCGGCTATCATTCGTTACTATGAACTTTGTGTAACTTACATACATACATACATCATAAATCACGTCTTTATCCCTTACGGGGTAAACAGAGCCAAAGGTAACAAGACCTTAAGGCCACGTTTAGCGTGATTGTGGGCGTGGGCACCTATACAGGTGGAAAGGGAAATCAAAATAGTGATGGGTTGCTAGCCGCATCGCCTATAACATGATTTTGATGTGTAACTTATTCTTATATTGATACATAGATTTTTGTTAAATTACAGCCACCAGAACCCTTAAAACCGTGGAATAATGTCCTAAACGCTACAAAAGAAAAGCAACCCTGCTTTCAATTTAGCAATGATGTCAAAAAAGGTCAGCCCTTCAGTCATTACGGAGCCGAAGATTGCCTCTACCTCGACATTTTCACGCCGTCATTACATCAGAACAAGCACGCTATTATTATATTCCTACACAATACGCTATTCCGGTATTCATACAATAACAGAGATTACCGGCCCGATTTTTTTATTGAAGAAGACGTCGCGATTGTGACAATAAATCATCGGTTGTCTTTGTTCGGATTCCTTTCACTGGAAGATGAGATTGTTCCTGGAAACGCAGGATTAAAAGACATCGTCGCGGCCTTAGAATGGGTAAAAAATAATGCGATATACTTCGGAGGTGATCCTAAACGAATTACGTTGATGGGATCGCAGGGAGGCGCCGCCGCGGTCGACCTCCTCATACACTCTCGCGCAAACGAATTATTTAATTCGGCCATCTTGCAAAGTGGCACAGCGTGGAGCACTATGTATCTACAGGAAAATTCGCGAGAGAGGGCCTTCAGGCTAGCCGAGCTGTTAGAAAGAAGCTCTAGTAGCTCCAGGCGAGTCTTAGAAGCGCTCAATGAAATTTCCCCTGCGGATTTACTAGGTCAAGAAACCGCTGCCAATCCCAAGGATTATGCCAAAGAAAATCAAAGAAGCATGCTTACGTTCGGACCTGTAGTGGAAGCTCATCCGAGCGGTCTAGTGACCGAGTATCCGGAGCGTGCCAATAAAACAAGCGTGCCTGTTATGATTGGATTTAACTCCCGCGAGGGTTTGGAAGCATCTCTGCAGTATCTCATCGAGCCCAAGTACTTGAGTTTTCTCGAGAAAGACTTCCCTTTGCTAATGCCGCTGCGACTCCGTTATAAATTCGATCCTCTCGGCAATCGCTACTACGACGCGGTGAAAGATGTAAAGAAATTTTACTTTCCCGGCGGTAAAGTTAAGATTAGTAGTGTGCCAGAGTACGTGACTTACATAGGAGACGTGCTAACCGCGTACGCAGTCGACGCCATGGCGGGGAAATACGCGAATATATCTTCGAGTTCGGTGTTTTATTACCAATTTGACTATTACAGCGAATTGAGTGAGAATAAAAATAATTTATTGAGGCTTTCGACCGTGCAGGAGGGCACGTGGGGCGCGGCCACCGGGGACGAGTTATGTTACCTGTTCGTGTGTCCCAGCTTAAAGGCTAAATATAAGAAGTTTTATCGCCAACAATCGGAAGAAAGTACGATTTCATGGAAGTTAGTGGCTCTGTGGAGTAACTTCGCTAAATACGGGTAAATAATAAACCAACCCTCCCCAGACATACCTAATTAGGCATTGATGTTTTTTAAATTAGGTATATTCGCTTATAGTTTATAGCTAAATTTTATAATAATTTTTTATACTTAAAATTTACTCTCAGCATAACATTAGCCTGTGCCCAGCTGTGTAACGTATATAGGCTGAAGATGATGATAATAACATTAGCGCTTAAACAATGAGAACAAAAATTTCCGTTCCTTTCTACCTAATTGCCTTTTCTTTTCGTCCAGAAACTTTGAGGGCTACCGGTATGATTTATTCTAATTATGCGTCATTTGCAGACATCCTACACCAAAGGGCGCAGCAGCAGACAGCTTCGACTGGCCCCCGTACAACAATGAAACAAAAGAATATCTCTACATCGGCAAACAATTTGAAGTGAAACGTAACCCAATCAATACCCGATTCCGATTCTGGGACCAATTCCTTGAGAAATGGGGGCGGAGAGCTGTGAACGGAATCATTTCCGAATCGGCAAATAAAGATGAATTCTGACTCGATTGTTTCATTACTTCAATGAAAGTTTTGGTTTTGTTGAAAATTAAAGTTAGGTTAGGTGGGTACTTTAGAATTCAGCCTGGATGACTAGAATTGTAAAATACGGAAAATGAGAAAAATTGTTATTTGTTTGTACATAAAAAAATATGTACAATGAGATAATAATATGATTCTTAGACAAATCCATTTAGTACCCGGGTTATTGCAAGCCGCAAATTATATTTCACATAGGTAGCTACTTATACTCGTAAAATATTACGAACCTAAATTGGACACTAACGAAAAATACATACTAACGAAAATTTTAAATTAAACTAGTACCTACATAAATGAATTTAAATCGCTTGGTTGCTTTTGATTTTGTTACTAATTTAGACACAAGAATACGCATAAGTTTCTCCGTGCGATTTTAAATAAATTATCAAATTATTTTCTTTGAATCAAGTACGTATTCAACCATTACTAAACGCAACCGATTAAAGCCGTTATCAGAGATAAACTAGTAAAATAACGCAAAGATTAACCGCACACGTATCTAGGGGCCACGTCAGTAGTCAAACAACTATAATGTTATCATTATTTAATACTTATACAATTGACAGCCGGCTCTAACATGACACATAAAACACACTTAGTTTATTGCCTATTAATTTTGTGTTTCATAAATAAAATTGGCGGCAGTTTAGTTGTAAATACAAATTCCGGTAAGTTAGAAGGAAAGGAAGTACCGTCTATATTGCAGAATGAAAAGTACTATTCTTTCACGGGCATTCCGTATGCTAAACCACCTGTCGGCGTCCTCAGATTTATGGTAAGTGAAAAAAGGCATTTACCTAAACATACTCCCCTAAAAAAACAGTCCCTGTCTGATTTGGTCGTGCAAGTGCTTTATTCTAGAGATGCCTGAGTGCCAACAGGAATTTTATCTCGTCATTCATTTGTTTATCCAAGTTTGGGAAATCTGATAGGTACGCTCACTGAATACGTTGAATGTTTCAGCCACCGGAGCCGCATCCTGGCTGGGACGACGTATTAGATGCCAGGAAAGAAAAAAAACATTGCGCTCAAAGCAATACTCCTGTTAGACGCATCAAAAAGGAAGGCTTCTGCGGCGATGAAGACTGCCTCAACCTTAACATCTTTACACCAAAACCACCGGCGCAGGATCTTCACCTGCCTGTAGTAGTATTTTTCTACAGCGAACACTTCAGGGTTTCCTTTAATGGAAGCAAAGACTATGGACCGGACTTCTTCATGCACGAAGACGTAATTCTAGTACATGTACACCACAGACTTGGCACTTTCGGTTTCATGTCTTTTGAAGATGACTTACTGCCAGGCAACAATGGATTGAGAGACGCTATCTTAGCTCTTAAATGGATTAAAGATAATATTCAATACTTCGGAGGTGACCCCAAACGTGTAACTTTAATGGGAAGCCAGAGTGGTAGCGCTCTAGTTGACATTTTGTTGCTTTCATCGAAAGCAAAGGGATTATTCAGTGGTGTTATAATGCAAAGTGGAACTTCTTGGAACTCTATGTATTTTAATAAGAATCCTCGTGCAAAAGCTATTGAGCTATCGAAGGTGCTTGAGGAAGAAGCTGCCACGAGCTCCTATTTACTAAAACGCTTTGCTGACATTCCTGCTGCAAAGCTAGCGGAAACTGAACCTCTAGCTGTCCACGCAGATGAAGCGAGAGCCATCCAAAGGGGAGTGCCTCCGTTCGGACCTGTCATTGAGCACGATCATCCGGACGCGATCGTTACTGAATATCCAGAAAATAAGCCAATTGATATCGACGTACCGGTCATGATTGGGTTCAACTCTCGAGAAGCAATAGAGGTGACAGAGAGATACTTGCACAAACCTCAGTACCTTACGTTTGCTGACAGAGATTTCCTAGTACTATTTCCCGTAAGAACGAACTATCATTTTAAAATACACGATGAAGTGTATGGTCATGCTGTTGAAGATATTAAAGACTTTTATTTCGACGAGAGTTACATTAAAATTAGTAAACCAGGAGAGTATATAACATACATTGGAGACGTGATGTCTTTTTACCCTATAGATTACACTGTTAGAAAATACACAAATTCATCTAGTAGTAAAGTGTTTTACTACATGTTTGACTTCAGTGGAGAACTCAATTGGAGAAAGAAACTCAGCCTTGAAAATGCTATGTCTATCGATGGTACCTGGGGAGCTTCTCTCGGAGACGAGCTCTGTTACTTGTTTGTCTGCAATGCGATGAGAAAAACTTATAAAAAGGTGTTGCAAGATGAAGATTCAGAGGAAATTAAAGTTTTATGGAAAATGGTGAAGTTGTGGACTAACTTCGCAAAGACTGGGTAAGAACCAATTTATTTAGCATTAGGTAAGTATATAAGTATGTAAGTAGGACTGCCGGTATAGTACTGCCCATGGTTGATATTAATGAACTTGTTTCTAAGTAGGTACTTAATGATATGTGATACAAATACATGACCCGTTATTTTAGTCGTGTATATAGATGTCCTGGTGATAATAACAATTGTATTGCACTTCGCAGCAACCCAACGCCTCCAGGAGAAGATTTCACATGGAAGCCAGCCACGAAGAACAAGAAGGAATGCCTAGTGATCAACGATGACCTCGAGATGAAGGAACGACTGTACGATGACAAAGTGCAGTTCTGGGATGACTGGATAGCCAAGTACGGAGAAATGGCAGTCAATGGAGTAGTGCATGATATTAAAGATGAGCTTTAGTGTAAGATATTTGTGTAATAAAGTATAAATATCAAATTAACCTTAGACGTTTTTTATTACTTCGACAATTTATTTCACAATCATTAATGCATAGATTCAGTTTATTTATTACTGCTGTTAGCTGATGCTGGTTGCGGCTAGCTATGCCAGACCCTATTTTTACCAACCGACCTGATTGAAAAGAAAGCTAAACGTGGCCTTGGGTCTTTTTACCTTGAGCTCTGTCTACTTCGTGACTGATAAAGACGTGATTTATATACTATCTTAATGTACCTATGTATCTGAAAAGAATGCTAATTTAAAAAGCTTATGAGGTAGAAAAAGAGAGAGAGAGAAATATGATAAATGTATAAAAAAAGAAGCTATCACAGAACCTCAGCACAAATAACTAAAGGCCCACTTGCACAGTCCAGAGTTAAAAATTAAATCGCTAACTCGGGGTTAGGTTTGACAGTTGGACATTTTGACTCTACTTAGCCCCGGGTTAGCATCTAACACAGGATTAAGTCGTTAACCTTGGTCCGTGCATGTGGCCCTTAACCTCAAACGATACTAATTCGGTGAAAAAGTTAACTACCGAATTCATACCTAATCAGATTTTTAGTCTTGAACGGCCAATCGTTACTAACCGCGATTAACGATTTGTTATCAATTAGATAAATTAGGTACACGTTAGTCGTTCCTATCGATGTAGTACAACACATCACCGATGATGTTTTGTCAATCTCACCGAGCACTAAAACAATAAATTAGGTTCTAAGATGTCAAGGAACTCAATATTTTTGCTTGTGATTTTATTTATTTTAGATTCGTGTGTTAGTGAAGATAATGTAAAAGTTACTTTGAAACAAGGTGTGCTGTCGGGAATTGTTGGTGAAACATTATTAAAAAAACAACATTACAATGCCTTTAAGGGAGTTCCTTACGCTGAGCCACCAGTTGGCGCCTTAAGATTCTTGGTAAGTTTTGTTCAATTCAATTATATATACCTAACTATTCTTTTTTATTTCTGAAGCATTAACTGATACAATTTTGACGCATACTTTGCTAACGTTACCCGTGCATTCGAGATAATAAATGGATTATTTTAATTTAGTTTACGTGATTTTCAGCCTCCGAAACCTCACCAAGGATGGGAAGGCACTTACGAAGGACACTTAAACAAACCAACATGTCTCCAATACAATTCACGAGGACGCAACGGGGAGGACAGAGGCATGTCGGGATCCGAGGATTGCCTCTACCTCAACGTATTCACTCCATCCCTCCAAGGCAGTGCCCCAGTCGTAGTATTCGATTACAACGACAACTTCAGAACTGGATTCAATAGCAGCGACACTTATTCTCCCGATTTTTTCCTTGAAGAAGAAGTTATAGTTGTCACTGTACGCTATCGAGTCGATATATTAGGATATCTCACTACCGAAGACGAAGTGATACCTCCTAATGCTGGCTTGAAAGATTTTATCTTAGCTTTAGAATGGATCAAAGAAAACATAAAGCAGTTCGGTGGAGACCCGAACCGAGTGACGCTGATGGGCAGTCGCGGGGGCGCAGCATTAGCTCACATATTACTGTATTCCGAAAAGGCCAAAGGCTTATTTTCAAGTGTCATCATGCAAAGTGGTACAGCCTTCGAAACTGTTTTTTATTCTAAACGGGCCAGACAAAAGGCTTTACAACTAGCAGAAGCATTTGAAATCAGAACTGACGACACGAAGCACGTATTGGAGGAACTGCAAAAAATAGACGCAGAAACCGTGTTTATGAAACAAATCGAGATAATTGACATTGAAGACATGCTGGAATATCAAATGAGCATTTTTCCATTCTCACCCATAGTCGAGGCTGACACGCCGAACGCTGTACTCACAGCTCTACCAGAAAATCATGAATTGATCAATGATGTTCCGATTATAGTCGGGATGAACTCTAGAGAAGGACTGGACTTGGTCTCACACTATATATTCGAGCCACGTTTATTAGAACAAGCCGAACAAGATTTCTTGATACATTTCCCAGTACGAGCTGGCTTCAGATTTGATCGTAACAGCTCTGTATACAAAGACGTTGAGAAAGAAATCATAGATTTTTATTTAAAAGACGGTGTCTTGTACTACGGGAATATTTTACAATATGCTGTGTATGTCGGCGATTTGATACATAACTACGCTCTAGATTACACCGTGAGAACTCTTTCCAAAGATATGTCATCTCCCTTATTTTACTACGTGTTCGATTACAGAGGTATGCTGAATGAAAATAGTAATTTCTTGGCTAGAAGAGCAAGGAGTTCAATAGAGAATTGGGGCGCCACAGTTGGAGATGAGATATGTTATCTGCACGTATGTAAAAGGATAGTGAAAAATTATAATGAACTGGTGAAGCTAGTAAGCGAGCCGACAGAATACAAAGTTTTGAAGAAAATGGTGCGGATGTGGACAAACTTCATCAAGACCGGGTAAGAGCAAATAAGAAACAACGATAATTGATAATCGCGGAATATAAGACATATGGCTCGAAAGGACGCTTTTAATTATTAAAAAGAAAATATAGTTGATGTAAACAAAACATCAAGTATACAACAAATGAATTTGAGTATCCCTAAGGTGCTGCCCATGCGTACACCTTTCACTAAACATACCTCAGTCCATTTACAATATCATAGTTCAACGTCTAATAAGGAATTCCGTTGCTATCGTCTTCAGTTTATTTTAGCAATAGAGTATCCCGTACGTTAGCTCCATTACAAAGCTGTTATTAAGGACAGCAAAGCATTAAGTAATCTACTAATGAATTTATCAAACTTTTCAGGAACCCAACACCAAAAAAAGAAGATGCCGTACTGAAAAACATAACCTGGGAGCCAGTCAGTAAAGACAGTGAGGACAGCCAGTATCTGCACATTACAAAGAAGCTACGTATGAAAGTGAACCCCCTTGGCGAAAGACGTGATTTCTGGGATCAGTTCCTTAAGAAGTATTCTGAAATGGCCATCGATGGCGTTGTCAGAGACCCCGAGGCGGCCCACGAAGAATTATAATAACGCAAATATGTATGGTATTTTTTATTTTACTCTGAATTAAAAAATCCATCCTTTATTACTACCTATTATACTATAGTGGAACACGTTTTACGTCGCGTAAAAAATCATCTAACGCTGTTACTTTTGCCTCTCTCTCAAAGGTAGTCTAAAAACCAAAATTAAAATAGCAGCATTTTTATTTCTAAAAGTTTTAACTGTTCTATAGTAATTTAACTAATACATACGAGTAGTAACGAAAAGTCTCGGCAAACCGCATCTTTGCAATGCTAATGACACAAAGCACAACTATGTAGATACGTATCTACATAGTTGTAGTACCTGGGAACACAGAGCCAAACTCACAAGGAAACTACACCGATGAGCAAAAATAACCGTTTTTTTACCCATATATTTTTTCCTATACATACATACATAAATCACGTTTTTATCCCTTACGGGGTACACAGAGCCTAAGGTAACAAGACCTAAAGGCCACGTGGGCGTATAAGGTGGAAAGGAGAATCAAAATAGTGATAGAATAGAATAGAATAGAATATTTATTTTACACAATAATTGTCACATAATAACAAACTTACAGGCTAAGGAATGGGTTGCTTTGCTAGCCACATTTTTTTCATTCACTACGAATTATAACGAAAAAAATGTTGCATTTTTTTTTTCAGGTTAGATTATTGCTAGTGCTTATCACTAAACACCTGTATTAAGGCGCTGTCAACAGCAAATGACCTTGAGCAGCGCCACTCTTCACACATACGGATCGCATGCCTGTTAGTGAAGGAGAAGAAACTATTTCAGCAGCTTGGCGCGCGTCTAAAATCTTGCAAATAAGACACAAATAAACAGAAATAAAAAAAGTATAGATTATTTGTGAAATATGACTCGTTAGCCGTGTAGGTATTGAATATGTTGACTTCATGTTTTTAACTGTAGACCCATACGTTGAAAAAATAAAGACATAGAACCGTTTAATGATGATTTTAAGACCAATCTTTGCAATTATTTTCTATCGAGCCGATTTTGTTCAATTATGTATCGAGTCCGTCCAGCGTCTCAAACAGATATGATGAAAATTGACATACATATTTTTTTGGATTTTTATTGTGTGTAGTTTTTCTTAAAAAAGTGCTTAAATAACATCAATTTCAACAAAATTAGGTGTTGTCAGCCTCTTAATCAATCAACAAATACGAAACAAAACGTTAGCAAATTTGGTAAAAATAATTACAGAGTTAAAGTTTCACGACCTACAAACTAGAGCAAATGCAAATTTCACAGTGATAAGAGCCGACATTCTCAAAGTGGCCGCTCCAGCTAATGAACAAACTACGAACTCTACAAAGCTAAGACAAAGAGCTGTATCTACATCACGTTGCGTAGATCAGGGGTTCTCAAAGTGTGGTACGTGAGCCCCTACTACACA
Organism: Pandemis heparana; assembly: GCA_963854515.1. Taxonomy (NCBI): domain Eukaryota; kingdom Metazoa; phylum Arthropoda; class Insecta; order Lepidoptera; family Tortricidae; genus Pandemis; species Pandemis heparana. Next base: position 4,840,182 of record OY978023.1, on the reverse strand, counting down.
ATAAACCTTTAAAACTACACTACAGTAGCCAGCCATAAAGACTCTGCTTCGGTCTTCCATAAATATTGCACTTCGGTCTTTGGAAAGAGACAATTGACAACATTTCATTTTTATAACACCTGACACACCTGACACCTATATGTGGTTCGAAAGCATTTTGCCTCCCGATCACTGCAATATGTTTATATAATTTTAATATTGCTTATTATAAAAAATAGAAATTAATTAAAAATATCTCCTAATTTTACCCAAACTACCACAGGATAGGTGAAACGCCTTTGCTTTTTTCACGAGAAAAAATAAGCGATCATAATTTTCTATTTTTGACAACTTCAAATTACAAGGGGGGCAACTCTGGAATTCTGTTTTCGAAGTTCGTTGCATACCTACTCTCTCACTCTCAAGATAATGACTATTAGTATGAGCGGAACAGCACGAAGCGAACCTCGAAAATCGAATATTGGAGAATAGGGCCTGACATTGACAATTTGAAATTAATGTCAGTTTTTTTTTTCTATAGAGAAAAGACAAAGGAATAAGTGTGTATTCTGTGATAGTATCGGAGTTACGCCCTTTTAGAATAAGCACAAATTAATAAATTAATTATAAATTAAATACAAGCCCTAGCGAAAAAATTAAACTGACAGCATGTTCATCTTTTCAAACAAAATACAGAGAACCATTAAAATTATAGGCTCAGAAATATGAAATGTTGTCAATTGGCGTCACGTCAGTTAGAGCGAGGAAACTCTCTACGAAGCCGAACTTAGCCGAGAAGACCGATGTGCAGTCTTTATGTCGGGTACTGGGGGATTACCATGACTTCTTAATGCGATTCAGTTTAGGTTCGCTCGCTATCAGATCCATACTAAAAATAACATTTAAAAACTGAACTGAGTCGGAATTGAGACGTCATGGTACGGCCCCTGTACGCTAGTCTATCACTAAACTCGTTTTGTTGGTTATACTTTAAGAGCTTCCTTCATACCAACTTCACACTTAATTTTTTGAATCCTACTAATATTATAAATGCGAAAGTTTGTGACGATGTGATGATGTGACGATGTCAGTGAGTGAGTGTGTATGTTTGTTCCTCCTTCACGCTAAAACGACTGGACGGATTTGGATAAAATTTGGAACGAAGATAGCTGGTACCGTAGATTGAAACATAGGCTACTTTTTATCCCGGAAAATTGCACAGTTCCCGAGGGAAAGCGATAAACATGTCAATTGCTAATTCTACGCGGACGAAGTCGCGGGCAGAAGCTAGTATTATAAATGCGAAAGTTTGTGAGTGACGATGTGACGATGTGAGTGTGTATGTTTGTTCCTTCTTCACGCTAAAACGACTGGACGGATTTGGATAAAATTTGGAACGAAGATAGCTGGTACCCTAGATCGAAACATAGGCTACTTTTTATCCCGGAAAATTGCATAGTTCCCGCGGGATAGCGAAAACATGTGTCAAATGTCTATTCTACGCGGACGAAGTCGCGGGCAGAAGCTAGTCAAAAATAACAATGAAAAACCTTAACAGGAGTGTTCATTCAAACTAATCTAACCACTGTAAAAGTTTTCCAAAACAATTCTAAGACAGTTTGAATGCACAAAAAAAAAGTTAAGTACAACATCTACTGAGAGATAGGTTTTTCAAGTTGGCAGTCATGTTTAAAGTTTAGTCGATGTGGTTTGGGAAACTCTGCCATAAACTGAACTAAACTAACGGACCAAAGTTGAGAAACTCAACAGGTATAAGCAGTTAGGTCGGCGTATACTAATTAAGAGAGTAAATCAGTAGGTCATTCTATCAAACTCTTGAAACTGCTTCTGCGCAGTCATCAGTCAACGACTTTGACAATCACTGACTGTCATTGTCAAGGTTACCAATTTATTTACATTTTCGTTTTTTTTTTAATACGTTTATTCTCCATTCCAAAATTCCAATCCATAGGCGTTAAAATTAATAACATACATAGGTAAACAAACCAATTTCAGCTAAATTCCCACACTATAACCTCATTGTGAGCACTGAGCAATTTAGCATCACATCCACGGCAATGTTAAAGAATCATACTTATTATACACTAGCTTCTGCCCGCGACTTCGTCCGCGTAGAATTAGCAATTGACGTGTTTATCGCTATCCCGCGGGAACTATGCAATTTTCCGGGATAAAAAGTAGCCTATGTTTCAACCTAGGGTACCAGCTATCTTTGTTCCAAATTTTATCCAAATCCGTCCAGTCGTTTGAGCCTGAAGAAGGAACAAACATACACACTCACTCACATCGTCACATCGTCACGCATTTATAATTATTAGTAGGAATATTAGGATTAGTATGATATTGCACTTCAATTTTAATATGAACTTGGGGGGACTTTTTAGTTTACAAAACAATTAAAAAAGATTGAAATGGACTTCGTAAATCCTTATTGTCGGCACTCTAGTCAAGAGCTAATGGAAAAGGTACACCGTTGTTACCATGTAGGTTATGGGCAAAAGCATAACTCTTTCCTTTAATTCCTTGGATTTAAGTTCGATTCAAATGCCAATTAATATACATACTAAAGTTTAGTAACTAGACCATTAGGTGGCCTACTTGCTGCTCACCCTCTCATGTATAAAGTAAATCAAATTTGTTTCCAGTAGCGACATCTATCTCACACGCGTTGCAACTCTAGTGATGCGACTCACCGGTCACGGCAAGTAGGCGGAACCTAAGTTCCATCGGTAGCACGACCTGTTGGTAGTTCACTACCAAGTTAATAGATGGTGTCATTAAGTATTTTTTACGTAATATTATATTTTACATAGGTAGGTACACACAGCACAGCTATTCGGTAAGCACCTTTGCATGCACGCACCGCTTTAAACCTTACCGAATAGCTTTGCTGTGTACATTCCTTCCATTGTCATTTTGTATCCATGTTTTGAAATCTTTTATAATACCTACTCAATTAGATTAGTTTCTGTCAAAAATTACTTTACTTTGCTGACTGTACTTGCATTGTCATCCGTTCTACATTATATGTGTAAATCAGTCAATAAAGGTGCGACCACACCGCAGCTTAAAAAACGGTGACGATACGGAATCGCAACAAAATGTATGAAGAAACGGCGAGAAAACGTGACGCCTACGACACGTCACTGCGTAAACGCGGCGGTTTGGTCGCACCCTAATAAGGGAGCATAAATTATGCATTGTATAAGAGAGAGACGCATCAAGCACTTAATATGAATTTAGAGAAATATGTACTTACAAATAAGACGACTGGTTCCTTTAGGGTAGGAACTACGTACTTATACTGAAAGGTCCCTATATCTAGCATACGCATATATATTTTTTACCTCATATCATCAAAACCAATTGGTTTTGATCAGACCTAATTATAATAATGATAATTTTATATTATGATTATGACAGATACAGATACGGGGAAATTGATAAATGCAAAGTTATTTTATGCACCATAAATTCCCTGAGAACTCTTCAATGTGCCTAGGTACGAGTAAGTATATCTTAAATAATTAATTGCGTAAATTATGGTGCATAAAATGACTTTGCATTTTTTTATCGAAACGTATGAAAGCAGATCGTGTATCTTCGAGTTATAAAAATTGAATTTAATTATACCTACCATTATTTTTATTAGTACCTACTGGGAAATAATGGTAGGTGTAGGTGTAGGTAGACTTCAAAATCTTGTGCTGTAAGTTTGTGTATGTATATGATTTTAACCATTTTATGAGTTTGTATTAGGTACATATGGGCATGTTTATTTACGTATACCTATGTAACAGTCTAAAGTCGTCACAATTTAAAAGGCCCGTTTTGACAGTTCACGCCCATGAAGTTCTCTATTTTTTACCGATCGAAATGTTCTGAAGGTAATTGCATTTTTCATTGATGGGTATCGCTCACTCAGCTAAGTGCTGTGCATAACGATTTTTTCATATTGTCCACAGACTATTAATAATCGGTTAAGGAAAAAATAAATCGATCTAGATAATTTTTGTAAGGCCGACTCGCACTTGGCAGGTTTTATTTATTTTATTTAGACCAATTAATTACTGCATTTCACCAGCTGTGTAGTGATATTTACTGAAAATTATGACCTTGGAACTCAAAGCCGCAAACAATGGCAAGGCTGATTTCAATAGAATGGCTCGTCTTCATCATCTGAAGAAAATGATTGACTGAAGATTCACTTTCTAATCAGAAATTTAATCCAATGCCACTTTACAGTACATATTTAAATCGATCAAATACTCATGCAAACTTGAATCGATTTATCGTGAGTATCGAGTACCGAGTCGTACGGTGACATCACTAGTTACGTCGGGAAGACAAATTTCAAAACGGGCCTTTTATTTTGCGACGACTCTAATTATCATAATCCATTATGAGTAAGTTATGTTATGCCACAGTGTTATGCCCAGGGGCCTTACCATAACGTCCTAATTCCGACTCAGTTCAAGTTTTAGCTGTCACTTTTAGTATGAATCTGACAGTGAACGGATCTAAACTGAAACGCATTAAGACGTCATGGTACGGCCCCAGGTCATGTTAAAAAAATTAAGTTAAAATCAGTTAAAATAGTGTCTATACAATACTAGGTACCTAAATCTGTTCTGACTTACCTAAATACATTGACAACCTGATAAATACTCAATTAACACTTCGTGAATTTAAGCAGGATCCAAAATCTTTCAACTACCCTGCACTTGTATAAACTAATTCAAGAAAATCCAAATGAAAGTACAATATGCCGAGACTATGGAAATGAAAAACCAACAATGAATCAAAAGGGCTTAGTGTGAAAGGTTAGAATTATCCAATTATTTAGATTGGTTCAATTTCAGTTCTAATGGTACAATAATATATTATTAGTTTTCAATTATTTTCAGCATTAGATTAGTTGAAATTCCGTAGGAAAATGCAGGCACTTTTAAAAAACATGGGAGGCGAAGAAAACAGCAGTGCAGGGGCCTTACCATAACGTCCGAATTCCGACTCAGTTCAAGCTTTAGCTGTCACTTTGAGTATGAATCTGACAGCGAGCGAACCTAAACTGAATCGCATTAAGACGTCATGATAAGGCCCCAGTTTGTCTTACTTAGTGAAGTGAGGTGAAGTGACACTAATGAAGTGATGTCTGACTAGCCACACTTAACGAGACAAAATGCATTCGTATTTTTTTTTATGTATTGATGCCAAATGTATTTTAGGATGGTTCCAATACTTTATGGTTTTTGTAAGACTAGACTAAACATTCCAACCTTATATTAATATGGGTCTCGCTGTAAGACGCTTCACACAGAAGGAACTATAGGTAGCTGAAAAACTTAAGTAGGAAAATTATCTGTTGTGGTGTGTAGTGTACTAGTGGGGGAATTATGTGAAAAACCTTACTTTTTTTGATAAAAGTATGAAACTTGGCACAGTTATTCCTTATGTCAAAATAAGCCTATACAGGGGCCTTACCATGACGTCTTAATGAGATTCAATTTAGGTTCGCTCGCTGTCAGATTCATACTAAAAATGACAGCTAAAACCAGAACTGAATCGGAATTAGGACGTCATGTTAAGGCTCCAGAACTGAATATGGGACTTAAGTCATTTTTCTATTTTTTTTAAGTTTGTCGATTCGGACACATTACTCACACATACAACAGGTCATTTAACACTTTTTAACAGTTTTTCACCTAAACGAGGCGGTACAGACAAAGAAGCTACTCCGAAAATTCCGTCCTACTTACTCCACCATTAATCACTATTGGTCCGAGCGGACAGCACGAAACTAATTTCGAATTTCTAACTCTAGACTACAGGATGTAGAGGAGCGCTTTCAATACCTTCAACACCTCTTCCCACTTCGTCCCACTACTACAATATCAGTTCCATTATTGGTACTACTTGTATAGGAATAATGGAACTATAGACCGACCGCTTAAGAGGCTGACAACACCTAATTTTGTTGAAATTGATGTTATTTAAGCACTTTTTTAAGAAAAACTACACACAATAAAAATCCAAAAAAATATGTATGTCAATTTTCATCATATTTCAAACACGCTGGACAGACTCGATACATAATTGAACCAAATCGGCTCGATAGAAAATAATTGCAAAGATTGGTCTTAAAATCATCATTAAACGGTTCTATGTCTTTATTTTTTCAACGTATGGGTCTACAGTTAAAAACATGAAGTCAACATATTCAATACCTATACGGCTAACGAGTCATATTTCACAAATAATCTATACTTTTTTTTATTTCTTTTTATTTGTGTCTTATTTGCAAGATTTTAGACGCGCGCCAAGCTGCCGAAATAGTTTCTTCTCTTTCACTAACAGGCATGCGATCCGTATGTGTGAAGAGTTGCGCTGCTCAAGGTCATTTGCTGTTGACAGCGCCTTAACTGGGTCCTCGCCCGCGCGGGTACACGGGTACAGGGTAGGATGACAAAGGGAACCGAGAGCGATGCGGGCGGGTAGTGTGCCTGCCGCCCGCACCTCTCTCGGCCCCCTTTGTCGCCTACCCCGCGCCCCTGTGCCGCGTGGGCGAGGACACACGGCGGCCACGACGTACAAAATCCGCGTTCTGAAATGAACACAGGCACGACGTCGTCTGTACACGCGTCAATGTGTGCGTAAGATACACAGGGCTGTCTATCGCAAAAACCTAGTACTATAAGTACTACCAATGACATAAATATACTAAAGATATGGCTTAGATGTGTGCAAATAAATGTACTTAATCGTTATCTATTTATTTAAACTTACTTAAAATGTGTCTGTCTGTGTATTTAAGCATTATTATTTTCAATTACAATAGATGTACGACAACAAACTTAAGCGAATGATTCTGTAGTTATTTCATGTATTAATCGCGATAATTTCAGAAAGCATTAATTTTCTAATGTTTTATAAAATGAAGTAGGTAGGATAGGTTCCCGAACTTGTGACGTGCGGCCGACATACATCGCGTCGCGAACCCTACTAGTTGCCAGCAGCTTTCCGGCAGACTGCGCTTGAGGGGTGGGGTAACTCGAATAGGTGCGGGGCGGAGCGTGGCCATTCTGTACGTTAGTACTATTATATATTCTGTGGCGAGGACTTAGTTAAGCTGTCGGTCTATAGCTTGACGTGAGGGGAACGCCACGTCGACAATAGAGTTTTTAATGTTGCAGCTCGCAGATGGCTTAAGTGGCCTTATACTCCAAAATTCTAAATTCGAAGTGTCTATCGTGCCTTTCCGCTCCCACTATTAGTCATCAATATCAGATTGAAAGCGGCGATACGATACGCACTTCTAATTTTGGAGTAACCAGTAATGAGCATCTAAATTTTATTCTGATATAAATGATACTTATATATTTACCACACGGAACTCCAAACATCCATTTACCAACGTCATTAGTTATTAATACCATCAAGCGCTAGTTTGACGGCTTAACACAGTTTATACCGATAGGCGTAGTTTTTTAAATAAAAATACTGCAGTCGGTCGTTTCAGAACTCAGTTAAAGTTTGTTTGTCGGTTAGTACCAACCTAGAAAAGTCATTGGTTCCGCGAAAAGACCGTAAATCTCGTTTGCATTAAATAAATCATCGTGATTGTGTAATTACAATAAAATTTAATATTATTTCTTATTTATTTTCAAAGTACACAGCTACTGAACTAATAATTATTTGATTTTTTTTTCGCCTCAGTAGGCACCTACGTGCCAATTAAGCTACAATATTCACATTCTTTTAAATGTGCCTTACATTAAGAGTAGAATATATGTATAACTTAGTATAAATATCCTCTTCATCCATCTCCATCCTTTGAATAAACATAGTAATAGGTACTTTACGTCGCCCCGAGCCGTAAGTAGCTATTTACCGCCCGCGACACGAGCGGAAAAGTCCACTTCCTGGCCAGGGGAAGACGTAAAATTGTAACGTAAAATTCACACCTCGGGTGGCGATAAAAAAAACCTCAGGTCACATATTTATCGCCCTCGCTTTTGGTTCGTGCGACAAGTTCCTGCGATCTGAGACATTATTTCACCACCCTCGTAATGTAATGTATTATTAATTATTAAAGGTGACGTGACTTCAAAATTGGATTAAAAACTTTTCAATAAGTACATAACTAGTCGTACTCTTAAACCACATTTGCATGTATTTCTAATTACTGTAATTAGAATTGTTAATTAGAAAATTATTGTTTAACTTTAACTTTTAAACCCACAGTAAGAATTTTATAACGGAACCAACTGAAGTTATCGCATCGCATACGTTGTGTCCGTTTCATAAAAATTGCAGCAAAAAAACTTTCTCCGATCTTCCTTTGCGATCGCGTGACCTCGTTAACGTGATGGCTCTTTTGTTTTTAAAATAACTACCACTTTCGGTTTGAACGAAAATAAATTGCCACGTAAACGTAAGACACGGAGATTCAACTCATCCGAAACGAAGCGAACTGCTTACCTATAGCATGAGCGTTGAACTTATAGTGTACCTAAGTTTTTACGCGCTCACGTTAACGTCTCAAATAGTGTAAATTATTTTGGAAAAGTTAGCAACGCCATTACGGATCCAAACGGCAACAAACTGAGCCTCTCGATGTAAACGAAAGAAATAACATCATTGAAATTAATTTAAGTTATTCTTTAGATTTCTGAGCAAAAAATTTAACTTGCTACTAGAAGCTCTGATACTGAAATTACTAAAAACTCACGACCATGTGAACTCTACTGTATGTAGAGTGATCCGGATAAAGTCAAAGTCAAAGTCAAAATATCTTTATACAATTTAGGCTTTACAGGCACTTATATTAGATACACCGCGATTCAAAATCGCCGCGATCCCATGCAACTTTCATAGAGTTTACTTTAGTAGAGTAAATTAATTTGCAGTAGGTCTGTACGTTAGCAGCGTCATAACTAGCAATGATCCAACGTGTTACGAAGGCGCAGTAGTTTTCCTGTTACCGGTCTGTCGAGCTCTCAATCATATGCAGTTTGTTACATATAAGTATACTTAGGTGTATCGTATGATGGTCAACAATGAGAATGAGAGCAAAAGATACAGCTTTATACCATTTTCATTCTTGCCTGTCCTATTTGGTAAACAAAATTCTAACCTCAATGTGCTAATTTTTGTAAAGAATAAGGTGTATTATGTTATCAAATAAACCTGAGGTAGTATTTTGTACATAATTTTGCTGATATTTTATCTCCAGTTCCTTTATTTACGATGAAATATTTTAAAAATAACAAAAATGAGACGTTTTGAGGTTAGAATTTTGTTTACCAAATAGGACAGGTAAGAATGAAAATGGTATAGATAGAGATTTAGTTTTTAGAGAGAGCTTTATTCCTCACCTGGCAATAAGGAGCTATTCGTTATCTTGATTGATAGTTTAACGAACTGCTACTTTACTAACGTTTATTGCATGTATCGCATTACATTATTGTATGTGGTAGTGGTATAATGTATGAGGTTTTTCATCTTAGCCCTCAGGGCTGGCAACGGATCTGCACTCCTTTGATGTCGCGGGTGTCCATGAGTGGTGATGATTTAAAAACAAGTGACTCACTTGCTCGTTTGCAAACCTATTTCATAAAAGAAGACAAACATAACCAGTTATAGAACTTTGTTTACAACGGTGTTAAAAGAATTGGAAACATTTGCCGGAATATTCTGCGTTTAAAAAAACAAGTAAATCGTCTGACATATTTTCAAATGACAAACAGTCCGATTGTGCCCGTCTACTGACGTGCTACAGTGCCGCGGCCACCAATAGTAAAAAAAAAAACAACGTCGAAAAGAAAATATTTGGCAGAAACCGAACGCCTTCATTTACAAATGGTATTGATAGCTCGACACGTACACAAATAAAATACACTTGCTTTCAAAGTTAGGTCCTATCTAGATCACCATAGAGCAAATTCCACGCTAGACGTAATTAATTAAAATTTGCAGCCTAAACAAATTAAGAGCGCGACAATCGACATTATCGCTAGATAACGATACTGTATCGCGTTATTTCTTAACTGTTAAACAATTGCCTGTTTTGCATAATTCGAATTTTGAACTTAACTTTGAAGACTTCGAGCGAACCGCTTCAAGTTGTTTGGACTGCTTTGGACTCCACGTTCGAGTGCAGTGTTAGTTGAGATGACACCGCCGCACGGCCAGCACGTTGCTGATAACGAAGATAGTGACACGCACATTGTTGACATCGACTCGGACATTGAGCAGATCATCGCAGGCGCTATCAAAGGCAGGGACGAGCCAGTGGTGTTTCAAAACGAGAAGCAGGAGCCGGAGGTCGTGAGCATAGACATGAACGGAAACGGTAAGTCCCAAAATTTGTTTATTTCTTACTAGCTGTTGCCCGCGGCTTTGTCCGCGCAGAATTAAATACATATACCATATGGTACTCAGTCCAGTAGTTTGAGTTTATTCGTTACAAATATACGTACAAAAATACAAATCTTTCCTCTTTGTTAATATTAGTGTAGAAGCATAAGATAAATAACCCTTCATTGCAGCAATTCTAATACAGCTAGTAAATAAAAGAAATCAGATCTACACTTAAGACCAGATTATCTTAGACGGGGTACCTCAAGAACGCACGTCTCGAGAGTTTTTGCCATTTTCCATCCCAACACAATTTTTGTTTTTTATTAAGCGAAGCCCTCCTAAGAAGTTGCCTACATTGCCTTCTTACATTACTACTACTTCATACCTTGTGCTTGCCTATATGAACCCCGGTAATTCATAAAATCTTCTTCCACCCTTATTCCCAGTTCTATCTGGAGTCGGGTCTTCCCAAACTGCGGCACTGAGACGCTTACTCTTGGGTTGTAAGGTGGTTGCGGTTTTATGTCCCTCTCAATAATAATAATGATAATAAATGCATTTATTTCAAACAACAAAGACCAATACTATCTACTACCAGTAATAATAATGACTGAAATAGGCTACGTTTAATAGCCTTCGACACATTAATTTCTCATCTGTCTGAGAAAATTATATGCAATGGATATGAATAGTTCGAAAAACAGCTTTGTAACATAAATACCTAATGCCTCTGTCGACTAGATATCAAAGTGTCTTAACGAATTAACTATATCACTGAGTTTAAACCTGTTTTAATTATCTATCCATTTAATTCGATACGTGATTACTTGCGGGTGGTAGAACCTTGTCCAAGGTTCGCCCGGATCGCTATTATACCCTCTTACTCAATCCTGCCGCCAAGCAGCAGTGGAGAGTAGGACAGCCGGATAATTACTGACACAATATGAGATACCATCTTAGCCCTCTAGAGGCAGGCAACGTATCTGCAATTCTTTGTCACTTATATCCATGGATGATGGTGCTTACTTGATACCATCAAGTTTTGTGAAAAAAATAATCTCGAATCGAAACCTCGCAATTCAGCTTTAAAATTTGTCCAAAACCTAAACTTACTTAATTATTTACATTCGGATTGTTACTCATAAAACAACTTTTATTTTTGGCTTTTGCTTCATTTGCATACCAACTCTACCGGTAATAAAATAATACGTTGGTATAACAGCAATATACGTATTCACACATAAGTAGGTACTAAAGTTTACTTAGCTAAATACAAATCTGTACCTACCTATCACAATGACTGACGCTTTATTTATTTTGATTTTAAGTAGATGTTGTACGCAAACTTTATGTCTTACCTCTTAATGTTCCGGTAAAAAAGAATGCCTCAGTGACTAAATTCGATTGCTGTAGGTACAAACTGGCAATTAGGTGAGCTATATTTCATGCATTAAGAATAAGTACATAAAGAAATTTAGTTGAAATGGACGTCAAATCGATTTGCCGTAGGTATTATTATTGTGTCACATACGACATTAAGGGTGCGACCACACCGCCGCTTAAAAAACGGTGACGTTACGGAATCGCAACAAAATGCATAAAGAAACGGTGAGAAAACGTGACGGATACGACACGTCACTGCGTACGCGCATACGCGCATACGCGGCGGTTTGGTCGCACCCTGTATATTTTACAAAGCGTCTGTCGCAGTTGGTTGAACAATGTGATGTACAAAACATACAATGCACTTTGAATTGTATAGTACAAAACTTCGTTAAATCTTGTCATTTATAACAAAGTCGCGTTAAATAAATTGTGCATTTGGATTCACCGAGATTTACCGCTAAGAACACGAGCCTAACGAACTACATACTTATATACTTTGCTACTAATAGCTATAGCTATAAATTTAATCTACTTTTAAAGAGTTCGCTCTTGACTTCAAAAATTAATAGTACCTACCCAGAATGTAAGCGTGTCAAGACTATCTTTGTTTTCAATAATGATGAAGGTTATATTTAGAGTTCCGTACCCAAAGGGTAAAAACGGAACCCTATTAATAAGAGTTCGCTGTCCGTCCGTCCGTCCGTCTGTCACCAGGCTGTATCTCATGAGTCGTGATATGTATTTCTGTTGCCGCTATAACAACAAATAGTAAAAACAGAATAAAATTAATGTTTAAGGGGGCTCCCATACCACAAACGTGTTTTGCGGCTCGATATTAATAGCGGCAACTGGTAGACGCTTGAAATATTTAGAACAGAATGATGTATTTCTGTTGCCGCTATAACAACTAATACTAAAAACCAGCGTAATGTACCTGTGATGTAGGCTGTATTATGTATATCAGTGACCAATATAAAGTGAACCCACACTGCGTACATTTTGCTTTGGAGCAAGGCTCTGCTTACACTGTTTTATAGATATCTATTAAGATAATGGCACGCAACCCTTCGTGCGCGAGTCCGACTCGCACTTGGTCGGTTTTTTAAAAGTGGTGACCCTTAATCAAAGTCCGAAGTCCTTTTATTACCTTAGTACAGCGAACAAAGTTTGCGTTTGCGTCTTTTCCAAATTTTGCCGGTAACGTGCAGGTACTAATCATAAGATGTTGTCGACCTTTTGTGAACAGGGTTGTTTGTTAATTTACACGAATTTGTCTGTATTTACATAAATTTTACAAGTTACTTGGAATAAATTATTTATTATACACACACACACACACACACACACACACACACACACACACACACACACACACACACACACACACACACACACACACACGTGTACACACCCACATAAATCACGTCTTTATCCCTTACGGGGTAGACAGAGCCTAAGGTAACAAGACCTTAAGGCCACGTTTAACATGATTGTGAGCGTGTTTTATTATTATTTTATTATAACAATTTTGTCAACCTTGAGACATGTTGTCTTGTGTTGTTGGGGACGAGGTAAACAACCAATAAAGGCTAACAACATTTTCTGCTCTAAGGAGGTACATGACTAGTACTTAATCTTTTTTTTACTATTTATTATAGGTTTCAATCGAGAGATTACTTCTTGATGAATACTGTTGTATTTCTGCTGTGCAATAAATAATATTGTCATTATTTTAATTATACAAGGAACACGAAGATACCGTCATTCTTTAGGTATAATGTTGTTCGATTAATAAATAATACGCCGAATAAAATTTACGCTTTAAATATCGGCTATTATATTAATTTTTCAGACTTAATGCAGATACAGCTTATTACATTAATAGAGCAGAAGAAAACAAATGAAACATTTTTGCTCATTAGTCGAACACTGTTATAGAAAAAGTCTTAAAAATAACATATTACAATCCTAAACATCAATTTAGGTCAAAATTAGTTGTTACTCGAGCAAGCAAAAATACCATCAAACGCTCTTTGCAAACCCCGACAGTTCTGGTCTCTGACTTGCATCGAACACACTATCCACCAGGTTAGGGCAGCTAGCCACTAGCCAGTTACCATGAGCCCGCCGGCGTCGTCACACGGCTCGGACCGTCCCGACACAATAACAATAAACTTACCCGACTGTGACAATTGTGACACGATCATTGCCATCGATCAAGATTGTAGGATGAGCGAAGGTAATACACACGCTACTTTTCGCACAACTGTCATTTGTTTCTGTTTAAAATTCGAACACGTTTACCTGACCGTAACAGCTATTCGCTTTGACATCTCAAAAGTCTGAAAACTGGAGCACTTTTCGGCCGCATCGGTATACGGTGAAAGTGTTGAGCATAACAAGCCGTAATGAATCTGGCGCCTATTTTACCAACAACATGACATTTGTCGGTGATAACTGACGATTCTGTTTTAACTCGACCAGAATATACGCCAGTTGGCTCCATATTGACTACGCCTTGCATATCGAATTGTCACATGTCGCCGACATATATGTCAAGTTGGTGAAACACGGGCCTGATGGTGATAACTACTGACATTCGTTTCCTTTCTATGCCAAGTGTTTAATTATTTTTTCGGTTTACCGGATTGCAACGAAGCAGAAAATAGGCTGTGTTTTTGTAAGAGTCAATTTATTGAATTAGGAAAATATAGTGTATACGCTATGTGTTTAAACTGAAAGTAAGTTATTTAGGTAAGTACCTTCATTATTATATCGTGCAACATACAGCAGATTATCCAAGGCAGATTGTTATGTTTTTTTTTTCACATTCGGAATCATTTAAACTTACACAATACTCTACGTGTTTCTTAAAACAGTTGTAGCATATCGAAATAATATTGGCGGAAATACTTAATTACATTTATTTGAATCTTATAAGACTCTTTGATTACCTATTAAATGTAAATGTTAAATTATTTCCGCGCAGTAAAAATTACAGTCAATGACGAATGAATGAATGTATTAATTTAATCAAATTGATTCGCAAACCCAATGTCAGAATCATAAAATCTACCACCAAGCAACGTGCGGAAGAAGCTATTAGTTGACTAACATTAAGATACAGTCGTATACAAAGGCGAATTTATTTCAGTTCTTGTTTTTAACATAAAACTAGGTAGGTACCTTGTGTAAGATTCGGTCATAGTGAACGGATCACTCATGTATCATAGTTGAGGTATGCTCGACGTGTTTCGAACAATTCGAGGCCCTTTTCCCGGAACATTTCTCTAATTTGAACGTGAATGATCCTTTTGCTTAGCAAAAGTTTATTGGTGACTCGCGTGACAAATATTCGTGTGTATCATCCGTAATGTGCGTTGAAGGTTAAAAAAAATTGACATTATGTATAGAATTGTTTTTAAACTACACAATTCGGAACCGGATGGAACTTCTTGACAAAACTGCGTTCAAGGTATTCGACAAATCTGTGCGGCTGTCGGTTATCTAATAGCCCACCATGACATTGACAATGAATTCCTCGCGCCGCAGACTGGTTTAACCTACAACACAGAACAAATACGCAAAATTATTGTACAACCAGGTTCTACGACGGCGGCCAAGGGTTCAAATTTGTATTGTGAATTAACTATCTTGGTAATTATCATGTAATCGTTAATTGTCTGTAGAGGTCAACATTTGACATTACGTTGCTACTCTTTTTTAGACAACTGTCAGAGCACGCTATATGTATATACCATTTTCATTCTTACCTGTCCTATTTGGTAAACAAAATTCTAACCTCAAAACGTCTCATTTTTGTTATTTTTTAACTATTTCATCGTAAATAAATTAACTGGAGATAAAATACCAGCAAAATTATGTACAAAATATTACCTCAGGTTTATTTGATAACATAATACACCTTATTCTTTACAAAAATTTGCACATTGAGGTTAGAATTTTGTTTATCAAATAGGACAGGTAAGAATGAAAATGGTATACATGCATTATGTTTGGTTATTTTTTAAATCAGTTGGTTTGTATGATTAACTGTCGGTTAGCAATTATCCAACTTTTTAAAACCCACCTTTTGAAGTTTTGTTTTCTTTTTAGAAATCTTTGTGAGTAAGTACCTACATACTTAGTTCACGGTAAAAAATGCCTGGTTTGCTGGGCTAGCACCTTATTGTTTTATTTTTATTAAGTTTTTGTATTTAAGTAATTGTGTGTCTCTGTAAAGTAAAACTACTCTACATTTGAAACTAATAATGCGACAGAGCCATACAACATTTCGTACCGTAAACTAATACTAATTACAAAGCGGTCAAGGGAACAATTTTAAGTTGTTATGGAAAACATAGTATCCATAACAACTGGTTCAATTACCACATATCACATGAATGACACCCACTTAATAATGAACACATTGAGTCTACCACAGTGTTAGACGCTACAGAAAAAACTATAAATTTTGAAATAAATGTAACAAAAGTAAGTATGTTGTTCGCTGTCTCTCTTTTCATACTTTTACACGATTAAACTGATGTGCTGGCCGAAAAAAAAAATACCGTTATACTCAATCATAATTACAAAAATTTTAAAATAAAAAATAGAACCGCCTTCAATTCGCTACTTTAAAAATGTCAAATTAAAATTATTTTTCGGTAAGTGCTACCTAATTATTTATATGTTGAAGTCGGTGCCTCAGTCCGCGCCACTGTTATACTTATGTGTGATAAGCGTGGCAGAAGTGGACCTAGTCTATCTGCCTATTATAGTACCTATAAGTATATTCGGCTTGGAACTATTTGAGCTGAGGCACCGACTTCACACAATATAAATAATTAGGTAGCACTTACCGAAAAATAATTTTAATTTGACATTTTTAAAGTAGCGAATTGAAGGCGGTTCTATTTTTTATTTTTAAATTTTTTTTTTCACGCTTTTTAGTGAATCGTTTTGTAATTTATCCAATTTTTAACACCAATTTATGTAGATGAAGCGAAAGAGGTAGGTATGTCAGGATCGTAGCAAGTGGAACAAAGTAGTCTTTACCTACCCCTGTGGGAAAGAGGCGTGACGGTATGTATGTATGTATGTATGTATAAACCTAATACCCGCTAGGGACTTGTGGTCCCACTGTTATAAAAATGTCGAATTACACTCCACCATATGAAGATACCTAACGAACCTAACCTAATTTTATTATTCCTAGTGAGTATTTTTAAAACAGTGGGACCACGATTAATACGCTCTAAGCTCTAATGTAATCTGTTCATCACTATTTACTAAATATTAGGTACTTACTTAAAAGTATCGTCTAAATATTCCTAACCGTTAGAAGTTTCTAAAAAGTATGCAAAACACGGTATACGTGCTCACTTTATTTCTCACTTTTTAGTGGTTGTAGCCAAAGTGCATCTCACAACGATTCCATTAAGCCCAAACACGGCTTAGTTACATTGTTTTATAACAGAGTTCCGTTGGCTTCAGCATCAGATCAGTTCGAAAATTTCATCAGCTTAAAGCCTCTTCTTCTTAGTTGCTTATCTATATAAATCGAGATCACTTATAGCCGCGCGAGCATTATTTAGTTTTTGCGAGTTCCGTTGGCCATCAGCAGTCTTCTTCATCAGGTCCAGTCCACCAAATTATACTTTTTGAATGTAAATACTTGATTTGGTGTCAAAAATGTTAAAATCGCTATAGGTGTGCTTATAAAATTTGAAGGTTGCCCTCAATTTCTCCAGGATCCCATTGTCAGATCTTGATTTGGTGGCAATGGGACCAAACTGGAAGTATTCCCTATCCAACAAAAAAAGAATTTTCCAAATCGGTCCACAACTGACGGAGTTCTGAAGTAACAAACATAAAAAAAAAAAAATACAACCGAATTGAGAACCTCCTCCTTTTTTTTTGAAGTCGGTTAAAAAACGGAACATGAACCCGAAACATATGTCGAGCATTTTTTGGCTTTTATACGTGAGTTATCCGGTTTAGAATAGAATAGAATAGAAAAATAATAAATATATATATTAAATTATTAAGTTATTACATATATATATAATAAATAAATATATACTGTAATTATGATTGTCAATATTCAGCATTAAGAGAGAATAGGCTACTTTTATCCCGGAAAAGCGCATAATTCACGCTTTCAGTTCAGTTTGGTTAATATTTCTGTTATGAAAAAAAACTTAAGTAGATGCCTATGGTTGCCTGCAAGAGTAAGGTCGCCTATTGGTTACTTTGCATTTTTCTCTGTGTACCTATCTTTTTTTCTGTTTTATTGATTATGAGATATTCAAAAAAGAGTCCCTGCATTTTTTTCTATTGTACGTAGGTATGTATCATCCGCGCCGACGGATAAATAATTCGCTTACTTCACTTCTTTATTATATCCCTACCGTATTATGAGGCTGTTATGTTGCGAGTTTATAAACAATTATTACATTGCGGTTGCACTTACTGGCGAGGGCAATGGCAACAATACACAATATTCGAGCTCATCTCTATTCCAAGCACGCACGTTCAAGGCGAGTTATGAAAATGTTTCGTGTTGTCAATAACAAGGTCCGAAATAATTAAGTAGTCCATTCTACCTCTAGTTAAGTATGTAGTCAGTTATAATTAGCAGCTAGTTCTTACTTAACTTGTAGGAGAAAGGAGACAGGGAAACAGGAAATGAACCAAGTTAAAGCTACCGCCGTGACCAGTACACCGAGGAAAAAATAATTTTCTTTGACGTAAAACAAAGTTGTGTCATTTACACCATTATGAGAACGACTGCACAGACTTTTATGATACATACATATAAGTGCCTATTTTTGTTGGAATGTGTATTTGAGAAAAATCGTTTTCTCATGCATTTTCCGTGTGCAACTTTCATCTCTGATGACAGAACAGAAATTCTTCTAAGAAAGAACAAAGTTACCTATAGAAAGTTGCATTAGGTACAGACCAAGCCCAAGGGACGGTTTTTGAAATTGGATAACTTGACAATCATTTATTATTCAAAATATATCTATGGCCCACCTCTCTTTTATATTTAATTTTGAAGTTTATTTAGTTATTTTAATTTAATAGTAGTTTTAGTTTTGTATTTACATTTTAAGTATCTGTTTTTTCATACTTACATGAAGTAAAAATATAAGATTAATTTTCTATCTATTTACTACAAAGTACTCTCTACTCGCACTACAAATTCAGCAGCAGTTTTCACCACATTCGAAAAGTGCTTTCGAGTAACGATTTCTTTTGTTTTGCCACTTTGTCCGCGTCAATTATTATGTACACTCGTGCGAAATTACAGCTTTCTAGTACTAAGAGTCTCTGAGGTATACGTAAGTCATTTTTTTTTCTAAAATTTTTACGAGGCTTATGTGAGAGGTAAGGTAATGGATGAACAAATAGACATGGTAAAACTAACCATAGGGGTTCAATTTTTGACATTTTAAGTACTATGAAACCTTAATAAGTCTGTTACAAAGCCCTACAAATATCCCTCCTAATCCCTACTTCCCTACTAATACTATAAATGCGGAAGTAACTCTGTCTATCTGTCTGTCTGTTACCTTTTCACGCCTAAACCGCTGGACCGATTTTGTTGAAATTTGGTATACAGATAGTGCGAGTCCCGGGAAAGGACATAGGATAGTTTTTATCCCGGAAAATTGCATAGTTCCCGCGGGATAGCGATAAGCGACTTCTGCGCAGACGGAGTCGCGGGCAACAGCTAGTTTGTACATAAGTCCAACCGATCGATGGTTACAATTTTCATTTCTAACGTGTTTGAGAAACGCTTGGTAACGTGCTGGTGACATTCGAAGCCAACAAAGACATTCTGTTTATGAGAAATTTTATACACATTCGAGTACGAGTATGCAGGTATTGTAGGTATGGAATCCAAGTTGTGAGCTCGATGTTGATAACTAAAGGAATGGACGCACCGGACGCGTCTTTGGGCTGTTTGTCAAAAATCATAAACAATGCTTAGTTTTAATTTTATGTAGCAACATAATTTAAGAGGAACAGTGGAAACCCCATAGGATCACTCATCTCGAAATACGAGAACCATCCGGCACCCATACGTGATACCTTGCATGTTTAACAAGCAAACAGCTTTTTACACATCCAGCAAAGAAAGAAAGGGTCCAATCTCCTTCCTAGAAGTCAAATACGCGAATTTCATGGAGCAAACTCTGCAAGCGTTAGGTTTCCTCCTACTATGTACTCGATAGATACCTATGTTCTTATTTATAAGCCTTTTTATTCCGAATTCGCTACAACTTTAGTAAGTACAAGTTGTTGTTGTTGTTGTTATTGTCGTTTATTTATTAAATTGTCGCGTAATTCGGCGTGCCTCATGGCATAGGCCTCCTCCGTGTATTGGAGGGTTTGGGCTATAGTTCCCACGCGCGCCCAGTGCGGATTGGGAACTTAACACACACCATTGAATTTCTTCGCAGATGTGCGCAGGTTTCCTCACGATGTTTTCCTTCACCGAAAAGCTCATGGCAAATTACAAATGTAATTTTCGCACAGAAATTCCGAAAAACTCAGAGGTGCGAGCCCGGGATTTGAACCCACGACGCTCTGCTTGAGAGGCCACAGGTCAAACCACTAGGCTACCACGGCTTTTTTTTTTATGTTCTTAAGTTCTTAAGTACAGTTAAATATTGTACGATGACACGAAATTCTTCGTGAGCGAGGCCAAATCACACACAATATAATTGTAATTTTGATGAACGAAATCGAAATAGTCGTCTATAATGGTAATATACTAATGTACTCCATAATTTCGTTCCGTAGGTAAGGCACTAAAATGTAAAGTAAATATACATCGTGGGTTTTAATAACCAGAAAGATTTAAACCAAAGATTTTAGAGCCTAATTAGAGTATATAAGGTCATATAACATATAGTCCAAAAACCCGTAATTTACCATGACGTTTTAATGCGATTCAGGTTTTAGCTGTAATTTTTAGTATGGATCTGACAGCGAGCGAACCTAAACTGAATCACATTAAGACGTCATAGTAAGGCCCCTGTACCTACATATTGTTTACAAGATAAAGTTCATTAACTCGTATTGCTCACAATAATTTGATTTGGAGTTCGTGTGCGGCTTTGTAACTTAATATAGCCTCTAATGTCCACGCTGCTTACATGTATATTGATTGGCAGCTTTTTAGTGTTTTATTTTCGTGGTGCGACTTGTAAAATTCTACATAAGTACACAGAAAGATACACACGTGTCGTAATAAATTTGACTGTGTTTTAGGTAGAGACGTCATGTAGTGATTAAATATTAAATTCGAATAATATGTATCAACGTTACAATTTAATAAATATAGTGTCAATGTACTAAAAGCGTAAAGCGTAAGTGTTATTCATTGCTGCTTTTACATTTATGTCGATTTTCTACGGTTACCCTATCCTGAGCCTTTAAGTAATGTAAGTTTTCACTCGAACAAAACGAATATGGAAAAATTGGTAGAGCCACTTATAGATCGAAACGGCAAAAACTTTTTCTCATAGTAAGTAGGTATTTCACATTTTAAAGCAAACGCTTCCGAGTCGTGTTTTATGACCGACAATTTACACTATAATATTTAATAATCATACTGAGGCGCAATTATTCTACAAAAGCCACTGGCCCATGAAGTTATCGCTGCACTTAGCCACAATCATAACTTGACTCTTTCTCTAGTAGATATTATATGGTGTCGCCACCAACTGGTCATCGCACGATCAACAACGTAAGACTCCTCACTCCGTATAATGCCCGCCAGAGAATCTAGTTATGGTTGCATGCATTTTCACTTCGTTAGTTCAATTTCAATATACATAAACTCACTAATTTCCTAATGCTACACCGGCACAATTAATTCAGATGCTGGCCCCGTTATATAATACTTAATAGCTCCGATGTCCTCAACTGGCTGGGCAAATCGAGCGCCAGTTCACCTTGTACCTCTAAACTTGCCTGCTCACCGCACATAACATTTATATGTATGTCTTATGAAACAGCTGTAACATTATAAGGAAAATCGGCAGTAGATTTTATTTACACGTGTCTTCTTTCCTTTTGACATGAAATTGCTAGCTGCAGGCGATTTACGTCGACGATTCAATGGTAGTCGAGTCGAGTTACTCGTTAGTAAGCTTGCAGATACCAATTTTCTAGGCGCTCTTTGAGAAACTATTATTTTATTTAACACGCTTCTATATCAGAAGGACATGTCTAATACATGATGGTCAATCGTTTTAACAATAAATCCGTCGATCGTAGAAGGCAGAAAAGACTATATTTATTCAGACATATTTATGAAAAGTAGGTAGGGTAGGATCTCATAAGAAGTAACACATAAATTTTAAAGTGTAAACGTTAAACGACAAAGTTACTCGTACTTAGTTTACTACTGGCAGTAGGTATAGGTACGACACGTTTATCATAATTTTATGAATTGTGAATTTTCACAACTTTTACTAATTTTTTTAAACGCCAACATGACTTAGGTATCATCTGTCGAAAAAACTCTTTTAATTGTGCTGCTAACTAAAGATAAGACCGCACTAGGCGAAACTGCGCGGCAGCGGAACTGCGCGGCACGGCGCGGCAAAATATTCTTTATATTGAATTGTATGAGATAACACGCACTACGCGGCAGCGGAACTGCGCGGCAAAGTTGACCAACTCACCAAAATTGAAGCGCCGTGCCACGCCGCGCAATTCCGCTGCCGCGTAGTGCGGTATAGCAAGCGGCACGGCACTGCATGTTATTTATGTAATAACATTTATAAAAATATATTTATATATATCCGACTATCCTTGCTGATCCATATATTCCTTTTGGCTGCTTATTTTGTTAGTTTAAATTATTATTTTTTCGTGTAAATAAAATCATCCATGTCAGGTTCTTCCATCATGCTCGAACGCTGCTGAACTACTGACAGGCAAAATTTGCTGCGCCGCTGCAGTTCCGCTGCAGTTCATGTGCGGTATACCGAATTTTGCCGCGCCGTGCCGCGCAGTTCCGCCTAGTGCGGTCTTACCTTAATTATAATGCATCGCCCTCAAAGATCGTGTCACAGAGATAAAAAACAAAGTCTTTTTTGGACTAACATCGAAGCGGACCAACAATCTTAACTTTTTGTACAGAATAGGTACATATACATATAGAGATACATAACATCAAAAAACCGGCCAAATGACAGGCGGACTCGCGCAGGAAGGGTTCCTTACTACATAGTATAAAACAAAGTCGCTTTCCGCAGTCTGTTCGTCTCTGTGTATGCTTAGATCTTCAAAACTACGCAACGGATGTTGATGCGGTTTTTTTTAATACATAGAGTGATTCAAGAGGAAGGTATATATGCATAATTTTACGCAGACGAAGTCGTGTAAAGAAGCCAGTTATCTATAAATATCTAAAAACCAGTGTAAGTGTCACTGATATATAGGTACAGACATACATACATTATTTTGGTTTTTAGTATTTGTTGTTATAGCAGCAACAGAAATACATAATCTGTGAAAATTTCAACTGTCTAGCTATAACGGCTCATGAGATACAGCCTGGTGACAGACGGACGGATGGACAGCGGAGCCACACGAATAGGGTTTCCGTTTTTACCTACCCTTTGGGTACGGAACCTTAAAAACCAGTCCGTCTGCCGGGTCATTATTGCAGTCGGAGGCAAGCGACCTTCATTCCAGGAAGGTTCATTATCACTAAGTACATAACGTAGTATAAAACAAAGTCGCTTTCCGTTTTCTGTATGTCTGTCTGTCTGTCTGTCCTTATGTATGCTTATATCTTTAAAACTACGCAACGGATTTTGATGCGGTTTTTTTTATAGATAGAGTGGTTCAAGAGGAAGCTTTATAATGTACCTAGGTATAATTCTACGCAGACAAAAATTCGCGGGCAGAAACTAGCTTTTAATAATCGAACATAATCGAACGATTTAAATATTCAAAGGTACATACATAATTATCTAAATTAGTCAGCTAACTAGCTACGTTCTTTGGCAAGTATAGTTTTTTATTTATTTCTAAGTCTTAAAGAGTGATTGCGAGTATTATTTGGCTCACTGTGTGAAAAAGGAGATTACGAATGACTTTACGATCTACCTTACTTGAGAAATATGTAATTACGTATTATAATACAAAACCTACTTACTTAAGTGCAAGTTGGTTACAAGATACCTACCGGTCATTGAGTACAGTGATGATTAAGTAACTATAATAATAAGGCTTTCATGGACTATGGTTAACTTCAAATAGGTAACTTCTAGTTTGCTGATGAATAATGCCGGATTTTGTATTTAAAAAATGTATTAAAGTGCATTGAGCATAATGAATAACAATTTTTTTTTTTCACCCCAGGGCCGCGATTTTTGAAAGCACATCACTCGAAAGTGGTGTAAATCTGTTTATATCTTCAAAAGTAGGGCTCTAATCAAATTTTTGACTAGTCCACATGATTAATGAGAGCCGTAAGTATCTTCTAAGCTACTCGTATTTCAAATTCAGCACGATTTTTCACCACTTTCCAGTGGCGTTTTCACACATGTGGTTTCAAAAATCAGGCCCCAGACCCTCCAATAGAAGAGTGAATGATACATAATACTGTCATTAATGATATTTAGTGTAATACTGAAAAGGCTAAAACTAAAGCAGATTTCGTTGGTTGACTGACACATTTGGTTAATGTGCAACATGCGATATGTCAGAGGAAAGACCTTGGAAAAACTATGCAAGTCTATTTGCCATTCATGAGAACAGAATAAGAGCACAAAACTTCCATTTAATTGTTAATTTTCATTATTTTAAGACCACATTAAAATATTTCATACAATTCTTAATTTCGCTGGTGATCATTTTGTTCTGAACGATGTATTTCTTTTTCTCCTCTTGTACTTCTGTAGTCTGTGGAAAAGTCATTTCGCGATAAGGTTTCATGTTGGATCTGTCTCTTGTCAGCTGTCAGCATGCTGCTGTCACTGTCAGTTGTGTTCTGTCACTCACTTGGTAGGTAGTGTAGTCACTAGCTAGTCTGTCACTTTTGTTGATATCCTAAACTGCTCTATCATTATTTCAAAATCGAATCGTACCGAGCTTGATTGATACCATAATCCTTTTGATAACAAAGTGATTTTATAAGTGTCGTCCAGTTTCAGTTAAAGTTTCTTGTATCGTATTACAATGACTCCTGGTAAGTTAATAAATGTTAAGTTGTTTGTGTTAATAAATTATTTGCGTAATTCTATTCTTGGGCATGGTTTTTGACTAATAGTGGAAAGTTATACATTTATTTTAATTAAGTTTTAAAACTCAGACAATGATTACCTGATACAGTGTATAAAGTTTATAAAATAAATATACGCCATAGTGTTTGCTTACACACTTGGTTAGTGTGTGCTATGTTAACACTGCCTGCACAAAAGTATACTTTGTACCTATGATATAAATTTACCTATACTGTGTGTACATGTACCATAGTTTGTGAGTTGGTAAATATGGTGAATGACCTTACTTCATTCTCTGATTATGTAAACTGACTGACTACAGATTTGATTGCTTATAGTTTTAAGATCAGGTGAAAGTTCAATCAAAAATGACTTTACTGGACTCATTAGTGGGTAAGTCTAATAACAGAATAACTTATAGTTAACTGAAATAATTCAATGCATTGTTTTTCAATATTAAGGTTAACTAGTTAATTTACTGAACCTTGAAATTAAACAAGTTAGTGAAATGTGGAAACATTGCAGTAGAACTTTGTTTTTGGCTTTGCGTTAAGAGTGAACAAAAGGTTAAAACAAATTATGGACTGTGGTTATAACTTTATGTGAGTACTTGTTTCTGCACTGTATAAAATATGTGACCGAAGCTCCTGTCAGGTAAAAGTAGGTACCTACTCTCATATGTTTTGACCACATAGTAGCGTACACATTAGCATACACCATTATACATAACTTTAACGCCTAAATGTCATATTGGAGTAGTGAAACCAATTTCCTAACTCATGTAACAGATAGGCAATGTGATCTTAATTTTCCATAATTATTTTGTGTTAACTTTTATGAAAAGTTATAAATAAAAAAAGCAGTGGTAGCCTAGTGGTTTGACCTGTGGCCTCTCAAGCAGATCGTTGTGGGTTCAAATCCTGGGCTCGCACCTCTGAGTTTTTCGGAATTTATGTGCGGAAATTACATTTGAAATTTGCCATGAGCTTTTCGGTGAAGAAAAACGTGAGGAAACCTGCACACATCTGCGAAGAAATTCAATGGTGTTTGTTGAGTTCCCAATCCGCACTGGGCGCGCGTGGGAACTATAGCCCAAACCCTCCAATACACTGAGGAGGCCTATGCCATGAGGCACGCCGAATTACGCGACAATAAAAAAAAAAAAAAATAATAATAATTAAAAAAAACAACATACTGAAATTGTAGCGAATTTGGAATAAAAAAGGCTATATTATCATATAAATTGTTTGGAAAAATTACACAAAGCAGAACAAAAAATAGTAGGTAATGTGACACTTTTTTTTTCTTTACAAAAGTGAATTGTGTGGTGATTCTGATTTAGGAAAACTCAAAATTGCTGGAAGTTAGAAATAAAATAAAGGGTATACTTTATTTTATATTGAAAATGCGACATGTTGCTTGGTACCTTGGTCTCTATTGTGGTGCTATGTCTGTAAAATACATTGATTCAATAGAATTTTTTCTCTTGTTACAGGGGCCCTATCAAATTCCAAACCGAAGCAGGTTAACATCGAGGAGGTATGTGTAATTTAATTGAATTTCCAATTAGCAATGTAGCAAAACAATTTGATCAACCAAAATACCTAGTTCCAAACTAAGCAAACAAAGCTTAAAGTGTGGATTAGTTAACAGATAAATATACCTAAATAGATATGGACATTATTATGTGTCTAATTTGAGATATTTGCATGCCATTCCTGAACAGTAATATAAGTAGGACATAATTAGTAATGTAAAACCCTAACCTCGCACCCTTTTCTAGCAAATAAATTACTTCATTGATTGATTGATTAAATTCATGTTAAAGATCCGAATACTGAGAAAACATTAATACACATAATTTTTTCTTTAATATATGCCTTGACCAAAAAATGAAAACGGGAAATCATGCTAACCTCTAGCTAGCTTGTGACACCAGTTTGTCCTTCAACTCAATGATGATCAATATGTGACCAGTCATTCCATTGTAATGAATGATTCCTCCAATGGCTGGAAACAAATCTAGAATGATGATAAAAAAAAATACTAGCCAAACTGTACTACTTGCTTCATTTTGATTTGTTGCTATTTGTCTCTTAGTGTATCAGAAATAGGAAATATTCATGTTTTATTTTTCATGGCTTTCATTAAAAGCTCATTTATAATTGTAAACAATAAAAAATATATTTTTCAAATATCTATTAACATAACCGAGATATAAGCTATCAAAGATTGGTCTCTATCTCTTTATAGAAAAACGGAATTTTAAAATGAAATTCAAATGGTTGTTGTGACAAATGATATTGGATCTCTCTTTCTAAACGCTGACTAATTAATAGTTAAAAACTCTTATATTTTCGGTATTTCTTGACCCATATTACTTTTAATTTCACTTTTTGTCACGTCATTTAAGATATTTTGTTATTTGATTAAGAAATGTGATATTTTTTAATGCATATGACCTATTGTATTTAAAATTGCAAGTTGCCTATTTGGTAGCAGGAATTAATGAATTTAAATAACATCAACTGTCCAAAGTTCAGTTCCAAGTAGCATTAGCTCACCATTTACCAAACAACTTACTTATATAAATAAACTTTGGTTCTTCAGATAAAACACTATGTACATGACACATGAAGATAAAACTGGTCAATTGCAAGTCAGACTCGCGCACAGAGAGCTCCATTCAGATTCGGCAACTGAATGTGTATGTAGTGTTGAATGTTATTTGTTCCAGTGTTAGCAGAGCCCTTATTTTAGCAAAATGTTGGCAGTCTGAGATCAGATTATATTAGTCACTTTAGACACGAAAAAGTTACATTTTTAGTATCTGTTGTCATATTGGAAACAGATATACTTACATCATTTGTGAAAATTTCAATTGTCTAGCTATAACGGTTCATAGTAATAGGGTCCCCTTTTACCAAGGGCATGGAACCCTAAAACATTATAATGAAAATTTGATTTGCGTACAAGGAAAATTCTTAGCTATAAACTGTTATAAGAAAATATATTTTATACTGAATCATGATTTATGCTTCAAGATAATGGTTACTGGCCATTTTATGAATAAACTGGAAGTCTTAAATGTAAACATGAAGTAGGACTAGGTATGTAATTGAAATTTAAATACATTATATATATGTTACGCTACTATGTCATGACTATCACTACCTATTTGATTTATTGATGACATATTAATAGGGATAGTTTCACCTCTATTAAAACTGTCCATTCATTTAAAATAGAATATGTTTAGATGTTTAAACTAATATTTGCAACAATTTTTAATGACAAAGCGGTTATAATATAACATAGTTTCATTGTAGCTGATACCCAGGTGGTTAGAGAACCTGACTATGCTATGCTAGCTTAATGTCCCGGATTCAATCCTCGATAAGGCAGATATTATGTATAAAAAATTCAAATGTTTGATCTCAAAACCTCCATGTTTATGATGTTTAACATTTTCGACACCAACGACTCATATATAAGCATTGCAGGTTGAACGCCAAAGACCTATATATACGTCCATTACTTCAATGCAAAAGCAACTTTCGTTGAATTGGGTTTAGGTTCTACTTGAGGCATCGGAATTAAAGAAGTCTGGCGTGTGGGTGACCTCTCTTGTTGATGTGGCGGTGGAAAAGTTAATGTGTACCTATTTATATTAAATTAAGTATGTTTATCCGTTGCCGAATACCCATAGGATTGATATTATAGTTGGTAGTGATTTTTTTTATATTTGTATCTTCGAGTGGTGGGATACGTCAACTGAGGTGACTTTGGTAATTTTGGGGCTACTTTGATCGTTTTAAAATTGCTATAAAATCGATATTATCCATATCCGGTGAATGTTTGGCATGTAGACGCAAAGGAATCGACGATCGACGAAGACATTGATTGGAAGCAGTAAACGCAAATAAAAAATAATGGTTTAGTCTTTAAAACTACTTTTTAAAGTCACCCCGTAAATCAAAGTCACCCCAGTTGACTGTACTCAAAGCATCTACGGTCGACCAAATAAGTGGTCTACCACTTTTCATCCTACTTCCTATCAAACAAATATGTCGCCAAAGATTTTTAACCTTAGGGTGGTAGACTACATATTTGGCTGATGGTACCTATTGTATTGTTGATGTGACGCAGGTAGTCCAGAAAGCCCGGGATACCTTCAACCGCGGTGTCACCAGGCCTCTAGCATGGCGTCGGCAGCAGCTCAAGAATCTCCTGCGCATGTATGAAGACAACTACAACGCAATGGTCGACGCCTTACATAAGGATCTTCGCAGGTAGGATCGCCAGGCTTTCACGCCAACACGACAAATGTCGGTGACAAGCGACAATTCTGTTTACATTACAAACTCGACAGGAACCTACGCCGGTTGACTTCATACTGACTACGCAGTGCAATCCGAGTTGTCGTTTCTCACAGGCAATTTTCTAGTTGCTAGTATAGGGGCCAGCCCGGCTAGCACGAGAACGCGCAAGAGTCGCGTCGCGCGCGATATAGACTACCCGCCTCTTTCTAGAACGAACAATAAGAAAAAGACGCAATCTATCTCGCGCGCGACGCGACTCTTGTGCGCTCTCGTGCTAGACATGCTGACGTCAAGAACTTTCCTGGAATGCTACTGTAATATGAATATGCCAGGATTTTATGCATCTCTTTTCTTGATTCTTAACATCTCATCAAGTAACTAAATGATTTAAAAAATATATGAAACTTTATGCGTAAAAAAGCCACTTAAATTGCACGCAGGCCATGGTAGGAAAGTTACAGGATAAACGATGGCTTTGTCACGACTTTTCAAATTTGTACATGGCAACCCTATGCGCAGGAGCAAGATGGAGGCAATTCTTCTTGAGGTGGACTACCTCATCAATGATCTGAAGAGTATGCTGCACAACCTGGACGAGTGGGCCAAGCCTGAGCATGTGAGTTGATAGGCTAATGAGGGAGCTATATTTTATAATGCGTCACCCTTTATGTTTTATACTGCGACATCCTTTACATGTTTTATACTGCAACACCCTTTACATGTTCTCTACTGCGACATCTTTTACATCTTTATACTACGACCCCCTTAATATGTTTTATACTGCGACACCTTTACATGTTTATACTGCGACGCCCTTAATATGTTTTATACTGCGACACCTTTACATGCTTACACTGCGACACCTTCACATGTTTTATATTGCGACACCCTTCCATAATAAATCAAAGCTTTCTAAAAATTTACCGAGTCGAAAAAAGATGTGGTAATAAAAGAACACTTGGCGGCCTACTCACAGTATAAGTTTGGTACTTTCCCGGAAAATTACTTAATTCTCGGTTCTCGTTCTCGCTAAAGAGCGATAAATAGATTGCGGCAGTGCCTGCTAGAGCGTGTTACACATATTTTCCTTGGGGATATAGACCGCAATAACTTTTGAAGAGCTCCCTATATTTCGACACAGTTACACAGTAACCTTGCGCTTGGCCCAGAGTATTCCATCAAATTGAATTAATCAAATCGCTAACTAGCATAATTAATGACGAGCGTTACGGCCATGCTTCGGACTAAATCATGGCCCATCCTCAAGAAACTCGAAGCGACAAGTGAACTACATAATCATTTGTCACAAAAACGAATGCTCTAGTTTGTTAAGTATCTACTGTGGTAACCTATAATTCGCCATGTAACTTTCTATCTAAGTGTACAACTGTAATTTAATTAAGGCTGGTTGGTTTCCTGAATAAATAAATAAATAATAATCTAAATGCCTACACCAGAATCTTGTGGTAGTTCCATTTACAAAAGTAATTCTTTTATAGTTCCTTTTCAAGGTAAGCTCGAACGGACAAGGTTTTGTTAACCCCTTCTTGAAATCTACTTTCCTTGGCCTTTTTACTTTGACACTGATAATCGAAAGTCCAAACTACGAATTGCCAGTGATATGTAATCGACTTGATTACATTATCTTATATATAATGTGGCTTCTGGAGTTGTTGCATAATTATTACATCGAAAACTCGAATTTTAAAGCATCCGCTTCGGTATCATTAGGCTGGTCTGAATAGATTTTTAATTGATGTCTAGTGAAGTAATGTAATAGAAACGCGACGACAACTTTTTAATTTTGTCTATGTCTTACAACCGAATGCTGAGTTGACACAAAATTAATAGCTAGAGTTAAAAGCTACTGCAGTTTAGTGTTTTTTAACCTTTCTCATGGCCGCCTTAAACCCCTTCACTATGAAAAATTATATGGCGACCACACAGCGACCCCCACTGATCTCTGCTTTTTGTACTTTTTTGTCTCATCTATGTTATAAATGTTGATATTAAATGCTTCTATTTAAGCTTAAGAGATTCCGCGACCCCCAGAGGGTAGCGACCTACAAGTTGATAAATATTACCGTAGTTCAATGTTTAACGTTTTTAACTATAAAGCATTTGCATTGCGGCTCTCTTATTTCAACGAACCGGCGAGTCAATTTAAATGAGAAAAACATAATACATTAAGTCTAAATATTTCATAAACCTACAAAGTAAACATAAGCTTGGATAATGAAGCTGATAAACTGATAGTTTTATAATAATTTTATCTTGCATATTTATCATATCGTTTTTGCGACAGAACAGAATTTGCTATGCTGGGGAGAATTCAATGAGAGCGTAGGAGCTATAATACGATGTCCTTTGTGATCTGCTTTGAAGATTGCTTAGTAGAAAATATTCTCTATATTTGAATTTCGAGTTAAGACTCGGTCTAGTCAATTCCGTGTAGGTACATAATACCTATCACATTACTATTGAGCTATTTGGGGTAACGACGTATCGCTTAACTAAATCACTGACATGGCATAGGAGTAACAACTGAACAAGATATCTCTTTCTATATATGGCTCATTGTATACGATGAACGGAGGTACAAAAGGCCACCACAAAATGAGATATAAATAAATGTCTGTGAAGATGTGCTTGTTATCTCTACTTATATTATTTTATTTTTGTACCTACTCGTACCTATTAGAACAGTAACTCGACTTGAAATTGACAACATTTCATTTTTATAACACCTGAAAATGTATATATGGTTCGAAAGCATTTTGTTTGTTTGTTTATATAACTGTACCGATATTAAAATTAAGTATATAATGTTTATATAATTTTAATATCGCTTATTATTAAAAATATGTCCTAATTTTACCAATACTACCACAGGATAGGTCAAACGCCTAACGCCTTTGCTTTTTTCACGAGAAAAAATAAGCGATCATAATTTTGTATTTTTGACAACTTCAAAGTACAAGGGGGGCAACTCTGAAATTCTATTTTCGAAGTTCGTTGCATACCTTCTCTCTAATTGACTATTAGTATGAGCGGAACAGCACGAAGAGAACCTCGAAAATCGAATATTGGAGAATAGGACCTGACATTGACAATTTGAAATTAACGTCAGTTTTTTTTTTCTATAGAGAAAAGACAAAGGGATAAGTGTGTATTCTGTGATAGTACCGGAGTTACGCCCTTTTAGAATAAGCACAAATTAATAAATTAATTATAATTTAAATACAAGCCCTAGCGAAAAAATTAAACAGTCAGCATGTTCATCTTTTAAAACAAAATACGGAGAACCATTAAAATTATAGGCTCAGAAATATGAAATGTTGTCAATTGTGCAGACATTTACATACCGACCGTGACGACAAAGGGGACCGAGAGCGGTGCGGGCGGGTAGTGCGCCTTCTGCCCGCACCTCTCTGTCCCCTTTGTCGTCCTACCCCGCGCCCCTGTGCCGCGCGGGCGAGGACTCAGTTAAGCGGTCGGTCTATAGCCCTCTTCCGTGCTGCTGTCTCCCGGTTCGGAACTGTTATAATGACTGCCATCCTCAGAAAATAAGAGATGACATTTCAGGAACCAAGAATGGTTTCTCAGAGATTCCCGGTATTATACTTTTAATATTTCCACCGAGGTCTTATTGTCCCACGTGTCCCACTCCCCCGCAATCTTTACCGTTTGATAAAAAGGGATTCTGAATGCGCTTGTGATTCCAAACGTGTTAGACTGCCTCAGGTCTAAAGGCGTCTTCAGAACAAGCGTGCTCTGTTGAACTTGTAATCTTTAGCATATCAAATGAGATCGAAGATCAAACTGAAGTCCTTTAAACAAAAATAGTTTTAGTGATGTGATAATGGTCGAAGCCCTATTGTTATCGTATCGGTAGTACTAGTACCTACTGAATGGAAGGTCACATTGCCAGTTTGACACTGAATAATTGTACAACGCATAAACATGCGATTAGGTATATTCTACAGTGAAACCTGGTTATATGGAACCTGCATAAATGGAAAACCTCTATAGCTGCAACCATATGCTCGGTCCCGGTCCCTTCACAATGAATTACCTTTATTATTGAAATAAAGGGCCCTCTGTAAACGGTTTTGAAAATTTAGACATTTGCTCAATTTTTACCTTCATACTTGGTACAGGCCTTAACCAAAACCTCTGCATTTAGAACAGCATTCGGCCTCCATTATTGGAATTACGGACTTTTTTAAATGGAATTCAGATTTTAGAAGTTTTCTCATTTTTACCTCTGTAATTGGAATAGGGCGTGTCTAAAACCTCTATATTTGAAACAGCGTACAATCAATAAGTGCATTTGTATAGCTAATGAAACGATAATCTTAATATGTGGAGGGTTTCCTACTTTTATTAAAAACATTGTGCATTTAGTTCATCTTTGATATCATTGCGGTTTGTTTCTTTTGACGTAAAAGTGCAGGGATAATGTAGCATTCTAAAAAAAAGCATTATGTGTATTGTTTTTTTTTAATAGCTACAAAAACACGACAGTAATAAAAATAAAGTATAAAAGTGTAACACTTTGAAAGTCAAAGTATCATACAAATTATGTAGAATGACATTTTCATCGCATAAACATTTTTTTAATGTGTGCTTTGATATTAACTTGACCTTGCACCTCCATAAGTGAAAAATTAGTATTATGACGACCTCTGTGTTAACGAGACCCTCTGTAAAGGAAACAAATTATTTTTCAAACCCGGGTATTTGGTACATGCGTTAAATGGAATACCTCTATAAATGAGACAGATTGGCTGGTCCCTTAAGATTCCATTTATCAAGGTTCCACTGTACTAGCTAATTGCCCGCGATTTCGTCTGCAATAAACTATGTATTTGATTTATCGGGTAAATAGGAGCCCGTTTTATAACGTTTGCGTAGTATTCGCTTATCGCTATACTCCACCGGGACTGAAACTACTTATTTACCAAATTCAAACTAAATTGCTTTTACCGTTTAAGGCAGGCAGGTAGGCAGTCACTCTTTTGCATTGATGATATTACTATAGGTGAAAAACTTATGACCTGTTGTATGTGTGAGTAATGTGTGTGAATAGACAAATTGACGTTCCAAATTTGAAAAATGACTCAAGTCCCATATCAGTTCTGTACACTACTACGTACATCAGGTCGTTTATATTTAAGTTTTTCACCTAAGTATATGGATTTTTATATAACTATCTTGCCGAATTTCATCATAAATCAAAATCAAATAACTTAATGATTATGTAACGGTCGATACAAAGTTTTCGCGAAATTGTCCTAAGAACCAATGTCGTACGAGTATTATAAAAAAATCTATAGACCGACCGCTTAACTTACCGCTTAAATAGCTCTCTCAGGTTGCTGCTTGGTGCCTTTACGTTCTTACGTTCTTGACCTTTATTTAATTATACAATACAATACCTACTAATGCTCTGTATTGAACACCACAAAGCAGTACAAAACAATACAAATACAATTTATTAACACTATTCATTATTATAATAATACAATTTATTTATTTATTTTTATTTTCTCTTCCAAAAAAAACATTTATTTTTTTCTCTTTTTTTTTTGGGTCTTATGTGCATGCTAGTTCTAAGTAAGTCTATCTGCCATTGTTGAAGTGGTAGGTACGGAGTGCGAGGAGGAGGGGCGGACTGAAAACCAGCGCTGCGCAGATGCAAGCTTATCCTTGCACTCGCAGCAAATGCTGGTCCGCTCCTTTTGGCACCCCTAAACGTTTTTTTTTTCATGTCGTCTTTCTCTTTCGTGTTGTAATAAACGTTTTTTGTTTCTTTTCTTTTCTTTTTTTTAACTGAGCGCGCTGCACTGGGGCGCGGGGTAGGCGACCGCGGAGGCCGAGAGAGGTGCGCTCTCGGTCCCCTTTGTCGTCCTACCCCGCGCCCCTGTGCCGCGCGGGCGACTCAGTTAAGCAGTCGTAATATAATGTCGATATAATTCTACCAGCCATCGAAAGGCATTGTGAACATGCTGGACGAGGTGGTGATCTATAACGACCCGTACGGCGTGGCGCTGGTGATCGGCGCGTGGAACTACCCACTGCAGCTGCTGCTGCTGCCGATGGCCGGCGCCATCGCCGCCGGGAACACCGTCATCGTCAAGCCCAGCGAGCTCTCCGTCGCCTGCGCACAGTTCGTTGTTGACTACCTGCCTAAATACTTGGATAACGTAAGTTTATGAACCGTTTGCACGTTGTAAGTCTGTGAGATCTTAAAATGCCATTCTTGTGTCGTACTGTCCCACTCGCTCTTATGGGTTTGATACTGGAATCAGCCGATGGTACCCAAAAATAAACGGCACTCTCGTTGAGCAAGTTTGGGACATTTATAAAGTCTATAATTTGCCACATTCTACATTGCTGTTCACTTAGAAGACCATAATATAATGCATATTATGCATATCGGAAATGCATGCATACTTCTCTTTTAAGTGGCATAACTCATTAGTGTTGTCAATGTAACGATGCTCCAAGATGTTTCATATTCTATACTCACAAGACTATCTGCCTACATCTAAAAAACAGTATCATGACTGACTGACCGACAGCGCGTAATCTCAACCACTTAAGACTGTTAATTCGGCAGTCATATGCCTTCAGTATCTATATGTGCACGAAGAATGGAAATAGACAAACAAAGGGGGCGAGAGACGTGCGGGCGGGTAGTGCGCCTGCCGCCCTCCCCGCACCTCTCTCGTTCCCTTTTGTCGTCCTACCCCGCGCCCCTGCACCCCGCGGGCGAGGTATTTTAACCACGGGGATCACTGACTCAACGACCATCCCATTCAGGATGCCGTGCAAGTGGTGGAGGGTGGTCCGACGGAGACGACAGAGCTTCTCAAGCAGCGCTTTGACTACATCTTCTACACCGGCGGCACGGCCGTTGGCAAGATTGTGCACGCTGCTGCCTCCAAGTTCCTCACACCTGTCACTTTGGAGCTTGGTGGCAAAAGGTGAGTCTATGTGATCTTTTACCCCCTTATTCATAAACGCTCTATAGGCAAGCTTACATTATAGGTTTGGCGCTTTATAAGAGTTCTGCTAGCTTAGCAATCGTTTGTCCTTATCTGTGAAAGGTAAATGTCAAAGTGACAGATAAGGACAAACGATTGCTAAGTTAGCAGAAGCCTATAAAGCGTGTCATAAGGGGGTTAGAGTTTACCTTGTCTATGATTTTTCAGCTAGGAACTGCGGGTACAGCAGTGCCGGGCTCAGAATGGCTAGTAACTGTCCTATGTCCTTTTCCGGAACTGTAATGATCACTATCCTAAATTTCGATAAAATCGGTTTAGCCGTTTTGCCATGAAAGAGCAACAAACATCCAAAGTGACAAACTTTCGCCTTTATAATATTAGTAAGATTACGGATGTCCTTGGATGGTGGTATTTTACCATTGATTACTCACTTGATCGTTCATGCCCTATTTCATAAAAGAAAACCTAATGACGTAATGACAATTTATTTATTCCCGTAGCCCTACATACATCGACAGCACAGCTAACATAGAGTTTACCGTGAAACGCGTCCTGTGGGGCAAGTTCATCAACACAGGGCAGACCTGCATCGCTCCGGACTACGTTCTCTGCACCAAAGAGATCCAGGACAAGTTCGTTGAGATCGCCAAGAGGGTGCTCAAAGAGTGGTACGGAGAGAACCCGCAGAAGTCCCCTGATCTATGCCGTATCGTCAACAGTAGGCATTTCAGGTGAGGGCTTTTGTATTTTGTGTGCAACCACCCAAATGCGTTTTCGATTCGTACGTGACTACTAATGCACTGGAATAATAATTTTTAGCTCTACTTTGTTTTTAGTTTTGTAACTGCCATTTTTTACACTGTAAAATTCAAGTAGCCATTGTTAAGATTAAGCAGAAAACATCTAAAACTTGTTTTTTAGGGTTCTATACCTGTATATTGTCTGCCTGGCAAGCGTCTCTTTTTCTCAGGAACGCGTGAAGTTAGTAAAAGTTACCATTGGAAATTAAAATTAATACGTAACTCAAGATGTGGTCTTCCTAGCATAAATAAATTAAGATTAGTAATATATAACTTAACAATACCGATTAGCTTGCCAATACGTCATGTTCCAACTTCGAACTACCTGACCGCGTGGATTGTTATTGACAGAATTAATATTTAAAAAAAATGGATTTACTACTTGTGTTATTCATATTAGTAACTTGCATTCTAAAATCTCAAAGAGGTCAGTTCTACGTCGCAGTTTACCTTATGATAATTAACCTTGATAAGTTTTCCTTGTCTTTTATGATCTTTGCTCATCTCTCAGCTGAACAATGTAACTCTGGTTTCTGTCTGATTACTTGAAAACCTCGTCTGAGATACAACAAAAATAAATAAGTAGTGTTAAAAGTACACGAGACTCATAGTGAGTAGTTTGAAATTTTCTCGACATTTTTTAACGGATTATCACATTGTATTAATATAATATGCGTCCTAAAATTAATTTAAAATATTCCAGCAGGTGGTTAGGTTTATTTAACTGAACTCTCCTGTAAATGTAATTCAGGTTTTTTTAATTGTTTTTGACAATATTAATTGTATTAAAAAGTGTACGGCGGCAAAGGGATGACTTAATTTTGGATCAAAAATTACGATAGAAAATCACAATGGAAGTATTTAATCTTCGACGACCGGATAGCCCACTGGTTAGAGAACCCGACTATGAAGCTTGAGGTCCCGGGTTTGCTCTCGAGTCTTGGCGTTTTAATATGTATTTATTTATATAAGTATTTTTATCCGTTGTCTGGTTCCCATATTACAAGCTTTGCTTAGTTTGGGACTAGGTCCGAAGATATTTATTTATTTAATCAAAGTAAATAATCATTGCTGAAATATTCCAGAATATTAAATACCTTGTGTAAACTTAGCAAGTCTACAAATAACTAGTATAAGTGTAAATCCACAGATACTTGCTGGGTCATACAGTACTTTTACTATACAAGTACCAAAGCAGACGTGAGCTTCTACTGTTATTCTATTGCCTTAAAATATTCCTTGTCGCTTTTCAGCCGTCTTCAAGCATTAATCGATGCTAGCAAAGACAAGATTGCGATCGGAGGCGAATACGACGCCCAAGACAGGTTTATCGCACCCACGATCCTAACCAATGTGCGCGGCTCTGACAAAATCATGGAGGACGAAATATTTGGCCCCATCCTACCGATTGTGACGATAGAAAACGCCTATGAGGCCATTAAGTTCATCAATGACAGGTAATAATGTGCTGTTGCTTGTTTGTTTGATTGTGTGTGTGACGTTGAGGGAATTCTAAGAGTGTAACTGAGGGTATCCCAAATTCGAAGTTCGTAACGTACCGATACTCTAACTCTCCTATTGAACGCTATTAATGTGAGCAGGACGGCACGTGAAATTTGCGGGAAACCGGTGGTTTCAGGAGGCGAGTTATTGTTCATTATGGTGTGCTAAGGGGAGGCCTTTGTTCAGCAGTGGACGTCTTCAGGCCGATGATGATGATGATGTGGACGGCACGATACGAACATGTCTAAAATATAACGACGCTACCTTTTCGAGCGACTTTAACTAAGACTAAAACATAGGGACCGAGTATTAACTGATGTGTTTGTGTGTGTTTTTTTGTTTGTTGGAGTGTCGTTCTTATCTTTGTTTTTATTATGTGAGCTTCGACTGTTTATATTATGTTTGATGCCTTATTATAATTCGTTTGTCAATAGATACTTTAATACTAAAATTAATTAGGTAATGGACACAAAAGCATACTCTGCCGTCTATACAATTACGTTAAGTTGAAGTTATTACGGCTATTGTCTGAAAACACGCGACATTCCTTGACACGCAACTGCTCAGCTGTGTAATACTAGACAATTTGATGAACTGATAAAACAGAAATATATATCCGGTTGTTTCCTAGTAATTACATAGTAATTGCGTTATGACGTCGATTGGCCCTGACTAACAGGTTTCACTACCAACTCGGTTGTTAGTGAAGTGTTGCTCGCTTTGCAGGTTATCAAGAGGTGATTTTTAGTTAATCAAATTTAAATAAGTTTACGAATTGAATGACAATCGCGTCATGAGAATATGTTTTCAATGGAAATTGATTCAAGTGTACTCGTAACGTGAGTTGCGTCAGGTTACTTTAACAATAACGTTAACCGCAACCACAAATGTGTCCAAACCTCCATGCTGGTAGGAGCAAAGAACACATAGAATGTATGTACCAGCTGCTTTTTTTCCCGCGCAGATGGTAAAAGCCCATCGAGGGAATGGGCGAAATTCTTAATAATCCCAAAAATAATTCTTCTTAATTTTTTTTTTTTTTTTTTATAAATCTTAATTCTTAATTCTTCTTATACGCGATGCGGCTAGCAACCCATCACTATTATGATTCCCTTTCCACCTATACGCCAACAATCATGCTAAACGTTAAGGCTAAGGCTCTATCTACGATGTAAAAAAAAAAAAAAAAATGATAAAGACGTGATTTATGTATGAAAGTAAAATGGTCGGTTATGGTTATACTTCATTTAATTTAGAATGAGAAACCACAATAGCATTATATTGCGTCTGGTCAAATATTTCTTACCTAGCAAATAGTACAGTGCAATAATTTGGCAGCCGCAAAATAAAATTGTTTTAATGTCACTTTATTTGCGTGTCGTCAAATTGTTACTCTAGTACAAATTGTTAAGAGATTACAGTTCACGAACCGCAATATAATGTTGTTGTGGTTTCTCATCCTAAATTAAATGAAGTATAGTTATCGTTGAAGTAACCTGCATGCTTATTACGTAACTCGCTCGCGATCAACATCGTGTTCATTTTGACAATTCATGTGTGGGCTGACAATTGGCATCGCAATCAGCTGGCTGTCACATTCATACAACTACTGTCAAAATGAACACGATGGCGATTGCGAGCGAGTTAGATAATAAGCCTACTGGTGCGACTCACGCTTAGTCAGTCAGTTCCATTTTATGACGTTACCGTGAGGGTTGCCACTTGTCGAACGATGCTTTGCCGCCATTGAGAGGCAACTGAAGACTAGAGTGATACTTTATGGTTGCCTACTTAGTGGTTGACTAAACCATAGCATTAGCAGCTCCAGAGCTTCAGTATTACATTACCATTATCATTGGTATTACATTAGCTTCCGAGAGTGCGGTGCTATCAACGTCAGTGACAAATGTCATTGTGTACCACAGATTCAAGCAGCATTTTTTTTTTTTAATTTGATAATGCCGTATAGGGGCCGCCGAGTGACTGAGTAAAATGTTTTTATTTTTATAAAATATATGGCTCAACGGAAAAATCTGAAACTTTTTTCCGTAGCTAAGGATGGTTATTCCTATCAATAGAAAAATCACCAAGCACTTTTAAAATAATCATCCATTCCCAATTGCTCATTGCAGAAACATTAACATTTACATACAAAGAATATTAACAGAAACTTGACATTGACATCGAATAAGACAATGATACCATAAATCATGGAGGCCAAAAAACTGGCCAAGTGCGAGTCGGACTCGAGCTTTAAAGGGTTCCGTACGAGCGTACAATTACTATTATTAAAGTTGAGGGGAAACGCTGAAAAAATTCCCTTTCATTATTAACTTTTAGTGTTATTAATTGTTATTGTTACAACTGTCATAGTAAAGCATATTTGAAAAATTTGAGGGTTTATATATTACAGCTCTAAAGGCTTAAGATTAATGACAGAGACGGAGTCAATTTTAGTGTCTCACTGTCACCTTTTGTGTACGGAAACTCAAAATATTAGTCAATCTTTAAAAAATGTATATTTTTACGCCTCATTTCTTTCTTATACTCGAAAAAAAAATACTCCCAACTAGTATCATATTAGGTTAAAGAATCCACTAGTTTTGTTCTTCCATGGTACGGGTTAAAGTCCATTATTTCAACACATACTCATCACTACACGAAATAACGAGAACGGTGACCAAATCACTGTGGTACATACCCATGACATGATCCAGTAAAGGTGCCGCCACACGGTTGATATGATGCTCATGTGCCGGTTTCAGGGAACACCCATTAGTGCTTTACGTGTTCAGCAAGCAAAGCAACATTCAGACGTTGTTCAGGGAACAAACTCGCTCAGGAAGTCTAGGCATCAACGACACTATCATGTTTTACGGCGGTAAGAACTGACGACGGATTGCGCTACGCCAGCACAAAATGGAAAAAAAAATGACAGCTCTTTTTTAGCTTCATAGAAAAATCAACAGCCAGTGCTATTTTAGCGTAGTATTAACAAGCCTTAAATTCACTGGTCTCAGTGGAAAATGTTAGAATAAATATAAATAGGAGCAAAGGACAAAATATATTCACGGGGCTCTAAACCCAATAGGCTTAGAGCGTGTTCAAATATTTATGAACAATTCCATTGCTCTATGATAAAGCGGTAATCAATAGCGTCAAATTATGTTTCACTTTATTAAAGTAGTGGGATCAATTATCTAGCTATTAACTAGCTATCATTACACAGGCTATCCACAGTGCATCGCATTGTGACAGATATTTTCGAGAACATTCTTGGACCTTATAAAGAGACTCATTTTTGTGCTGGCTAGCGATATACGCATGCTATGGAGAGGTTGATAGAAAAGCATCCGCCCTAACCAAGCATCCAATAAATGCTGCTGGATAAGATAACCTACACGCTCGTAGTTAGTTATGGTGGTGGTTTAGGCAAGGTTTGTTTCATGTACGGTGGTGGTTATTGGCATATTTTAGTATGGCTAGTGTTTTATTTATGTAAGCTAAGTATAACTTGTATGTTGCTCATAATACGAATAAAAGTAACAGGTTTCTGGACAAAACAGATGTAAAAATGAACTTATTTATTTAATATAATTCTTAGAGCAGACTCATAGTATACTACTCGGAAATGAGGTTACTTATAATAAATTAAACTATATTTTGTATTGACTTCCTTTTGTCTTCAAAGTTTCTATACAACTAGAGCAAATATAGATGTTTTTACTGCATTATAAACTTTTACTATGTACGTTACTATCGTAATATCCAGAAAATAATTGTATTAACATTAAATCTTAATTTATGTAAACATAAAATACTTTTAACTCCTAATACTATGTGTATAATTCCCCGTAAGCTATGCTATGTCAGTAATTGTACACAGTTATTGGTGGTGGTCTAACTATGCATTTTGCTCGTCTAGAGAAAAGCCGCTAGTGCTGTACATCTTTACCAACGACAAGGCGGTGCAATCGACAATAGTGGACAGCACTAGCAGCGGCGGCATGTGTGTCAATGACACTATGATGCACATGGGAGGTTTGGACTCACGTTTTTTTTTATAGTTAAAAAAAAAAGTCGATAAGCGAGAGTAATGGAGCACAGCAGGTCTTTTTGGGTTTGAGCACCTTATTTATATTATAGAATATTGTCACTACTTTTTAAAAACTCATCACTGTCGTTAATTATATTTAAAAAAAAATACTTATGTGAATTTTATTCAGTGTACTTCAAGGTTCGGTTTAATTTAGGTTCATATTGGCTGATACGAGCTTTTTTCAAAGCAGTGACTAAATATTCATTGGTGTCGTGAGAGAGATCTAAAGTGAATTCATATTTCAAGTAGTAATAAAATTCTAACCTAATGTGTACAATTTGCTTTTTTTACTTCCGACCATTTTTTATTATGGCAATTTTATTTTTTACTAACTGCTATTACTAACATAAATTTAAGTCAATGCACTAACAAACAAAATATGTATTGTCAGTGATTGCGCAATTTATCGATACTGTTAAAAATAGAGATGGTATTATAACCTAAGATTTGTGATTCAGAACGCATGAAATCGCATTATACCTATGCAATTTAAATCGGTGGTCACGTGATGTATATAAACATTAATTTTCAAGCATGCACAACCTTATCCCACTTTAAGTCAGACCAAATGACTCCGGACGAAATTGCGAACGGCAAGTTGCACGCACACAAGTGCAACAAAATTTCGCCTAGCAAACTATACTCACGCTAGGTACCCTTTGTTGTCCGCAGAAATTCGTTTTAACTGTTTATTTGGTCTGCTACTTAAGGACTTTATTTAACTGCATGTCCGCACGTATAGCATGCTCCGTTGTTTTGTAACTTTTGTGAGAATGACAGGGCAGCGAGGCGACTGTCATGTACATAAATTGCGTCACAGCAATTTTGAAGAATTTAGACACCGCCAGTCGCCTCATTGCCATGTTACTAATAAAAAAATACATATTTCCATAAGAAATGTTATCAGCGGGATTTACACGACGATTAATTTTAACTAGCTCCCGATATTTCGACCACGCATCATGATCACTGGTAGACTGCAGAATGTGCAGTCGACGTGCAAAAATGAGGATAGACTGCGCGCGGTTTACGCAACATTAACATCCACTCGCATATTGTATTTCTTCATATTTTAAATAAATGTTTCTCTTTTTTTCTCACTCTCACTCGATGTCTTCAGTCCATCCGTGATCATAGTGCATGCTGCGTCGAAATATCGGGAGCTAGCTAAAGCAA
Source organism: Pandemis heparana (assembly GCA_963854515.1). Classification (NCBI taxonomy): domain Eukaryota; kingdom Metazoa; phylum Arthropoda; class Insecta; order Lepidoptera; family Tortricidae; genus Pandemis; species Pandemis heparana. Next base: position 4,796,259 of record OY978023.1, on the reverse strand, counting down.
ACGCCGTTTATATCCCGTTGATTATGTCTAAGGTGGGTTAGACCAAACGAGCAAATGCTCATTCTCCCATTCTATCAATTTCTTTTAGTGTAAACAGACGCATTATTTCGTTGTTCTATCTGCGTTCATAATGATTCTAGGAATAGAAAATGCTCGCTCGCTTGATGTAAACGGCACTAGAGCGAGCGAACAGTTGCTTTGAAAGGGTTCTCTGTCGTTTGCCCGAATTTCATATGCCATAAATGTATTGTTTGCCATAATGATCATTTGCCATAACTCTTTTTTCTCTTTGTTCAGGATTGTTATGAAACAAACCTAACCTAACCTATAGAGTTCTACAGGATTGCCATTTCAATGCTCCTGAAAAAATTACGGTTTCAGAGAAAAAAAAGTTATGGCAAATGATCATTAAGGCAAACATTACATTATGGCATATATGCAATTCGGGCAAGTGAAATGCTCCGCTTTGAACGATGCAGACCACAGAATTGACACAGCAATAGCATTCATTCGGCTGATATAAACATCTAATGTGCAATTCTAGTTCTTGTTTCTTACTTTTGCTGAACGCTGAACAGTTTTCGTTTACACTAAAAGGGCAAGAAATAATGCTCTTTTTCTAGCTCTAGCTCTATGTTTGGTTTAAACCCGCCTTTATGTTACTAACCATGAATAGTTAAAGACTGTTAGCGTGTGTTTCCAGTTGAAACGCTGCCGTTTGGTGGCGTGGGCTACAGCGGCGTCGGCGCATACCACGGCAAGGCGACGTTCGACACGTTCACGCACAAGAAGAGCTGCCTCATCAAGAACTTCTCGCCGATCGGAGAGAAGCTGGCCTCGTGAGTTGCTGTTACTTAGCATATTATAGACCGACCGCTTGAATAAGTCTTCGTCCGCGCTGCAGGCACAGTATATATATAAGCTAAAGCAGTAGGGAGTCTACGAACAAAACGGTCGAAACGAACGCACACATAGACGCGCGCTTCTACACAGCCTCTAAGCGGATCTCGCGATGCTGTCAGTCGCGCGTGGCGCATTGAGACGAGCGGCTATTTTTTCGTTTTAAATATGCCAAGAACGTATTGCGCAGTGTACGGCTGCTTGAACTCGGCTTCTTCAAAACCGAAATAAACATAAATTGCAAATTGGAGGCATTCGAAATAACTAAAAATGTCTTTATTTTGAAACAGAGTCATTTTTCAGTGCCATAAAAAAAATAACAATAAATCCTGGAAATGTTCAAACATTTTTAAAAACATGCCTGTTTATTGCTCTTTCTTTTAAGGTATCACTCATTCACTTGCTTGCTAAGTCTGAGATATAAAGTAAAAACCAAACTCGGGGGAGCACTCGCTAAGAATGCACTAGTCGGATAGTCGGCAAAAGCCGTAGTCGGCCCATCACTTAATTATTCACCCGCTCCCACCCTTATTCCAGGAGCCGCTACCCTCCATACACCGACGGCAAGCTGAACTTTATCACCACTATGATGCGCAAGCGACACGGGCCCTCGCTCTGCGCGTTGCCGTACTTGCTGGCGTTCGCGCTCGGCGCCGGCCTTACCTACGGTATCGTCGCTTGGAACAAGGTAAAGAAGTGATGCGGTGGCCGTGACGAACTAAAACGCTCCGTAGCTCCTTTTTTACCTATTACTCTTACCTCCTTATTCATAAACGGGGTGCGGATCAGAATATATAAAGTTTAAAATGTATAATAGGTTCAAATGCATAATAGTTCAAAATATGCCATTTTCTGTGAAACTATTAGGTACATGAACTTTTTGGATAGCGTAATCTATAGATTGGTTTAGGTTAGGTTTAGTTTATAACAATTCTGTTAATTCGCAATTTTCTGAGTAAATGACATTATATATTTTGAACCATTATACATTTTAAACTTTATGGATTCTAATACGTACCCCATAAACGCTCTAAAGGCTTCTGGTAGCTTAGCAATCGTTTGTCCTTATCTGTGAAAGGTAAATGTCAAAGTGACATAAGGACAAACGATTGCTAAGTTAGCAGAAGCCTACAGAGCGTTTATGAATAAGAGGGTTAAAGCCCTGCCTCATCGCCATGACGACGTCGCTACGTCATACAAATCAGATGTCGCCAAAGCGTCGCTAAGTCATTTTATATAGGGTTTTTTGGCTACGGTAGCTGTCGACGTCGTCATGGTGTCCCGATGAGGCAGGGCTCTTAACAGCAAAAAGATCTCGGGTTTACCCACGGACCTAAAGAAAAAAATTAGGCTTGCAAGAAAAAATCCTGCGAGAAAATCCAATGCGCCGAAGACTTCTAACACGTTAGCATTACGGCCTGACGATGTAATTTAAATATCAGGTTTTTTTCTTGAACGTCTGAACTGGGCTCTAGTAATTTTCGGATACGTTACCGTCGTCCATTTAATAATTGGTCCGTAGATTTACAAGTGCCGGCACGTAAGTCGAGCGATGACTGTTGATGCGGGGTAGTCGAAACAAGGTATCGCGGGGGAGTGCGGGTGTCGCGGGCGGGCGTGCACCACGTTCGACTTACGTGCCGCTACCTCTACTTTTATTCTTGTGAGCCCGATATAATTGACTTCCGATTTTTTCTTATCGTGTTATTTATATAACGATAAATCAAATTATTCACGGCTTGTATCGGCCACTTGGTTTTTTTGGCGTTCTATTAAGTAAGTTAAGACTGGAGTGATCAGCGATAGAGAACTTTCTTGGTCTGTATGCAATACAATTGTATTTCTGTGTGGTCAAAAAAAGGGTAAACGCTGACCGCTTTTGTCTGTTCGGGTACTAAATGTGTGATGTTAATCAAATAAGGTAGGTACTTAGTTCGTAAAATTGTAAAAATGTGCCATTAAACTCGAAGAATCGATCTTTCTAAAGAAAGTGCAAAATTGAGTGAGATTACTAATAAATAATTTAAATTCGGAATTCTATATTTTGACACACGATTCTAAACAGTACCATTGCCTTCCACTGTCGAAAATGATTTATGGCTATGTAGAGTACTAAAAAGTTAAATTATATGACAGTATTTGAATATTTTTAATAATAAAAAAAAATCATAAGTAAGCTTGATTAGCCGTAAGTTTCATTCAATCCCTGGTATATTATCTATGAAATACCTCGTATTTACTTATCTAGGTTTAAAGGCTTAATGTTTAAGTACCTATATCTAAACAAGGCAGTGTATCAGCAAAATATGAATTAAAATAAATTCGTCTGAAAATTTTTGGGTTACATTATTAATTGTAAAACAAAATAAAATTGTATCGTTAATTATTGTGTAACTTACATTTACCCTTTTATTTGATTCATTGTCTATTATTCTGCTAATAAATATTTTCAAAATTATCCCTTGTTTTATTACCACAAAATAACACAAATGATAATGGATTTCACAGAATTGGTTTCTTCCTTTTTATTGCGAAGTAAAACTACTATGTTTGCATAATTTGAACTGAGTATTTAAAACTTATTAAGCGGTTGCGGGTTTATCGCATTACAGCCCACTCATTAGTTTCACGGTCATCGGTTTCCCTAGTGGCTTAGCGTGTATGGCAGCTACTTTATTCTTCGTAGTGTATTATCTATGGCCACTTCAAATTAGTAACTTAGCTGTTTTGAAATAGCTAGCAAGGTTAGTGTAGTATGAGAAAATGCTGTCTTTAAAATCTTTTTGTAATTTAATCACTCAATTATGCATTGCTTGTCTAATCATTTCATATCGGAATAATCAATCCATTTTTGTAAGTAGCACCCAGCGTGGATCTTGTTACTGTGTTATTAAGGGTTAATTTAGATAAATCCATGCGTCTTTGTGGATTGTACTATCTATATCGAATAAATGATTAGTACATAACCCAAATACGTGAGTACCAGATTTTACGCTCCTCAAATACCTACTCTAAAATCTCTACCAGCTCTCGGACCAATTTATCCGAATTTGAAGTTAAGGGACTCAATTTTGCATGCAAATGAAAATAAGAGAGCGAGAGAGAGAAACATTTATTTACCCACATTCGATACGCGTAGATTTAAATTATGAAGAAATACAATATACTTAAGAATAGAAAAGACACAGTAACTAGATTTTAAAAGTAAGACTAATGGCGCTCCTTCACTGTCAGTTTCAAGTGTTAAAAAGTCGACCCCACCTACCTCACCTCGCCTTCTTCCTCTCCTTCCAAACGTCATTGTTTGCTACTTGAAACTTGAAGTAGGTAGCATAGGAGAGTAAAACATTTGAACATTTTAGTCTAGTTAAATGTATTTTATAAATACTAAGTAGTATATTTACTTAAAACCATTTTTTATCTGCTTTCAGGCTGCTTCGCAGGATTTATAGGATGCTACAAGCTGGCAAAATGGACGAGACAGGAAATATATTGTGATAATGTTTTATAATAAATGTATTTACTTATTAATTTTTAATTATATTTAAAACAGGGCTTAGGATATTCTTGAAATGTATTTCTCAATGTTACGCATTTATTTTTATGTTGTTTTTATAACTCGACACAAAAGTGTACTTTAGTATGTTATTTTCCTAGCTTGCGTAGTTCATACAAATAATTATATTTTTACACGAACACTTGCCATATTTTATTCATGTTGCAATAGTTTTATTTTATACAATCATTATAATTGACATCCTTGTAATAGTTTAACAACTTTAACACTAGGAATACGAGTGATTGCAATAATGAACTATTTTAATGTAGCAATTTTTGTTTTTTTGTTTTCGTTTTATTTTACGAATAACCGTTACTGGTTTGCTTCAAAAGTTCGACGAATTCCGACACAATTTCAAGACTGAATACTTACTCAAAACAATCCATACTAATAATTATTATAAATACGAAACTCCATGCTGAGCAGCTCATTTGGTAGTCCGTTTTCTCTCTGGTAAGCCGTAAAAGGTATCAGAAGCTCACAGCAGTTGTCCGTTAGAGAAAAAAAACGATTAGGTAGTAACTCTGTCTCTCTGCATGCCCGTTTGGACGTTGAAGAATAATATTGGCTACTTTTTATCCCAGAACTGAGAGAGACATCAATAAACTAACTCTTGGAAAACCAAGTCCCGGGCAACAGCTACATTACATAAAATACAAAAATAAATAATGTAAACATAAATTAAAAAATTGCAAGTTTAATCCTGTTGCTACTGAAGCAGACTGACTCTATTAGCCAGGAACTATGTTGTCTGAATTAGCTTGAAGTGACTAACTTATTAGATTTTCCCTGCAATTTAATTCATCTTTATGTTATTTAAATCAATTGTAATTATTTTGCGAGCGTTTAAAGCAGTAAAAGACTTTATATTATTAATTATGATATGTATGGTATGTATGTCAAAGACATAAAAGTAGGTTTTGTGAGTGTTAAATCTTAATACGCCAGAAAGTACAAAATAATGGGATGCTCCAGGCACAATATGTATTTTTGGTATGTAAATGTAAAATCAAAACAAACAAACGCTGTCTAAAATACTCAACCTATTTTGAGCTTTCTGGAGTCATTAGGTACCTAGATGTATCGGTGGCCAGGCTGTGTTTTGTTGCTTTCTAGTTTTTGTTTTTACTTTATTTTTATTATACATAAATATAAATAATTATTGGTTGTTTAAGTGTAAATGGTATATTTTTTGTTTAGGGATATTGGTAGATTATACTTATCTCTGAATAAAGTGCCTTAACTTAATGGTTTTATTTTTGTAATCCTTTTGTCTCCTGCATATTTAGTTTGTCCTTATCATTCATGTTTCGGCCTCATTTGGACCTTCATCAATATCCTATTCCGAAAGAGTCAATTGCATGTCTTGTCATCTACTAAAATGACCAGCACATGTGTAATTTTTCGTTATAGCTCAGAGCTCTCTTTCCTGTCTAATTAATAAAAGGCGCACAGAAAGACTTCGTGAGCCGCAGTCGCTCATCCTAGCCGTTCAGAGATATTAACTGATGCAAAGTTCAATCGGTACCGTTTGGCAGTGTGTTTGCGAAAGGTGTGTAATAATTCTGAGGTCATAATTATAATTATGTACTTATAGGCATTTTCAATCATAGTACCCGAGCGTTTTTTTAACTTCCGATATTTTTTGCAATGGGAAAAAGTTAAAATAGAGAGATCTCATGGCCATTTTTTCCAGAATTTAACTGTTTTGTGTTTTTCTTACTCAGAATCGATCGTTTACCCTATCGATTCTCATACAAGAAAACCCCAAAATAGTTAAATTCTGGAAAAGATGTTCATGTAACTACACAAACCGATAACTCACGTATAAAAGTCGAATAATGCTCGACATGTTTCAGACTAGTTCGTAGTCCTTCCTCCTCCTCCTGTCCTCGCACGTACGTGATCAGTGTTATGTGCTGCCCTACTTTTGACAATAATAAAGATTACGATGAAAACGAGGGTAGTTGTGCGCTGCTGTCAGCTGCGTCGAGTAGCCGCGCGAGCAGAGCGCTGCAGAGTGTGCGCAGTGTGGGGCGAGCACTCCAGGAGGAAGGACTACGAACTAGTCTGAAACATGTCGAGCATTATTCGACTTTTATACGTGAGTTATCCGTTTGTGTAAATGTTTGAGTCTCATGTTGAAAGTGTTCATGTAGCCTTTTTTTGAAAAACGCTCACCTACCTACCTAAGGTATGTTTGGCATTTTTACCCATTACGAAAAAATTGATCATTTACATTAGTTATGATCTGAAACAATAGTGGTATGGGAATCAAAAATACTACTTCTAGATTTGCAAACATTTTTCGGCATTTATTAGTTACAATTTTTAACTAACGGCGTTACGCGCAAACTTAGTTTTAGTATTGGGATCTTAGGTTTTGTGAAATTTTACGTAAATATGTAATCTATTTATAACGATGATGGGTCTTGCTACGTCCACGAGTACTAAGTACATAATATATGAAGACGCATGTATGTATCCACAAGAAAGAAGGTCTGGAACCGTAATGTTGTAAGTAGTGTGAGTTAAGCAATAAAGATAATACCAGTGTAGCTTCTTGAATACCTATATTAACATTAGTTAATATTATAAAGTTAATCAACAACCAAACCGATCTTATTTATTATTTATTTGTTTGAATTACTCGTCAGAACAGCAAAATTATAATGTGAGATTATTTTAATATACATTCGACCCTTAAGTCTTCTTTTTGTAAGATTAAACACTAAACAGAATGATAATCTTTATTGGGATCGTATAAAGCAGGCCTTACTGAATTTGGGTGCATTCTGCGTAAAACGGTATTTAAAAATAAAAATAAATGTCAAATGGTGCAGTCATCAACTTTGTTATTGATATGGCAACTCTGTGCGCTTATGTCATTAAAGAAATATTTTTCCTGTAATAAAACAGCTAAAATTGTAATTGCAAGCTTAAGAACAAGAAACAGGTGGGTATTCCGATATTTTTGATCCTTTAATTACATTGATAAGATGCGTCATTCAGTTTTAGTAAACTGTAGATTTTTTTTACAATCGCAACACTCGTTGTACGAACGAAAGTGCTTGTGATGAGCAAAGACGATTAGTAGTGTCGATAAGCCAATATTCTGCAGAAATTAGCCAGAATCTTCAGGTATCTACAAAATAAAATTAATAACCACCCTCGCATGTGAGGGTACTATGTGGTGGTGCTGTTCTTCTTCCGCTAGTTCAGGTGCTTATTCACAATTGAGGGCTTGTCTGACTACTCCCTACCCATAATCCTATACGGCGGCCATATTTATAAGTCACGAAAGGCGTTGACGCTCACTCGTAATTATTTGCGTTGCATTGTTTTTCAGGACCGATGGCTGCGATACGCAAAAAATTAGTGATCGTCGGTGACGGTGCTTGCGGTAAAACATGTCTATTGATCGTGTTCAGCAAGGACCAGTTCCCGGAAGTGTACGTGCCGACTGTGTTTGAGAACTACGTCGCCGACATCGAGGTGGACGGCAAGCAGGTGGAGCTGGCGCTGTGGGATACGGCCGGGCAGGAGGACTACGACCGCCTGCGCCCGCTCTCCTACCCCGACACCGACGTCATCCTCATGTGCTTCAGCGTCGACTCGCCCGACTCGCTCGAGAATATCCCAGAGAAGTGGACGCCCGAGGTGAAGCACTTTTGCCCCAATGTTCCGATCATTCTGGTCGGCAACAAAAAGGACCTGCGCAACGACCCTGCCACCATCAACGAGCTCCGCAAGATGAAGCAGGAGCCCGTCAAGCCGCAAGAAGGCCGCGCCATGGCCGAGAAGATAAACGCGTTCGCATACCTCGAGTGTTCTGCTAAAAGCAAGGAAGGTGTGCGTGAGGTGTTCGAGACGGCCACCCGTGCCGCGCTACAGGTCAAGAAGAAGAAGAAGACTAGGTGTTCTCTGCTGTAATTGTGCCGTTGTTGGGAGACTCTGATTTATGAATGGTTCGCATACTGCCTGAACACTTACGTTGACGCCCGCGGCGCGCCGCAGCGGCGCCGAGTCCCGCCGCTGCCCGCACATCCACTCAGTATTCGTGTGGCTACACTTTCACAATTGGTACTTGTATATTTTATAGATTATCTATAAAGAGTAAGCATAAATGCCTTAACAAATGTAGTTGGGGGCGATGTGGGCCCCCCTGTCTATGGGCCCGCTGGAGTTTTTCGTGCTATACTGTCAAGTTATATAATCAAGTAGCATTTTCTTCCTGATTATAAATTTATTCCTCAACTGGCGATCTTCTTGATGAGACGCGATTGTTTAGTTTTGTATTTTATATTTTAATTTTTCAATAAAATAGTGTATGTATAATTGCGTAGGATGTTTATTTGACACGGCGGCCCGACTCAGCCAAGTGCCTGTCAGCTGATGGTCTCCGAGACGTCCCATCATTCTGATTCTTCTCGTGTAGGGCAGTTCTTTTGTAATCTATTTGTTTGTGTGAAATTTTAACTTCTGTATGATTACATTGCATGCTAATATAATTTATTAGTAATAAACGAACCCCATGTTTTAACAATTCTTTTCTAGACTCTTTTTGACTTTTATAAAAATTTAATACAGCATTTATAAATCCAAGGTGTTTAGGATGGGGAAATATTTAAGTTAAAATCAATCATCTATGTTATGTTTTATTAGTATTGTAAGTACAAAATTATCTTTCAAATATACATGAATTAACATAAAATTAGACTTCCTTTTATAATTTAAGATGATATTTTGGAACTATTCCAATTACAATTTTATTAACTAACTCGAAGCTTTCACTTTAGGAATCCTTGACGTTTTTAGTAGTTGTACGGGGTTGTATCTGCGGCGGGGGGCCGTCATGAGTTGTCGTAGGTGCGCCTCGTGCGGCGCGCGGTAGGGCACCGGCGTGCCGGCGGGCAGGCCCGCGCCCCCCGGGGGCTCCGGAGCCCAGTCCGCGTACACGAGCGTGTCCGCCGCGCCCGGCGCCTCCGCCGTCACCACGTACAAGAACCCCCGCTCCGCGTCGATCCCGCGGATCAGCCCTGTAAGTGATACAATTATATACTTATTTACATTTTGTAACCAGTTATCAATTTTAATCAGCACTTTATTGCAGTTGGGTACTTGATAACGCAATTATTTATGGCTGTGCAGGGATAATATAAAGTTATTGTTGATCAAAATGCAAACATTCTCAGGGTGTGGAAAGTTTTCATCCAAATTTTAAGCAAAATAAATGTAGACTCAAAAGAAATCATAATCATAGTTCAAATGAACTTTATCGACGAACTTATGTGCAAAGGTATGCGATCATTGATGCATTGCAATTATTTTGAACATATTTTTGGCACAGGTTTCTCTTGCGCAGATTATAACGACAGCATATGACCTACTTTACTTTTGGTGCTGCTTAAAATTGTTTTAGTTGAATCAAATTTATTTGATGTATGACGTGAGCTGAGCGTATGTAATATTATTAGTCAGATGTCATTAGATGAATCACTATATCCGGATGACCGGTTTCCGACTTACTATAAACTCATTGATTCATATTTACCGCTATAGATAGTATTCGGTTCGGCTAATTGGATATTGTAGTAAAAGTTATTCACAATCATAAACGAAGTCTTTATGCCAATGAAAGTTTTTTAATGAAATTTAAAGCTAATTTCTAAATTTGCACATTATTACTTCTAACCTTGACCGAATGCTGTCGCCCGTCATACATAAGACGGATTTCAAATTAGAAAACGCCTTGCAATCCACACTTGCAACGAATTATTCTAACTGAAAAGTTTTTTTATAATAAATAAAATAATATCGAAAGCATAGTATACATATACTGTTTCTTGATAATGTGAATTATTACAATGACAAAATTAATTTCGATAAAATAAATCCTAAACTTCCTTGACAAACAATCAGATTGCAATTTATCCAGCGTTTGACCTTGCGATGCCGAAGTGAAATCTATACTAATATTATAAAGCGGTAAAGTTTGTGACTTTGTGAGGTTGTAGAGAGTAATCTAGATCAACTGAACCGGTTTTGAAAATTCTTTTATCAATAGAAAACCACACTAGTTATAAACCATATTTAATTTTGCGCGGACGAAGTCGCGGGCAGTATCTAATAACTAATAAAGTAAAGGGAAAAAATAGTTATATATAATATGAAATGAACCATGTCCATAGCAGTGCAGCGGCTTGTCGTCCAGCGTAAACATCTTGTCGGCGCTATCGCCGCGGTGTTTACACAGCGCCACTATTTTGCCATTGATCACCCTGGTGATACTCTCTCTGTTTATTCTTACGTTCACGGCTATGTACAAGTTGCGGATATCCACTCTGTAAATAAAATTTAAATTAACATTAGGATTGAAGAAGTAAGTCTTATAGCGTTGGGAAAGGCTGTGTTAGTGATGCTGAAGTTCATCAACTCTACTGACATTTAGCTTATTATTATTATTTATTTTTTTTTTTATATAAGAGGAGGAAAACCAGCAGACGGGTCACCTGATGGAAAGTAATTACCACCGCCTAGGGACACCTGCAAGACTTGGGGAATCACAGGTGCGTTGCCGGCCCTTTCAAGAACAGGAAGGCTCGCTTTTTAAAGATCTCTAAATTGTACCGCTCAGGGAATGTTGCAGCAGGAAGTTGGTTCCAGATCTTTGTCGTACGACGAAAGAAATTGCGTCTAAAACGCACGGTACTTGACTGCCAACCATCAAGATGTTGAGGATGGAAGGACAGACGGTTCCGAAAAGTTCATCGGATTTATCGATTAAACAAGTTTAGATAGGGTGATTCAGGACCCGAGGGGACTGGTCCAAAGCGACCACATGTTTGCAAACAAATAATGAGCGTTGGTTTTAAAATGGGCTATATAAAACCATGCTGTAGGTACACTGTTGTGTTTAATCGAATTGGCGCCGTGGACCCGTCTCGACACCCACGAAGCGATCCCAATGTTTGTTTTACATTACGCCAAAGAAATGAATGAATTGGAATAACACTAGCGTAATATGTTATTCGAATTTAAAATTAGACGATAGAAAATTTTGTGTTCAATTAGGTAGTGATGTCATCGGCGGGAGCTGGTCGGCCGGTGATAAGAACTGATTGATAAATCATCGTTCGTGCGCGCGCATGACTCATGCTATTCCGAGACGCGAAATTATATCTCATTACTCATTACGGGAAACAACGCGCTAATAATTAATTGACGCGAAGACCGCTAATGCACCGCCATTAAGAGGACTCGAGTTACATAAAATAAACGTTGACAGAAACTGAACGGCAAGCTCGAATGCGCGCGAGATAGCGTACCCATCTCTTTCTAGAACGAACAGTAAGAAAAAGATCTCGCGCGCACTAGTGCTAGCCGTGCTGTCTCTTTTCTCTTGTCTGTTTAGGAAAAAAAAATTCTTTTCCGATAAAGTTTTATGAAATCTAGCCTTGTCTAGTTTAAACGATGCGAATAGCAATACATTGCGGCGGCCCATGGATAACGGTCTCTTATATTAATATTATAGTTCTGCAGCCTGCGCTGCGTACTCGCACGATTTAGCTGGCACCGAATCAAATCAACGAGGCATTTGAGGTAAATTTCAACTTACTCGTAAGGTACAACATCGAGCAGGCAGTCAGTCGGGCACGTGTAAGTATCCAGCAGAGTTCCAAAGTAAGCTAGGAAATTAAGATATCTCTCATCCTTAGGGGTCATAGAGAAGTTGTTCTTAATCGCACTATCGGCACTGGAAACGACGAATGCGTAATCCAGGTCATCTGGGTGGCTGATCGAGCTAAATAAATAACTGTGTTGGTATTTGTTGTATAATGTTTTGACGGTGCTAGGATTGAGGTGATGTTCGAATCTTTTTTTAGGATTTTTAGAGTCCATTTGTAGCATGAATGTGGGTTGAATAAGTATGGTAATAAGAGTCATGAACTGCTGGCCTAAGGCGTTACACATCCCCATTGTGTTCACGATCCAAGGCAGGGCTCTGAGGCTTTCTTCGCTGTAGCAATACGCGATTATTTCCTTAATCGCGTTCGCGTACCGTCTCGTATTATCCATTGTGTTAATGAGGCCAATGTTCAACATCCTGAAAGAAATGATTTTGTAAACACACTTTTCCCAGTCAATGCTTGTTTACGTACATTTCGACTTATGTATTTAGTTACACATTGGTTTTGTTTTAAATATTGCTCCGAACATCATTTACGATACCCCAGCTCCGCTAGTAGCAAGGTCGAGGTTAATGAAACGGTTTGGTTTCGCATTTATTTTTGGTGGTGACCTTGAAAACTAAAAAACGGGTATATTTATCAATTGTTCTATCTATAGTAACTTTAAAAAAAAAACAATGTGTTTCGACCATTGCATAATTAAAATAGGGTAGGTAAGGTGACCTCTGCTGATGTTAAGCGTCAGACATGTTTTGGACTAGTTCATAAGTTTTTTTTTTACTCGATTAGGAAGGAAAACGAGCAAGTGGGTCAAAAAATGCAAATGATAGTAAGTAAGTACCACCACCCATGCACACCCGCAACGCTAGAGAATTGCATATACGTTGCCAGCCAACAGAGCCAAGATAGAATACCATGTGCGCCAGTAATTTCACCGGTTGTCTTACTCTCCACACCGAAACATAGCAGCGCAAGCACTGCTGCTTGGCGGCAGGATTTGCAAGTAAGACTACGCTAGCGATCCGGACAGATCTCGCACCAGCCAGCAAATTAGTTATCGTTATAGTGTGCATGTTGACTAAGCAATGAACAGAAACTTCGCTCTCCGCGTCGCCGCGGGACGTTAACCTCGGATTTGTAGACAATCAAAATTAGAAGCACCTAGTCTATATAGTATAGACCGACCGCTTAATCGAGTCCTCGCCCGCGCGGCACAGGGGCGCGGGGTAGGTGACAAAGGGGGCCGAGAGGCGCGGGCGGCAGGCGCACTATCCGCCCGCGCCGCTCTCGGTCCCCTTTGTCATCCTACCCCGAGGACTCAGTTAAGCGGTAGGCATAGGAAGTCTTATTGTTAAAATAAATTACCTCTCAGGCTTCTTTAAATGTATAAAGCTCGGCCCAAGTAGGGGTTCTGAGACGATGGTGGCAGACACATTGCCAGCGACCGTGAACTCGCACTGTCCAGGGTCAAGGTCAATGACCAGCACGGGACCCGCAGTCAGCAGCTTGTTGACGTAGTAGCGGAGGAAGGAGGACTTGCCAGAGTTCTTGCCACCGCATATTATGCCTCTGCTCTGGTTTTCTGTTTAAAACAAATAAGTTTTAAGATTTGTGGGTAAGTAGTTTGGTATTTCATTTAATACAGTACTATCAGCCAAATCGTGGTCTGCCATCCTAACGTAAAAAATCCTTTGCATGTCATATAATCTTGATAAGACATGACTGACTTAAAAGTTCGACTAGCAACCTATTTGACTGATTGTACACAGATATGAGACTTAAGGCTCTAGTAAAGAGTTAGTGTGACAGTGACTCAAGATTAGCCACCAATAACTTTATTTCACCTCTATATAAAATAAAAGCTTCTTTGTCTTAAAGAAACTTACTATATCCATATTTCAAAACTTGATTCCAGCATGAATTTTCTTCAAAACTCTTCCAAGGCTTCATGAGGTACAGCGAGCACCCAAGTAACTCGGAAGCTTTTTGAAAGCAACTATCCACATTTTTACTCATTTTAGTAAACAGGTCAACTGCACAGTTGTTTTCAACATACTGAGCTACTCTGTCGCGAAGAGGTTGCAACAGGACTACACTGTCATGGTTCCCAAGAGTTGTGACGATTTCTTCAGCTGCCAGCACCGAGAGTCCTGACCCTGTCAGCTTCCCAAATAATCCATAAAAACCATGTTCATGCTCCACAGTTCTCAAATACTGAGCGCAGTTGTGATTAGGGGCATAGACATTACATTTTTTGTCCTGAAGTGTGTATCCACCGATTTCTACAACACCTCCGAGTCGTGTCACTCTCACTTTTCCATGAATATATATTTCCACAGGATGTTTCATTACTAGTATGATGCAATTTTTGCCGTAGTATACTTGTGTTGGATTGACAAATTTGGTGTCAATAGATTCGGTTGATGTTTCTCTCTGGAATGTCTGGTTTGATTGCATGGTGTCATCATAGGAACTTGTGCTTTTATCAACAGGCATTTCAACACTATCATCTAAGTCTACCGTTGGCTCAATACTCAATTCACTTCCCATTTCAGGCAATAAACTATTAAATTCATGCCCAATTTCACTGACATCTACATCTTCAGTTGCAAATATACCTGATTGGTCATTAGCAAATAGATTCAGTGATTCCGAAGGTAAGTTCCTGATAGTAGGATGCTTATAATCTCCCAGAATTTCGCTAAGATTCTGATTTGGCATGTCACTGGCAGTTACGGAAACAAATGAAGGTGACAAAACATTACTATAGCTCACACTGCTTTGGGAATGTCTGTCTGATTCAGATTCAGAGTGTGATCCAGCATTTGAATAGTCGCTTTCAATGTAACTAAAATCTTCACTACTGTGATGAGGTTCTACTTCATCTTCCTTCTCTAATTTCCTTTTTCTCTTGCTTCCTCTTTTAGATTTCTCATTTAATCTTAACTTCTCTAATATTTTAGATGCTAGTCTACCATCAGGATCAAATGGTTCAGTTTCACTGGATTCTATGTCTGTTGATGGATCTAGTGAGGTGCTGGTCACTGAAAAATGATCATCACTCTCATCGGAGTCTCTGCTTTCATCAAGGTTAAGTGAGGTGTCAGCTGAGAGAGACTGCATGTCCTCTTTTAAGTCAGAAAGTGAAGCATCACTTGATTCAGGCATATCCACATCAAGTATACTGTCTAACTCTGGAGCTTTATGAGAATCAATCCCTAAAGAATCATTGAGAGTCTGGTTCAGGTCAATCAATGACACCCTTTGTCGTGTACTATTGCTTTCAGTACTGGAAACAGTCAAGTTCAGATCAGAATAACCACTAACGGATGTTGAATCGTCCTGTTCTTTTTGAACATTCGCAGCATTCTTGATAAGCTCATTGTCGTGCTGCTTATACCCGTACAACATTTGTTTTAATTGCTTCTTCGTTTTGTTGTCAGGGTTGTGTTTGTTTTTGACCACATGCGCTCTTTCAAAAAACTCCATGCCTGCAAAACAATTATGATACTGGCTTTTAGACTATGTTGTCCTGACCTGAAATACGTTTTAACAATTAGCAATCTTCGGTACTTGTCTGAAAAATATTACTTAATCCATAATTTAGTAAATAAAAGTTAAATAATAACCGAACACTGTACTAACTTTTTTAACGCGGTGGTGGAGGAATTATGACAATGACATGACATGACATATTTGACAGATAGACCTGACAGTGACAGCCGGCCTTGCCATTTTACTCATGCTAAGGGTCATTGATTTAAGAGTGAAAGAGACGGTACAATACGAACTACGAAATTTCGCAGCACGTTCCATTCCTTCGGAAGCATAAGTACCATAAATAAAGCTTTTTTTTTAAATCTATTTCAGTTAATTTATTAAACGCTCATTCCGGATATCATAGAGCTATCTATTACCGGGCGAAGGTTCGTGTCGCGTTGTCGCGATAAAAAGTTCGAGTTCGTATCACCATGAACTACGTGGCCACACTTAGACCAAATTATCGCGATAAAAACTTCGGGCGAACTATGTCGCGATGTCTGAATTTGGCGGGAAAATGAACCAAGAGCGCAAATAAACAAAAAAATAGAGGAAGCGTTTGCTTTGTATTGTACGTCTGAAAATAATTATTCAAATGTAACTTGTCAAAATTGACATACATTTCAGAAATTTCAAAGTACGAAGTGTAGACACTTGCACGAACACGAACTCTGTCGCGATAAAATCCTTTGATCTGCGCTAGATACCGACAGGAGCGCGAACACAGTTCGAGTTCGCCCGAATGATTCGCGATAAAGGGAACTGTCTGTCCACACATGCCGCGATAGGGCGAACCTTCGCCGAATCCCGCTAATGTGGCCGTAGCATTAGTGAACGAAGGTGATTCGGATGATTCCACATATTTAGCCAGAAGTTAGCGCTAGTTAACGCTTGCTGCTGATCAAGCCAAGAGCATGCTTCATACCAGTGGCGGCACGTAAGTAAAACGTGGAGGGGAGATGCGCAGTATGAAAATGTTGTTTTTCAGACTGCGCATCTCCCCTCCACGTTTTACTTACGTGCCAACACTTATTCCTCCGAGGCCAACACCTGTAAAAAGTTTTTCACATTTTTGTACGTGGTGCACGGCAGAGTATATTTGATGCACGGTATCTACATCTTTCGCATACTAGTATATGAAAAGTTATTATGTATATGATCTTTCGAACGCTTCTCTAGCGAGTTAAGGTGGAAACACATTGTTAACACGCGACGCGACCCGATGCAACGCGACGCGTGTTGAGTCGAATCAAATTGTATTATTTTCTATGACCAGAACCACACTATGAACATCCGACGCGACGCCATGCGCATACATTCGTCGCATCGGGTCGCATCGCGTGTTAATAATGTGTTTCCACCTTTATAAACATAGCGCTAGTAGTTTTTCCCCTGATCGTGGAACGGCTGGTTCACAAGGGCAAGATGCAGGCATGGCATACTTTTCCCCAGGAATGCAGACGGAAAAAAATCACTTAAAACAAAGCCTAAATAAAACAAAACAACTTTTTAAAGACGTATATTTTTATATAACCAATACTCCTGACATTTCGAGAGATAAATACATTCCATGATTGTATCCACATACAATACAGTCCATACGAATGTTAAACTACGTTGGCTGTCGGAAGCATTGGTCCACAATGCTTCTGGCAGCCGCGGCTCCGCACGGCGCCGCTCCTACTGATTACCGGGCGGCGCGGGGCGGAGGGTGGTTGTACACGGGTTTACTGCGCGGCGAAGGTGGCGACGAACTCTGTGACGAGTTTCTTCAGGGCAGCATCGGACTCGGGCGTGATCTGACCGTCCTTGGCGATGTTAGACAACAGGCTCTGGTGGCTAGACTTGATGTGCGCGGTGAACTCCTTCTCGAAGGCAGTGATCTTGGTGGGGTCCAGTTTGTCCAAGTGGCCGCGGACGCCGCAGTAGATGATGGCGACCTGAGGGTATTCGTTACGATTATTATCAAATCAACATTTTTTTTAGAAGGAATGAACTAAAAATGTATGTAGATTCTCAACAAGCAGACAACCAATTTTTATCTTTTGTGGGTACAGCCAGTTTACTTATGGGCACCCCCAACCAGCGAGATAGAACGTAGATCTACGTAGGACGGCTGTCTGAGCCTGGACGCGGAGCCGAACACCTCAATGGCGTGGTGGGAGAAACCAATGTCCAACAGTGATGATTTGAGTTATCGTTACCTGTTCCTCAATAGCCATGGGCACGTACTGGCCCTGCTTGAGGAGCTCAGTGAGACGCATGCCGCGGTTGAGCAGCTGCTGCGTGGCGGCGTCCAAGTCGGAGCCGAACTGGGCGAAGGCGGCCACCTCACGGTACTGGGCCAACTCCAGCTTCATGGAACCGGCCACCTGTGGATATAATGTACACATTCAGTTTCTTATGCTTGGAAAATGTACACTATAGTAGATGTGAACCTTTCTTAATACAATATTAAAACAAAAGGGAGCATCCCAACATGGTTTACGCCTCTTATTTATTTCTATCAGTGCCAATTTTCCAAACCTCAGATAAGCACTTGACAGACAGAAACCCATAGAGTTGTTCGTCGAATAGGGCTTATCTGAAGATTGAAAAATCGGCCCTTAATTACTTTGGTTTTATTTATTAACTATTTACCCTAGTCTACGTGCAACGACGATGTAATGTGAAGTCTAATGCTTGCAAACCACACGGGAAACTAAAAATGTTATATCTCCACTTCTAATAGTGTATTATACTGGCACTCTACTTGGCGTTGCGTGTTCGCAATGCGCTATTGGCATCTTCGTCGCGCTAGAAACAATATAGTGCATCTCCTTCACTCACGCAAATATTTGAATAAATACGCCAAGTGGAGGTCCAACATTAGGCAACAGGCAGAGCTGTGAATTGGTCACTAAGTTTTTTTGACCGTCTCTCGCTAAAAGAAATATAAACCGTGTTACCTGCTTCATGGCCTTGGTCTGGGCAGCCGAGCCGACACGCGACACGGACAGACCGACGTTGATGGCGGGCCGGATACCCTTGTAGAACAGCTCAGTCTCCAAGAAGATCTGGCCGTCAGTGATGGAGATGACGTTGGTGGGAATGTACGCGGACACGTCTCCGGCCTGGGTCTCGATGACGGGCAGGGCGGTCAGGGAGCCGCCACCCATTTTGTCGGACCTGCACAATACCGGCAGTTCAGAAAGCGAATAATATAAGCATAATGCTTGAAATACATATGATGCGTTGCAGACTGAACAAATGGAGCAAACAAGTAACTATGGTACCCAAGAGAGGATACTAGAAAAGGGGCGTCCAGAAACAAGATGGCAGGATGATATCCGCCTAACCTTGGGACTTAGTGTTGTAAAAAACTCTAGTTGTGGACTCCTAATTTTGTTCGAGTTCACAGAGTCCTCTATTAAGTGAGTTGAGTCTACAAAATTAGGACTCCACAACTTGAAGTCTTTTACAATACTACTTGGGACCCTACTGGCCCAGAGTAGCAGAGGACAGAGCTCAATGGAGAGAGCTGGAGGAGGCCTATGCTAGAGGCACGCCGAATTACGCGATATTTTATAAACACGAAAGTGACGACAACATGTATTGAAATTGTAGCGAATTCGGATTAAGAAGGCTTTAAAAATTATTATGCTTGAAAAGTTACAGTATTTTTCTAGTAAGTTATCACAAGTAAAAACACTAAGCCCAAGGCTGCAATTGGACAGGATTTCGTCAGCAGGATACTCACATCTTGGCGGCACGCTCGAGAAGACGCGAGTGGAGGTAGAACACATCACCGGGGTAGGCCTCACGACCTGGGGGACGACGCAGCAGCAGAGACATCTGTTAAAGATAATAGTCACTTAAAAACAATTTATGCTAACAACATCCATAAAACTTCGTTCCCTTTGCTTCCTCATAGCCATTAATGTCTGTGGAGATGGCTATAGACATAAGGTGACATAACTGCATTTAGCTTTAAGCCAAACATAGACGCTAAAGAGTACAGACGAACAGTGCACAAAATCTAGGGCAGGTACTATACTCCATTCGTTTAGTTAGTTAAAAAAAGGTAAACAATCTTGACATGTCTTTTTTGAACACACATTGAAATTGAAATTAATTAAGAAATTACATTGTTATTTTATAATTATTTGTAAAGTGTGAAGATTTAGAATTTTAAAGTGTATATTTCAATAAAAAGACATGTCAGGATAGTTTACCTTTTTTTAACTACCTAAACGAATGGAGTATAGATTCCCGCTTTTATTACACAAATCACGTGTGCAGTCACCAAAATAACAAATGCAAGAGATATATTTGCAAGAATTACCTGACGGTAGGCAACAGCCTGCTTGGACAGATCGTCGTAGATGATGAGTGCGTGCTTGCCGTTGTCGCGGAAGAACTCTCCCATGGCGCAGCCCGAGTACGGGGCCAGGTACTGCAGGGGAGCAGCGTCGGAGGCCGTGGCCGATACGATGATGGTGTAGTTGATGGCGCCTGTCAACCACGGTCACATATAGGAATTGCGTATGGGTTAATGCCAGTTAAATTTAGAAACTTATGTGCAACCGGGATATCTAATCTAATACCTTTAAACGAGCTATTCTTGTTTATTATATAAGGGTGATTAATCCAGATGGGTCAGTAAGGAGAAGTCAAAAACTATAAAGGATAAAGGGGGCCTGTTTTTAGGAACCATGCCATCAATTATAGATTTAATAAAAATTACATTTTTTTTCTTAATTATATGTACCTAATTGGTATCAGTACAAGATTATGGACCACTTTCCAAAACTTCAAATTCATCAGCTTTAACACTTTTACTGTTAGTGATATCCAAAGCAAGGCGAGATAACAAAGCTAACCCTAAGTCGCCTTAAAACGTAAAAAAAACTACACCAATTAAATTAACGTGTTACTGGCCAAATTTCTTTCTCTCTTACGTACGACATTTAAAAAGAACAACACTCACCGGCGTCAGTCAAACGCTTGAGGATCTGCGCGACGGTGGACCTCTTCTGTCCGATGGCAACGTAAATGCAATACAGCTTCTTCTTCTCGTCGTCGCCCTTGTTGAACCGCTGCTGGTTGATGATGGTGTCGATGGCCAAGGCGGTCTTGCCGGTCTGTCGGTCGCCGATGATCAGCTCACGCTGACCACGGCCGATGGGCACCAGGGAATCCACGGCCTTGATGCCTGTACAACGAATGAAACAAGTTCACAATAGCGAAAATAATAATATGCGAGATCTAAGAATTAGATACATTGTCTATTCAATGTTATGTAATTGTTTCCAGTATGCTCAAAAAAATCCATAAACTTTATTGGACAGCAATATTCGTAAATATCAAATTAATCAAGAAATTTACTTCTTGATTTTTAATGTTTACTTTTTACGTTTTACCGTTAGAAATTTAATTTCAAAACGACACTGAAAATTAGAACACATAGAAAAATCCGAAAAGTAAAGCTATGGCCGGGAATCGAACCCGGGTCCTCGTCATTCCGTGACGCGTGCTATACCCCTACACCACCCATAGCAATTTGTTTGTAATTGTGTCGTACAGACACATCATTCAAACAGATGACGCTTAGCGACAAATATTCGCATAGTAACAAGGTCACGTGACAGTTGGAAACAGATAGAAAAATTCGGAAGCTTACTCACCTGCTATGGGTGGTGTAGGGGTATAGCACGCGTCACGGAACGACGAGGTCCCGCGTTCGATTCCCGGCCATAGCTTTACTTTTCGGATTTTTCTATGTGTTCTAATTTTCAGTGTCGTTTAGAAATTAGCAATATTCGTTTCTAAAAAAGTTACTTCCAGTCCAGCCAAGTTTTTTGCCGCGCATTTTTCTTGGCAACTCTTTCCGAAGGCGACCGAAACCGAAAAAAGAGATTTAAAAGAGCCCTTGACGGCCTATTTGTAAAATTAACTTATGACACTCAAATGTAATATTTAATATAAATTTAAAGCAACAAATGATTATAAACATGTAATAGTGTAATAGAGCACTGACCAGTCTGCATGGGCTCTCGCACAGACACACGAGGGATGATACCAGGGGCCTTGACACCGACACGCTGGCGCGTGCTGGTGCCGAGCGGGCCCTTGCCGTCGATGGCGTTGCCCAGCGCGTCCACCACGCGGCCCAGCAGCTGCTCGCCCACCGGCACGTCCACGATGGCGCCAGTACGCTTCACGATGTCGCCCTCCTTGATCAGCTTGTCGTTACCGAACACGACCACACCAACGTTGTCCGGCTCCAAGTTAAGGGCCATACCCTGGGTGAATGGAAAGTTTCAAAAGACTTAATGCATTATCAATGAATACTTCGAGCATCCAGCTACAATCTCGCGCAAGTGACGAGATTATAAGCGCTCGCGACTCGCGGCGTTCACGTCTTGAGGTGTAAGTAGAGTAAGATTCCAGCTAGCTCTTTTGTATGTTATTATAAGCTTGACTATC
Source organism: Pandemis heparana (assembly GCA_963854515.1). NCBI lineage: Eukaryota > Metazoa > Arthropoda > Insecta > Lepidoptera > Tortricidae > Pandemis > Pandemis heparana. Next base: position 4,774,101 of record OY978023.1, on the reverse strand, counting down.
GTGCAATCAATATAGACGCGATGTAGTAGTCCAAATATTAATGTACAGTACGGCTAGTGCTAGGGCACGAGAGCCGTGTCGCGCGCGACTTAGACAACGCGGCTCTTTTATTCTACAACGAACATTAAGAAAAAGACTGGTAGGCTATCTCGCTAACACAGTTCTCGCGCGCACATGTGTTGGCCGCGCTCGTATTCTTCCAAAAGAAACTGATGAATGTCAGAAACAGAAAATTTATTACAAGTCTGTTCAGGAAGAAAAAGCATGCAAGAAACTGAATTATATTTTATACATTTGTGTCCATTTGTTTCTATTATACCCATATGAATGAACTGGAACAGGGAGCTGGAATCTGGCATATTGCCAGCTCAGACAATGTTACCAATCTTCAGAAAAATTCTAGTTTTGAACATTGAAGAATGGTTATAAACTGCAAATAAGTAATGCAGTGACAGACACTATTGAATAACAGTCATGCATGATAAATCTTCTACTAATTTCATGTATTTATAAAACACAATTCAAATAGTTTCAAGTAAGGATAAATCTGAAAGAAAATAATAAATTAAATCTGAGTTACTTTATTGCATGTGTAGCAATCATTTTACAAGATAATCTTAGACTAATGATAAGATAATTAAGCTAACACAAAAAAAAAGAAGACGCAAGAAACATGAAAAATTTTTTTTTTGGATAGCTTGAGATTTATCACATAAGTTTATTCAATTATCTAATACTCAATTACTGAGCCAGTTCTACTCTACTTTTACTTAACAGCAGACATTCTCACAATATTTTGACTAGTACCAACCTTAAGCCCTGAGGAGAACTCCACCATCTCCTCAGCCTGGATGTTCTTGAGGCCATAGACACGGGCGATACCGTCACCAATGCTCAGCACACGGCCAGTTTCCTCCAAGTCGGCCTGAAGAGAAAAGCATTTAACATAAGGAAACTAAATTTGTACTTTGATAAACAGCTGATCTGTGGAAAACAAACATCTCAAAAATTCAGCTTTCAACTAGGAATCAAAAATCTACTCAATGTGTAACTATAGTTCTAAATGAAGACCATGTTTATTTAAAATTTGCTGTTTGTAAGTTATGTTGTACTTATGTGGCCATCAATCCACTTCTTGAAAAAGTACATTTATTATATGAAAAAACTTATTTCGGAAATTCTTCTAGCATATTTCTGTTTAGAATTGAAGTTGTACTGTTAAAATGATAGTGACATCTTATTTGTCACACATAACCTTAACTGGTTTATGTAACCACTTGCCTTAGGTGCGCTTCCAAGGATCCTCTCCTCCAGGATGGTGGAGATTTCGGCACCCCGCTGCGCGCACGACACATGAAGCTTGCGCGCGGCAACGGTGGCCGCGGGCACCGCGACCTTCGAAACCTGCAGTCATGATAACCAAATATTTTACTACTAATCCACCACTAAAACACTTCTTACCACTATTATAGGTCACTATCTCGGTTTCAAGCAATCCACTAATTATAAGAGCACCGTTCATTATCAACTCTGACAGAATACCGACGTCCTGAAGTATCGCCCTCTGTTACATAACACAATCATATGCGAAAATTAACATCAAAATTAACACGAATTGAGGGTTGTTATAATGAGAAACACTACACTGAACATCTTTAAACACGATTACACTTCATTAGCCAGGAGTAAGTTACAATTCACATGATTTGTCAAGTAAAACCGCAGGCCATCATATCACCGGTCGGGATGGAACATTACAGAAGATTACTACGATTAGTTTTAAGCGATGAAGAATGCATACCTGAGCCGCAGCATTTGGGATACGCCTGGCCACCGAAGAGGCCAAACGAGCGGAGATGAGCGACATTTTTCACAAATTCTTATAGCACTGGTGGACAGAAGAGCCGTGTGGTGCTCCGCTCGGTATCTTCGTTGCGGCTGAGCCGGAAATGACATAATCGATCCTTATCTATGGTCTGTCCGTGAATAGTAGGTCGTTACAATACTAAAATTGTTTCGTTCTTTTTGCATGATTTCAAATTAAAAACAGTAAAAACCACGCATTTAGCACTTGTGTAGCTTAAAAAGCATAATATAGATATTTTTTTCTTAATTTTATTCGATTTATTACACTGATTTGCAGAAAATAAAAGAAATACAAGTTACTTTATTTCAAAATATGTGCTAGAACTGTATGATCTAGACTATATGTTTCGAACGTAGGCAACAAAACGGAAGTCGAAATATTGACAAAATGTTTTAAGATAAAAAAACAACACAGATTTTTACATTAATCAAAATATAAAGTCTTAAAACTAAGAGGAGGTTCAAAAAATCCTAACAAGTAATTGTGTTTTGATTTATATTAAATTGTACCCAAAGGTTCCCATGGTATCCATGCCTTGGTCGCAAAAAAAAAAACAAAATCTTAAATGTCGTTGTCGTTAGTTTTTTTTTACCTAGACGTCAAAATCACCCAGTTTTCGTCTCGCTCGTCAGTTTCTATTATTTTTCAGTGATAATAACAAGACATTTGTTGTTCTAGATAATGTAAATCTCAATCAATGTATTCTTATTCTATTAGATGTGATGGCTATATTTGAAAAGGACTCGCATACCAAAGTTATATTAGATGACACAGAAAAACTTTTTTGTATCGTAGAAAATGCACAAAATATCAACAAGCACACAGTAAGTGTTATTGTGAAATAATTCGCGAATTGCTGAACGTTTTACTGGATATTCATGCGTACATATTACTCTACTAGTAAACATATTTTTGAAGGAATACATACTGCAAGTGCAGAGAGGGCCTACTAAGGAGATCAAATGGAGCGTGTCTCGACGGTACAGGGACTTCGCCGCCCTACACTCGATCCTGCAGCAAACCAACATTGACCTGCCACTACCACCAAAGAAACTTATTGGGAACATGCAACCATCTTTTATTGCGGAGAGACAAGCTGCTTTGCAGGTATGCTCGATACAAGGTGTAAACAGATTGAAAAATGTAGTTCTTCTTTGCTAATTCGATTTTTGCTTTTAGGTATATATGAATGAAGTGCTGAGACATCCAATTTTGGCCCTATCACTACCAGTGAGAAGTTTTTTGGACCCAAATAATTATTTGTTAACTATTGCAGGTAAAACTACCTTGATTATATTAATTTACTATGTACTACTATTTATTTATAAGCCTTTTTATTCCGAATTCGCTACAATTTCAGTAAGTACATGTTGTTGTTGTTATTGACGTTTTTTTTTTTTTTTTTAAATTTAATATTAAATTGTCGCGTAATTCGGCGTGCCTCATGGCATAGGCCTCCTCCGTGTATTGGAGGGTTTGGGCTATAGTTCCCACGCGCGCCCAGTGCGGATTGGGAACTTAACACACACCATTGAATTTCTTCGCAGATGTGTGCAGGTTTCCTCACGATGTTTTTCCTTCACCGAAAAGCTCATAGCAAATTACAAATGTAATTTTCGCACATAAATTCCGAAAAACTCAGAGGTGCGAGCCCGGGATTTGAACCCACGACGCTCTGCTTGAGAGGCCACAGGTCAAACCACTAGGCTACCACGGCTTTTTTTTTTTTTTTATGTACTACTATTAAGTTAAAGTAAGTATTATCTCCTTTTAAGTTGTTCACTTTTAATTACAATCCTGTTACTTTTTTTAAACAAGTTTTCATATTTCATTGGCTACTAGAAAACTCCTAATTTGGATGAAGTTTTGCATGTATAGTTGTAAGTTGATCTTGATAGGTTTTGTTGTGGAAACAATAAAAAATCAATACAAATCCCCTAATAACATTGTGTGTGTTTTTCTAGAGCAAGCCTTGCAAACTGTGTCAATTGCATTGCGGGGCGATGGGCAGTTTGAGTTGAAGGGGCCTCTAGCAGATATAGGCTGGAGAGTACGGAAACACTATTTTTTGGTAAGCCACAGTATCAAGTGTCATAAACATTTCTTATTTGAAAGAATGAAATAAATACACGGAAGTTTATAAACTCTTGTCCATCTACTTGACTGGCATTATGAGGCTGGAACAATCTAAAACTTCTCACGTTTTTGCCTCAGTTTAGGATATTAGATGCATAGAATATTTATTTATTTTACACATACAACAAACTTACAGGCTAAACATAGCAAAAGAGAAAAATATTGTAAATACCTGAACTAGGATACTTAATGTTCATGTGTCTCTGGTGACATAATAATCTAATTAAACAATCACATGCAAAATAGGTATATTTGATTCGATTGGTTATATAAATAATTAAACAATTAGGGATAAAAACTTAAAAGTAAATGTAAATAATTATTAAAGTAAGTACCTACAGATTACTTAGCATGGAAACAGTCATACAATTGCACTCATCATTTTTGCCTAACTAACAATTCTAGCAAATTACTAGGTATCAGCGTCATCACAATAAAAAATAACTTGCAGAAATTGCCTTTCAACAAACGCCGAGATACCAGGTGCCGGGATATTACGTCGAGATATTTACAAAAATACTTTTTTGTTTACGTGATTAGTGATTAAGTCCCGTTTTCTTATAATAAAACTATTATAAACATAGACTCTAAAAAATAAGCGTTCTTTGTGATTTATTACATCATTAAATCTGAAAAAAAATAGGATGCTTCCATGTAATCACTTGGATATTAATAAACATGGTAATGTTGTGAGAGGGTGGGCAGTGTTATTTTTAAAACTTATCTTTGTTATGAGTCATTGCAAATTCACAGTAGACTTATCATCAACAATGTAGCTACTTGTGCATGATAGCTTTGTGGATAACTTGTCTCACTAGTTGGACTAGTTCATTGTGCTAAATTAATAAATACCTTTGTTCTCAGGTGACTGACACAGAAAGCAAGACAAATTGTCTATTGGCCTGGCAGAACTATGGACCTGATAGGTATTTAAGTGATAAAGATTTGCAGGCAGCTTTTAAGAGTATAAAGAATGTAAATGTGAGTATCTTTATGAAATACTAGCTGTTGCCAGCAACTTCGTCTGCAAAGAATTCGTTTATCGCTATCCCGCGGGAACTACGCAATTTTCTGGGATAAAAAGCAGCCTATGTGCTATTCCAGACTTTTCTCTATCTATGTGCCGAATTTCATCCAGATCCGTTGGGCCGTTCTGGCGTGATTGAGTAACAAACAAACATCCATCCATCCATCCATACTTTCGCATTTATAATATTAGTTAGAGTAGATAGTGAGTATATTTATAAAATGCACCTTGATATCCTATTTTGTTTATTATTTGAAGAAACAAAACTAAATATCAAAACATGATAAAAAAAACTGCTTGAATCAGGCGTTACTTTGCAGATGACCAGCGAAACCAAAATATAAGATTAGATCATAATTTTACGTGTATAATAAATTAATCTACTTTATTTCCCTTGCAGCACCCACATATAGATAAAGTATTAGCAATTCGCAATTTAGAAACAGGTGTCTATGTAGTACGGAGGATACATGAAAATGGCAGCCTCAGAGACATACTATATGGCACTGAGTACACAAGGAACCATTTAGCTAAATATGGCAACCCCAAAGTGAGGAAACCGTTGACCGAGGGACAAATAGCACATTATGGTTATCAAATACTGCAAGCGTTAGAATTTTTACATGATAAGGGATTACCACATGGTATGTATAGTTATCTGTTTATATCAAGTGTTTTGCTTTGCATATAATGTGTTAGTTATCCATCTGTCTATATCTTTATTTATGGCCTCAATAAATGTAGAAGCTTATTAACTTCTTAATACTAATCTTATTAGTGGTTTTTGTATTGATTTTGACTGACGCGGTTATGACTATTACCGCTGTCCAAGAGTATACAGGGTTTCTTAATATTGTTCCGAAAAATTTCAACAGTTGGTTGGGTTAGATTAGATTAACTAAATAGCCCTGTTAAACTTTTATAAATTGATCGATGTTCAAAATAAACCGCGTCAAGGGCGGGTTTTTTTTTTTATATGAATAGTAAGACAAACGAGCAAGTGGGTCACCTGATGGTAAGCGATCACCACTGCCCATAGACACCCGCAACCCCGAAGGGATTGCAGATGCGTAAAATTTAAATGATAAATCTAAGCCCTGCATCCACTCAACACAGCTGATAAGTCTGGCGACTGATTGCAGTTATATATATTATAAAAAATATATATATGATAAATCTTTGTGGGGATATTCAATCGAACTAATCCAACCACTTGCTGAAATATTCAGGAAGTCAGAGACCTGACTGAGCCAACAGCAGTCACTTTGAAACTTTTCCAATAACCATGTGCCATATTTGTCATGATAAACATTACTTTAGAAAAGCCTTCTTTTAGCCTTATGACAGATGCAACTCCTTAGCTGCACGCTAATAACGGAAAGTGCGTGACGAATAGCTTGAGCATTGATCGTTGTTTTTTAGGACACATTCACCCTGGCAACATAGCAATAGAGAACCAAAAAGTCCTATTAATGGACATAGAGAACAGTATCATCGGAGCGTCGAGCCTCCACCGGCCGTATTTGCTGGATCTGAAACGGGTGTACGGGTCCGAAGCCGTAGACGTTTACTGCTTTGGACGCACGCTCTATGAAATGGCGTTCGCTGAACACTTGGACGATTATTATTGCGACTTTTATTCTAAACGAATCTCAGCTGATTTGGGTATGTTTTGATGCGTTTAATTTTGGTTTGGTAACTGATGGAATGCAGGAAATGATGTTGTTTCGGCTCGTGCTGTTTATACTACACTATTTACTAGCGACTGAGTTTTTTGAAAGTCCTACTAGTGTTTAGTGTATCACTTCGCCTCGGCTAACTTCACTTTCGACACTTAGTCGAAGAACTTCGGAGAGTGTAGTGGAGCTTTATCAACTTCAGAATCCGTCCTCCAAATGTGTATCTCGAGCGCGTCGTGCAAGCACGGCACGCAGGAGTTGCGGCAGCTGCTGCAGCACCCGTTCTTCACGCGCGCCACGCTCAACGGCGCGCGCTCCGAGCGTGAGCACCTCAAGTTCCCGCTGCCGCTCAAGGACGAGCTGAGGAACGCGGCGGCGGTCGTTGAGGCGAGACTCAAAGCGGAACAGAAACTGGTGGGTAAAGACTTTGTAACAAGGTGTTTTAGGGTTTCGTACTTGCCCTTTTTCCTTAGGAGCGCGTAAAGATTAACGCGGATTTTGCTAGCTTAGCAATCGTTTGTCCTTATCTGGGAAAGGAATGTCTAAGGTCTGTCATGAATAAGGGGGATAGAGTTGATTTTTTTTAGCCAAATATTAAAAATTAGGTCTGCGGTCCCTTAGAGCTGTGAAAAAATTAACCCTCTAAGTCAACTCAATACATACAGTAAGAGATACAGTTAGATAAGGTGTTTCCATACAAATTGCCATGCTCCTAAAGATAGGGAGTACTTCCGGTTGTTCTAGAAATTTGATATAAAGGTAGGTTTTACTTGTAGCACGACTAATGAATCTAAAAATCCATTTTTTTATGTCTCCTGTCCGTAACAATATAAAATGACCTCGCACTGCCTACATTTTTTAGGAACGGGGCGCGAGACCGACTCGCATTCGGCCGGTTTTTTATAGTTTAAGGCGCTGTCAACAGCAAATGACCTGGAGCAGCGCCACTCTTCACACATACGGTTCACGTGCCTGTTAGTGAAAGAGAAGAAACTATTCCGGCAGCTTGGCGCGCGTCTAAAATCTTGCAAATAAGACACAAATCATAAGAAATAAACAAAAGTATGGATTATTTGTGAAATATGACTCGTTAGCCGTTTAGGTATGAATATGTTGACTTTATGTTTTTAATTGCAGACCCATACGTCGAAAAAATAAAGACATAGAACCGTTTAATGATGATTTTAAGACCAATCTTCCGATTGTTCAATTATTTATTATGTATCGAGCCCGTCTAGCGTGTTTGAAATATGATGAAAATTAACATTATATTTTTTTTGTATTTTTTTTGTGTGCAGTTTTTCTTAAAAAAGTGTTTAAATAACATCAATTTCAACAAAATTAGGTGTTGTCAGCCTCTTAAGGGTCTGTTTAACCACTCGTTAAGTTCTTTTTATCTTAACTGTCCGTTATCTATGATTCCGTTTCTATTTATTACTACGAAACAGACAGAGACGTCATCATAGATAACTGACAGTTAAGATAACTGGAACTTAACAGAGTGGTGAAACAGGCCCTATAAGTGATGTGTGAAAGAGCCACCCGTGGTAGACTCACTCAGTTTTGAAGGGAGCCGGAGGTCTTCCTTGTTTTGCTCTATGTGAGAGCACAGCAAAAATGTCTCGTGTCACATGTTTAGTATAGATGTAGTACGAAATGATTTTCCATGACATTGCGTTGAATCCCATACGGTTTTCAACAATAACGACATTTGAATAAGGTTCTTATTTATAAAACAATTTAATCTGACAGCTGCATTGAGTACACGACTTTAATAACATGCAACTAAAGTTGAAAACTGGATAAAATTTAACGAAATGTCATGGAAAATCATTTTGCACTACACCTGTAGCTATATATTGGAACGTGTATTGTTGTAGGTGCGAAGTGCGAAGAGAGAAGTGCGCATACAGGAAATACTCAACTCTGAAACGGAACTGAAGAAGCAGAAACGCAGAGCGGTGAGTTGCCTTGCTTTTATTTGATTGTGTGCGTTACTTATAGGTGGCGGCACGTAAGTCTAATGTGGTGTACGCCCGCCCGCGTCCCCTGCACCCCCCGCGATACCTTATTTTCGACTACTGCGCATCAACGGTCATCGCTAGACTTACGTGCCGGCACTTGTATTAACCTTTTGCCGCCACACTATAAATGAAGTGACGGGCTCTGTACGCCACGGAAAAACAAACGACGAACTAGCTTGACTTTTAATTCCATTGCGTAAGGATTAATTTCGAAATTTAATTTCTAAACGACACTGAAAATTAGAACACATAGAAAAATCCGAAAAGTAAAGCTATGCCGGGTTCGATTCCCGGCCATAGCTTTACTTTTCGGATTTTTCTATGTGTTCTAATTTTCAGTGTCGTTTAGAAATTAAATTTCTAACGGTAAAACGTAAAAAGTAAACATTAAAAATCAAGAAGTAAATTTCTTGATTAATTTGATATTTCCGATTAATTTCGAGTTGAATGTTGGTCATCTATTGTTGGCCGTGGCGTGTGAGACATTCCATTGGCTGCAATGCCGGATTTATAGGTCCGGAGGCCTCTGGGCAACAAAGGAGTGGAGGCCCCCAGGGCCCAAATTATTTTCCTTCCCAAGTTGTTTAGTGTTTACTAGACTGAATTTGTTTTTTTTTCCGAAGTCTATCGTGGGGGCCCCTCTTTTGTGGAGGCACCGGGGCCGTAGCCCCGTTTGCCCGCCCCTAAATCCAGCCCTGATTGACTGTCACGACTAGAGGACTGGGGCGGTGACGAGGTTAATCCTACTCTTGCTACAAAAAATCTTGTGGTAAAACGTAAAAATAATTTGTTTTGCATTGTTCACTTACAATGTTAGATGTTGATTAGTTTAAATCTAGAAGAAGCTCGATCGCTCTCTGTAAACCGTGTCATGTAACTCTACTTGGGCTGTTACTGCACACTATAGTCTTTAAACATTTGTCAGGACCAATGTTTAATCTAATAAGTGGAATGTTGATTTATAATAAAAATTGAATAAATAAATAAATAAATAAAAAATGTGTTATCGTCGGGGTATTTGCAGAGGAAGCGAGACAGTCTATGGAAGTCGACCTCTTCCCTGGCGGAGACGGTGCGTTCGCAGAGCGCCAGCACCGCGTCCTCGCCCACGCCGCCGCATCACATGTGTAAGTACTGACGATTCCTCTTTGTGTGACGAAACATGTCGGAGTGTAACGCTTGGCGTTTTAAGTGGAGAGAAATGAAAATCACTAATTTAAATAACAATATTTAATTAAAATTAACAATTCATAAACAAACTAAATTTCGAATGATTAGGCCAACGTTAACTAAATAGTACCTCAGGGTGTGGATTCTAGATTTCACTTTAGTAACAATGAGTGAGAGACCGTGTTCACTTATCAAAAGTTCTTATGGACAGCCACTTCCCTGTAGTGCGGCGCGCGGCGGTTAGAAGCGCGCAACCGATGACGTCACGGGTAGGTCCGGAGCGTAGACAGTCCAGTGGAAGTGGTCAAAGAGTCCAGCACTCAAGTTCAGCCTCCGGTAGCAAAAACCCTGGAATATCCAAGTTTGGACATTTAGTGGAAAGTCTGATTCCACGTTACTGACTGCAACATCCGACGAAAAGTGAAGATGGAAGCACTAGCACTACTAGCAGGATGGCTACCAAAAGCGTTTAATAGTGATCAATGATGTGGCAGCAGCATACAAAATCAACTTAATAAATAATATGACATACCTACGGTCAAGTGCAATAATAAGTATCGATTTTAACCTCTCATAAATATGTATCGAGAACTTATTCCGTTGACTAAAGGTGACATGGGACATATTTATGAATAGCTATGTACCCTTCTTTATTTTTACACTTGACTGTACCTGGACACAATAAAGATGAAAAATTAATTAATTTCCTCAGATGGAAATTAACAACAATGTGTAAAGTGCTATAAAAGTAGATTGGGTTTAATATTATGAAACTTGCAAGTTCTTAATTACATTTGCAAACTAATTTGGAAATAATATTTTTGACAAGGAGGTAGATAAATATGAAGAAAGTAAGAACAAAGATAATTTCATTCCCTAAATATTTATCTACTATTATCTATTAACAATAATGTAATGAAGCAAGCTGAGTACATGGTAGAATAATTAGAATTAGCCATGAAAATACTAACTACTGATTTATATTAGTAATAAATTGCAACACTCACCCAGTCGGGGTAAACACAATTCACTTTGATAATATTTTGTAGGAAAATAGGAACTAAGTAATTTTATAGATTAATAAAATTAAGTTTAGTCTCCCGAACAGTTTAAATTAACTAGATTTAGCGTCCAGCAATTATATTTGGAGATGTCTAGTTCAGTGTCGTCGCTTAGGGAAAGTAATCAGTTCTCCTCCTACGCCGCGCGACATACCCGCCTCCTCTTAATAATCAACTACCGCGCTGTATTCTGCGTGTTAAGCGCCTATTCGTTTTAATTAGCTATTTTTCCTTGTGTCAATCTGAATAGCTACTTAGTTAGGAACTTATTTAGTTTTAAGTATTGTAGATAGTTATTTCTTTTGTGATTAGTTTAATTAGTGTAAGTTAGTTATAAGTTGTAAATAAACAGATTGTACAATAAGTTGCTTACTCCTAAGACGCCGTAGCGGTTACGTTACATACCCCCCCTTTTTGGGTAGAATTTTGCCTATGTAAAATTCTCTATCACTTAACTAACTCAAAAACTATCAGCTACACATACAGCCATCAACAACATACTTCACTCACTTTTACTAACCGTTTATTCGTCATCTGTCAGAATAACCTTAACACGTGTATTATTGTATTAAAGTTTCTCACATACAGAGTATTTTTTAATTATTATAAAATACTCACTAATAGCTAAAGATGGATTTTAAATCATGAAGTCTCATATTTTTTTATATATTTGTTCTGTTTACCTAGATATAAGATAACATAGACATACTACGGTAGGTAGTATTTAGTTATTTGTAGTGTTTTTAGTTCTAATTAGTTTTAAAGAATCTTCTACGTTGAATCTGGTAGAAGATTCCATAACGTACGTAGGCTTAATTTTTTTTTATTGTAAATATGAGACAAAATTTGTTTGATAGTGATAGGTTTTTAATTTATTAGACTTTATAATTTGTTAGTTTTATGTCCTTTATATGCCAATCACCTATATTGTTTCCTTGTAGATCTTCCAGTACATAAACTAGTGGTGATTTTTTAGCAATTATGCGGCATTTAATGTATTTAGGTGCCAGCTTTTTCGCAAATTTACTGTCCTTATCGCTTTGGTAGTAGGTGCGCTTCCAGATAAAGTCGCCTACATTAAACTCAGCATGTTTTCTACGTAGGTTATAGTTACCACAGTTTCTAGAGTGAGCTTTTATTAGAGACTGTTGAATTTGGTCAAATATTTTTCTCAGTACACCTAAGTTTTCTGCATATTCATCTCTTGGCGAAAATATCAGATCATTAATACCATCTTTGTCAAGATAGTGAGAACCGCAAGTAACTAGTTCTCGGCCAAAGACAAGAAAAGATGGGGTAAAACCAGTAACTTCATTTGTGGAGGAATTTAGGGCAAACTGTACTTTTGCTATGTTATCGTCCCAAGATCGGTGATCGTCATTTTCAACAAAAGAAGAGATTGCAGTCATTAAAGTTTTGTTGTATCTTTCTACGCTGTTCACTTGTGGTGTGTATTTTGCTGTATATAGGACGTTAGGAACTTTATATTTAGTGTACAGGAGTTTCAGGGTATTGCTAGTAAACTGTTTACCGTTATCCATCAAGACAGTGCTTGGTATACCATGAACAAGAAATACCTTGTCCTCCAGGATGCCAGTAATAATTTCAGCTGTAGCACGTCTTATTGGAAACAATAAGCAGTATTTGCTAAAACAACAAGTTACGACGAAAAGAAAAGTGTTCTGTTTTCTAGATGACGGTAGTGGTCCGACCAAATCCATACTAATCATCTGAAATGGTCTGCAGCACTCTTTAGGACGACCCATAGTTCCTAGTGTTGTATGATTAGCGTGCTTATAGGACAAACAGACATCACAGTTGCCTATGAAATTAGTCACGTCGCGGTGCATATCAGGCCAGAAATATTTTAAACAAAGTCGCTTATAGGTTTTTAAAATACCAAAATGACCAGCTGTAGGGCATGAATGATTTTGCTCTATAATAGTTTGTCTATTTTCAAGGGGAACGACCTCTTTCCACTCGAACTCTCTTGTCAAAGGGTTCAAACTCTTTTTGTACCGAAACAGTTTGTTATTTATGACCTGATAGTCCAAGAACGATGTAGGTGCATTCTGACAACCATTGTAGACGTTAAGATACCAAGAGTCAGTAATGTTCTGTGTTAAGTTAGGTGACAAAGGATTTATGATGGAAACAGGTATACGAGATAGACTATCCGGAACTACATTATCGGAACCACGACGATGCCTAATTTCACAGTCAAAAGCAGAAAGTCTTACACCCCATCTGGCTAAGCGTCCTGTTGGGTTATTAATGTTTAAAAACCATTTCAGAGCAGAATGATCAGTGTAGATAACAAATTTCTGACCGTTCTCCAGGTAGCATCGCCAATGTTCAACTGCTGTTAGTACAGCTAACGCCTCGCGCTCCGTAGCGCTATAATTTTGTTCCTGTTTAGACAGTGATTTGCTCATATAAGCTACAACCCTTTCTACACCATCTAAGGTTTGTGTTAGAACTGCGCCAATACCTACATCGCTCGCATCGGTGTGCACTTCAAAAGGTTGAGTGTAGTCAGGACAGGATAAAATAGGTGTAGAGACCAGACATTTTTTAAGAGAGCTAAAGGCGTCGTCAGCTTGAGTAGACCATTTAAACGGAGGTGCAGTTTTGGCCTGCGAGGTCAATTTATTTAATGGGGCAGCCAGCGTACTAAAATTTGGTATAAATCGCCGGTACCACGAAGCAGTGCCGAGAAATCTGCGGACTTCCTTACGGTTTTTAGGAGTAGGGTAGTTCACGATTGCCTCTACTTTGTCGGGATCGGCATGTAATCCATTGGAATCGACCACGTAGCCTAAATATTTGAGCTGCTCTCTAAAAAACTGACTTTTTTCAAAGTTTATGGTCAGGTTTGCAGTGGCAAGTTTATCCAACACGCGTACCAGCAATGAGATATGTTGATCAAAAGTAGGTGACACAATTACAATATCGTCAATAAAAACGAAGACCTTGTGTTCAAATTCTGGACCGCAAAACAATTGATCAACTAATCGTTGTTGCGTAGCTGGCGCGTTGGTAAGACCGAAGGGCATAGATTTGAACTGAAAGGTACCACGAGTTGGTATATAGAAGGCAGTTTTGCACCTATCCTCTTCCCTTATCAATATTTGCCAAAAACTTTTAGACAAATCCAGGCTGGTTAAATATTTCGCATCACGTAAATTGTCTAGTATCTCCGAAATATATGGCAAACTGTAGGCATCTTTTCTAGTGACAGCGTTAAGTTTCCGGCTATCTAAGCAGAATCTTGGTTGCCCATTCTTTTTCGGAGTAAGTAATACAGGTGAAGACCATGCACTATCGGAAGGTTCAACTACGTCTTCCTTAAGCATTTCGTCTAGTTGTTCTATTAAAACACGTTGTTTTTCTAGTGGCATTCTATAATAACGTTGACGAATGGGGGCAGCATTCCCAGTATCAATAGAATGCGTAATTAGATGTGTCCTACCTAGACCACGTTCCTCATATGAGATGCTACGGAACTGGGAAATGATGTGATCAGCTGTGATCTTTTGGTCTTCAGACAAATGGTCGTAGCTACATAAGTTTGAGTTTTTATCTATCGCTACTTCAGCAAGAGCGACATCAGATTCCGAACGCATAATAACGGCGGCTAAATGTTTAGGAAATAGACCGAAATCATTCCAAAAATCCATACCTAAAATCAATGAATTTTGTATTTCGGGGACTGCGTAAAGTTCCAAAGTGTGCAGTTGATCCATGAAAAATACAGGTATGTAAATACAACCTATACTTTGTAACTTTTGACCACCAGCAGCTACAAATTGTAAGGGTTTACCTTTTTGTAGGATAAAACCTCTACTAGTGAAATATTTATGTAAGTTGTTTCCTAGGATAGATACTGAAGATCCAGTATCTAGTAAACCAATTAGTGTTTTATCATGCAATCTTACAGAAACATGAGGCCGAGAGTAGTCTGATTGTGAATTGTGGATCGACGAGACAGTATAACACGAAAAGAAGTTAGATATAAACTTGAGCCAATTAGACCAATCAGTAGTGTCAAATTTAGGATTTGTAACCTCATCGTGTTCACTGCCAACCCAATCCACCGAATCTAGTTTTTTTGGCTAGATGTAGCCTTGCAATCTTTACAATCCGGATAACGCACACCTTTCTTGCCACATTTAAAACATATGGGATAATGCGGTTGGTGACACTGACCTAGGGAGTGAGTGTTAACGCGACATCTTGGGCAATATACTCCTTGTGTGTTTGAGTTAGCCGGACCGTTCAAAGAATTAATTTTAGGATTTTTCGATTGTTCCGTTTTATTTTGCATGTTAGCGTAATTATTAGTATGGTAGGACTTGTAGTTTTTAAATCTATCGTTGTAATTTTGTCTGTAAGTAGAAGAATTATGTGTTGTGTTTTGATTATTGATATTTCTGTTGAATGATGTGCCAGGTGATTGTCTATTATAAGCGAATTCTCTAGCTAGCATCTCCGAATGAAATTTAGGCGGCTCGCGAAACTGTGCCGTACGAGACTGAATGTTTTCGTAGCTGCGACACAAGTCTTTGAGGGCGTCAATATTTGTTATATTAGGAGACGCTGCCAGAGTACTAGCATAAGTAGGTCGAATATTGTGAAGCAATATCTCTAGTTTGTCTTCCTCTGATAGCTGTTTAGTAAGACGAGAGAACATACCGTGCATAATAGAGATGTAAATAGAAATATTCTCTTGCTCGCCTTGAGTGCGCATCCTAATCTCTGACAGTAAGCGGTAGTCATAGTCACTTTGACTAAAGTCCTGCTTGAGTAGTTGAACGAGATCATCCCATGTCTCCACTTTATCTTTGACACACCGATACCAGTGAAGTGCATCATCAGTAAACATCTCATAAGCGAAAGAAAGTAATTTGTCTTTAGGCATGCCTCTAGAATAAACTAATTCCTCGGCTTTTTGTATAAATGACCTGACACAGGTCTGACCAGAATATTTAAGCTTACCTACAACATCAGAAACCAACTTTTTCTCGCATGTAACCGTCCCGAAGTCTGACAGTAGTTCCGGGTTAGTTGATGTTGATGGTTGCGTGTGATTGTGTTGTATTTTTAAACTTTTTAGTTCCACCAAGTGTTGTTTAAAGATCTGAGAGCATTCATTATACACGAAATCTACAGGTTCCTCCTTTTTCACTCTAATTAGTCTATAGTAAACATGATGTAGTGTTGTTTCTGTCCGAGAACACATATTTTTATCAAACCTTACTTTAAGGCTATCTATATCTTCTCTTGTTTGAACCAATGTATCCCTAACTTGAGACAAATCGACACAAGGTTCTAAGTGTGACTCTAGAATATCTTCTGATGGCAGCATCGGAGCTAATTTGACGATTTGTTTTCTAAGCTCCTTGACTGTCTCTTCTGTATTACCACCTCTAACACCAACCTCATATTCCAGTTCAGGTTTTTTTAGAGAAAGATATTTAATTTTATAGGACATGTTTACTCTTGGTAGGTGTGTGTTGCAATTTATAATAGTTAAGTACTTATTTCTAGAAGCAGGAAAGCAGTAACCACCAGCGCAGTAATCGATTTGAGATTCAATTCTCCTATATCACCAAAAATGTGAGTTTAGAAAAGAAGTTTAGAATGTTTACAGTGACAGTAAAATTATACAATGTAATAAAAAAAAAAAACAATGCAATGTCATGAAAAAAAAAAGCTCACAATTTTCGGCGATAAAATGATTGTACTTAAACTAAAGCAACCAACACCAATGATAACTACAAAATACTAAAACAATTGCAAGTGAACACGGCTCAGTGAAATACCTACTAAATAGGCGCCACTGTAACGCTTGGCGTTTTAAGTGGAGAGAAATGAAAATCACTAATTTAAATAACAATATTTAATTAAAATTAACAATTCATAAACAAACTAAATTTCGAATGATTAGGCCAACGTTAACTAAATAGTACCTCAGGGTGTGGATTCTAGATTTCACTTTAGTAACAATGAGTGAGAGACCGTGTTCACTTATCAAAAGTTCTTATGGACAGCCACTTCCCTGTAGTGCGGCGCGCGGCGGTTAGAAGCGCGCAACCGATGACGTCACGGGTAGGTCCGGAGCGTAGACAGTCCAGTGGAAGTGGTCAAAGAGTCCAGCACTCAAGTTCAGCCTCCGGTAGCAAAAACCCTGGAATATCCAAGTTTGGACATTTAGTGGAAAGTCTGATTCCACGTTACTGACTGCAACATCCGACGAAAAGTGAAGATGGAAGCACTAGCACTACTAGCAGGATGGCTACCAAAAGCGTTTAATAGTGATCAATGATGTGGCAGCAGCATACAAAATCAACTTAATAAATAATATGACATACCTACGGTCAAGTGCAATAATAAGTATCGATTTTAACCTCTCATAAATATGTATCGAGAACTTATTCCGTTGACTAAAGGTGACATGGGACATATTTATGAATAGCTATGTACCCTTCTTTATTTTTACACTTGACTGTACCTGGACACAATAAAGATGAAAAATTAATTAATTTCCTCAGATGGAAATTAACAACAATGTGTAAAGTGCTATAAAAGTAGATTGGGTTTAATATTATGAAACTTGCAAGTTCTTAATTACATTTGCAAACTAATTTGGAAATAATATTTTTGACAAGGAGGTAGATAAATATGAAGAAAGTAAGAACAAAGATAATTTCATTCCCTAAATATTTATCTACTATTATCTATTAACAATAATGTAATGAAGCAAGCTGAGTACATGGTAGAATAATTAGAATTAGCCATGAAAATACTAACTACTGATTTATATTAGTAATAAATTGCAACACTCACCCAGTCGGGGTAAACACAATTCACTTTGATAATATTTTGTAGGAAAATAGGAACTAAGTAATTTTATAGATTAATAAAATTAAGTTTAGTCTCCCGAACAGTTTAAATTAACTAGATTTAGCGTCCAGCAATTATATTTGGAGATGTCTAGTTCAGTGTCGTCGCTTAGGGAAAGTAATCAGTTCTCCTCCTACGCCGCGCGACATACCCGCCTCCTCTTAATAATCAACTACCGCGCTGTATTCTGCGTGTTAAGCGCCTATTCGTTTTAATTAGCTATTTTTCCTTGTGTCAATCTGAATAGCTACTTAGTTAGGAACTTATTTAGTTTTAAGTATTGTAGATAGTTATTTCTTTTGTGATTAGTTTAATTAGTGTAAGTTAGTTATAAGTTGTAAATAAACAGATTGTACAATAAGTTGCTTACTCCTAAGACGCCGTAGCGGTTACGTTACAGGAGTATGGATTACGCTGCATGGGAATAAAACTGACCGTGTAGAAAAGGAACGGATTTTATAAATTTTACTGAATTCTAATGCGAAATTCAGATTTTTGCCGAAAGTATCTTACTAGCTAATCTTTTACCTCCTTATTCATAAACGTTCTACAGGCTTCTGCTAACTTAGTAATAGTTTGTCCTTATCTGTCACTTTGTCATTTACCTTTCACAGATCACAAACGATTGCTAAGTTAACAGAAGCCGATAGTGTTTATGAATAAGGGGGTTAATATTTAGATTTACAGTATCTACATGATTGGGATGCTCATTTGAGTATTTATTCTCCCATGAAAGACAGAGTGGCTCATAGTGTTGAACCACAGATTGCCACATTGCAGTTTTTTTTTAGATTTTCATGTTAAGTTAGCTAATGACCTTACAATGTTAGTAACTCAACCCACTTTGGGAATCGCTGGTTTATACATAAGTCAACGCACGTAAAAAGAGCTCTGGGTGTCTAGTGGAGGGGATACGTTTGTGCATCTGGTATAGTAGCGTCCCCCACCGTTTCCGCCAATTTGGTCCGTATTTCGCCAGCTCTTTTTACGTGCGTTGATTTATAGTTGATCGTAATTTTAGCAGCGGGCGGCACAAATGGCGCGGGGAGTGCGGGGAGCGCGGGGGGAGCGGCCAGCCCGCGGCCGGCGGGCCCGCCCCGCGAGCGCGCGGGCGACGCGCGCGGCGCGCTGCTCAGCGCCATTTGCGGTTTCGACAAGGCGCGTCTCGCGCGCGTCAACTCGCGGTGAACACGCGACACGTGACGACAGGTGCACTCAAAATCGCTTATTGGCATTTATATCTGATGAGCCCTGAAGAAATCGAAACGTTAAGGACCCGTTAAGTTTGACCGTGTCACACTCGTTTGTCTCGTTATTTTTGAGTATTTATAGTCCATTGGTAATTTTATTGTAGCCTTCTGAATTTGTTGGTTTACCCCCATATATGCTGGTAACGTAACATTTGTTTGCCTATATCTGTCATTTTGATATTTTCTTAGCCAAACGCAGACAAAACAAAATTATAACATCCCTGTATTTTATTAACAAGGTGTACTTATTTAATGTGGTTTGGGCAAGAGACAAGATATGAGATTAAGATTACTACCTAATGAATGACCATTTGCACTCCCACTATAAGAGAATTGCGAGTAATTTTATTATTAAAAAACATGGTGTTTCTTTTAATCTCACCTGATAACTGATATCGGTATTGTAACTATTAAATATACGCAATTGATTCGTATGATTTACATTATAAGGTTTTGTATTAAGTTTATGTACAATTACGTCTGAAAATATGTATCTATAACGTATAGTTGCGAACCGGAATTGTTGAGCTCCTTACTCATGTTTGTAATTTGGCCGTGTAATGCAAATCAAATAGCTGCCAGCTAGTCGGTAACATCGGTCATTGATGACACGGCTAAATTGCGAATAATGGCAAGTGGCTCGACTCCCGGTTCGCGATTATTTGACGTGAACATATGTGATTGTATTATGTTTTCAGTGATCCAAAGGCTAACAGATCTCGGATGATAATTTTTACTTTAATTAAAGGTCGTTGCATCCGTAACGTTACTCTTTCCGACCGGGACGGAAACGGTTTTCAACACGTCACTTGAGTGTGTGTGAAGAACACGTCGTCACAAACGAACTATGCCATGTCCACGTCTCGTCTGTTTATCGTGTTACATAGCCGAAATTAGTTAGGCGGTGTTTGTGTGAAGAACACGTCGTCACAAACGAACTACGTCATGTCCACGTCTCGTCTGTTTATCGTGTTAGGGTGCGACCACACCGCCGCTTAAAAAACGGTGACGTTACGGAATCGCAACAAAATGTATGAAGAAACGGTGAGAAAACGTGACGGATACGACACGTCACTGCGTATACGCGGCGGTTTGGTCGCACCCTAACATAGCCGAAATTAGTTAGGTGTTCCCATCTCTTCTTAATTCCCATACAGCGCTGTTTGTGTAGTCGACCAAGTGCGTCATTAACTCTGTGAAATAACTTTATAGCCGATTGTTACGTTGACTTGACTAAGTTGGTAAAGGATTTCCTTGGTAGACTATACATCGGTAAGCCCTTGAAATGTGGGGAAGCTGTATCCAGCTCGCAACTCGCTCGCAATCGCCATCGTGTTCATTTTGACAGTTCTTGTATGAATGTGACAGCTAGCTGATTCCGATGCCAATTGTCAGCCCATACATGAACTGTCAAAATGAAGACGATGGTGATCGCGAGCGAGTTACGTAATAAGTCTGCAGGGTGGCTATTCAGAGCGCATTGGATAAATTTAGTACAAGAGTGTAAGTGTAACTGTTAATTGTTTAAAATTCCGTGAAATTTTAAATAAGATAGTGCAAGGATTCGAACAAATATTCGCTTTTCAAGTAAACATTGCGTTAACTTCGATTAATTATTAAATGTAAATCAATTGATTACTATAATTATATTAGATGTAAGTTGGAAAGTGATATGCGACTGGTCAGTCTTTATTTTGAATTATGAAATTATTTTTGGAATTCATCTATGCAATAGCTTTAACGTTTAAAAATAAGATATATTATGAATGTTTAATATATTTTGTTGTAACTATAAGACTATACTGTAATAAAACATTGATTAGAAGTCATTATTTATTTCAATTGTTATGTTATGTATCATACCAACAATCATGTATATGGTGGCAGTACAATTAAATGACACAGCACTTAAACCCTTATACGCTAAAGATACGCATACGCACTTGAGAGAATAATCACGTTAAACCTTATTATTAGGGGCTCTGACAACGACGCGTTTGTTTATTCAAATAATAGGAAAAATACACAATATAATAACACTCTTTCATGAAAAAAAAATCTAGCTACATCAGAGCTCTGTGCGCACCTACGCTTACGGAATATAAAGTAAAATCACGTTCAGATACAAGCAAGTCCTAGCCTTAGATATAGTATTTACAAAACACCTAGAACTTATTCATATAAAATACATATTTCTTCACAATTCTTAAACTTTAAAACCAAAACGAACTGCAAATGATGGACACAAACGTTACAGTAACTTATCATAATAGTCAAATAAAATAACAACTTAAAATAAATGAGACACTACTTGTGTACTTAATTGTCAAATAAAAAATTGAATACCTTCTCTAGACTATCAATCATCATTATAATATTCGATATTATTTACTTAATCTGATTAAAAATCAGCAAATTTAAAATGTTAGTCGTCTTGAAGCTAAAACTTTCCAGCGTTGGAAAATAGGTAGGCATGGATTACACGATCAATATTATCGTGTGATCCATATCACGAAATATTGATGCGTATCGCAGAGAATCCGGTTGTTATATTGACATACAAGTACCAAGATAATATTGACGGTCTAATCCATGCCATAGAATGCACGTAATAATAATGCATGCAATTGTTTATCAATAGACACGTGCAGGTAGAGAATCGCACCCTAGTGGTCTAATATAGTGAACAAGATTCTAGCCTAAGGGCTAGTTACACACGGTCTGCATCCCGACTGCAACGTAACTGCCAAATGCCTTGTACATTTCCTATTGCAGTTCTAATGCAGCGTGCAAAACCGCACACAAAACCAGATTGAAATGTGTGGACAAGCAGCAGTCGCCAGTTACGTTGTAGACCGTCTAAAGTGGCTAAAGCTTTTTTTTCACTAAAACCACATTTGTGTCTAAAATTAAACAAAGAAAACACTCGTTACCTAGAATGTCGCTTTCAATGTTCCTTTAATTCAGCGAATAACACTTTAGTACTGTCAATCACTGTCAAACGGTGAAGTTATAAGTTAGAAACGTGTTTACCACTGAAAACTAGGAAAGTTACATCACTGCCAAGCGATTTCGCTGTCGGGTGCTGTTTATATGGGTAGGAAACATGCATGACATCCACTAACAACCATAGGTACCCGAACGGATGCCAAAATGCCGTTTCAAAACGAAAAAAATACAAGTGATATCCACATAAAATGACATCAACATCATACATTTTCTGACTTACTAATTTATGACTTTATGACAATACCAGCAAAACGATGGGAACCAGATGAGCGGTTATTTTGATTTCGATTTGGTTGTAAAAAAAATAAATCACACAACTTGGCGGAAATTGGAAGAGATTCAGCAGGTAGGCAAAGATTGAAAAAGAAAATAAGAAATTAATAACGAAAACAGTTTTGCGTGAAATTTGATAATTCGGTTTTTTTTATTTATCCAAACGTTGTCAAACGTTAAATAACCGCTCCTACATTTTCGCGAAGTATGGTTTTAATCGAGTGTTTTGTTGACATCAAAACTACATATTAATATGTAGGAAAACAAAATATTACTGAGCGTTTTTAACCCATTTGATTCACGTTCTTATGAAAGTACCATTATAAATGATCATACATAATATAACGCAAAAGAAAATTAATAGATAAGTTCTTGCCAAATTATAATAAAACTCTGTATCACAGAACTCCTATGTTTTTTAAAAACATACAAATAAAAGAGACACTTACTCAAATCACACGATAGCATCAAATGTTATAAGAATCAATAATCGTAAGTAATCAAATGTCAGCCATATTATAGTCTTACTCGAAATAGGGCAGGTTATGGTTCCATCGATAACCTTTTTCATGACTTGTAAGAACGTCAATTACTCTAACTCTATGATGTCGTCGATGTCATCGAGATTGAAATCCTTGAGGGTCATTACTGAAACAAAATTATTTTAAGTTTAATCATTTTAATAGCAGTAACTGGGCATTAATGCGATCGATCGAACGTTATCACTAGTACAGTACGATGGGAATCTAGAGGATACTGAAATTGATTACGATTGCATTTGGAGGTACATTATGTCGTGCCGTTATTATTTCCCCACCGACAAATACATCCTAAATTGATTCGATCCCATTCAAGGTGAGCGCTCAAGATCGATGCAAACCAGTAAAATTCATTGTTATGTATGAAATGAGCGTGCATACTTATAGAGTTGATTATTGAAGCTTGGCAAACAGACAAAAAGAAGAAATTAAGTTAGAAGAAATCTGTGATAACACAAAGTGAGTATGTGCTGCCACTGTAAAATATAGTGTGATTTAATAGGAATTAACTCACATTCAGCCTTTTTCCTCTTCGGCGCCTCAACCTCCGTCTTGATGGCGGGCCGCTTCTTGGACTCGCGCGGCTTGAACGCGTCGGGCGGGAACGTCTCCACGTTCGTGACGCGAATCACGCCGCCTTTCAACCTACAACACAAAATAGTTAGTACAACAAATGCTATTAGACTATCCTATGTTGTAAATCTTCTAGCAACTGCTGTTACAACATGGTCAGTAATCTTTACACCGTACAAAAAAGTTGTTCCACGACGTCTGTATTATATTGCTTAGATCTTTCAAAGTACGCAACGGATTTTAATGCGGTTTCCATCAACAGATAGAATTATTCAAAAGGAAGATTTATATATGTATAGTTAGAACAGAGTTTTACTAAAGAGTAGAATTTAAATGGAATAGTGCTTGGAGAAAGAGTATCTGTGGTTTGTCTAAATTAATTTGACCAGCAGTAATAGAAAACTTACGTGTTAGAAGGCGTCAGGATTATGTTCTTGGACGAGCCGGTCACGACTATGTTTTTGGAGGTTACGGCAACTGACGTAGACGTATCAGTCTTTCTGTTTGACTTGGTTGACGACGAGCTGGTCGCCTTGCTTGTGCTGGGGTAACCCTTTACCGGTTTACTTGACACCGGAGGCGGCTGGGAAGGCGCAGGCAAGTCCGTCAAATCGACCGAATCCACAACTACCCTCGACTTCTTACCGGCCGTGACGGTCACTTTGTTAAGGCTGGTCGAACTTTTGACCGCCGTGGCTTTGAGGGATGCCAATTCGCTTTCAGTAAACTTGAACAGAGAAGAGTTGACCTTATGATCGATCTTAGGGTTTTTCTGTGTGTAAGATTTAACAGAATCCGAACTAGGTTTAGTCTTGGCAAGTTTATTAATG
Organism: Pandemis heparana; assembly: GCA_963854515.1. Classification (NCBI taxonomy): domain Eukaryota; kingdom Metazoa; phylum Arthropoda; class Insecta; order Lepidoptera; family Tortricidae; genus Pandemis; species Pandemis heparana. The sequence continues at coordinate 4,749,757 of OY978023.1, read as the reverse complement.
ACGACAGGGGTTTTAGACGGGCCGGGAGTCGGTGCGGCCTTCGCTTGTTCCATCGGTTGCGGGGAAGCCTTCTGCTTGCTCGCATTCATACCCTGGTAGCGATCGGCGGGAATGTGAACGACGTCTCTCAGAATAGAGAGCGGATCATCAGGGCTCGGAGACCGCGAACTGGCGCTACTGGTGCTGCTGGAAATACGCACTGGCGCCTTTATGCTTGACGGAGCTGCGGTAGCCACAGCCGTAGGTTTAATTAAGGATCCGGCTGGCCCTTTACCGGTTCGCGTAACACTATCAGGTACGGATTCGATTTTATTCAACACTTCGACTTGCCCCTTCTTGCTGATACGTATGATGTCACCAGGTTTGCACAATTTGGCGGTCCTCCCGGTCTCCTTGGGCGGCGGGGCTCGGGGCGCTTCGGGCACCGGCACACTCTTTGCCGGTTCAATATCGACGCCGGTCGGAGTCCTCGGCGGTTTGACGGGTTCGGTCGGTTTCAAAAGGCTACTACGCGCGCTCTGGCGAGGGGTGCGTTCGATCGATTCCACGGGCGTTCCGAGTCGCAATCGGGCTCCCGTGGAGGCGGCGGTGAGCGAGACGGGAACCACTCGCGACGGCTGAGGGCGGGCGGTCGGTTCGGGCGCGTTCGGGGCCGTCGGTCGCCGAGTCGCATCCTCGTCGTCGCTGTCGAGGCAGATGGTCGCGTCGCTCGCGGGGGCGGGGGCGGGGGCGGGCGGCGCGGGCTGCGGCGGCAGCCCGGGGGCGGAGCCGACGCTGACGACTCCGTTCTCGGATATCGTGATGACCGGTCCGTTCAGGTACGATGTCGGTATGGAGGTGGCCGCGTTGATGCCCGAGAAGCGGCCGTCGAGCGTGATGTGTGACGCGTGCGCGGCGTGTGCGGCGTGCGCGGCGTGTGCGGCGTGCGGCGGCGCGGCGGGCGCGGGGGGGCTCACGACGCGCACGTCGTCGTCGTCGGGCAGGATGCACTCGTCGCCCGACTGCGCCGCCGGCGACTCCACAGGAATGGCGCGCTTTATACTAAAAAAAACACTTCATTATAGCGCACATCACTTTTTTTATACGACAATGAAGGCATATCAGTAAATGGGTCACGTGACGGCAAGTGAGCACCACCACTCATGGACAACCGCAACACTAGAAGTTTGTAGCGTTTCTAGCCTAGAGGGCGAAGATAGAATACTTCATATGCCAGTAATTTCACCGGCAGTCATACTCTCCACGCCGAAACACAGCAAATCACTGCTCGGCGGCAACTCGGTGTAACTCATTGAAACCTAGTTTAGTTACAGGTCAATGTAGTGATTGTTCTCCCATTACTATCATCAAATTTATCCAAATCAAATCGAATGTATACAACGAGACACTTGCGAAGAGTAAACCAATCACATTCATCACCTTCCTAGCATTTATCCCGGCATTTGCCACGGCTCAGTGAGCCTGGGGTCCGCTTTGACAACCTAATCCCAAGATTTCGCGTAGGCACTAGTTCTTACAGAAGCGACTGCCATCTGACCTTCCAACCCAGAAGGTTAACAAAGCCTTATTAGGATTGATGGTCTAATTTCCTCACGATGTTTTCCTTCACCGAAAAGCTCATGTTAAATTTCAAATGTAATTTCGCACATAAATTCCGAAAAAGTCAGAGGTGCGAGCCCGGGTTTCGAACCCGCGACCCTCTGCTCGAGAGGCCACAGGTCAAACCAGACACGGCTTTTTTATTAAGGCCCATTATTTACATTAAAATGATTAACTTATAAGTTAACTCACAGTCCTATAGGCACGACGTTAGTAGAGACCGGCACTGTCGACACAGGGATCACAGGGGTCATAGGGGTCAACTTGACGAAACCCAAATTAGGTATTTTCGGTTTCGGCTTCCCCTTGGGCATCAAGTCCGAGGCCACTTTGACCTTCAACTTGGGTCGCTCGTCGACCGGCGTCGCTGCGCTAAGCATTTTCTCCGAATCTCGAATTGCCTTCTGCTCCTTTGATTTCGAGGTTGATAACGAGTCCTTGGCATTGCCGCCGCTCGTGTGTAGCTTCTTGAGTATGTCCGTGCCCAAAACCTGACGGAATTAAAAAAACTATTATTAAAGAAAAAATAAACAAATGGTTCAAAACGTTTAAGCTTGACTTCAAAGGAAAATCGTCCAATTCTAAGTTACATTCTTGGACTAGTGGCTCTTGCCGCATCCTGGCAATTAAAGAAGTTCAATTGTTATTTATTTATTTATTACAATCTCAAAATTAACTCTAAAAGGCTAGCCAAGCCACGCATGCCAATTATTTCGTCGATATCATCACGGCCGATGCCTAACACGGTATGCTCAAGTCTCCTGAGAGCAATAGAACTTAATGAAGCGTAAGAACAAAGGGTATTCAAATAATTTTCGTTAAAATTTGCCGTGCCGTTACCAAAAGTTTTGATTCCTTTGTTTTATTGCAATGAAATAAAGATGAAAAGGTCAATACATAAAGAAATCAATAAAATTTTGTTGTAATTAAGACTTAAGGTGTTTAATTTTTTTTTTGAAAGTGACCAAGTAATATTCTTCCACTATAATAAAGCTGTGTTATAAACTTACCTTAACTGCGATATCGTATATGGGCCCGCTATCAATGCTTACGCCCGTAGCTTCGAACTCTCTGAGCGCTTTCCCTGTACTGTACTGCGCGGCGAGCGTGGCCGCGTCCTCGTCCAGCATCGGGTTGCCCGCCAGGTACGTGTGCGCGACTATCTTCACGAAGTTCTGGTTAGTGAGGAGCGACGGGTGCAACGGGTATCTCTCCGCACCACCATCATTGGCACTGATGGTACCGGTGTCAGTTTTCTCCTTTTTAATCGTCCTCGCTGGCCGCACTTCAGGTACGATTTCGTCGTCACTCAGCAAAATACTTTCTTCCACCTCCATGGGCTTCTGTACGGGTTCCACTGATTTCTCTGCAGCATCTTGTGGCTTCTTTTTGCTCTTGGGTCCCGGTTTGTACTTCGGTTTCTCGGGAGCCTTCGGTGCCGGGCGCTTGTTTGTAGGTTCCGGTAAAGAGTCGTCGGCGCGCCAATCGTCATCGTTCAAATCTATGACGATGTCCGAGGCTATGGAATCTAGTTTCTGTTCCGCAGTCACTGCGGCCTTCCTTCGTTTTTTACTGACCGTCGGTTCGGTGTTCGAATTGGATGGTTCCGGTTGGTGTGCCGTAAACACGGGTTGGCCAATCTCCGGGGTGGCTATGGAGCGTACGTCGGTGAGGGCGGGCATGGGCATAGACGGCGGCGGCGGAGGCGGCGGCTGCTGGTTCCGCATCAGCACCTGCGCGATGCTGGCAACCATCGCGTCGCCGGGGGGCAGCTTGCTGAGGTCGCCGCTCGCGACTATTTCTCGCACGGTGCCTATCAACTTCAATATATCATTAGATCCCTTCTTGTTAGTGAAGTCGTGATCTATTAAGATTTGGGTTATCTCTGTAATCATGTTCTTTTCTTGGGTTTTGTCGACGAGGAACTCCGTCTGTTTGCTGGTGGACGGTTGGGTCGTCGCGGTTATGGGGATGCGGCAGTTGATCACTTTCTTGCCGCGTTTCGTTCTCGGTTCCGTCGAAGGCTCGACTTTGACTATGTCTATCGGTTCGTCTTTTATTTCCGTCACGGTGGCAGTTCTGTCGAGAGCGATAGTTTTCTTTGGTATTTTTTTCTCTTTCTTAAGTTGGCCTTCGCTTTTCAATTCTGGGAACAGAGAAAAATTAGTGAAAGCGCAGCTAGCACAAATACCCGAATCGGCAATACCAATCCAATAAGGCGGCGCCATGAGTATCGAAAACGTAAAAACATCGAAACATGTTTAAGAAAAGTAACACAACTTTTTGTCCGAATTTCGCGAGGTATAGATATAGTCACTAGTGTTATATATAGAGTTGAATATAGAGTCACTAGTGTTATACATAGAGTTAGATATAGAGTCACTAGTGTTATATGTAGAGTTAGATATAGTCACTAATGTTATATCGATCGTGTTAGTGGCGGTATGTGGTGGTAGTGTACTGACGGTCCCGCTGCGTCTCCTGCTGGAACTGCTGCCAGGCGGCGTCGCGCTCGTGCTCGGGCAGCGCGGGCTCGGAGCCGCGCAGCAGCGAGTCGTGCTCGTGCACGGCGTGCAGCGCGGCGTCCCGCGCCACGCGCAGCAGCACCACGTCCTGCACGCCCACGGCCACGCCGCCCGCCACGCCCACGCCGCACTCGTCGAACCTGCACACACAACATGTCACACCGTACATATAGGTGGCGACTCGTTTGCGACACGATACGACCCGACCATAAAGGCTGCGTTACGCATGCCATAGCTTGTACATTTTTGCGCAAGTACCTGGCACGCTTATGTCGAACTAGCTTCTGCCCGCGATTTCGTCCTCGTAGAATTAGACTTGAGAACTGATGTTGATAGTAGATAGCAATCATTATTTACGTCACGACTCTAGGCAGCTACAATCTTTGACATGTTTATCGCTATCCCGCAAATAAGGGGGTGCAAAAAGCAACTTGCTGCAACTAGCCATCAATTTCACGACATCTAGAGCCGTAGCTCCAATAGCTCATGAAATTACACACAGGGACGTCGATTAACTATAATTCTACCTATGTTCCTTATTCAAATAGCCCTATTTGAAAATCGAAGCTACAGTAAAGTAGATGTACGGTAACGGCTAGTTTTATCGTACCTGTACAGTTCGGTGAGCTCGGCCATGTTGTAATGGCGGTCGATCTGTTGCTCGTCCACGACGCGGCACGACACTGCTTGCTTCGTGACCGCTCGCTCGTATATCTTCTGCTCCATTGTGCCCTGGGACAAAACATCTCAAGTCTACACCGATGGAGATGATGGATGTTAACAAGTCTTTTAGCCGATATTTCTCAATGAATTACCACAGTAAGGTTTCACCAACCCCCTGTTAGGATACTGATATCTTTGGTGACGCAAAAACGTATTCTTTTTTCTCAGCCTGTGGTCATTTATTGTTGGGCTCCTCATAAGTACGCCAAGTAATCCCTTGAAATTCGCAATGTCGTCTTCCAACCTTGCGTTTTCCTGCCTGGTCTCCACTCAGCAGCCTTAGGCCGGCCACATATATACGGAATTTTCATACGGTTTCCGTGCAGAATGACGTCAGCGAACGGGACATCGCTATATAACGGAACGGGACAGGGCTACTAATTGACGTCATTCCGTATGGAAACCGTATAAAAATTCCGATTAAATGTGGCCGGCCTTAAGTGGCCCTCTGTCATCCAGTCCACAATTAATGTGGCCGGGACATAGGCACTAAGTCAATCACTTTGATGCATTCCCGAATAATTGAGGTATCTGTGGCAACTGACTGTGACGACCGGATAGCCTAGTGGTTAGTGACCTTGACTATGAAGCTGAGGTCCCGGGTTCAAAACCCGGTAGGGGCAGACATTTGTGTGATGAGCCCGAGTGGATGTTGTATGTATTTATCTAAATTATATAAGTATGTTTATCCGTTGCCTGGTACCCATAGTACAAGCTTGGCTTAGTTTGAGGCTGGGTCAATAGGTGTAATTTGTTCCATGATATTTATTTATTTATTTTATTTAACTTACCAGCGCGACCAGCCTATAGATGTAGCAGTCCTTCTTCTGGCCGAAGCGGTAGACACGGAATATGCTCTGAACGTCGTGCGCGGGGTTCCACGAGGTGTCCAGTATGATGACGCGGTTGGCCGCCGTCATGTTCAGCCCCAGCGAGCCGGCGCGCGTCGATATTAGGAACAATCTGGAATACAAAACAACTGGTGGTTTCTGCCAGGGGGGGGGGGGGTCTTTGCTGTGCTTATTTTTGATGACATGGTGGGTCGGGGGGATCGATATTGTGATTACGTCAGTAGTTATTATTTACTTTTTTACACAAATGACAACCCACAAATTTATAAAAAACAGATTTCGGGCGGGAGATTTTTGCTTACTTTTGCTGACAAGGTGTGGGGGGGGGGGGGAGATTTAAATAATTAAAAAAAAACAGCTTACGTAATATGTACTTGAGTGGCCCCAGATCAATAGGTAATAGAATCCTGACTCGATTCCGCGATTCGAGTCCAGTGAATACCTACTCGAGTCTATATTATCAATATAATAGTTGATTAAATGATAGGAAGAGTTTTTTTTAGGTGCTTTAATAAATTTGTAGTATTTTTAAAGTCTTTAAATTCGGACTCCCAATTTTTGCACTTTATTTTATCGTCCGACTTTTAAAAAAACTTCCATAAGCCTGACGATTTTCTCAGCACCATTTTGTGATAAAACAAAGCTAATCACAATAAAATCATTCCACTATTGTAAACAAACAATTCACTCACAGTAATAGTTTAATGATACAAAACAAAGAAATCAAAACAAAAAGTAACTTCTATTATTATGTATGACGCGTCGATCGACTCGTCACTTCATTGCTTATGTAAACAGAGATTGAATTCAAGCGAGTCAATCTGACTCGAATACTAGACACGAGTCAGTTGTACTCGCATAATAGAATCGAGTCAGCGAGTACGAAACCGATTCTCTCTGACTGGAGTACCGAATCGAGTCTGGCGTACTCGAATCAATAAATTTTGGTACTCGAGTAGGCGAGTCCTAAGCAGGAATCGAGTCTTGACTCGAGTCAAGCCGTACTCGGCACATCACTAGGATTAACTAGATGCAGGTAGCAGATTGGTCGTACGCGGTAGACAATGTAATATGCTCCCGCTGCGCCCCCCCAAATGGCAGAAAGGGAATACCCGTGGGTTTTTAGTGGGTATGCCTCCCCCGCCTCCCCCCGCCCGGGAGGGGCCGGGGAGGAGAGTCCCACATATCTTCCGCGCCGTCCCCACGGCGCGGTCGTATGCGTAACGCATTTTCCCACCGCAAAAAAAAAAAAAAAAAAGGTAGCAGATTGGTGTGGGCGCTCTTACTTGGTCCTGTAGTTGTGTTCGGCGTTGAACTCGCGGCACCACTTCTGGCGCACCTCGGGCGGCACGGAGCCGTCCAGCCGGTAGTAGTCGTGGCCGAGGCTCCAGTTGTTGATCTTCTTCAGGAAGTATTCCAGCGCGTCCATCGTGATCAACGACGTTGAGAATATCAGGCTGTTGGGAAACAACACAAATACGTCGGGTGCAAGCGAGGATAAGGCTTTGGGCTTCCAACCACTAAATTTCATAATACCTTATTCACTATTACCATTAATTTTCAAATTGCCATGGGCTCATAATACCTAAAAAATACCTTAAAAATCAAAATGTCCCTTGTAACAATTTGACATTACATAGTAGGGGAATTATGTGAAAAACCTTACTTTTTTTGATAAAAGTATGAAACTTGGCACAGTTATTCCTTATGTCAAAATAAGCCGATTAAGATCGGTAGCCCTCGGGAGCCCCCCCTCCGGGGCCGGGGAGGGGGGGTTAAAGTCCCGCTCTGCCCGGCTTCATTCTAAAAATTCTAACCGTCCATGGCTAGCTAATAGGTCGTGTTTGGTATCAATTTCGGATAAATCAATAACGTAGAATTCATTTCTGATATAAAAAAAATTTAATTTGTTAAACAATTAAGAAGAAAGAACAAAAATCAAAAGTCTCAATTTTTATTTTTTTATTTTGAGCCTTCGTAAATATTAAACAGCCAGTATTTTTATATATATAAAAAATATTAAATAAAAGCAAATTTAATAAAGATTTAAAAAAATACAACTTTTAGTTACCTTTGCTAACAACAAATTGTAAAAAAAAAAATTAAACGTCGCGCGCCGTCACTTTATTTTTACCGCCTACATTCGAAGTGTACATACTTGAACCCGACTGACTGTGCTATTAATTCTTAAATAATGATCCTTTACTAGAAAAAACTTACTACATTTCAGTATTTCACCAAACGACATATCATCATCATCATCATCATCAGCCTGAAGATGTCCACTGCTGAACAAAGGCCTCCCCCTTAGCACACCATAATGAACGACAAGTCGTACCTGCATCCACCGGTTTCCCGCAACTTTTACGATGTCGTCAGTCCACCTAGTGGGAGGCCTTCCAACAATACGTCTTCCGGTTCGGGGTCGCCACTCGAGAACTTTTTCCCCCAACGGTTGTCTGTTCTACGAGCGATGTGGCCTGCCCATTGCCACTTCAACGCACATACTTTTCGAGCTATGTCGGTGACTCTAGTTCTTCGGCGAATCTCCGTATTTCGGATTCTGTCGCGTAAAGAAACTCCGAGCATAGCTCTCTCCATAGCTCGTTGAGCGACTCTGAGCCTTTCCAATAGGCCAGCAGTCAAAGACCACGTCTCAGAGCCATAAGTCATCACTGGCAACACGCACTGATTATAGACTCTAGTCTTCAGGCACTGCGGGATTTTGGACGAGAAGATATCGCGAAGTTTCCCGAACGCTGCCCATCCGAGTTGGATTCTCCGAGCGAGCTCTTTGTCAAAGTTGGACCTGCCTAACTGGAAAATCTATCCAAGGTAAACGCAGTGGTCCACAACTTCGAGTGTATCGCCCCCAATGGTAACCGGTATGGGTGTGACATGGACATTAGACATGATTTTCGTCTTGTCCATGTTCATTTTAAGACCCACCTGATGGGAGACAATACTGAGGTCACTGAGCATAGTACTGAGTTCCTCCAGCGACTCCGCCATTATGACTATGTCATCCGCGAAACGAAGGTGAGTGATGTATTCGCCGTTTATGTTAATGCCGAACCCGTTCCAGTCCAGAAGCTTAAAAACGTCCTCCACCACCCTTCTGCGCCATGCTTTTGGCGAGATACCCTCAAGTATGACGGCATTAAATAACCTCTGGAGGACTACAAGTACCGGTTTTCCACCCGCTCTCAGAAGTTCTGTTGTGATTCCGTCATCACCTGGCGCCTTGTCATTCTTAAGTTGTTTGAGTGCCAATCTAATCTCGTACAGGCTGATATCTGGGATGTCCTCGGTGTAATGTCGGGTCAGTTTCGCTCTGGTGTCTTGAGCTGCACCGACAGCGGGTTCCCGTGTCGAGGTGCGAGGAGCGGAACGGCACGAAACAAACTTCGAAAATCGAATTTCGAAGTATAAGGCCAGTTATGTCTCTACGGAGGAAACTACGATGAGTCTCGAAACGCTTAGGTTAGGTAAATTGTTCGTAATATTGTAAATTTTTCCGCTCATTAAGTCTTTGAGAAAGGGGTTTTAGAATGATTGACGTTTACAGTGACGCTCTTTTCTACAAACGCGATGCTTCGCGAGGTAAGGATAAGGAAGGACCAATCTTCTAAGGTATCTTTTCTCATAGAAGCTACTTTTGTTACGGGATGGCTCCATCATTTATGAACCGATTTGTACAATTACTTTTTTATTTGAAAGTACATGCTTCCAGATCCATTTTATTGTTACCAAAATTCAGTTCCCATGATCCATGCGGGATTGAGGGAGCTCCTCAAATGTATTTAGACACGTAAATAGTGATTTTGGTATTTCTGTAGTAACCAACGCATTAGATCGTGGAAATCTTAATAAGTATATGTGGCTTGGTGAAATACTGAATTGTAGTAAGTTTTTTCTAGAAAACGATCATTATTTAAGAATTAATAGCATAGTCAGTCGGGTTCAAGTATGTACACGGTAAAAATAAAGTGACGGCGCGCGTCGTTTAATTTTTTTTTTACAATTTGTTGTTAGCAAAGGTAACTAAAAGTTGTATTTTTTTAATCTTTATTAAATTTGCTTTTATTTAATATTTTTTATATATAAAAAATAATGGCTGTTTAATATTTACGAAGGCTCAAAATAAAAAAATAAAAATTGAGAATTTTGATTTTTGTTCTTTCTTCTTAATTGTTTAACAAATTTCATTTTTTTATATCAGAAATGAATTCTACGTTATTGATTTATCCGAAATTGGTACCAAACACGACCTATTAGCTAGCCATGGACGGTTAGAATTTTTAGAATGAAGCCGGGCAGAGCGGGACTTTAACCCCCCCTCCCCGGCCCCGGAGGGGGGGCTCCCGAGGGCTACCGATCTTAATCAGCTTATTTTGACATAAGGAATAACTGTGCCAAGTTTCATACTTTTATCAAAAAAAGTAAGGTTTGGCCATTTTATGTCGATAAAGATCCCTACTATACAGGGTATTATGAAAATTAGTGGTTGTAAGCCCAAAGCGAGGATAGTTCAAGTGGCATAAATTCCGAAAAATTCAGAGTTGCGAGCCCGGGATTCGAGCCCACGACCTTGCTTGAAAGGCCACAGGTCAAACCAGTAGGCTACCACGGCTTTTTTTCCTGCGGTCTACTCACACTTTATCATCCAAGGCCACGCTTTCCTCCAATATCTTGAAGACGGCGGCAAACTTGTTGGAGCTCTCGAGCCGCTCGAGCATGTCGCCGCCGTCCAGAAACTGCAGCCACCACACCTCGGTGTCGGACGGCTTCATGTCCTCGCTGGCAGTCAGGTCCTCGCGCGCCAAGTCGTCTTCCATCTTCTCAGCTAAAGAATACGAACCGTGACTTATGATTTTAGTTCAAAATTAATCTAATAGATCCTATAATTAAATATTGCAGTGATAATTTTCTCACCTTTCACTCTGGTCTTCTCGTCGCGCGACTTCATCTGGAAATTATGCAACACCTGGGGATGCGACCAAATCTTCTGCAGAGTGTGGAAGTCCTTCAATATGCTCTGCTTGTTCTTGTTAGCGTAGTGCGCCAGATAATGCTTGTATAGGTCGCACTGGCACTTCGTGAGCGATATGAACACTGTGTACTCGTGTTTTTTCGGCAAGTACGGGTAAAGGACGGACACTTCCTGTCTCTGAAGGCATCCTTCTAACACTTTGTGCAGGATGTGAGTACGAGCCTTCATCAGCTTTATGTCTTCTATTTGAGAATCTCTGTGCTGGCCGTTCATAATTGGGTTTTCGAATCTGTAACAATAAAAATTAATGCAAATATGGTGTAAGTGTTTTGTACCCGGTTTACTGACCCCTAAGGCCGGCCACATGCATAAGGAATTTTCATACGTTTTCCGTACAGAATGACGTCAATTAGTAGCCCTGTCCCGTTCCGTTATATAGCGATGTCCCGTTCGCTGACGTCATTCCGTAGGGAAACTTTACGAAAATTCCTTATGTGTCAGCCTAAGATATTTTCATTCTTACCTGTCCTAAAATTCTAACCTCAATGTGCAAATTTTTGTAAAGAATAAGGTGTTTTATGTTATCAAATAAACCTGAGGCAATATTTTGTACATAATTTTGCTGATATTTTATCTCCAGTTCCTTTATTTACGATGAAATAGTTAAAAAATAACAAAAATGAGACGATTTGAGGTTAGAATTTTGTTTACTAAATAGGACAGGTAAGAATAAAAATACTTTAAGTAGGAAGCTTGAGATTCAAATACCGGTAGAGACGGGCACTTGTTTAATCAATGTTTCGTTTTATGAATATCACCCTTATGTAGCAAAATATTTATTTTTAACACAATAAAATATAATTACCATACCTATCCCATTATTGTCTAGAGCAGCGGTCGGCAACCTTTCGGCAGGCAATATCTTATATCTTATTTACAAACCATTCACGGACCACGGTCCACAAGTAAGACGTCCGCGGGCCGCGTGTTGCCGACCGCTGGTCTAGAGTATAAGTACACGTTCCGCTTAATTTAGTTCTAAATCATAGCAGAAACCCAATTAAACAAAAAGAGATGCTCCATTACTTGTAAAAACTAATCATACTTCAAAACACTTATGACAGCTTACCTATTAGAATACTCGGCGTAAGTTCCTAGCAGATTCGGTTTCACGAAGTTCAGCATACAGTAATACTCGCGCAGGTTATTTTGCATCGGCGTGCCTGTCAACACGATACGCCTTCGAGTGGCGACCCTGCTCATAGCTACCGCTAACACTGAGCTGTCATTCTTCAGTAAATGTCCTTCATCACAGACTATTATGTCTGGTCCAGGGTCCAACAAGGCTGTGCGGATCTTGTCTATGATGGTTTGTCTCACATCATCCAATTCAGCGTCGAGCGTGGTCAGACTCCGGAATAATTCGTAGCCCACGATGAATATGCCACCGCCGTTGAACCAGTCTTCCAATTGAAACGCTCGTTCGTATGTTTTTTTCAGCTTCGACAATTCAAACACCTAAACGGAAAATGATAAATTGAATTACTGTTTAAATCTATCTCAAGGACGTAGCTGTGTTACCATTATCACCAAATAACAGTAATTTTAATATTATTAACCGACGAGCATGTTTGAAGAGATTGATGAATGTGGATGAAGTGAAAGAGGTTTTTTTTTATATAAAAACGAGCAAGTGGTTCACCTGATGGTAAGTGATCACCACTGCCCATAGACACCCGCAACCTCGGAGGGATCGCAGATGCGTTGCTAACCTAGAGGGCTAAGATGAAATGCCTCTTGTGCTCGTAATTTCCTCGGCTGTCTTACTCTCCACACCGGAACACAGCAGTGCAAGCACTGCTGCTTAACGGCAGGATTAGCGAGTAAGATGGTGGTAGCGATCCGGACGGACCTTGCACAAGGCCCTACCACCCGCAGTATGTCAGGATTGTGGCAAGTGGAACAAAGTAGTCTCTGCCTACCCTGTGGGAAAGAGGCTGTATGTATGTGTATGTCAATATTAATATTACCTGTAGCTTCCGTTTCATTGAACGAGGCTTGAAAGTGACAAAAATATTTTATAAACAAATTATTAAGCCAAATTATTAATTATTTTTTAGGTTATATAACCTAAAAAAAATGTTCATATGAACGGCCTAATTTTAAAATAATGACTGGGCATACCTTAATTTCATCAGTGACAGGGCCGATCCACTTATGTATTTCGTCGACCCAGTTCAAGACTGTCGACAGAGGGCAGCACACGAGCACTCTTTGCATGCCGACACGGGGATGTGTTAGGACCTACGAAAGAAACCATCTTGAACCTCTATTTCAGTAACAATTTTATCCTATCTGCGGAAATCCTATTATACTCGTATTTCGACCCAACGGGATCTTAATTGAATTTGAATAGTCAGTGGATTAACAGTTTTGGAGTGATTGCGACACAGTACTGTTGTCACAGTGACAATTTTATTATTCTTTCATGCATTCTCTATCAATTCAACAAATAACTCGTCAGTGTCATTCAGTCATTGCAGTGTTCTCAGTATTTCAGCTCTAAATATTATATACTAACAGCTGCTATCCCGCGGGAATTTTCCGGGATAAAAAGTAGCATATGTGCTATTCCAGACTTTTCTCTATCTATGTGCCGAATTTCATCCAGATTCGTTGGGCCGTTCTGGCATGATTGAGTAACAAACAAACATCCATCCATCCATACTTTCGCATTTATTATAATATTAGTGAAGTGATTGGATCACTTGTTGCTCTCAATCTTGACATTGACCTCTGAATTTATTTCATCACTCACACAAAAATATAAAATATTTAGGCAATACTTTTCCAAAATTTATAACTTCTCACCACTCTTTCTAAGGCCCACATGGACAGTCCAGAGTAAAAAAAAAAAAATCGCTAACTCGAGGTTAAGTCCGTGCAAGTGGTCCTAAGATGACTATCCCTTAAAAACAGTCGTACTGCACAATGCGTGATATATAATTAATTATCTTACAGTGTGCAAAAGAGCCAGGACTTGCAGAGTCTTGCCGAGGCCCATGCAATGCGCCAAGATGCAGCCGCCGCCGAGGTCGCCCGCTTCCACCTTCTCCACGCTCTCAAAGCACGCGTCCCACATGAACTTGACACCTTCGTACTGGAAACATAACGCAGGGGTTTAACAAAATGTTAAATGTTATACACCGACCGCTTAGAGCGACCACACCGCCGCGTATACGCAGTGACGTGTCGTAGGCGTCACGTTTTCTCAGTTTCTTCATACATTTTGTTGCGTAAACGCACCGTCAACATGTGTGGTCGGACCTTTAATGAGTCCTCGCCCGCGCGGCACAGGGGCGTGGGGTAGGACGACAAAGGGACCGAGAAGTGCGGGGGGGAGGGGTAGTGCTCCTGCCGCCTTTACACTTAATAGCGAACTTTATTGCGGACTTCTCCCATGTAAGATTATATCCCAAATGTGACCTCTAAATAGAAAGGTAAGGTAACTGGAAGACCCAAAGGTCACGTTTAGCATGATTGTGAGCAAATATTGATGGGTTGCTAATCGCGTCGCCTATAACATGATTCCTAGGATTTTCACCCTTTCCCTCGATGGTCTTTTCCCATCTGCGCGGGAAGAGAAGATTGTCTACCACGTAACGGATAAAAACTTGATTTATGTATGTATGCATGTCTTCAAAACCATCCGGAATACTTCAGCGGGTGGTTGGATTAGTTTGACTACATACCCCAATGCTTTTCAGGATTTACAAAATCTTTAAATTAAATAAATTTACACATATTGGTCGATGTTCAAAATATACGGCAACAAAGGGGGACGACTTGATTTTGAATCAAAAATTATGATTACTTAATAGGAGCGTTCAATAAACTTAACTCAACCATGTATATAGTCGGGGATAGTGCAATAACTGACACTGGTAAATACTGCGGATCTAAACAACACCCGTAACTAGCGGTCGGTTACGTCGTTTTGCTTACGTGGTGTTGTGTAGATACGCAGTATTTACCGGTGCTAGTTACGCGGTATTGCACTATAGGTGTTGTGTAGATACGCAGTATTTACCATTGCTAGTTACGCGGTATTGCACTATGGGTGTTGTGTAGATACGCAGTATTTAACAGTGCTAGTTACGCGGTATTGCACTATGGGTGTTGTGTAGATACGCAGTATTTATAAGTGCTAGTTACGCGGTATTGCACTATGGGTGTTGTGTAGATACGCAGTATTTAGCAGTGCCAGTTACGTGGTTTTGCACTATGGGTGTTGTGTAGATACGCAGTATTTACCAGTGCTAGTAACGCGGTATTGCACTATGGGTGTTGTGTAGATACGCAGTATTTACCAGTGCTAGTTACGCGGTATTGCACTATCCCCGAAGATATAACACCTAGTATACGGGTTACTTGAGAAGTTGACGCATCACAGCGGTTTACAAAATAGATATTTTTATCTTTCTATGAAAGAACATGAGTTGTTGTTAATGGTAAATGAAATTGTTTTTGGTATATTTTTTGTAATTATTTTTTGTTATTCCATTTTACTTTTTATACTGTTTTTAATGTCTGAAATGTGACCCAGGCAAATTAATGTGTAAGTGTTTTGGTTTTGACTGTAAACTTGCATAATTATGTCGGAATTAACTAATCAGTTAACTCCCAAGCTACGCTTGTACTATAGGCAGGCATTACCACTAGTGTTATGAACCTCTCAAAGTGCAGTAGATTCTTGGTGAAAAGCAAATGTTAGTCTATACCAAATTTATTCATACCAGATATAACTTACCTGATGAGCTTTCATGACTTTGGTGAAGAAAGGATGAACCGTGACGGCGGGACGGAGCTCTTCAAAGTCGTACTCTAGACAGACTTCATCGTTAATGACTAGTACGTTCACCCCCTCGTCGCAGCCCAGTAGCTCTCGCTGAACGGAAAAAAGACAAGAGAGTTATGAATATTTTATTATGTCGTGTTCAATCTTTATTGGCAGAAACACAAAAAGGTACACACAGGGAACTCGGACACAGTACATATAAGCACAAGCAGTAGGGAATCTACGAACAAATCGGTCGAAACGAACGCACACATAGACACGCGCTTTTACACGGCCCCTAAGCGGATCTCGCGGTGCTGTCAGTCGCGCGTGGCGCATTGAGACGAGCGGCCGTGTTCGTTTTAAACATGCCAAGAGCGTATTGCGCAGTGTACGGCTGCTTGAACTCGGCTTCTTCAAAACCGGAGCTTTCGTTTTTTAAACTCCCTGCTGATGTTGAAAGGTAAGATTATTATGAAATAAAATGTATATATTATTTTTATAACGAGAAATGTCAGATGTCACTTCTCCGACAAATACTGTTTCTGTTAAATAAAACGTTTGGCTGTTTAGATGATAAGTAAGTAGTTGCCATATATTATAGACCGTGTTTTGGTGAAAAAAAAATCTACGGACTTTCATTGTTATCATCTTGCATCTATAGTATATGTACTAATATATTATAGAAAACTACACTTGAAGGATAACTTGTCAAATAGGTAGGGCCAACCTTGGTTAAAAAAAACTATTAAATTTAACAAAAATTAAATCGACAACCCTGACGCTTTATTGGAGCGTAGGTACTTATTTCAAAAAGAAGGCCTATCTTCCCTACTGCTTTAGCTTATATATATACTGTGACTCGGAGCTGAAAGGTAATCTTCAAAATCGATTTCTACCATTTTAAACCGATTTCAAAAAACGAGGTTTTCAATTCGGTAGTTTTTTTTTTACTGGATCAGGTGTTACTTCGCGGAGGTCAACAAGACGAACAAGAAACATGAAACGTACATACATACTCAACAGTTTGTTGTTCATCGAACTCTAACTGACCATTATTACGCAATAGAATTTGGAGCTTTTTTCAATATGTAGCAACAATTTTTTTGACAGAATTTCTGCCTATGTTGCCATGATTATAAAATTGGCAAACACATCAGAAGATCGGTAGGGAACTGTATAGAAGTAGAGGGCAACGCGTTATTAGGAACCGGCTGTGCAGGCAGAAGTTGTATTCGCTGTATCGCTGGACCAAATAGGAGCATTAGGATTGCCTATTTAGAATTGGAAGGATATTGAGAGCCTTTTGGATAGTCTCGCAGTTCCATGCGCCCATCGGCAGATGTTTCACCACTTCTGCCAACGCGTTTAACTGACTTAAACTATGTTTTAAACCTGGCCGCTACAGCATGTGAAGTACGTTATCGTTGGAACCATCAAATCGATTCTTAAAAAATACTGATAGAAAGCTACATGGGCAAGGTAAACATAGGCTACTCTCAGTCAGTGCAAAGTTCTGCGAGACAAATAACTTAAATTATTACCAGTTTAGCCTGCTTCATAATTAATCTTCGTTTCCTTTCAAACTCTTCCATGTTAGCTATCACGGTACTTCTTGCCAGAGACTTCTTGTCAATTACCTAAGCAACAGAAAAAGCTTTATAATAAACTGCAGGAAGAAAACGATAACGTCTCATAAAAGTTACATATTTACCTGTCTGATGTTGCGGCGTCCTTTAAAATAGGCTTGAGAATTGCCTTTGCCAATAGGGGTTCCTGCATCTCCTGACAGCTCATGCGACAGTACCCTGAAATCAAAATTCAACCAATTATAAAACACTACTACACCATTATTACTTTTGTAATAACAATATGTTTTTTTCATACCTCATTTGCTTTTGCCTTTCCAGCAGTTTCCGTTGAGAGCGTTTCGAGCGCCCACGGGCTTTGCGCTTCTCCGGCTTGGTCTCCCTCTTCTCAATGAACTCACTGACCAGTTTAGCCCGTTTTGCGTCATCTTCCCTATAAAACATGTCTCATTATTTATAACCATCACTAATGAAATATTTTCCATTAGAGATAAATAGATAATGTAAACTTACAATGCAGTGTCTTGTTTCTTCCCAAGTCTCTTTAGAAGTTTTTCTTTTGATCTCACCCACTGTTTTTCTTCTTCAGAAGACGAGTCATCTGACTTTGTTCGATCTGTTATTCTATTATAATTTTTTGTAGTACTTCTCTGTATAAGACGAATATTCAGAATTATTGTCATGAAATATATTCATAAAAAGTGTACATAACCTATTATAAGAGAAAATATGTTTCGTCTTTGTCTGGCAAATTAATATACAAAGACAAAACGAGCAAGTTAACACAAGCTTAACTAGCGTTTATGAATAAGAAATTTTAGTGTTCTTATTTCTCATCATCCTTTAAATAATTTATCCAACTCTACCTACATACCTGTTTGTTCCTCGTAGTAGGACCTTTGACTGGCGTTATAACATTATCATTTTCTAAAACTACGGGTGCATGTAAAAGGTTCAATTCTTTGTTCATCATCTTATCTGCTGTCAGCATTAAAGAATCTGGATGTTCCTGTTTTACTTCCACCATTTTGGATTTTGGACCTATTTTTGATTTTTTTTTCCCACCGGGTTCTTGCTTGGTTGGAGTTTTGTGACTTGCAAGTTGTGAGTCAGAATCATCATCGTCATTCATAAGTAAATTCTTCGCCATACGGTTTTCCGAGGACTCGACAGGACCCTTGCAACGCAATGTTTTTAATGATATTAACTAAATATAGTCGATTTAAAATGTTCATACAGTAAGTAGTAACTTTCTCAAAACAAAATAATTAATCAACTTCAAATTTTAATTAAATTAAGAGAGTTTATTCCTACTGAGCTGGCAACGTCGCATTTGGTGATTCTTTACGGTTATTTCACAGAAATTGAATAAAGGTTTAAAATGTAGTCTATACAAGTTCTTCGCTTTTAGTCTATCAATATGTCCAATGTAATAATTAATCATAGAAATATACATATATCTATTTGTAAACCGCTGCGATGCGTCAACTTCTCAAGTAACTAGTATACAAGGTGTTACATATATCTTCGGGGATAGTGCAATACCGCGTAACTAGCACTGGTAAATAGTGCATATCTAAAAGAAAGAAACTACACAACACCCATAGCGCAATACCGCGTTACTAGCACTGGTAAATGCTGCGTATCTACACAAAACCACGTAAGCTAGTTACGGGTGTTGTGTAGATACGCAGTATTTACCAGAGCTAGTTACGCGGTATTGCACTATGGGTGTTGTGTAGATACGCACTATTTATCAGTGCTAGTGCACTATCCCCGACGATATACATGGTTGAGTAAAGTTGATTGAACGCTCCTATTAAGTAATCCTAATTTTTGATTTAAAATCAACTCACCCCCCTTTGACTTTTCTAAAAACGAAGAACACAAAAGACGTGCGTATTTTTCATATATTTTCATTTTCTGTGAAATAATCGTAAAAACACATCAAAAATGCGACGTTGCCAGCTCAGTAGGAATAAACCCCCTTAAGTTTGCCGAGTCAACTTTGATAAAATGTATACACGACCAACTCGCATAGAAATCGGTTTACAGATCACGAGAATCGACTAACACAGAAAAAAAACAGTCCAATTGATTGAGCATTTTTTGAAAGTCAGTTAAATAAGTTTCTGTCAAACTCTGACCAACCATTGAAGAGTTCTCTCCTGCGGAGACGATCCTGGCTGGGTCACCAGAACTCCACTACCACTCATCCGACTTACTCAAGTATGCAAAATTTCAGCTCAATCAGTTGCAGCTGTCTGCTTCAAACTTGAGTCGCAAGATTCCACTTAGAAAAACATACATACATACATAACATACATGCATTCATTCATACATATTTACGTACATACATTGAAAGTGAAATAAAAGCTTGTAAAATAAGAGTGAATTACCCTTGGACCTTCGTCGTCGTAACCGCCCTCATCTTCGGATGGAGTTAGTTCATTGTAATCTGTGGCATCAGCAGGGCTTAATGGCTGCTCCATGTCATTATCAGTAATCTGAATTTGTTGATCTGTTGCAGCCTTTATTTTGTTTTTACTCCTACTTTTATTTACATTAGTCGTCCTACTTAAGGACTGTAAGTTTATTAATCTAAAAATGAAACATAAAATAATGAGGTATTACTCCTGCGTATCAGTCTTGCATAAATAATAAATGACAACTACCGAAAATGTACACAATATAAAACATTTACCTGTCAATTTCTGCATCTTCTTTGTTTTGATCGGTTATTTCTTGATATTGAAAGTATGT
Organism: Pandemis heparana; assembly: GCA_963854515.1. Classification (NCBI taxonomy): domain Eukaryota; kingdom Metazoa; phylum Arthropoda; class Insecta; order Lepidoptera; family Tortricidae; genus Pandemis; species Pandemis heparana. Next base: position 4,729,877 of record OY978023.1, on the reverse strand, counting down.
TTCAACAAATGATTCCGGCAATTTTTCCAAAGGGATTATTGCTTGTTGGTATATCTTAATATCACCACTGTCAATAGGATAACATTTCCATCCATGGCGGTCAATAAAGTTATCTTCTTTTTCGTGTTTCTTTTCTGTACTTATATCTTTAGTTTCTTCTTTTGTCTCAAGCTTTGGTGGGCTCACTTCAGATTCCTTGTTTGAGCTAGAGGCTTTTACTTGTACCTTGGTAGGTTTTCGCTTTACTTCTTCCACATCATCAAATATTGGCATAGTTGGTGTACATTCTAAAAGCTCTATTGGCTCATCAGGACTTACAATTTGACTAGATTCTTCACCTTTTTCAATCAGTCCATCTTGTTTGGGTGACGTTTCTTTAGCATTATTTGCTTCACTCTTCTCTTCATTTACTTTCGGTATTATTTGGTCATACACATATTTCACATATTTGTGATATGAAGATATTTCATTCTGATCAACTGCACTAAATCCAGTAAACTTATCTTTAGTAATCTCTTCACTGTGTTCAGTCAGTTTATTACAGGCAGTGTCCACTTTCTCTGTTGAATCTACATTACTACATTGTATGTCATCTTCAGCAGGTTTTTTCTTCTTTACAGGACTCTGAATATTTTTAGTACCTTTTTTACTATCTTTATCTCGCTTCGAAACTTGTGGTACTGTTTCACTGCCAGAATCTGAAGATTCGCCCTTTTTCTCTTCCTGCCTTATTTTTTCTCGCATTCTTCTAGTAAGCATTGCAACTTCATTAATTGGCATAGGCTTTTCCTTAACTGGTACCTCTTTGATAATTTGCTTCACAGGTTCAGGTTTCTTTGTTTTACGTCTAATAATAGGTTTACGTTTAGCGTTTTTCTTTGAAACATTTTCTGTATCACTAGAACTGTTTTCTAGCAGACTATCTTTTGCTGATTCTATTGCGAGTGGTGCGAATGTTTGCGGTACTAGCAAGCTCATACTCGAGTCATTCTCATTATCAGAATCAGGTTCATGTTGTCTACGAATTCTTAAAAAGCTTTGACTAAATGTTTCGTCGTTATCGTTTCCAGCGCCGCTTATAGCACGTATCATTTTATTAGCACTCACAAAAGCTTCGAAACTATCTTCGTCAAAGCTTGTACTATTCTGTCTTTGTATTGGTTCTTTTCCAGCTGGTAATGGATCAATACTTTCCACACATTCTCTTTTTGTTATAATGCTTTCTGGTATGATTGTCATTTGATCAAGCTCTTGATCAAGGTTTGGTTCAGTTTTAATAATTGGAGCAAAGCCATCACATGTTGTTGTTGGCTCTTCTAACCCTGGTTCAGTTTTTACGAAAGCTATAAGGGGAAAACTGCCAGCTGTATCGCTGATGGCATTGTCGTCTGGAGTCACTTTACATACTTTTTGTGATTTATTTGAGACAAAGCAAGACTTTAACTCTTTTAGTTGCACTTGAGAAACCCAACTGTCGTTTTCTGTATTTCTCTCTATATGATTAGAGTCATCATCAACATGATTAATGGCAGGATTAATGGCAGGATCAATGTCCTGATTGACGTCATGTATATTAGTATCATGATCATTATTTTCAGAAACAACATCATTAATGTGTGGGTCTAAGAGTTCATCTCCATAAACAGTATCTTCATCATCTTCATAATAGTCGGAGTTCTCATGATCATTTCCAGATATTTCTTGAAAATTAAGAAATGCTTCCTCAGATAGTGTGTTAACTGCATTAATAGTTAACTCTCCAATGGGCAATTCTTGTTCTTTTTCAGTTATGTCAAAGCCATCAATCTCCATGTATCTTGATACAATGTTAAAGCATAAATGCTTTAGTTTATTTACGTTATTGCATTCTTCTTTTGGCACTTTAATGTTGCTTTCCAAATAGCAGTTATTATTTAGCAAACATTTGACATTCTCGAATACTATTTCTTTTAAGGACATTGGTATAGATGAAACTTCTGTTGCAGTACAAATGTGACCTGTATTGTCTGTTAGATTACTATTTTGGCATTGCTGAACTAATTCAACACACAAAGTAAACAGAGATTTTACTTTACATTCCATTGGTGACAAAGCCACATATGTTTTGTTTTCTTCTTCAATATTGTTTTCACAGTCAACAATATTTGTAACCCAACTGAGTTCAGAAGATGTCATATTTTCGCTTATGTTACAAAGGTTACAAATTTGATTATGACATAAAGTCTTTAAGGAAGGAACTTTTAATAGCATTGGGTCATCAAAAAGATTTAATGATAGGCACTCTTTTTGAGATGTTGATTCTACTTTATGTAGACTTGCCAATGAGTTCTCTTCTTCTTGAGTTTCACTTAACAGTTGGTCATCAATTTGAGATGGTGAGACTTGTAGTAAGTCACTTGGCACCATTTTCGTCAAATGCATCATGCACAACGAAAACAAAGTCTTTGGTTGATAGGTCAGGTAATGAAAATTACCTGTTGCTTCTTCAAATTTAGGAAATATTTTAGCTTCACTGGTCTCCAGCAAAAGATGTTTTTGCAGATTTTCCAAGCAAATAGTAAACAATGTTGATGGATTTTTCACTTCAATAATTTTACCATTAAGTTCATTGCTATTATCACTCACAGTTGCACTATTTTCAGAGTTCGTAAAAATCTCTTCAGTTCTAGAAATATTATCACTTATGAGTTCATCAGTTTCGACAGAAAAATAATTGCACATGTAGGATTTTCGCATACACAACCAATCAGGGGATACAAATGGTGCGCAGACATGAACTGCTTTCTGGCGATAATAATCCTCAAAAAAATCACTTACCATTTTAGATGTAATTTTAGTATCAGGAGGTTTTTTATTGCGGCTGTCCTGGGCTAAAAAAGACTGCTGACTTTTGACTTTTTTAACCATCACTGAGTCATTAATCCATACTGTATGTCTGCCTTTTATGTTCAGATTTTTATTACTTTTAACATCTTCGCTTGGCTTCTTTGCTATTTTAATTGAAAGTTCTTTGTTGAGAAATACTGTTTTAGGATTGAATTTTGGTTTGCTCTCTTTTTGTTTTACAGGTTTTGAGTTAGTGGCAGCTGTTACCTCAACAATTTCACAATCACTGTCACTTTCAGCTGTTTTTGGTTTTGGGGTGACTTTCTTTTCCTGTTCCCTATATTGTAGAAGTTCATTGTCCTGAAGAAATTTTTCATATTGGCTGGATAGATCCTCTTCCATTTGCATAAGGTTATGTTTGGCGAGTTTTAATAGCAAAAATGACTTCTTGACACAATAATCCATCTTGAAAGTATCTACAACATTCTCTGTATTAATTTTCTTTTGAATAAAATCTTCAGACTTTTGTGTCATCAACTGTCCCAATTCAGATGTTGTTTTTACAATACTTTTAAGGAACTCACATGCTTTCTCAGATTGCGGGGTAGTTAGTGTAACATTGGTTTTCATTGAAAGTGTAGTGGGTCCACTAGTTTGTGAGCTGGTTGTTGTGGTATGCCCAATGGTCTGAGAAGCTGTTTCAACTTTTTTTACAATAATTTGTTTTAATACAGGTATGTCCAAAGGAGCTAAGGCATTTGGTGATGATTTAGTTGGTTTAACTTTTTTTATTTTCAAATTGGTTCCCTGTATTTTTTTTGCAAGAAAATTTTCGAATTCATTGCTAGATCCCCAGGAATTTGTGGATTGGACTGAATTTTCATTAATATGGTCTTGTTTTTCAACACCATCTTCAACAATATTTTCCATTGGAATTTCTGGAGAAAATCTCCAAGGTTCTTTCTTGTTTTCAACAGTATTTGACTTGAGATTTTTTGTAGGACTTGAGTTTAATATATCAACATCAGATTTCCTCTTTCGTAATTTTTTCTTTTTTTGTATCTTTAACTCTTCTAGTGTTTCTCCTACTGCACTATCAGAAGAATCTATAGAACTTCTCCGACCATGTGCTAAGCCTGGTATGTATTCATCATCAGATTGGTACCTGCCACTTTTTTTCCCTCTTCTTGGTTCTTCATCATCAGAAAGTTCTACATTAGCAAATGGGTCTTCATCAGAATCATCATCATTTTTGTATTTTAATGTTCTTGTAGCCTTTCTTCGGATGGGTCTCTTAGTCAAATCCTCTACAAGGAGTGACTCAGTTGGGTCAATTTTCTTAGCTTCCAAGAACTCTTCAACATCTAAATCTGTGTTAGTGGTAACACCTTCCGCACTTTGTTGAATTTCGTCCATTTGATGGTTTACTTCAACATTTTGTTGATATTTTTCCATTTGAAGATCAATTTCAACATTTTGTTGATTTTCTTCAACTTGAGGGTTTGCATCAGACATAGAACTAGAAGGAAGCATCTTTTCACCTTCATTTTTCATATTATCAGTATCAGGTAAAGGTGATGAGGCAATTTCTTGCAATTCCTGTAATATTTGATCTTTGGGTTCAGATATTGTGTCAATGGTTATTTTTAATTTACTAAGACAAATGTCTTCTTCATCTAAATCATCACTAGCATAATTTTCAAAAGAAGGCAGTGTACCCTCCAACTTACTCAAATTATCTTCCATTTGAGAAAGACTTTCCACCTTTTTTGCAAGATCATTATATTCAGTAGTTTTCAAATCTCTTGAAGAGTTTTCTCCAATGACAGGTGTAATTGTCACATTCTGATTAACAGATTCTTCTTTTCTAGGTCGGCCTCTTTTGCGAGCAGGTTTAGGAGTTACTATACTGTCCGGGCCTTGCATATCAACAGAAGTTCTTATTTTTTTTCGTCTGCCTCTTCTTCGAGCTAAAGGCATTTCTTCAGCCAGGTTGTCATTTTTTTGAGTTGGTGAGTTTAAAACAATACTTTCTTCTATTGCCATAGAATTACTGGGAGTGCCAAGCACATCATTGGGAATAGACTCAGCACTCATGTTTCCATTACATTCATTAAATTCAATACTCACATTTTCTCTACATTCAGTGGGCATGTTAATATTATGTTCCCTAGTATTATCGGTATCCACATGAGTAGTAGTAACATCACTATCTTCTTTAATTTGCCTGCTGCTTTCTGATGATGCTCCACCTCTCCCTCTCCCTCTACCTCTTCCTCTTCCTCTACCTCTCCCCCTGCCCCTACCTCTACCTCTACCTCTTCCTCTACCTCTCTTACTTGGAGATAAAGATGGGGACTGATACGTTTCTGAGCTACTTACTGTTTCAAATTCAGCCGGCTCATCTGTCTCCATATTATTTGCGTACTCCACGTTAAGTTCACAATTCACTCCACTGCTGGTCGCATTATTTTCTTCAGATAAATAATTTATTTCATGTGTATAACTAGGGTCAGTGTTACCATCATTGCAGTGTTCTAACGCGGGCTGAGTTCCATCAGTGTATTCATCCTCAATATTCACTTCACTGCCTACTTCCAAGTTACAATAAGTCAGCTCCGATTGATCCTCAACATTGGTGGATGATACAACTTCGTTTTCAATGGGTATTTCATTTGCCACACTCTCCGTGGTTTCGAAAACAGGCTGCGGGCATGTGCTGGTAGCCATCATATTATATTCATTTTCAGAATAGAGCGATTTGGCTAATATTTCAAATGCCTCCTCAGAAGCTGAGAGGTTGTTTACGTTCAAGTTAATTTCTTCCGACATGATATCACAAATGGTTTACCACAACTGTCGTTGAATTCAGTTCTTCAGACTTTCACATATTAACCGTTTGAATTCATAGCAAATGTGAGAAACAACACCGTATCAAAACAAAACATAAACGTTTATTTTGAGTTTCAGAAAGCCAAATTCTAAATCGCCATCGCCATTGCATTGTATTGTACGCTGAAGAAGAAGCGTTTTTCTTCGTTTTTAACTTATCACTGCGGGGTGCGGGCTACGTTCAGGCCTTATACTCCGAAATCCGATTTTCGAAGTTCGTTTCGTGCCGTTCCGCTCTCACTAATAATTATTAATTTGAGAGTGAGAGGGACGGTGTGATACGAACTTCGAAAATCGGATTTCGCAGTTGCCCCCCAGTAACTAAAGTGTCAGTGTGATTATCGTCGGACGAAAATCGTCCGATCATTATCATACTCACTGAACGAGTTGGGGCGTTCTTCTGTCAAAAGTGTCAATTCCAATATTCAAATCAAAACTTAGTGAAGAATTCAGAATTGAAATTTAAATTTAAATTTCATTAAAATTCACATTAAATTTAAAAGTCGATGGCATGCGATTTCGTTTTCGTAATAATAAGTATATTATAAAGTAAGTAAAAAAGTAAAGTGTTCTTCTTCTTTTAATAATATGGCCCCATCGATCGATGCGATGATTTTGCCAATGTCAAAGTAAAAAATACAGTATTCAAAAATCTTCTGACATAAAAATGTCGGCAACGTTGTACGGTAGAACACGTAAAGTGTTATATATACTTAAGACAACTGTCAAAGTGACGTCTGGGCGTTTTTTACCCATCTATTTTACGGGGTGACCGGTGCGATCGCTCGACGACGCCCGACGATGTTACTGAACGACTTGGTGTGATCGTCTAGTGCTAGTGCGTCGTCGGGCGTCGTCGGGCGTCCGAACTGAACGCACCCCTGATCACTGCGAATTTTTTTTTTATCCTCTTATTCAACGTCTCAAGTTTAGGTGGTTTTAGATTTAGACGGAATAAAGTTGTAGAATCGTGGAATGTACCTATATTTGAACTATTTTGAGAAATTCTTACCAAACGGAACTAATGCAAGTGTGTTCAAAATAATTAAAAAATATATCAAGAAGTCCTCTATGAAATCTCATGTTATGAACAACTGAAACTAAACTAGAAATTAGAAAAGTTGAATTGAAACACAGAATAAAGAGATATCTCTTTCTTCTATGGATTGAAAGCTGAGAAGCCGAAGAAGGTTACAAAATTGAAAAACTTCTAAGGCCAGAAATGATGTTGCCATTCAAATAATTTTCTGATAAACGTCGGACCACCGTCGGACACCCGAGTCGGAGTCGGACACAATCTCGGACTGTCAGGTGATCTTTAATTATACTTCCAATACGGAATTTGAAGTTCTTCATATATCATTCCTCTCTATGTAATGTAATTTAAAGATTATTGGTGTAAGTAAGCACGCATTTGGAAGTATAAATCAAATTTAATTTTTTTACCGTAATTGGTAAGTTGGCAACACTACTTCCAGAGAAATGTCAAATTATTCCAAAAAAAAAAAAAAAATGTCAAATTAGATTGAGTGATTGAGTGAGAGAGCGAGAGCTTAGGCGAGACGTGTTGTGTTGTGAATTATAAAGTATTTATTTGCAAAATTATGCGTTTATCACGGATCTCATATACTAATTATACTGTTCAGCTATACACATTATAGCAAACCAGACTTTTGTAGTCTACGTCTTAATTAATTTCGCAGTTGCGTCAAATGTTGATGAAGCAAAATGTACTTTCCAATAGGATGGCCCAAAGTTCTCAAAAATCTGGGAGCAGATCATCAGATTATTCAGATTGTATCGAACAGAGATAAAATACTATTTGCTTCGCTGAGCGATGACAGCCTTATGGTGTGGTTTTGCAAGGTAAGATGGATTTTAAGCGTAATTCCATTAGTATGTAATTTTGTATGTAGTGCTAATGCAACTTGTTTGAATACCATATAAAGAGTAGTTGTCTTCAAAACGAGGACCATTTCCTGAAATGAAATTACGTCTAAATTCGTTTTTTAGCCGAGTGTGATTGTGGTGCATCACAAACGGAATGCAGACTCTTTGGAGCGACTCGGGGTGAATGTAGGAGTTGAATGGAAACCGGACTCTTCAATGATATGTATTTCGGTAAGGAATAAACATTCTCTATTTGATTGTAAAAACGATAATGAAAGTCACTGGTTGGTGAAGTGACTAAATTGAAGTAAATGCATCTGTCTTTGTACTTATGTTTTGTAGTTTTCCAGTGCTAATATTGATCTGTATTTCAATTTTTAATGATTTCAATTAATTACCAATTGGACTCAGTAATTTGCTTTTAATGAATAAACAAAGACTAACTTACCTTTCTGCTATGCAGTGGTTATAAGTTGTACTGAACTACCCTCCTCACAGAGGCAAGATTTCTCAGTCGGAGTCCGAGTCCAGTGCAAGTCGAGCCTTATGCTCTTAGCTTGGCAAGTGTAGGTGTAGTTAACATTGTGATCAACTAACATTAAGTTAAATTTAGTTTTGAATGCAAACTGTTGCATTATATGTATTAATTGGCCCAATAAGGTAACGTCATTGATGAATTTCTTTAATGTTATTGTTCTTGTTCTCAATACCATTGCTGACTTGCACTTTTAAAATCTGAATCTATGCAATGTTGGCATGAAATCAATTTATGCTGATAATGAAACAGAACTATGACATTGTTGCAAACAAAACAATTTGGTATTTTCAGTTCATTTATTGAAATTTTCTAAAAAAAACTTTTTGAAATATTTAATTCCCCCAAAGTTTTACCAAAATTTTTTCAATGCTTTACTTTCATAATGTTCTTAAAGTTTAAATGCAAGTTTGTTACACCATTTTGTGTTATAATAAAGTTATTTTGAATTGAAAACTTGTGACAACCAAAACTAATTACTTGCATAGTTTGATGTCTTCTAAAACAGTGTTATTTAGGAAAAGTATACTTGGGATGGCTCCAAAAATTTATAATAAAGTTCCAAACGACATTAGAAATACAGAGGATATGATTAATTTTAAAAACATGTTATTTGAATTTTTAGTAAAGAAAGCATACTATACAGTTAATGATTATTTGTCAGACTGCGATTAATTGTGACTGTGACTCATCATTACAGTCAATTTAATTGCTAAATATAATTTGTACGCCTTATGGCACAACATGGTGATGCTACACATATTAATGTAAGACTTGTACCTACTTTTGTACCTAAGTTGAGCAAATAAGGTATTTTGTATTTTTTTGTATATTGCATATTTAATATACTGCAAATTATACTGACAGAAAATGGAAATTATCCGATCTAGTAATACATGACTACTTACCACGCAAAATAGGCGCAGTTCATAGATGTCGAGTTGCGGAAATCAGCCCGTTACAACATAACAACATACATGACTACTTCAATGTCCATCAAACACTTGTATGGGGAAAGTAAAAAAAAACCGTGGTGTAGTCTTGTTTTTGTTATAATAATATTACAATGGAAATAGAAAAAGATAACCTTATATTTGGCATATATTTGGTTATGTAAACATGACAAATTTTCACCTTTGTATTACAGACATCTGAAGGACATTTAATTCTCTACAATGTGGAGGTGGTGAGCGACCAGACTGCGTACCAGCAGTACGACCCGCCCGCTGCTAGCCTGAGGAGGGACTCTGCAGAACTCTTTGTCAAGGAAGTTATACCCTCCTTGAAAATATCATTGGTGCGTTATTACAAGTTCTTTATTAGCTTTAGGGCCTGTATGATTCCGTCTCTATTTATTACTATGAAACAGAGAATTCATCATAGATAACTGACAGTTAAGGAGTGGTGAGATAGGCCCTAACAGTTAGTTTATTAGAGCGTTTTTCAAAAAAAGTGTACACGTGACGAAACGGACAATTATTTTCTTCTCAACCCCAATTTTGAAATTTGTCTGCTTATTCGATTAATTATAAGTTAAGGCATACTAGCTGAGAAAATGACACAAAAATATTGAGTAGTTTAAAAAATATCGACATTATTAGGTGACAATGAGGTGAACCTAGTTCCATTTCGTCACAAAATATAAAATTTATTATCAATTGAATGGATTGTTATATGGACCATTTAGAGTTTATAAATTGAAAAGAAATATAATAACTTCTTGAATCAAGCTTAGATTATAAACTGAATGAATCACATAATCACTGAGGATAAAATATGTATCCATTTCGTCACAACTGTCTCTTTTTGACTACTTAACATTCATTTTTTTTGCATAAAGACGGTACAAATTGTTATATAATATTTAAAATTGTGTTAAGGAATATCAGTTCTGAATTATTAACGTTAGAAGATCGTCAAATGTTACAAATAATAGCAAAAAATAATTGTTTTTCATAATTCAAATCTTGGGACAGTGACTATGCGGAATCTCATGTGACTATCTGGAAAATGTAAGGCATAGTGGACACCTAGGTTGAACATAGAAGAAAAATAACAAACAAAATCTGTTATAATCGTATTTATTGATATTTGCACCTTAATATTGTGTTTTTATTTATTGCACATTGCTTTATAAGATGTAAGTTATTATTTTCATATAAACCAATTACACAGACATTAACTGATAATTATACAAAATGAGAATTAACAAAAACACAAGACAAGTTTATTTTCGCTATCCTGTTTTTTTTCAAGAAATAGCAAAAAAGTATCACTTAATCCGGCTTTGTATCAAAATAATTTACTAATAGATTTAAAGCTCAATTTTCTACTAGGTACTTAACAATACACAGGGTTGTAAAATACTAGCTTCTGCCCGCGACTTCTTCTGCGTAGAATTAGCAAATTACATGTTTATAGCTATCCCACGGGAACTAAGAAATTGTCTGGGATTAAAGTAGCCTTTGTTTTAATCTAGGACGAATATAGCTGATAAGCTATCTTCGTTCCAAATTTGATCCAAATCCGTCCAGTCGTTTTAGCGTGAAGAAGGAACAAACATACACACTCACTCACTCACATCGTCACATCGTCACATCAACATAGTCACATCGTCACAAACTTTCGCATTTATAATATTAGTAGGAAGTAGGATATCTATCTGTCTATAATTCGGGAGATGATAAGTTCAATACATCATGCATCTGTTTATCTCATTACCTGTAAAATTAATGTTATGTACAATAAGAGAGAGATATATATATATATATATATATATACATACATACTTCGAGTAAGTACATACAATACGAGTGGAAAAAAAAGAAAAAATAAATGTTTTGTGTGAAGTAAACTTATTTAATAGCACTGTCTCCAAGCTTAATCTAGATTGTTTCTTCGATATTTTTTTTACTTATGTCGTAAATCGTAAAGAGGGTAGTTGAACTCAGCATCCCTTGAATTTCTGGTCGAGGTTTTTGTAGCACTGTATATACAGGGTTATTGGTAATTCGACGTGTATTCTTTAGGAGGTGATAGGGGTGACTATTTGCAATAATTTTAACCCCCATATATGTATTATGCAAAAGTTAACCATTTTTCAGTCATCATGTTTTTTAGTTTTTTTTTTTTAAATAAGTAAAAAACGCAACATTAAAAATTTATTTAAAAAAAAGTATCAGTTTAAGTCTCATTTTTCTTCTGATTTATAATAACTATTAAACACTGGCTATTTATCAATATTAAAACCACAATTATCAGGCCGAATTAAAAAATGCGAGGAAAAAAACCATATTTAAAAAAAAATGAGTTTTTTTCCACTAAAATGCCCTAAAACAAAAAAAAGTTATAGAACTTGGCTGGTAGATTATTTTAAAAACATAACCGTTTTCTTACCTCTTCCAAAATGCATAACAACTAGGAACTTACTTCAAAGAAACAGAAAAAAAATAATCACAAAGGAAGCGGGCGGGAATTTTTATTTGAACTAAACTAAGGTCGTCCTGGAGGAGTTCTAAGGAAATTCTTATTCGAACTATTAGTTATTAAAAACAATACTCAATGTAAATAACACAAAAAATATTTATTTTACATTTGTATTACCAATAACCCTGTATAAACTATGTACAAGTATAAAGTTTCATTCGCTTTGATCAGAATGATAATTTATTATAATATATTTAAAAAATCCATACAGTCGAACATAGAACCTCTTTCTTTTATTGAAGTCGATTAATAAAGTGAATTAATATGTAACAAGTGTCAAATTTCGATTCTGCACTAAGCTTTATAATTCTATTTCGTCACAAAATGGTCCAGCTAATACATCACGTTACGATTCGGACGTGACGATTTACACCAAAACAAATTTAAACCACAAAATTAACTGGTCTGGCCTCGTTTAACAGTGAAATCTTTACAGTTCTGGATACTACATGAGTTTCTTAATATTTAAATGTGTCGTAATTAAGTTAACTACCTTTGTTTACCGAAAACTTTGTGACTTTATCGGAACACTTATTTTGGGGTCATCAGCAGCGCGCGCCTTTCGTCACAGTTTATGAGACACTGACAGCAAAGCGGGTAATGGCAGCGTACTAAGTAGCCTTGTAATGTTGCCAGGATCAAAATATTAACGTTTTTAGTAGAATTTTCGTTGCACAAGTCGTTAAATTTAGTGTGACGCAACCGGACTGTCCGGTACATTCGATTTCCTTGGACAGACAAAAAAGTACTTTTTAAAATTACAGAACGTAATTTACGCATATTTAAAGCACACGCCCGGTATCTAGACTCATAATGTAACCTATATAACCACACTTAACCTATGTACAATTTTTTTTTTACGTTATGGTTTACTGTTGAACATAGCAAAGTCGACGTAGGACATCAAGAATTTCACACTTTTTGATTTTCTTTTTACGATAAATATATGAAATAAGCGTAAATTTATCGTTTTATAAATATATTTTGAATGCCCAACTTTTCAGGAATCGAAATACATCACACTTATTCCCAATTAACAAGTAGAAAGTGAAAAAAAAAATGATAACCAGTCGGACATCCAAATTTTACTATGTACACTTTTTTTGAAAAACGCTCATTAGCTTTAAGTGAATTTTGTTTGACCCAGTTCTGGCTGTCAAAGTGACTTGAAATTAGGTACATGTACAGAGCTCTAATGATGATAATGCATTAAATACTGTCTCAATCATTATGGCAGTTTTAACATGCAAAGCAATGTCATTTTTTGGGGTATAATCATAGCCGCATTTGCCCTATCTATCCACCATTTTGAATAGACAGATACTTGTATCTGTTATGGCGCTAACATTAGAAAATAATGCTACTAGCTCAAGCAAATTAGAATCCATTGTATGGGAAATTTGGCAAAATATATGGAGAACATTTATCTATTGGGATGGATACCTTATGGGGTGAAGTCAAAATTTATCAACTCTCCCCCCTCCTCCGGGGGGCGCGACCCCCCACCACGCCCCCCAAAGTGTCCCGAAACGCGGTTTTAGTTTTTGAGAAAACTGTTCGCGATACAGAAAAAGTGTGTAGGAATGAAATAATATACAATAAATTTACTATAAATCTACCATACACATAAAAGCGGTATCTCTTATGGTTTTGACGCAAGAAGACGCAGAAAATCATAATTTTTTGTTTTTTTACAATAAATTTTATTAAAACTTCAGTTTTCTCAGAAAATACTCATTTTACACCTAAAAAATGTATCACTTAAATAAACAATGGAATATTCCCTTTAAAAAGAGGTATCACTTATTTATATATTAGTTAAGTTGACCATTTTAAAATAGTTTAAATATTTAATTTGTCATGAACAATTTTTTTTACTTGAAGATTAGGTATGTTTAAAATGTTTTTTATATAGTTTAGAGTTGTCCATGCTAGTGTAATTTTGTTTATTTATTCTCAGTTATCCGCAAATAATTAGTGTGAATAAATTCATTCATTTCCAAAAAGGTACTAAGATGTTTATTTAATATAATCAACTATTTATTTAAGTATACCCTTTTATTTAAGTACTTAAATTAAAATAAACAATGTTAACACTCTTATTATCTGGGGGCACGGTAGTGCCCCAGCTAAGATAGCCAAGTGAAGCGCAAGAAGTGCACTAGTTACCTTTCCTCGAACCGCTTTGTCGTTATTTTGTACTCTCATAACTTGGTTTTGGACTGTACCAGATAACTAAAATTCTCGGGATATGATGTGAATAGCCGCGTATTCACTGAGCGAGCCGCCGCACGAGGCAGCCTCGGACGTTTGCCGAGCGAGGCAGCCTCATGCAAGAAATCGTACTGATCGAGGCTGCCTCGCGCGGCAAAGCCGAGCCGCGGTGAGGCTGAGGCAGCATTGCGCGCTAATATTTCTCCACGCATCTTCTCTTAGTCCTCTATTTGTATAATCGGGACATTGCGCATCCCATAACCATATAGTTGTATTAATTTAAGACACTGCTCTTTATCCATGACGCTAACACGCGACGAACAAGCGAGGCAAAACACAACCGTCCTGAGTGAGCGCGGCAAACGTGCTGAGGCGCCTTTGAGCATAGACAAAAACTGACACCGCGCGGCTCAGGTCGAGGCACGCTGACAGGTCGAGGATTTGCCTCACGAAGTTGCCGCGCGAGGCGGCTCGCCCAGTGAATACGCGGCTAATAGTGGATTTATTACAAGCTCTTATATTTTAAATTTTAGAGATATCTAAAAAACTCTGATTTCGTCACTGACTCACTCACTGGTGGTCAACAAATTTACGTCCTAGAAAGTTGAAATTCGTAACTATAAGAACTATTGTAATGATAATTATAATCACACAAACGAATAACTCACGTATAAAAGTCGAGTGATGCTCGACATATTCCAGACTAGTTCGTAGTCCTTATTCCTGGACCGCTTGCCCCGGCGGCAGCGAAACGATCACATAATTACAAATAAAGTAAATAAAGTATTATTATTATTATTATTTTATTATTATTATTTGTTGTCACATATTATTGATTGAGTCTCACGGTAATTTCATGTTTAAAAAACTATTGTAATTAACAGGAAAGTAATGAACAGTGATTTTTTTACCTTACGCCTATATGACGGTAGCAAAACGGCCAACGACATTATTTTTACTAAATTGTAGACTTCACAAACTCTTAAACACTTGTAGAGTTAGAACGTAAAAAGTTTGTAAGTTGTTGCTTATGACAAGTGCCTTCAGAAAACACCACATTTGCACGCGCTTAATTTCATCCACTAATTCAGTTTAATTTACTGAAAATTCTGAAATATACAGTTTATTATTTTTAACAACACCCTTTATCAATTTTCAGACCGCTGGCATCAAAATTTGCGAAGTTTCGTACAAAATATCCATTCGCTAGTTTGTTTGACCGATTGAAGGAAGAGTTTAAGTTCCAAATTTTAGATTTTTGCTGTTGATTGTATACTAATCTAGCTTACAAACCAAATTAGAGCATTCTAGGAATTTAATATGATGATCACTAGTGACGACCACTAGTTTTTTAGATATCAATAAAATTTTAAATATAAGAGCTATGCAATTGAAACTTTACACTTGTAATAAGTCCACTATTCACATCATATCCCGAGAATTTTTGTTATCTCGTACAATCCAAAACCAAGTTATGAGGGTACAAAATAACGACAAAGCGGTTCGAGAAAAGGTAACTAGTGCCCTTCTTGCGCTTCACTTGGCTATCTTAGCTGGGGCACTACCGTGCCCCCAGATAATAAGAGTGTTAACAATTGTTTATTTCAATGTCTCTCTTCAAATTCAATGTAAGTTACTTAAATAAAAGTGTATACTTAAATAAATAGTTGATTATATTAAATAAACATCTTAGTACCTTTTCGGAAATGAATGAATATACTTATTATTTGCGGATAACTGAAAAAAAATAAACAAAATTACACTAGCGTGGTTTATAATTAACTCTAAACTATATAAAAAACATTTTAATCATACCTAATCTTCAAGTAAAAAAAATTGTTCATGACAAATTAAATATTTAAATTATCATAAAATGTTCAATTTTACTAATATATAAATAAATTATACCTCTTTTTAAAGGGAATATTCCATTGTTTATTTAAGTCATACATTTTTTAGTTGTAAAATGAGTATTTTCTGAGAAAACTGAAGTTTTAATAAAATTTATTGTAAAAAAACAAAAAAATATGATTTTCTGCGTCTTCTTGCGTCAAAACCATAAGAGATACCGCTTTCATGTGTATGGTAGATTTATAGTAAATTTATTGTACATTATTTCATTCCTACACACTTTTTCTGTATCGCGAACAGTTTTCTCAAAAAGTTCAAAAAACCGCGTTTCGGGACATTTCGGGGGGCCTGGGGGGGGGACGCGCACCCCGGAGGAGGGGGGAGAGTTGATAAATTTTGACTTCACCCCATAAGGTATCCATCCCAATAGATAAATGTTCTCCATATATTTTGCCACGTTTTGAGCTATTTTTACTGAATTATACAGGAAGACAAATAGAATAGGTAACAATATTGTTTGTAATAGGCATGAGGTTGACAAATGCGATGGCGCGCGAGAAACGGCTATGTTGTTATAAAAATAGCACTACCTATTGTGTCTAGGTTACTGTGCAAAGTCTTCATAATTAAACAAACGCATCTCTCATGTTTATTAATTCGAGTTTTGTTTGCCAGACATGTTTGATCAGTGGCGTTAATGCGTGAAGTCTTCTATTTGTAAGTTTTAAATGAGAAAAACTTGATTCTGCGTTAATAACACAAAATTATATTTAACATTTACAGTCACATTATCACATTATATGAATTGTAAATAGTGAACTAATTGCCACAATGGCAAACGTTCTTATCACCTCTTCAGTAGGCATATCATTGAATATTTCATCACGGTTAAAGAATTGCAATTGAGTCATAAATAACTTCGTTTTGATTTATTTCTCTATACTCCTATGTGTATAGCACTAAAATATGTACATAACTACATAGTACTAAAATAAAAAAGTGTCGTCGAAATTTAATGTACGCGCATAACTTCCAAACGACTACACCGAAGCGGATAATTCTTTTTTAGTTGTGTTTGTTACTGTTTGGACAAGGTTACTATAAAATAAAATGTTGAAATAAAAAACCTATTTAAATAGATTCACTTCCCGTCTCGGAAACTCGATCTATTTTACTTGTAGTAGATATTTGCTTCACGCGCCCCTGTCGCCTTCACCGCCTCTCTATTTGAAGTACAGTTGAACACAATAGTTTCAATTTTCAGATTTACAATTTACTACTACAGTAAAATAAACGTCGAAATTGATGTACCTATTTGAAGAAACTTCTAAATACATTTTTTTTATCAGTTCAAGGAAGTATTAGTATGGGATGGCCAGATAACCCGTATGTGTTGTATATCCGGCACCGAGATCCTGGTATGCACAACCCGATCCCATCTCCTCCGGTACCGATGGGACGGTACCCAGAACAGGGACTACTGCCTCGACCTCGGAAGGATACCTTTCTCTATCAACCAACAAGTTTCTAAAGGTAATTTTACACTATGTTTGTTACGTAGTTATTGTCCTTAGTTTATTGGAGCTTCATAATTTTTCACTAGCTTTCTCCACGTTGCTTTGCTGGCACCAAGTTTCTTATTTATCTAATGTAACGTAAATGACTGGCTTATACGTATATAACGCAAGTTTAGTAATTAACACTTACAGTTCTGTTTTAGTTTGATATACTGGCACTCCACTTGGCGTATTTATCCAAATACTTGCGTGAGTGAATGGGATGCACTATATTGATTCTAGCGTATGCGACGGATGAAGATGCCAATAGCGCAACGCAAACACGCAACGCCAAGGGGAGTACCAGTAGTACATTTATAACATGCCTATAAAAATTCTAGTTCTGTTCTCGCCTTTAGTAACTTACAATGTTTGTTTTGTAGGTATGTAAAATTTATCATTGCCGTCGTATTGATATTTGGTACTTGTGTAAAGCTCCGATAACAATTCACAATTTCGTTATGTTATTTTACTATTGGACTTGTTGCCAGATGATAGATAGATGCTTTATGCGCGGAAGCTTGTTTCAAGCACAGCTTTAATCGTTTCGTACATGCTCGACATGTTTCGTACTATTACGTAGTCTTTCTTCTGGTTAGTCCGAACATGTCTAGTTGACTTTACTACTAGTTACTAGGTTTGAATCTCACGCTAGTTTTAAGTAGAATACATAAAGACATCGATCTCTTAAGACAGCCGCACGGCTAGCAGCGGGCGCGAGCTGTGTCGTGTGCGAGATAGACCACCCGTCTCTTTATAGAACGTAAGAAAAAGACCGCGTGCGAAACAGCTCTCGCGCGGACTTGTGCTAGCCGTGCTGAGTGAGAAGCAAGATAGAAACACTTTTGCTATCTAGCCTAGAAGTTGTACGTGAATAAAACAAGCTCACTTTGCTTTGCTTTCAGCCGAGCCCATCCTAGAAGATAACACGCACGTCAATGACATAGAGTACTCCCCACTCGTATGCGGGTTCGGCATCACTCTCAATGACGGCCGGGCGGCTTACCTCACTGCACCTAACCTTAAATTTGATCCTAACGTAAGTTGTCAACACTGCTATTTTTTTAAAATCCAAGCCGGGTACTCAGCGCGCGAGCAACAAACATTACATTACAAAATCGAAAGTAGGATTATAATGTCCGCTAAGCATAAAACTTAAAGTTGTGTCTACATTGTGGGCATTGTTAGAGAAAGACTCGGCTCGTGCGAGTAGATAGTCTGAGATATTCTTTATTTTACACTCCCATGGTGTACTTAAAGTACTATTTTACTGTTTTGGAGCGCGAACTACGTACATACAGGTGAAAATGTTAAGTAAAGGATCTGTTGCTTGTAGTAGTGTGCAGCCCGATATGGAAGTCAAATAGACAGATCATTTTACTTAAGTTTTCATAAGTACTTTACTTGATGCAAATGTTCGCGGTGCGTACTCGGATTCTTAGTTGATTGTAGTTAGATTTTATTATTGTTATGATGTTTTTATAATACGTTTTTATCATCTCAGATTTTGTTGGATACCGATTTGAGGGTAAGATTGGGAGTGTAGGTGTGCTAATATGTTTGTTGTTTGATCCTACGCTACGCACCAGGTATTCCGATTAACTGGATATTTTGTAACTGACTACTTGAAAGTCTTGTTTTTTGATATGTTAAATACAGATGAGGCAGTTACTGGAGTGAGCGAGAGAAAAGAAATGCATAGTAATTTTGGGAAATTTGTATTAAAATAATGAAAGGAAAGGTTGATTTTCGAGTTTGTTTATTGTACTGGCAAAGGTTATGATATGATCATATTGGCAGTTGCTCTTCCATACAACTTGCTTCGTCTGTTTTAACATGAAATAAAAATGTTTGACGTTCTTCTACGTGATTGTAGTTTTTGCTGTTTTAAGCTCTACCAAAATTAACCAGATTAACATGCTCGACGCACTACGGCAGTTGGTTTGAAACACATTCCGCCTACTATTGTAGAATACAGCTCTTTGGCAGTGCCAATATATTTTTTCACATTAAGGCATTGACGTACAATAAACAACTAGACTCCCAATCACGCTCAAAAACTGTCGGAAGCACAAGTCTGCACGGCGCGTCTATTGTGCAGAGATTTGGTTCAGTCGTGTTTCGACCGCGCTTTGGTAACAATAATACAATATAATACAAATACTCTTTATTGAACACCACAAATCAGTACAAAACAATACAGAAACAAAGAACAAAGTATACAATAGGCAGTCTTATCGCTAATATTACAATAATGTATATGTCTCTTTCGCACCGTAATCTTAAACTCTTGAGAACAAAACAGAGACAGTTTTCCAGTGCGTGGCGTCGTGACATTACTTCTCACGATCGTATGCAACCGACATTAAACATTACTGCCACGAAATAAGTTATTAATTTGAACGAATATGTTAATGTTATCTGTATAAGTTGATGTTTTGATACACACAACAAATGGAAAACGCCGCTCAGGCGTTTCTTGGGTAACTTGTTTGCGATTGGGTGTCTAGTTGTTTATTGTACGTCAATGCATTAAGGGTGGAATGTTTTTTGAATTTCCGAATTTCTAATAATACGGTCACTGTCGCTCGCGCAGATATATTTAGCCACGTAATTTTGCATACTACAACTAAAATTACGACGGCGATTATTGAGACGATGACAGGTAGGGATATGTCACAGTGTAAGAGTGTATTTCTGTCCCTTTATAATAATCAGCAATAGCTGATTGTACTCTTATAGCTAGGGTCTAGTTACGCTAGTTTAGTACTGGCGTTGTCAAGGTAAAATATCAATGTAAATATCAAGGTCTTAAAGTATCTGCACTCGTATTTATGGCTCTTAAAACAAGTGAACTGTGATTTCAGGCGGTCCAGGGTATCTGGGCGCCGGGCATCGATGACGCCACCTGCGCGAGGGTTAACCATAAATTTAGACTTATCGCCATCGGTAGAAAGAAGTAAGTAGTTTCTTCTGTTGGCTCACTAACTGCCTTTCTATATAGTTAGGGTCTGATTTTGCCTATATTCCGACTCCTTAGATGATTCCTCGCTCGCCCGTATCTCTCTCGGTCCCCTTTGTCGTCCTACCCCGCACGCCTGTGCCGCGCGGGCGAGGACGACAAATATGTTCCACCCATGCTGGCGTGAGAGCAAAAAAAATGTATGTACCAGTTGCTTCTCTTCCCGTGCAGATGGTAAAAACCCATCGAGGGAATGGGCGAAAATCTTAGGAATCATGTTATAGGCGATGTGGCTAGCAACCCATCATTATTTTTATTTCCCTCCACCTATATGCCCACAATCATGCAAAACGTGGCCTTTAGGTCTTGTTATCTAGGGTCTACCCCGTAAGGAATAAAGACGTGGTTTATGTATGTATGTGTGTAAAAATATGTAGCATGCTTACATACCGGCGCAATGGGGTCGTGGTATGTATATATTGGAAGATGAAAAAGAAGAAGAGATGTTATATTTTCGAGCCGTTCGTTTTACACCTGACTCTGCACGGTTGATGGGCTGGTTAGAATTAGATGAATAAAGTTAATAAAAAAGTAAGTAACTAAACCCTTGCCGTAATAATTCAAGATATGTTTAACCCACAGCTCACAAGTGGACGTATACACGATCGACGAGGCGACAGGAGGCCTCGAGCTTTCTCATACGATAGTGCTTAGCTCCAAGGACTTCCCTGGTGACCCTGGACCCGTTAAATGTATAAGGTCAGAGCCCTATATTAACATAAAAAATGCAGCTTTATATTAAATTTTGCAAGTTATTTTGGATCATCTAGCGGTCGGATTAAATCGTAATGTATTTATTAAACCGGAAATATCCATGCATAGAAGTTAAAGTACTGGCATGCAGGTAACTGATATGCGTGTGTCGATCGTCATAGAAATTTAACACAAGCATACAAGCTGATTCCACCAAAATCTGCAAGCTACAGGCACGATGCAAACTGGTAGTTCCAGAGGAAGTGCCCTTACAGGGTTTGATCTTATATCCTTGGTATCTTGTATCAAAGCTGATAAATGTCTTGTCTTGTCTTGTAATATTAGCGCTGTGGCAGCAATGCCTTTTCTTTGGATTTTTTAGTGGATAAGTTAGGTTAGGTTAGAATTGCATCAGGGCCGAAGGCCCAAACTGAGCGGAAATAGAACTAAAAACTGTCAAAGCGGTGGCTAATGACTCGCTATATTACATTACGGCTAGCCATGTTGAATGACGTATGGCGCCGAATACATTCCGGCGGATTTTCATTTAGCCGCATTTAATCCAGCTAATCGTTGAACCGCCGCATTGTAAAATGACCAAAACGGCTAGGCATCTAACTAATATTATAAATGCGAAAATTTGGATGGATGGATAGATGGACGTTTGTTTGTTACTCATTCACGCCAGAACGGCCCAACGAATCTGGATGAATTTTGGCACAAAGAGAAAAGTCTGGAAAAGCACATAGGCTACTTGTTCGGTGCAACTGCACCTTACACATGCATGACGTCAAGCGCCCGCGGTCAATCGCGGTGCATTGAATTGAACTAATTAGTACATTATTAGAGATCGTCGCGATCGGGTGTATTCATTAACATTTTATTAATCCTTCTTGTACATTAACATTTAAGAGTTCTTTTGTAAACCATTATATTTCTACTGAGTGGACATAAACAAACTATTTCATTTAACTGCCAACACCATCGTGATCGTGAACCCCGCACCCCCTACATTTTGGTCCTTCGAACAAGGAATTTCGCGCGTCGGTAACTTAAAAGAGCGTATCGGCGGGTGACGTGTATTGAACTATCTGAACATTAGTGGAGTGCGAGTGTGAGGATTGCGGTGATACCCGGAAGAGCAACATTGGGTTAGCAGCGCAGGATCCAGTAAGCGGGTACAGCAGAAACATTTGGAGATTCAAGTAAGATCTGTCCTTTTTATAACTTAAACTATCAACATGGTGAATGTGGAGAATCAGTATCCTTTAGCAGAAGAGATTAAGAAAAGTTTGACCAATTTCAAAAAAGATGGAGCTGAAAGGAAAGCGAGTGAAGAATATTTTAAGAGGCAGTGGAATAAGTTGGAAGAGTTGTGGAGTGAATTCCAGTTTAATCACGATCGTTTGTGTATGGAAGTAAGCCAAGCAGATCCTTATTTCATCAACAGGTGCTATGACAATACAAAAGAGATTTACGTTAATCTAAAACAGTTAATCAACGAGAGTTACCAACAGTTAAAAGAAAATCTGGCAAGCAAGGAGTCAAGCAATGAACAAATGGCGGGAGACCAAGAGGACGAGAAACAACAATCAAGAACATATCAACAAGGAGGAGTGAGTGGTCAGGGGTCACAACAAAGAGGGGATGAAGATCGTCACCGAAGTCAAGGAGTGTTTAGTAAAACAGACGAAGCACTTCGTAAACAAGAGGCAAACTTCAGAGCTTTTGAAAGGACAGTAACCAACATCAACATAGAAACTATTACAGACAAGTGGGAGTTCGAAGATGCACTGAAAACATTGGAGACAAGATGGAGAGCTATTGACATGCTGCATCTGGAGATCGATTGCGAGTTGAACGGCAAGAATCTAGCGTACGAAGCAAGCTTTGCTAAGTATGAAACACGATTTAACATCCTGAAAAAGAACATTAACAAAAAGATGTGGGCAGTGTCGCACAGGGAAAAAACAACTCCAACCCTAGAGACCCCAATATTCAGCGGGAATTACAATCAATGGACGTCTTTCAAAGATTTGTTCTATGAAGCTATTCACAACAACTCAACACTGTCTAACGCCCAGAAAATGCAATTTTTGAAATCCAAAGTCAGAGGGGAGGCGGAGAGATTAATTCAACACTTGGCCATAACTTCCGATAATTATTTAACGTGTTGGGAAATTCTTCAGCATCGTTATGATAACAAAAAATTGATATTTACTTCCCACATGAACATTTTATTTGGCTTGCCTAACATTCATCAGTACTCGGTGTCTCTTATTAAACAACTGCATGACGGAGCGACAGAGACGCTTAATGCTATAAAGAATCTAGGGGTGGATACGACAACATGGGACCCTATTCTAGTACATGTCTTGTGCCAGAAATTAGATGCCGAAACATACTCTGACTACCTAGAATCATTGAAGAACTCAAGGGAGTTGCCGATTTTACAGGAGCTGTTAGATTTCCTAGAAAGTAAATTCACAACCCTGGAAACAACATCCCGTCGAAAAAAAGAAGCTGCAAGTCAAAGAAAAACTATCCCACCCGTAACTAATTATAAAAAATCCTACAACAATTTTAACAACTATAAAAGCCATGGCTACGGAAACTCGACAATTGCGAAATCAGGTCAATCGTCCGGTTTCAAATGTCCGTTGTGTAAACATGACCACGGAATATACAATTGCAAATTCTTTCTACAAATGCCGAATGACAAAAAGTTAGTTACAATAAACAGATTAGAACTTTGCCAAAACTGCTTATTTTCACACAACGGTAAAGCTTGCAATTCTACGAAAAAATGTCGCAATTGCCAAGCCTCACATAACACATTATTACACGAGGCGCTAGAAAGGTCAGCGACCGGCCCATCAAGACCATTGCAAGCTAAGGAAAGAGTTGGAAGCACAACACACGTGTCTCAACAACAAGAAAAAAGCTCAGAGATACTGTTAGCAACAGCACAACTTAAGGTATGGGGAGCTGATGGTAAATGCCATATCATGCGAGCGTTAATTGATCAGGGCTCTCAAATTTCATTGATTTCGGAACACGCGGCCCAACTACTACGTATTAAAAGGGAACAATGTAAAGGCGTCATCTATGGAGTCGGACAGAGACAAAACAACTGTAAGGGAAAGATGAACATAACATGCGGATCTATCTACTCAGACTATAAATTCAACTCAGAAGTAATAATAATGGCCAACCTTATAAAGAACCTTCCTAATAAAACATTCGCAAAACCGTCGTGGTCCAACATTCAAAACATTAACCTAGCCGATCCTGAGTTTTACATCAGCCGGCCAGTGGATTTACTGTTAGGAGCAGACATTTATCCCAACATTCTTTTAGACGGAATTCTAAAAGGCGACGACGTAAAACAGCCCATAGCGCAAAGAACCCAACTGGGCTGGTTACTATGTGGAGGTGTGGAGACATTCCAATGTAACGTAGTCATAAACAACATTGAAGATTTTCAACAATTTTGGGAAGTAGAAGAAATAGCTGAACAAGCTGATTTGTCGACTGAAGAAATACAATGCGTGAAACATTATCAAGACACAACGATACGTAAAGAAGAAGGGAAGTACGAAGTACGGCTACCCATGAAACCAAATTTTGAGGAAAGTCTGGGAACATCCAAACAAAAAGCGATCGCACAATTTCGAAACCAGGAAAGAAAACTACAAACACAAAAAACATTAGGAGCAGCTTACAAAACATTCATGCAAGAATACCTAGACTTACAACATATGGAGCGTGCTGATGACGTTACAACCTCAGAGTGCTACTTACCACACCACGTAGTAGAACGAGCTGAGTCAACAACAACAAAGTATAGAGTGGTATTCAATGCGTCATCTAAAACATCTACAGGATGTTCACTAAATGACCTTATGTACAAGGGTCCAAACTTGCAACAAGATCTGCAGTCCTTATTATTAAAGTGGAGACAATATCCTTTCGCGTACACTGCGGACATCGAAAAAATGTACAGACAGATTTTAATACATAAGGATGATGCGAACTTACATAAAATTATATGGAGAGAATCTCCTGAACATCCTATACAGTCCTTCAAATTGATAACTGTAACATACGGAACAAAAGCCGCCCCATTTTTAGCAATGATGACGCTAAGAAGATTGGCGGCGGACGAACGGGACAACTTCCCAGAAGCGTCAAGGATACTAGAAGAGTCCTTTTATATGGACGATCTAGTCCATGGCTCTTACACCCTGGAACAAGCCAACAAAACAATTAGTAACCTAATGTCACTACTAAAAACAGCAGGATTTAATTTAAGGAAATGGTCCTCAAACAATCAGATGATATTGGATAACACAACCCAAAGTCAACAAGATAAAAACACAATGTTCAATTTTAAAACAGAAGAAACCTCCAAGACACTTGGTTTATGTTGGAACCCAAAACAGGACAAATTCACGTTTAGATGCGAAATGACGAAGCAGCCAAAACTAACAAAACGAATACTCCTTTCGGAAATATCTAAAATATTCGACCCATTGGGATGGCTAGCACCGGTAGTTACCAAGTTGAAATTGTTATTTCAAACCGTATGGAGAACGAACATAAAATGGGACGAAGAAGTGCCACAGGATATTTCCAAAGAATGGAATAAAGTACAAGCAGAACTCAACCAAATAAATGAATTTGAAATTCCCAGATGGTTAAACAGCCAAGAAGGAGATGTAATAGAATTACATGGATTTTGTGACGCATCTATGGTAGCCTATGCAGGTGTAGTGTACGCCCGGATCAAAAATCAGCCGACGACAGTCCTTGTAGCCGCAAAAACAAAGCTGGTCCCTCTCAAAAAGACTTTAACATTACCAAGAAAAGAATTAAGTGGAGCCTATTTACTAGCACAACTAATGAACAAAATTAAACAATCATTACATAATCATAGACTAGAAACGTACGGATGGACAGACTCAAAAATAGTGTTGGGATGGCTGCAAGGCGAACCTAGCCGTTGGAAGCCCTTTGTAGCAAACAGAGTCAAACAAGTAACAGAAATCATGCCAAAATCACAGTGGAACTACGTTAACACGAGTGACAACCCTAGTGACGCAGCTAGCCGTGGAATATACGCGTCACAGCTCCTAAAAGAACAATCGTTGTGGAAATATGGACCAGCCTGGTTAACCACATTTCAACCTGAAAACATAAAACCAAAAACATTCGTAACAGAACAGGAGAAAAAACTGAGTCAAGTAAACATCGTGCAACAAACCAACAACGGCGAAAACATTATTAACGAGCTATTAATTAAACACAGCTCATTCAACAAAATTATGCGAATCGTCGCATGGATACAAAGAGCAATGACACCTAAACAGAAACATCGAGCAAGCTATCTCACGTTACATGAACTACGGAAAGCAAAGTTGACAATAATCAAACATGTACAGAAATGCAACTTTGAAGCGGAATTAGAATATTTACGCAAACATAAACACGTACACCAGAAAAGCAAATTATTAAATCTAAATCCGTTTATTGACGAACAAGGCATCTTACGCGTCGGTGGACGATTAAAACAAGCAATCATGAGCGCTGAAATGAAACATCCCAAGATCATTCCGAGCGATTCGCCGTTGGCTAACTTGCTGATAAATCAAGCTCATGAACTGACTCTACATGGCGGCGCCCGCCTTACATCGGCCACCCTGAGGCAAGAATATTGGATAACTGGTGGAAACAATAAAGTGAAGAAAGAACTGAGAAAGTGCGTAACATGCCGAAAACATGAAGGAAAAAGACAGCAACAGCTAATGGGGGATCTCCCAGCAGCGCGGACAAACCCTGCAAAACCCTTCTATCACACAGGAGTGGATTATACTGGATTCTTAGACATCAAAGCCAGTAAAGCACGAGGAGCAAAAACATTAAAGGGCTACGTGGCTGTCTTCATTTGCATGGTTACCAAAGCTGTGCATCTGGAGTTAGTATCAGAGCTGACGAGTTCAGCCTTTCTAGCAGCATTAAAGAGGATGGCTGCTAGAAGAGGAGCGCCGAGGCATATGTACAGCGACCAGGGGACCAACTTTATCGGCAGTAACAGAGCATTACAAGAAGAATATCAACAACTGCAACATATCTTCCATGACAGCCTTTTAACAGACATAGCAGAACTGAACATTGAGTGGCATTTCAACGCTCCAGCCTGGCCTACAGCAGGAGGTCTATGGGAACGAGCCGTACGTAGTTTAAAACATCATTTAAAGCGAGTCATAGGAGAACAGAAGTTAACCTTTGAAGAGTACACCACCCTCCTAACACAAATCGAAGCCTGCCTCAACTCGCGTCCTCTGTGTGCGCTAACAGAAAACATCGAAGACCTCGACTTTTTAACCCCAGCACATTTTTTGACAGGAAGAGCCGGACTAACAATTATCGAAACGGGCGAAGACGCACGTACCAGGTGGCACTTAATGCAAAAACTATTCCATGATATATGGAAAAGATGGAAAACAGAATACCTAACTCAGCTAACATCAAGAAAGAAGTGGCTGAGCCCTCAACAAAATATTGTATTGGATGACGTAGTAGTTATCCACGATGATCACCTCCCCCCTGGAAAGTGGGCCCTCGGAAGAGTAATCGAGGTCCACCCCGGCAGTGATAACTACGTAAGAGTAGTGACCTTAAAAACAAAAAATGGAATAATAAAAAGACCCGTGACCAAGTTGTCTATCCTACCCCTTGAAAACAAAAACAAGCAAGAAAAAATCGAAACGCCTAAAGAAAAAGAGCAGAATAAAAAATATACACCCCGCAAAAACACATCGAACTTTATATCGCTAGCCATGATGTTTATCTACTTCATGACCATTTTAACACCAGGACATGGTTTAAAAGTTACAAATTTAAACGACCAACAAGCCTTGTATTTCGACAAAATCAACAACATGCAGATAATAAGAGACGAATGGAAGATCATTGCATATTACGATATGAACCCGTATTGGGAAGGCATCACTTCATATGAGAAATACTATAAACATCTAGATAGTATTTGTAACACGATAACACAACTGTCCCACTGCAATATAATTATGTTGCAACTAAGTCACTCGTACAGTGAACTTGAACATAATAACAGAGTTATGCTGAATCAACAATCAAACACTCGACCCCGCGTGGCCCGTGGTATTATCAATGGTGTCGGTTATCTGGCGAACGCCTTGTTCGGAGTATTGGACGACAAGTTCGCGGAACAATATCATAAGGACATTGCACTTGTACGGGAGAACCAGAAACATTTAGCTCTATTATGGAAAAATCAGACATCCATAGTAGAAGCAGAGTATAATGTACTACAGCGAACAGAAAAAACAATGCAATCTCAGCACAAAATGATTAACCAACATCTGATTAAGTTAGACGTAGCAACCCGCAACTTGGCTAAACAAATTCATGAAATCGAGTATATGTCAGAATTTACACTGACAGCTATGGCCACTAACAACATTCTAAACCATCTGAAAAACATTCAAGATACTTTGCTGGACACGATGAGTACAATTTACAATGGAAAAATCAATACCCACTTAATAAACCCCGAACAATTACAACATCAACTAAGTATAATCTCCGGGTTAATAGATAAAGAACTTACCCTTCCCATAGACAATGTGCAAACAGGTATGAGAGATATCTATCACCTATTAAGTGTCAAAGCGGTGATAACAAAACAATTCGCTATATTTGAAATAACAATCCCATTACTCAGTCGGGACAACTACGAACTTTACAACCTTCTTCCTGTACCTCATCAGCTAAATCAGAACATGATAACAGTAACACCAATCGAAGACTACGTTGCAATGAACCTACAAAAAGAATCTTATCTACCTTTATCCTCAAGAGACCTCGAACACTGTGTGCTACGAGACGCTTCAACATACCTGTGTCAGCTTAAATCACCCATCTACCACATTAAGTCAGACAACGACCTGTGCGTACAAGATGAAACAAAGCCAGAGCAGTGTAAAACGAACAAAGCCGCCTGCAGAAACAAGTGGACAAAACTAGCTAACATCAACCAATACTTATACTTCTGCTGCGGTCACTGTCAACTGCGACTAATATGTGGAGATGAAGTCACCGCACATCAGTTGTCCAGATCTAACATCGTGAACATTCAAGAAGGTTGCCTAATTAAAATGAATAATGGAACAATTTACACACACAAACAACAGACGACTAAATTTAACATAAAAGCAGATTATGAAGTCCCAGAGATAGCTTCAATTAACCGAGTGATGAACATTACTTTTGATAAAATACCTATGACAACTATAAGCGATGAAGAGAACAAGCTGTCACTAAAAGAGATAAAAGAAAACATTAAAATCATGAAAGAGACTGAACCCTTGGTAAACAACATTTCAGTTCATGACATCCACCACTACAGTCTTATATATAGTATATTGAGTATAATCGGAGTAACAGCAGTAATCCTGGCGTTCCGGCGCGTGTGCCGCCCGGCGCAAGCAGCAGCCGCCCCGGTGACAGCAGACACGACCACTCTGGCGATAGAGCTACAGCCCGTGGATCATTCGAGAGCAAGCAACCGTGAACAATGTAGTGCGCGTGTATCGAACGAGTGTATCTATACCGAACGGGGCACAACCCCAGTGCTAAGAAGAGTTTCTTTTAATAACAATGTTTAGCATTCATAAAAGTTTTTTAGAGACTTTAACATTAATCCTATTGTTTATTATTTTGTATCATCTTACCTCAAACATTTATATTTTTACTTATTAAAATTACATTTTGTCCTTGCCCCCGGCAAGATGTTCGGTGCAACTGCACCTTACACATGCATGACGTCAAGCGCCCGCGGTCAATCGCGGTGCATTGAATTGAACTAATTAGTACATTATTAGAGATCGTCGCGATCGGGTGTATTCATTAACATTTTATTAATCCTTCTTGTACATTAACATTTAAGAGTTCTTTTGTAAACCATTATATTTCTACTGAGTGGACATAAACAAACTATTTCATTTAACTGCCAACACCATCGTGATCGTGAACCCCGCACCCCCTACACTACTTTTTATCCCGAAAAATGCCCGCGGGATAGCGATTAACGAATTCTTTGCAGACGAAGTCGCAGGCAACAGCTAGTATTGTAATATGGCGGATTGGATTACTACAATCCGCCTGCGACATATGCATTTGTTGTTGTTCAGATGGACGGCGGACGGGCGAGCCGTGGCGGTGAGTTGGGAGAAAGGCGGAATCTCAGTGTGGAGCACGTTTGGAGCGCTGCTCATGTGCTCCCTGGCGTGGGACTACGGGCTCAACCAGGACCTGGGCAAGCACAACCCGCTTGTCGTCTCTAGCATGGTGAGTGCATGCCAGGTAGCCTTATTGTCTAACTCGCTTGCAATTGCCATCGTGTTCATTTTGACAGTTGTATGAAATTGACAGCTAGCTGATTCCGATGCCAATTGTCAGGAATACTATTTTTGTATCCAATACAGATTA
Organism: Pandemis heparana; assembly: GCA_963854515.1. NCBI lineage: Eukaryota > Metazoa > Arthropoda > Insecta > Lepidoptera > Tortricidae > Pandemis > Pandemis heparana. Next base: position 4,699,378 of record OY978023.1, on the reverse strand, counting down.
TTTAGAGCATTTGAAATTTCGTCATTATTAAATATGTGCCAACACCATCATATATTAAATATGGTAGAATTGAGAATCTGTAGAATTGAGAATCTGTAAACATGGGAATCTGTAGACATGGGAATCTGTAGAATTGGGAATCTGTATGTAGACATGGGAATCAGTAGAATAGGCATGGTGCATTTTTTTTTAAACTGTGCTTTTAACACCTTTATTTGATAGAATGGACTATTTCAAGGAGCTAATTTGAATATTATGCTTCTACGTAGCTTTGTTTATTAATAATAAATATTTTTTCGCTGTTTGATAATTTGTTAATTTAGACAGGATCCCAATCGCCTTCGTACAGAAATATAAAAAAAAAACAGTTTTGTCTATGGTTTTGTCTATATGTCGACATTGTCAACTTCATAGATCTGTGAATGTGTGTGTGAATTTAACGTCAAAAACAATAACAATATTCGCGTGTTCGATTTATTTCCGTTCGTTGGTGTTATTATTGTTTTCCGTGCTGTTTTTGCTTTTTGGTTTCACCCCTGCTCATCTTTCCTGACTCCTACTTACATTAAAGTGGTCTTCGCAACAATACATCGTGTAAACATTGAAATATTCCACATTAGCTTGCGTACACCATTCGTTCCGCAAATTTTCTCTGATTTTCACAATGATTTTGTTGGGGCTATAATTCGAGTCATTGTTGCATCCCGGAACAAACATTTTTTTTATAAATATCTATTGTTTGTTACAGTTTTATACTTTGAATTTGCTTTTATTTGTAATGTTTGCAGGTTAAGTTAGATGTGACAGTGACAGCATGACAGATACCGTAGTGGCGTAGATAAACCTTTTTTTTTCCATTTTTGTGGCAAACATTTAATGCTCGATTCTGACTAAAAACCCGGTCGTTAGATCAAACAAAGGTCAAAAGTACTTTTACAAAAATATCTGCAATCGTAAAGTATTTTTGAAATCGGACAAGATAAATCGGTTATTTGATGGTTTTCCTCCAAATGGTTTTCGAGTTAGAGCATACTAAAAAAAATGAACAATGCCAATTGGGAATCTGTAGACATGGGAATCTGTAGAATTGGGAATCTGTATTTAGACATGGGAATCAGTAAAATTGGGAATCTGTAGACATGGGAATCTGTAGAATTGGTAATCTGTATGTAGACATGGGAATCAGTAAAATTGGAAATCTGTAGAATTGGGAATCTGTATGTAGACATGGGAATCAGTAAAATTGGGAATCTGTAGACATGGGAATCTGTATGTAGACATGGGAATCAGTAGAATTGGGAATCTGTAGACATGGGATTCTGTAGACATAGGAATCTGTTGAATTGGGAATCTGTAGACATGGGAATCAGTAGAATTGGGAAACTGTAGATATGAGATTCCGCAAATCATCTTGAAATGTTGCCACTTTCATGTGGCGTTAGCGTAAAGTATAATTGCGAAAATTATGTTCCAGGAATGGGCTACAGAAGGCTACCAGCTGTGGATGGTGAAGGTCGAAGCGGATGGCAACACTAATCTCATACAGTTGGACTTCATCAAAAGCCCGCTCAGTGTTAATCCTTGTATGGTACGGAAGCATTTACTAATTACATTTAACACTCTTTGTCTTGTAAGCCACTTTGAACAAAAAATTGGATTTTGTACCTGTATTGATGCCATAGAAGCTAATTATAGTAAGATGTAAAATTATGTATAAATAAATGGAGTCCTATCTCAGTCACATTTATCTAGCACTCGCCTTCAGCTCATGCATTGTATAATCTGTGATGTGAGACTTTGTTTCACCGACCATGTTAATTAATATACTAAAACTTCCTTGCGTCTTCTACAGAGCAACCAAAGACACCTCTACCTTCAAGCGGACGACAAATTATACGTGAACTTAGAAGACAATCTGACCAAGCGGACAAAGATCTCAATAATAGACTCATCATCTGACACCTATCAATCGGAGACCGGGCTGAGCGACCAGACTAACTTGGAATATGACACCAGTGCGAAATACAGGGAGTTTGTTGATGATAACGAGTGCAGGAAGCAGTGGATAGTGTTGCCGCTGCCAGCTACGTATATAGCCACCAATTGGCCTCTTAGGGTTAGTGGTTTGGTTATTATTACTGATTTCGGCTTCGTAGAGCGTTGTCTCCCTCTAGTTTACGTAACGCCAATTTTCTCTGCGAAGTGCAATTATTATTATTCTTTTATTTTGAGCACTTCTTTTGCACTCGCGATACAGACTAACCCTCTATTCATAGACGCTCTATAGGTTTCTGTTAACTTAGCAATCGTTTGTCCTTATCTGTGAAAGGTCAATGTCAAAGTGACAGATAAGGACAAACGATTACTAAGTTAGCAGAAGCCTATAGAGCGTTTATGAATAAGGGGGCCAGAGTCTAGTGCGAAGGCCGCAGTTTCACTTACCGCATGTCATCTACCCATCTCTATGTAACAATGTGTTCTTTGTAAAATGTTATGCACTTTGTAACTTCTGTGGTGCAATAAAGTTATTCTTATTCTTCATGGCCGGGTACTGTGTATCCATTTGATTCGTACTTTCTACGACCCGAGCCACGTAACATTTATCATCATCATCATCATCATCAAGTCAGCCGAAAGACGTCCACTGCCGGACATGGCCTCCCCCGCGGCTCTCCACTCGGACCGGTCCTGTGCCTCCCGCATCCACCGCGATCCCGCGATCTTGATCAGGTCGCTCCAGCTTGTTGGGAGGCCTAGCGACAGCTCGTCTGCCGGTCCGCGGACGCCATTCGAGAACGTTCTGACCCCATCGGTCATCGGTTCTGCGAGCAATGTGCCTCGCCCACTGCCACTTCAGTTTCGCAATTCTTCTGTGGGTCTGTAACCTTAGTTCTACTGCGGATATCATTTCTGATTCTATCTCGCAGAGAAACCCCGTGCATAGCTCTCTCCATAGCCCTCTGAGTGACTTTGAGCTTCCTCATGAGTAAAATTTATGCGTGTTAATATTTCAGTACAGCGCTATAGACGAGACGGGCGTGAATGTGTGCGTGGCGGGGCGCGCGGGGCTCGCGCACTACAGCTGCGCGTCGCGCCGCTGGAAGCTGTTCGGGAACGAGACGCAGGAGAAGGACTTCGTGGTCACCGGCGGCATGCTCTGGTGGCGGGACTATATCGTCATAGGTGAGAGCCAGGGAATATTCATGATTTTAGAAATGAAAACTTCTTTTGCGGCGCTGAGCGCATTTTGGGATGGGTAAAAAATGTTGAACTCGCGTCAGGCGTAAGACGGAGGGAGAGTTTAAGTACCAGGATATCAGGATCTAAGAGCTTATTTTGAAATACGAATGAAGTTGGAGTCGCGTTCGATTTTTCAAATGTACGTTAATTTCGTCGCTTTAACGTATGTGCGTTTGGCCAAGTGTTATACGGTGTGGAATAACAGTGCGTACTCTCAAGTGAGCGCAGTTCGAATGTCGTGTAGAAAAGTTTATTTTTTTATTTTTTTGCGCGATACAATATAAAAAAATCATATTTCAAATAACTACACAAATAACCGAGATCTAAGGTACCAAATTTGTCTCTATCTCTTTCTAGATAAACAGAATTGACAATATTTAAATTTTTCAAGTGCTACTTTTTATTGTCTGGCTGGAAAGAGCGCACAATTTTAAGACACCCATATTTTTTATATTTGTGAAAATCTTGTATTTTCGTGGAAAAAACCATTTAAATCGTTGCTCAAGCAGAAAGGACGTAAGTAACAAACGTCAAGTATTAGCGAAATGACGTCACTGCTTTGTTTCGTATACTTAAAAAAACGTATAAATAATTACATTAATTGTCCGACAAAACCTGTGCTTAAATACTTTGATAGTGAATGCAGTTGTCACTGTCGATGAACGTCAAAACGAGCTGACAAACTCAAACAGAATACTTCACAAAAAATATGATTTTCAATGAAAACTTGCAAATATATTATCATTAATGCCCGGCAAACAGTTATCTAGTGTTCCCGATGGCAACAAAGCCGAGTGGTGTGCGAATAAATTAAAGGTCAGCTGTCAGTAGTGTTGTGTTGTGAAAGTTGTAAATGTCAAAGGGAAACCCGGAAGACGAGGTTTTTTATAATGGCAGTATTGGACCAGCCGCTGGACGTCATTTCCCGTTTTACATATTTCGCTCATTTTTCCAACAAAATACTGTACGAAAAAATATAAAAATATTTTTTTTGTGTTCTACAAGTGTTTCTCTCGAAATGGTTTTTGATTTATGAAAATCAAGAAATTTGAAATATTGTCAATTGTAATATGGAGGTTACATGTCATGTCTGATCTCCCTTTCTAGCTGTGACGTCGCTTCTAAACGGTACCTTAGTTTATGGTACATTTCCGTTGTAGGTTGCTACAGCATCCTCGACGGGCACGACGAGGTCCGCTTCTACCCGCGGGACTCCAAGCTGGACAACCGGTTCGCGAAGATAGTGCGCGTGCACTCGCAGGTGTTCGTGCTGGACGCTCTGGATGATCAGCTGGTCGTGTTCGGAGCCGACGCGCTCGTCACCATCTACGAGTTGGACTGCATCGACAACGGTAAGGTTGTGGCAACTGGCCACTTTCATTCTGCCGTCCTAATTGAAAAGGACGTATATGCGTTTCATATGACACACATATACGTCCTTTTTAATTAGGAGGGCAGCATTGTTTAGCAGTAACACAATAATTTACTGCTAATTTTTTTTTATTTAATACAAAAAAAGATTACATTTTAAAAGCTTTAACAGCGGGCGAAAACTCAGCAGAGTTTATCTGCCGCTGCTGGTTACTCGAGTTAGACACATAAACATAGACATAAACGCATATTGCTTGTGTCAGCGACAATCCCACTCTATATAAGGGTAAGGTTTATGAATATAGTGTGTTCTTATCCGTTCTGATACTATCATCGTAGCTTGAGTTTACTTCAGCTCCACCACTCTCACTACCCAAGCTCATCATTCATTACATGGCGACTTTCCCCTTCCTTCCTCCCTTCCTTTCTTTTTTTTTTCCTTTTCCTTTCCTTCGTTCTTTTTTGTTGGAGGTCACGTGACGGTTTTGAGCACGTTCGGATTGTGGTTCGTATTTAGCTAATTTGCACGCCTTCGCTCGCGTGAATAATGGGTATTTCATCCCGTGGGAAAATCCGGATATAAAGTAGACTATGTGTTATTCCAGACAACCTGGACCCTATTTCATAAAGCTACGAAATATTTTATGAAACAGGGTCCTGATATCTACATACCAAAATTTGATCTAAACCCGTCCAGCCGTTTTAGCGTGAAGGAGTAACAAATACATGAACTTTCAGATTTATAATATTAGCACGATAGGCGCGTATAATTTGCACCGCATTAAGTTGCCGCCTGTGAAGTTAGTTACTATTTAAAAGCGTCGCAGTAAACGTTTTTACATTTGTAATGCATGTTTTTGAAGTGAATATTTTTTAGCGGCGTTGGTCACTTTTTTGGATGGGTAAAAAATTTTAAACTCGCGTCAGACGTAAGACGGAGGGAGAGTTTAAGTACCAGGATATCAGGATCCTCTAAGAGCTTATCTTGAAATACGAATGAAGCTAGAGTCGCGCTCGATTTTTGAAGTGTACGTTGATTTCGTCGCTTTAACGTATGTGCGTTTGGCTTAGTGGTATAAGGTGTGGAATAACAGTGCGTTCTCTCAAGTGACCGCAGTTCGAATCTCGTGTAGAAAAAAAAATGTTTTTCCTTTTCTTTTTTTTTTTTTTTGCGCGAGTGTGCGTGTGTGTAGTGTAGTTTTCACTTCTGCCGGCACTTCCGGAGTGCTACCCTTTTTTCGTTATTTTGTTTGAGAAAACCTGTGCTAAAATCTCGGCCGGCTCGAGGATTTTCTGACTCGTTTAATAGACTGCGCTTGCCGATCCGCGGATTCTACCCAGCTATTTACCTACAGAATGTAGTGGGTGGTCTGATGTCGTATTTATGTAAATAACCGGATTACTCACGTTTTATTACGTGATGAAAATGAGGGTAGTTGTTCGCTGTCGCCGCACGCGTCGGCGGCGGGGAGTCGGGCGGACAGAGCGCGCGGGCGCAGTGCCCGTCGCGGCTTGGCCCCCGTCGCACCATGAATGAAAATCTCGGATGATTCGAAACCGTCGGACCTTTTCCGACGTAATAAAATGTGAGTAATCCGGTTATTTACATTAATATGTCTGAGCCTCACGGTAGTTTTATATTAAAAAGTCTGATGAGTTATTCGTTTGTAGCGGGCAACATCGAGATGCGTTGCGTGCAAGCAGTGGACGTGTCGGCGCTGTCGCACCCGGCGTGCGTGGTGTCGGCGTCGCTGTGCCGCCTGCAGGACTGGCAGCACCGCCATCCCCCCGTGTCGCACCCCGACTCGCTGGTAATGCCGCATGCCGCATAGTGGTGGTCGTTATTACAACAGCAGATAACGTAATGCATTATGCAACGAACAACACATTATCGAATCGTCAACTATACTGTTATCATTATTCGTTGTCTGTTGTCAACGTTGTTCATACGCGCACTGTTGCCGCACTTGGCATACCTAGAAGCGCAAGCGAGTGCGCAACAAATCAAGTAGCTGTGTGCGAGAGATAGCGCTATACGCGCGAGCTCGCATCGCAATCTCAATTCAAATAACTGACTTTTGGTATCATTATTAGCTGTTGCTGTTTGTTGTCAGTCAGTACAATAAGAAACAAGGTAACAGAGCGTTGTTTTGCTTTTGTTCCCGTACGTTTTTATTACGCTGCGATCGCGACGAAATCGTTTTGTAAAACAGCAATATAACAGGATAACAGACAACAGTTTACAATAACAGCTATTTAAGAATAACACAACACCGTTAATCATTATTGCAAAACAGCCATTATTGCCACCACTAAATCCGCACGTTAAACCAGTAGGCTTATTGTCTAACTCGCTCGCAATCACCATCGTGTTCATTTTGACAGTTCATGTATGGGCTGACGATTTGCTAGCTGTCACATTCATACAAGAACTGTCAAAATGGACACGATGTCGATTGCGAGTGAGTTAGACAATAAGCCTACAGGGCCCTATTTTATAAAGCTACAAGTTACAATTTACAAACGGAGGTCCCTTTCTGACCCTATGTGTTAGATAGAGACTTCCGCTTGTAAATTGTCACTTGTAGCTTTATAAAATAGGACCCACGGGTTACCATTTTTTTTAGGGTTACGTACTTCAAAAGGCAAAAATGAAAAATTTATAAGTTCACTTTTTGTCCGTTCGTCCGTCAGTCTGTCTGTCGGAACGAAGATACTTCTCGGGAACGCGTAGAGGTTTAAAATTGAAAGTGAAACAAAATTAGGTCTGCGGCAAAAAACTAAATTTTAAGTTTCAAATCATTAAAAAATGATATTTGGATTTATTTGAGTTTGAAGTTAGTGACTCAGTTAATATTAAAAAGGGAAGTATTTTTCCAAACAAAAAGCCGCTTGTTCCCCGTACATAACTATTTTACATTACCAGGACATTCTAAGGTAAAATAAAGAATATTTCTAAATTAAAACAAACATGTCCGCGGCTTAGGGGTGACCCGCCGCACCTAAACCTAAATTAATCCAAATTAATCATCCTACATTGGTTTTACCAGTGCCGGTTTTGTAACTTGGTTATGAACGGGGAACAAGCTAAAAAAACTTTATCAGGCCCTCGAGGTTGACATTTGATATAGTTTTACATTAAAAATACGGCAAACGCCTGTCTTACCTAGGTGCTGAATGCCAGTGGCAGACTCATGATGGTGCAAAGAGAAGAATACGACGTCGACGAAGACAATAACCCTGTAAGTACTTTTAAAAATTGACTTGATAACAAGATGCAGAATCTTCACTGTGCTTCATGGCAACGAAACTCAGTAGAAATACTTGCTTCTTAAATACTGTATTCAAGTTTTTATTAAAGAAAGGAATTCGATACTTTATATTTACCTTACTTTTCTACTCTGCGAAATATTTAGTCAAGTCAAAATATGCAAAATAGCCGTGCTCATATTTGGTTATTTTTATTCATCAGATTCATGCAGTGAAGCCTCCCTCCGCTTTAGAAAATGATCACAAATGATGATGAATAATGAGATTGATGAGTATTGTTTGTTGTGGTAGGGGTTTCAATCAGTTCATTGTGTTTGCGTTGATTAAGTACTTCATTTTATAAAGCGGAAGGACGGCAGGTTAGCAACTACATGAATAAAAATACTAGTGAGTAAGGTTGTCTCACTTACCAATTAGACTAATACATCCGGTACCAAAATCTAGAAAAGTTTTCTCTGCATTCTTTGAACCATTTGCATAGAACTAAGGAATGCACCAATTATTTTATTTCGTCTCGTACCCAAAGTTCTCAACGCTGTCAAACTGCTACATAACAGTGCTAATTAGTAAATTAGTTGCTGATTTAATAGACGTAGATCCCAATTCGGTCAATTACTGCCATCGCTGGCGCGATGCGTAATAAACGGATTTATGAGTAAGGTATTCAGGCGCAGCCCGGTCACGCACTATTGCAGTTTCCATCACTGAAGCTTTGCATTCCCACGCTCAATTAGTTTTTCATACACAATGTACATATTTGTTGTATTTAATTATTCCACTATTACTCTGTCGTCCTCCTTCAGGTTCTGATACGGTCGAGTAAATTAGGAACAATGTGTTGCAATCAATTTGCATTATAAATTAGATTTCCGCATTTAACACAGTAGTCTACATCGATCAGTGGGTTGTGACAGTGCTTTGTAACCCTACGGCTGCTGGTTTACATACTGTTTGTTACACAAAAACAATTGCCTGTGAATGCGAAAGGGAGAACTGTTGGCGAAGAAGTCAGGAGGTTACATTTGGGAGTTAGAGAAAAGCTTATATTATAATAATTTACATTTATTCACAGACGGAATACATATTCGTTCACGTACACTTCGTTGCTTTGGATATAACCATAACTTAACTTCTATCAAGACCTATGTATATTTTTACACACGAAGTATGCAAAAACACACAAGCGCCGTGAGTAACTAAGGTTACCTATACACGTAGAAGCTATCGATAGTAAGTAGCACTTATTAGTGCTTGGTTCGGATGGTCAGCTTCTGGCCATCGAGAGAGATGGGTCCCGCGATCCACCGGCGGACGATGTTGCCCTTGTGGCCGTAGGTGGTACCCGAAAGGTGTAGCCAGGGGGAGGGCGCCGAGTGCAGGATCGGGTACACGTCGTACGGAGCTATGATCGGGGGGGTGTCGATCACGGGGGTGATGATCGGGCTGTGGATGATCGGTTCGTGATCTATGGCTGCGATGGGTGCAATGGGGGCAATCGGTGCTATCGGGGCGTGTGCAATGGGAGCGTGCGCGATCGGAGCATGCACTATCGGGGCGACGACAGGCGCAGCGATCGGCAATCCAACCGAATGCACGTTAGGACCGGTCCTCTTTACAACGGCGTTGAATCCATGCACTGAATCGGCAGTGTACTCGACCAGGCGCACGTTGCCGTCGGGCTCGACGAGCGAGTAGGCGCCACGTACGACGTCCCCATCCCTCGTCTCCCACTGCCCCTTGTTGTCGCCAGTCGAGGGGTCGTTCACCGCGTAGTTGAAACCGTAGCTTGGGTTTGGCTGCAGGATTAAACAGCGTGGTCAGTGTATGCGATCGGCCAGGCCTGCCCGCCTTGCTTGGATACATTATCAATTTTCTACTTACTATTTTCTCGACGGTGGCGTATGGTAAGTAGGATAGCGTCGCGGGTGGGTTTGCTGCTGCGATAACAGCGAATGCCAAAAGGCAGGTTGCCTGAAAAAAAAAAGGGAAATCATGAAGCCAATAGGCGAGGCGTGTGGTTTCTTGCTAACTAATATCACAAGGGGACAAAATTTAGTGCCAAGACTCAAAGATCAGAGTTGCTCTTGAACTCGACCACAAGCGTCGTTTTCTCGCTTTTTGTGCTTCTTTTCAACTTAGTCTATCCCCAAAGTAAAAAGCGACAAATTGAGTCGCGATCGGTAGTAAAAGCCGTTCTCATTCAGAGCAAAGCTTTGGTGTTTGTAAGGACAGAAAAAGAAGTCGATCCTTAAACTTTCGGGAATATCTGGAAATATAATTACCGTGAAGTATGTGTTCATGTTGCTGTTGCCGACAAGGTTTTCCAGTGAGCGAACGAAGTGCACTGATGCCTTTGTCACTGCCCGCCTGCATTATATACTACACTAATTATTCGACCCGGCCGCGCTCCGGTTTTGTCAAACATCTAGCCACGGATGATTTGGCTCGACCGTTATTTTTTTGCTTGCAAATTTTGTACAAATGAACACTTGCTTGCTAGTTAAATTGGTATTTATTAGCATAATTTTATTTGGTATTCAACCAGGTTCGGGTCAACATTTGTAATCAAACAAACCTAATCCTAATTAAAATAACCGGACCGTTCATGGTTTTTGCGTATAGTCTCCACGAGATATATCGAAGCACCTAGACTCTAGAGTACTCCGATGTATTTGATGGTGACGTACACTCAGGGCTTTCATTTGGGCCGGTGTTGAACACTGTCGCATTAACCTTGCCAGTCCTTTACAACGTGTTTATAAACAATAAAAAACATATTTTTCGCTATGACAGCATTTCATATATGCTCAACAATTAAAGTCCTCGAGTGTACAAACTTTTGACTCTAACAATCAGCGCTTGCCCAAGCGCTTGATCGGAATGCAAAGTTGTCTATCGGCGCTCCTCGGACGATGGTTTCTACGCCTCCCCATCCAATAGAGAATATTCATGTTTTTTATTGCTTATTAATGTAGCTCATTTATGTAACAAACAATATATAAAACATTTTTTGCAAATAACTATAAAAATAACCGAGATAGGTATATGCTATCAAAGATTTGTCTCTAGCTCTTTATAGAAAAACAGAATTTTAATATGATTTTTATATGGGCTTAGTGTTTATGGCGTCATATGTCATGTCGGATCTCTCTTTCTAATCGTTATCTAATTAGTAGTTCAAAAGTACTTTCGTCTCTACTACGATTTTTTTATATTTTGTTAAGAAATGTGATAAAAAAAAATGCATATTCCCTATTGCATTTTACGCCCTGTACCACCTATTTTCCCGCCCCTTGCCATGTGGCGCGTAGATCTGCCACTCCGCTCGCTTCCTCTACTCTAAAACAGGTTTTCGTTACATTTAACGTTTTGCCGTTGCATTTAAAAAGTTATACGATTTTAAAAGATTACCTCTTTTCATCACCTCAATAAGCATTTTAAACTCGCCACGTGTCTGTATAAATATAATATATCTTCCAAATTAATATTATAAATGCAAAAGTGTCTGCCTGTCAAATAGTACATTACTATAGAGGCCGGGAAGTAAGAGGTTGCCTGTGTGACTTTTTTTTATCTTTTCCCGCTGAGGTATGTAGGTATGAGGTGTGCTTTTCTCAAACATGAAATGAAATAAATTAGTTATTAATATCCTCCAAAAAAATAAAGTTTTATTTCTAGATAAACTAAGAGTAAACTAGACAAAATGAAACTGCAAAATATAACAAGCATCGTTTATTAACAGACAGATTGCTATAACGCCAGGAAGCAGACATTGCTCATAGTTTTTTTTTAAATGGCGGATTGCCAAGATGTGTCACAAATATGTGCGAAACGGAAATTAAAAAAAAGGAGCACATTGCCAGCCGTGGCCTACAATGTTGTATGAAATCCCACTAAAGACCTCTAATTGTCTAGTCGCACCTGAAACTTATTGTTTGTGAAAAGCTTTCACAGAGGTATGTGATTAAGTTTCTGTGACTTCAGAATATCTGCTCTCCGGCTCCCTGGAAATTTATAACACAAGTGCGATTTACGAAGTCATAATGATAAGTGGCCGGTAATAAGGTCGAACTTCTCGTATTGGGTCTGGCTGCGACAAATGCAGAAAGGGCGACTCGACTTTACTACTCGTTTTATATTATTCCATCAAATCTGAGAGGTTACAGATTGATATTTCTGATTTGAAAGATTTAAATTTAGTGATTGATTACTTACGAATTGTCTAACTTGTGTTAAAATAAAAATAGCTCATAAGTCATTGGTTTAGTAGAAACGATAGTTGAAATTGTGTGAATTACACCTGGGCCCTATTTTATAAAGCTACAAGTAACAATTTACAAGCGGAAGTCGCTTTCTGACCCTATGTGTTAGATAGAGACTTCCGCTTGTAAGTTGTAACTAGTAGCTTTATAAAATAGGGCCCTGTACTGTGTTGTTTGTTTCCACTTGAAAAGTATGAAACGTCAAACGGTACCTCTTAGATGTGAGGGCCTTTAGTAACTAATTCTTAAATATTTAATTCTGTGCGGATGAAGTTGCGGGCAACAGCTAGTCACTGATAAACATAGGCTACATTTTATGTCAGAAAAGTATTAAATTCCCGTGTGACACAGACAGAGTTGCGGGCAAGAGCTAGTTTAATATTCAATGTTATCCGCGTATAGTAAGGTAACTCTAGCGACACGAAGTTTTTTTTTGCCCTTTATAAGTTAGGCATTTGTTAGGTATATTCAACTGAATGCTTTTTCTTTCTTTTGTTTTTATTCGTTATTATTTATTACAACACTAATTGTAAAACGTCAATGTGAAGTACCTAGTATACTAGGTAATTGAAGAGTGTTTTTAGAGCTATTTTTTTTTCAGAGGAATTTTATTGTTATAGGTCCTTGATTAATTTCTTTATGATCTTGGACATAAAGTATAAATTGACAGGAATAACAAAATGAAAATAAACTATTTGGAAACGGGCTGCTAATATCCTTGTTTTTCATTGGTTCGTAATCTCAACCAGTATAGATTTAATTATAATTGAAATTGTCTTTGTTATATTGTGATTGCCATTAATAAATCACACCAAATTATAACGAATTAATGAGGCATTATAACGAATTAATTATCTATTCAAAACTGTGAAACAACTAGGTACTAAAACAATAATGTAAGTCTTTAAAATGCTTTATTTACACTGGTAAAACACATACAATATCGAGTATTTCCCATTTCAATAGTTAAATAGACTGGACTAGAGTCCTCCACTCACAGACGTCAGGTACACGTTTACATAACAATAATTAGTTTCACTACCCCACCCCTTCAATTTAACATTACTTAAGACAATAGCATTCTAATGCTTCGTTTTAAACACCAGTTTTCTACCGGCCATAGAAACCGGTCCCGTCTTCCATTTTATGAGTTTCCCGTTTACTAATTTCTTGCTGTAAATTGTCGCGTAGGGTCCTGGTCCTGGGCCAAGCGGCCATAGGGGTCCATTCAGCGGCACCCAACCGCCGTACGAATGTGTCAATGGGTCCCATGGCAAGCTCCAATGTCCAAGTGATGTCACTTTAGGCGAACCAACCGCAAGTGAAGCCCCCAAGCCATAATTTAAAGGAGGCAGCAACGGTAACGGCTGTATAGGAACCAAAGGCAACGTTGCTGTTGGTCCTAGCGGTATTTTAGCTAATGGTGCTATTGGTGTTATAACTTTATGTTTTGGGGTCGGGTGAACGTTGGGTCCTAGTCGTTTGACGACGGCGTTGAAGCCGGTGAGGTCGTCGGCCTTGTAGTCGACGACGCGCAGGCTTCCGTCGGGTTCAACCAGGGAGTACGAGCCTTTGACTAAGTCGCCGTCTCTCGCCTCCCACTGCGCCTTGTTGTCCCTAGTGACGATGTCGTTCACTGCATACTCGTAGGCGTAACGTGGATGATGATCCTGGCAACATAATTATTTGTGCATTTAATCTCGCATACGTAAATGATGTTGATTTTTATTACGTTAGTAATTTCACCGGCTGTCTTACTCTTAACGCCAAACACACAACTACAGCTTGGCGGTAGGATTAGTTTATATGATGTACAGTCAGCATCAGGGGCAAATAAACAGTCGAAGAGCTCAAAATGATCTGTCACACCTTATTACCTTGGCGATAGAGTCGTGTGTAGATTATTTTGAGCTCTTCCACTGTTTATCAACTTTTGATGCTGACTGTACTAGTTGTTGCCCGCGACTTCGTCCGCGCACAAGTAATATTTGTAGCATAGCTCCTTTAACCACCTTAATCCGCCCTGACGCCAAATCCTTTTTTAACGAGTACATAATAACTTACGTGCCAAATCCAGCGCAATTCATTCAGTGGTTTGATATGTGCGTCCACTGTGGGTCGATCATTTTATACAGATGATTAATACTTACCACGGTACCGATTATAGAAGCTGCTGGAACGGTGCCGCTTGAAACTGTGGCCGCTGATAGCGCCAGAGTTAACATAGTCTGAAAAATGATTGATATATAAACTTTGAACATCGATTAATGTATGAAAACATTCGTCAACTATGAGTCAAAAATCTTGAAAAACATTTACAGGTCTATTTGTTAAACTACCCCAACAACACTATTTTTATTTAACACCCAGATTAACATTTAACCGTGGATAACTCCATGTAATTTAATGACGCGATAGTTATTTCACTAACTAAATAACCATTAAAGAAAGTTTACTATTAATAAAAGTAAGGGTAATAATTACCCTTAAAACCGTCGCCATGTTTGCTTTCGTCTGTGAGCTGTCCAAATGCAATGTTAATTTTTTAAAATGCATTTTCCTTTTATACGGGCGTGTGCGGCGCATGCAGCCTGAAAAAAAAGTAGCGCAACCTGTCTGTCCGCGCCCCGGTGGAATTTCGGCTAGTATTATGCGAATGCGACTCATGTAGCATGTTTTACGACAATTAGTACCACTCTATATGTACATCGTGTGAATACATTCATATGAATATGACTTTAGTGCGAGTTACACCAAGTCGCTATACTAGCAATAACCAAAACTGTCGATTTTGACGTATATTTGACCAAAAACCTATGTAGTATTATTTCAAAATCTATGGCTATGGTGATTGCTATTTTTATAGTAACTTGGCTCAACAGTAGTGTGCTATATAAATTGAGTGTTTTTATTTGTACTAGACGTGCTCTCTTTTTGGTTTATTAAGGACTTGTTAGCTGCTCTAACTTTTTATAGTTACTTTTAATTAATTTCGCATTCGATAGTTAACGACAGTTGCGGCACGCGATCAGTTTGAAAACTGCCTAAATACTGTTATGTACTGCTGCTAAATATATATGGCATTGCATCGGTAATAACACTTGTGCGAAGGTGAATTTAAGTAGCAATAAAAACAATACCCGTGTGATAATTGGGCTGCATTCTATTGTTAACACAACAATTTTATTATCATTAATTGACCGGCGGTTACGTTGCAGTCTGAATGCAGTGAACCAACCTATAATACCTTCGTCAGTCAACACTATAAAGCTCTTGGCATCAGGTGGCATGGGGTGCCAAAATCATTATGGCATAGGACGCCTAAAGCAACTTGTTGGAGTAGTAATTTTCAACTAAAGGAATTACTACTCCGATCAAGGTGAAGGGTCGGCGCTGCAACATAAATATTGCAACTGCCGTACTTTTAACCTGCACCATGATAATAATCATACTTTTCATTTTCTATCGGTATATAAATATGTAAAATGCACATTTTTTTCGGTAGGTAGTCTTCATAATTATAATTCTAGGCTTTTTTTTACTGTAGGTACTTAATGCATTGTGGGAATAAAATAAAACAGCAGTTATATACCACACAGTGGCCGCGTGCTATATTCGTGTTCGTTTAACATTTCACTAGCTAAATTAAAAACGATATAAATTAATAAAATAAATATCTACAGTTACAGCTTGATATTAAATACACGTCAAAGTCATTGCATTATCATTATCAAAGACGACTAATGGTTTTTTATGGTGATGACATGGCAGAGTATTTAGAACCTAAAAGCAGCGATCGACGTTCATCGTCTTGCCACTAAAATCGTCACGTCACGGTTTTAGTGGTAATACGGGATATAACTTCAGGTGATTCTTTTCTAAAATCAATGATTATATTGTAAAGAATAGTCCAATGGTCCTCCCCACGCGGGTAAACCGGAACCTCCTATTACTTCGTAGCCGGGATTAAGAGGCAGTGGTCCAATCGGTCCTTTAGTAACTAAACCGTAACCATGTAGATCCAGTGGTCTTGGTGGTCCGATGGGTTCTTTAACTAAACCTTCCCAAGGCCCAACTGGCCCTTTGACCAAACCGCCTAATTCTAGCGAGTTGACCGGTCCTTTCTCCAAATTTACCCAGGGAGCGATGGGTCCTTTGTTAACAACTCCCCAATTTATGGGATCTGGGTGTATTGGCATTGGCGCTTCTTTGTAAATAGGCAAAGGTGCCTTGTAAACAGGTAACGGTGCGTTGTATATAGGTAAGGGTGCCTTATATACAGGCAAAGGTGCCTTGTAAACAGGTAACGGTGCGTTGTATATAGGTAAGGGAGCCTTATATACAGGTAAAGGTGCCTTGTAACTTGGCGGTGGTCCTAAGGGTTTAGAATAAATGGGGCCAGCCTTGTATATGGGTTCCGACAATAGAGGCGATGTGATGAGTGGCACGGGGTGCATAGGCAAGGGTTCGGGGATTGGAGCCGAGGGAATCACATTCTTGACCATGGACAGTGGTCCTGTAACCAGGGATTGAGAAGAGACTGCTCCGTGAGCTGGTCCTGAGATGAGCGGAGCATTCGCGAGGTGCCCTAACTGCGCTACTGGCCCTATGGAGATGGGGGAAGCAACGGGCCCGTGGCTCAGTACTGGAATAGACGCTTTGTAGATCGGCGGTGCGTGAACCGTGGTTGGATGCACGCTAGGGCCCAAGCGTTTCACGACCGCGTTGAAGCCGGACTTGTCGTCAGCCCAGTACTCGACAACGCGTAAGCTGCCGTCAGGTTCGACCAGAGAATACGCTCCTGAAATTTAACAACATTATTTATTTTTCATCACACTTGCTCGTAAACGGTATCAAAACATACAGGTTAACTTGGCCGCAACGCCCCATATAAAACCCTCGGGCTTTTTTTATTACCATGAAACCCTCGGGCGGTAAGTAATTTTTTTTTAATTTCTTGCACTGCCTTACAATTCAGGTTCAAGTACAACCAAAGAGGTGCATTAGCTCGAAATTAAAACTTTATCTAAAAAAAAATATCTGAACAGGAATTTAATTGAAATCTCGCTAGATAAATACAATACTAATATTTATGATAAAAATTTGAATACTTTTTTGTATAAAACGTTGAATTTTCTTTTATTATATGCCATGGTTGTAAACGTCTTGGCTTTTAACTTAACGTTCTTGAACGCAACATTTGTATTATCTGTGGCTGAAAGCGCGCCATCCGCTTAAAAAAAAACATTCCCGAACTTGTACAAATTGTTGTGTTGACTTGTTGAGTTATTTAATACCTAATAAAAGTAATTAAAAATGTCGTCGTCGTCTGAAGAGTGCGATTTAAATGCAACACCACTGGATATTATCCAAGCAGCAAAAACCATTAACGAAAATCTTTTACCGGCGAAGTCTAAGGAGCGGCATTTAGCTGCGTACGACCAATTTATACAATGGAAACGCGAAAAGAAAACAAGTTCGTTTTCTGAAAATGTTTTCCTGGCATATTTTCGTGAATTGGTGAATAAATACAAACCATCATCATTGTGGAGCACTTACTCTATGTTGAAAACCACTCTCCAATCTAAAGATTGTGTCAACATAAAAGAATACAATACGTGAAGTTGACGGCATTTTTAAAAAGGCAATGTATGCCTTAATTTTAATAATTGTATAGTCACTATAAATTTGAAAAATTTAGGTTTTTTCTGCCTTTTCATTTTATTTATTTACTCGCAAATGTGATGAAAAACATTGTATGTTTCACGGGCGGTACGGGAATTACGAACCTCGACTCAAAAAGCCCTCAGTCTTCGACTTCGGGCTTTATACTAGAGCCTCGATCGTAATTCCTTACTTACCGCCCTTAATACACAATGTACAATTATTATACGATGCATTTAAAAATGTCACTGTTTACGGATTTATGTCCAAGTTTTACCTTTAACGACGTCTCCTTCCCTCTTCTCCCATTGCGCTTTGTTGTCGCCTGTGTGAGGATCTTTTACCGCGTATTCGAATGCATAACGAGGGAACGACTAAAAGAAATACACAATCATTTTATAATAATGCATTGGAAGTATAGCTAAAGCCCTCTCAATCCGGGAAAGCTGTGCCTAGCAGCAAGACGCATACACATCTAAGTGTAGGCGGGATAGTGATTATAATAACTTTGTATATAATAAAATAAAATACTCACATAGTAATCCGAAGATGCGTGTCCCGGTGCATACACTAAACCTGGAGCTCCTAAGCCTCCTAGGCCCAAGGACGCGTCAGCGTGCGCTGACGCCAGTAAACAAGCGATCTGTGAAAAATATTTCGTTTAAATCCTCACTTCGTTCAAACATCCATATATGGAACGAACTTGCAAAATTCACTAACCACAAAGTAGATATTCATTATCATAGAGACGCTCTTGACAGGACCGTGTCAAAAACGTACTGATTCGAAAAGAGCAATCTGTGCATTTTATAGTGATCGCTGTGCGAGACCTTCGTGTTGAGCGCCCGGATGCGGGGTTTTAGCGCGCAGCTGCTTTACAACAATCGGCAAGGGTTGCATCAGGTTTCCTCATTTTCATAAAACCTTCGCTAGTGAAACGTACTAACGTGTAGAGTAGAGCAGGCTGCAGGATGCAGGAGCCATTAACAGCGTCTGAGTATCGATTAAAAAATATCTCATCCGTACTTCACACTTATTTACATCGGAGTGGTATTTATGATGTATAAGTATACATTATGGTGCGTTCGACATGTTTTCCGTCATTAATGATAGTAATACGAAACTGAGACGGTGCCATGGTGCGTGTCTGTCTTGACGCAATGCTCGGACTAATAATGTGACGTTTCGCTCCAATTGCGACGCACTCGAACCCTGCGAGTGCGCGCCTCTAGCATAATGTACTAAAGAATACTTCTCACGCACGCGACTAAGGTGCATACCCACTTCACACATTTTATCGCGACGTCTTCGTTCGTGCATAAGGTGGACGTTATACAATGTTTCTTTAGCGCTTATTATATTGATATCGTGCTCTTGACTTGGTTCGATGAACTTCACGTAACATATTCATTTGTATTGATTAAACTTGGCTGATCAATAAAAGACCTTGGATCTAGTTTTTTCGAAAAATGTATGCGTGATGCAAGATTTAGCATATTCATGTTATTATTAAGTTAGTCTAATGACTCCATTCTGCATTCTTTGCTTTCCTTGACACGATTATTATTAGCGGCATTTATATATTAAACTAGCTTTTTCCCGCGACTTCGTCCGCGTAGACTCATTTATTGGCAAATAACTTTTGCCCGCGGCTTCGCTCGCGTGTACCAGGAGTATTTCAATCCCGTTTTTTTCCCGTTCCCGTAAGAATTTCGGGAAATGCTCTGTTATTGCTCCCTACACTCCCCAAGGAACCCACTTGCCAAATTTCAGCTTTCTACGACCAGTAAAACGAAAAATCCCGTTTTTCCCGTTCCCGTGGGAACTTTGGAAATTCCTTTCGCTCCTCTACACTCTCCAAAAAACCTAAATGCCGAATTTCAGCGTTCTACAACCAGTAAAACCAAAAGTCCCGTTTTCCAATTTTGGAAAATTATCTCTTATAGCTTCTCTACACTCTTCAAGCAACTTACATGCCAAGTTTCAGCATTCTATGACCAGTAAAACGAAAAATCCCGTTTTCTCCCGTTCCCGTGAGAATTTTGGAAAGTCCTCTCTTAATGCTTCTTCACACTCCCCAAGCAACCTACATGTCGAATTTCAGCTTTCTACAACCAGTAAAACGAAAAGTCCCGTTTTTCCCGTTCCCGTGAGAATTTCAGGAAATTGTCTCTTAGTGCTTCCCGACACTCATCAAGCAACCTACATGCCAAATTTCAGCTTTCTACGACCAGTAAAACAAAAAATCCCGTTATTACCCGTTCCCGTGGGAATTTTGGAAAGTCCTCTCTAAATGCTTCTCTACACTCCCCAAGCAATCTAAGTACGTGGTAAGGTTCAAAATTTTCCGGCCTAATAATGAAAATTAACGTTTAGGTTAAAAAAAATATTTTTATTTTTCAATGTAGTCTCCTCCTATTGTTATACATTTTTCAGATCGTTTGATTAACATTTCTATGCCTTTAAAATAATATTCGGAAGTTTTGTCTTCGAAATGCTCGCAGCGACCTCATCATCGGACGAAAATTTTCTCCCCCTTAAGTCCGATTTAAGTTTTGAAAATAAAAAATAGTCGCTTGGGGCTAGATCAGGGCTGTAAGGTGGGTGACGGATTGTTTTAAATCCACATTTAGATATAGCCGCCTTTACAACTGCAGCCGTGTGGACAGGCGCATTGTCATGAAGAAGACGGACACCCCTGCTGAGTTTTCCTCGACGTTTAAGCTTTATTGCTTCTCGCAACTGGTCTATAAGGCAAGCATAGTAACTGCCGTTTACTGTCTGATTGCGTTCTTTGATATATATAAGCAATATCTCTTCGCAATCCCAAAATATTGTGGCCATTATCTTTTTGGTAGATTGGCACACCTTTGCCTTTCGAGGGGGTGCTTCCCCAGAACGACGCCACTCCATCGACTCTCTTTTCGAAAGAGGATCATAGTATAAGACCATAGTTTCGTCTCCGGTAACAATGGACTGGATAAATTCACTCTCACATGACTTGAACTCCTCTAAAAGTTCCTTGGAGCACGCCACTCGTTCAGCTCGCTGAGCACTCGAGAGAAGTTTCGGGACCCATCTTGCACTAACCTTATTCATGTTTAGATGGTCGTGTAGAATCCTAAGGACTGTTATTTTCGTAAGTCCCGTTCTTGACGCTATTTCCTTCGTCTTTAGTCTTCTGTCCTTCAGTACCTCTTGTTCGACTAAATCGACGTTATCTTGCGTAAGAACCTCAACAGGGCGGCCTGGTCGGGGTTCGTCATCGATGGACTCACGCCCTAAACGAAACTGCTTACACCAATCCTTAACAGTCGAAAACGAAGGGGAGGAATTCCCGTACACGTTATCTAACCTTTCTTTGATTATAGTTGGACTTATGCCTTCCTTTGTCAGAAATTTTATCACTGATCGATACTCCAATTTGAACATTGTACAAATTACACCGCTTTTTATATTTAAATCAAAGAAAATTTTATGAAAACGAAAGTTACAAACCACGAAATTATCCACACAATAGCTGAATAAATGACAAATAAAATGACATTCATTTGTTTCTTGTTTTCTTCTTTTAAATATATACGGCCAGGAACTTTTGAACCTTACTGGTACATGTCGAATTTCAGCTTTCTACAACCAGTAAAACGAAAAGTCCCGTTTTTCCCGTTCCCGTGGGAATTTCGGAAAATTGTCTCTTAATGCTTCCTTACACTCCCCAAGCAACCTACATGCCAAATTTCAACTTTCTACGACCTGCAGTATAACAAAAATCCCGCTTTTTCCCGTTCATGTCCGTCAAAATTTTGGGAAATCCTTTTGTAGTGCTCTCCTCCCCAAGGAACCTGAAGGCCAAATTGCAGTTTTCTACGATCATTAAAACGAAAAGTCGATCCCGTAGAACTAAATATAAATCCCGTTTTTTCCTTATCCCGTTGGAATTTTCGAAAATCCTTAAAACCATTTTTTACTATTATAATCACCTACTTCTATGCCAAATTTGAAGAATCTAGTAATTATAGTTCATAGGATTTCGTTGAACTGAATATATAAATCCCATTTTTTCCTTAACCCGTGAGACTTTCCAAAAATCCTGTAAATATTTTCTTAGTTTTGTAATCATCTACTTGTGTACGAAACTTGAAGTCCATATTTATTAAGTATAGTTACTGAGATAGGGTCACTCGGAATCGAATATAATAGATCCCGTTTTTTCCCGTTCCCGTGGAAATTTGTGTGTGTGTGTGTGTGTGTGTCAGGTAGGTATGTGTGTTGTTGTTTTCGTAATCAGCGACCCGATAAACCGTACAAACAATACTACCCACTATAATATAATAATAATAATACCCACGTTGATTTTCAGATTTTGTCACCCCCTATCCCCCTTCTAGGGGTTGAATTTTCAAAAAACCTGAAACAGGTGTTGCCTCATTTATCGTTAGGAATACTCCTGTGAAGTTTCGAGTAAAATAGTCGAACTAATCTTGTTTCCCCATACAAACTTTGGACCCCCATTTAACCCCTTTAGGGGTCGAATTTTGAAAAATCCTTTCTTAGTGCACCCCTAGACTTTATAAGGAACCTACGTGCCAAATTTGGAATCTCTAGAACCAGCGGTTTGGGCTGTGCGTTAATATGTAAAATTTTTAATTTTATGAATAAATGAATATGAATATGAATATGAATATATGTCAGTCAGTCAGTCAGTTTCTTCTTTTATATATTTAGATAGCTATCGGCGTTAGCTAATCAGTTTTGCTAGATCATAAAAAAATATTTCTCATGTAAAGTAGTGGGACGTATATGGGCTGGATGATGATGATGATGATGTACATATGTATATGCGCTCGACCAAATGTACGGAACCAAACGGAAAACCGGCATTTGGCGAACTAATACAGTAATGAATCTCAAGTATTCTTCCCTTATTAAGCCTGTGTGGAAATTGTTTAAATTTTAAACAATTTCCATTGATTAAACCTGAGACCATATTCTGTAATGTCGCATTTCCCATGTAGTATAAGATGAGGGAAGAAGGTGGTGAATGCGGTCGCCACCATCTTCACGGCTAGCACGAATGTCGTGCGCACTAATGCTAGCCGTACTGTGCATTAGACAACAGTGCCTCTGTGCGTGTTTACTCTTAGACATATGCCAAATGATCTCTTCAACAGGCCTACAGCTGCCTGCCAGCGACAGTGCTAGCGTCATGCGTTGAGAGCGTCTGGTCGTGCGGCGGCGGCAACAAGGCGCAGACGCAGCTCTCTCGCGCTCTCTGGCTGTGGTGTGGCTCCCTCGGCGCTCGTGTGTGGCTGCCTCTGTTGCCGAGGGACGCTACGCGACACCCCGACTCCTCGCGACACACGTTCATGGCCAAACGGATCATGCTGCCGTTCCATCTGAACATATATCCGCTAAGTGAGTAGATCAAAAGTGGATGTAATGTTTGGACTGCTACTACGTATAACAACTACGGTCTGCATGAAGATTTGCTTCGATATACAAAGTGTCATTTTTGAACTATTTAATCTAAGCCGCAGCATAGGGTAATGATTTTTTAATTAAATTGCTAATAATTTTGTCCACAGCAATTCTATTCGACGATGCGATTCTTCTCGGGGCAGAAAATGACACCACCCTGTACACATCGGACTCAAACTCGGTCTTCTCGCTGCCATTTTGCGTTGTGAACAGAACTGTAAGTACCCTCGAGTTAGGGAGAACTTTTTTATTGTATTTTATTTTTCATGATGAAACTAGCGTATGCCTGCAGTTTCGCTCCCATTGAAGATTAAGATGCGGTAGTTCCCTATTCCATAACACTTACATTTTTTTTATTAAAAACCAATACATTGTTAGTTCTTCGCGAAAATCCAAAATATGACTTGTTATCTTATATTTGCTCTTAACATTTAAATCGGTATGCTATCGTTAAATCGACTATTAAAATCTATCGGTATGATTATAATTATGTTATTTTATTATAACAATTTATTTAATGAACTGAAAGTGTGAATTCTACTTTACCCAAGTATAATTAGCTTAGGAAACGATGTGTCTAAATAAGCCAAATGAGTTGTAATTGACGTTCTATTAATTATGCTTATTAAATCAATCAATACACTATTAACTATGTATTCGTATACATTTCAATTTTAAGTATCAGTACTTCACAAGATACAGTTTTCATGTTTTGATTGTTTAATTTTTGTGAGCAGTGCAATAAATAGATAGATATTTCATTTTGTAATTGACATTATATTTCTCACGTATGTCTAAACAAAACAAATTCACGAAAGTGTCGTCAAAAAGTAAAAACATAAAGAATAAAATCAAGTCAACAAAATAAAATTAAAAATACGACATTGACATAATCCAACGGAACTTATAACCACAGTAAAAATGACTAGAATAAAAATTATTACGATTAAACTAAAACATAAATATTTTCTTTAGATAATGACGAAATGTTTTATTAAAATTTTTGTAAGGGTGGCGACCCTTAGATTATACTCGTAACGCGCGACGAACCGATACGCTACGAGCGCCCTTCTTAGTTAGTAGAAATGTAGGAAGAAAAATGTTATTTAGTAGTTTAAAATGTTTATTGGAAATGTATAATGTTATGTTAAACTGTTGTTAGGTTGAATCACTAAAAGTAACTGAGCTAAATTATCTATAAATGTTTCTCAATAGAGAGTAAAGTCGTTGTGCGCTGACAGCAATATTTACTAATTTGGGTTACACGCGCAGAGCGCCTAGAATTAATGTACGCTGACCGTACATGCTGCCAGGACAGAAAAGAGTCCTTAATAAAGTATTGCAATGTACAATGTTAGATTACACTAAAAAATTGAGAAATAATCTTCAATTCCATTAAAGTTACATGTTGTATAAATGTCCTAATTATTTAGTAAAAGTAAAAATTATATATTAAAAAGTGGGTTATGGGGCCTAGCGTAAATTGGTTTCTTCCTCCTTGGTGTCTCTGGTAAGGGTCCCAACTCTATGTCTTCTGGATTGTTCGCTGGCATTCCTTGAGGCTTATTTCTGGTTGTCTTGCTGTCGTTCTGCGATACAGTACTGGGCTCTTGGTGACAGCGTCCTTTCCTTTTGATGCAAATGAAGCCGGTTACTATTAAGCCAAGGATGATGATCAGGCCCAGGTACGATACGATGTATTGGTGCACATCGTGTTTGGTTAGATCTTTCGGTAGCTCGCTGTGTTTGCTTAACTCTTTGATTTGTCCTTGTATCTCCGTGAAGGATTGTGAATGATCTTCTGTTATTCGAGTTAAGTGTTTCAGTGGTTGGAGCTTTGTAAGATTGTTGAGGTCATATGAAAGTGGGATGTATGACGTAGGGTTAATCAACAGCTTGCTCTGATATACGGTGTCAGTTTGTATTGTCGTGTCGTCTCTTTTTATGTTGCATCCTTGACCTACGTTTATGATGCCAGTCCCGTGTATGTCTTTCGACGTCATTAAATCGCCACATATAATTCGTAGCTGGCATTCGTCACAACATACGTAGATCCATGTATTGCGTCGATGTAACCCGATCCATTCATTCGCGCAGGTAGCTGTGCTGTACTCGCACGTTCCGTTGCCATTTAGGTAGTTACCTACTAAGAAGCTTAATTCGCATGGCACGTGACTTCGGCGCATGCTATGTACTGGTTTATTAAATGTACAAATGTATTTGTTTTCTTGAAGGATAACACATGACTGTAAATCTGGATGGTCTAGCTTGATGTAAAGATCTTTTAGTATGTTCACGGCTAAGTACTCAGATGACGGTTCTATTGTTAAGGATCGGCCGTTTACTATAGTTGGCAGTGGAATTATTTTATGAAGTTGAAACTGTATATCACTTGTAAGTGGCAAGTTGACTTCCATTATGAAATAGTTGTTTGTCACTCTTGCTTTAACATGTAGTAGCCTGTAAATATCCGATAATTCATTGTGGATATCTTCCACGGGGAGAGACAGGTGTTTCGGCAGGCGAGCCGCAATTATGCTCAGCTGTTGCAAAATCTGTTCCTGAGACAAAATGGATGCGTCTACGTTCCCTCTGTGTATATTGTTCAGTGTGTCAGCAACACTTTGCTGAGTGCGTCGTAATTTTGTTATGATAATGTTGGCCACTATTGTCATGGAGTTAAAATAGGTCATTAGAATGTCTTGCTTCGCTTTACTTTGCATTTCAGCGATGATATTGTCTGCCTGTTTAATATGTTCTTCAATCAGTTTAAATTGTTTGTTCATTGAAACTTCGTTCCGCTGCAGCATGTTGTTTTGTGACTCAATGATCGAAGTTTGGTTTTTAAACAATGTGAGTAAATGCTTCTCATTGATTCTTACGTTTTCAATGTCCTGTGTATATTGTTCTGCGAAACGGTCATCAAGGACACCAAATAAGCTATTGGCGATGTTTCCTACAGCATTGATCAGGCCTCGTTTTTTCCGTGGTAGTTGACTTTGCGGGGATTGCAGTAGGTAGTTGTTATGTTTTATATCGGCTACTTCCTGTTGTAATTCTGTTAAAATACTTTCGCAGATCCGGCGATATGTGAATCTATTGCATATGTCCTCAATATGTGTTATGTAGCTATCTATGCTAGTTATGCCTTGCCAGTATGTTGTCATGTTAAAGTATGTTAGGATTTTCCAGCTGTCGTGTATGTTTTGTAAATCGCCGATGTCGTCGTAATATATTTGTCTTTCTCTCTCAAATGGGGATATGTTAGCTGTGTGTTGATGTGTTCCTGTTATGAGGCTCACGAATGTCAATAATAGGCATAAATACTGCCATAGCGTTCCACGTTGCTTTCTCTGGGGTTTAGGATTGGGGCTGTTACTTGCAGGTGCTGGGGTTTCTTGGTGTTCTAATGGCAGTCGGATAAGTTTTGTTACTGGCCGTTTCATTTTTCCACGCTGGGTTTTTAATGAGACCACGCGGACCAAATCATCTTTCCCGGGGTGTACCTCCTCAATGCGAGCAAGAGGCCACTGAGTTGGTGCTGTATTGTCTTCCTTTATTATGACAACGTCTCCCTTTGTTAAATTTTCCGTCTGCTTGGTCCATTTGCACCTTGTTTGTAGGTGGTGTAGGTATTCTGTTGACCACCGCTTCCAAAAATCTTGGTATAGTTTAGTTGTTAATTGCCATCGTTTTATTAATGTTTTCTCCTCGGTCAAGTTTTCCTGAGTCAATGTTGTTAACGGTTGTCCGATAAGGAAATGCCCTGGCGTTAGGATGCACTCTAAATCATCTTTATCTTCAGTAAGACCAAAAAGAGGTCTTGAATTGAGACAGGCTTCTATCTGTGTTAGCAATGTGGTGAACTCTTCGAATGTAAGCTTTTGTTCCCCAAGTACTCTTTTGAGGTGGTATTTTAAAGATTTTATTCCCGATTCCCACAAACCTCCAGCTGTCGGATGGCTAGGACTATTGAAGTGCCAGTTGATCTCCAATTCAGTTAGTGACTTGTTAAAGTATTGACTTTTAAATGTAGCGTGCTCCTTCAATTGCCGGCGTAATTCTTTGTTTGCCCCTACGAAATTGGTCCCATTATCACTATGAATGTTTTTCGGGACCCCTCTTCTTGCCGCCATTCGTTTCAAAGCTGCGACAAATGTTTGAGAGCTCAAATCGCTCACGAGCTCAATATGGCCCGCCTTTGTGACCATACAAATGAACAACGCTATGTAACCTTTGGTCACCTTGATTCCTCTGCCTTTGGTTGCCTTTATCTCGACTGGGCCGGCATAGTCAACTCCACAGTTGTAAAATGGCGGTGCGGGGGCAACTCTCACCCTGGGTAGGTCACTCATTTGTTGGAATTGTTGTTTCGTAGTGAACCTTATGCATTTCACGCAGTGTCTCAGTTGTTTCTTAACAATGTTATTCCCGCCTGGAATCCAGTAACGTTGTCTTAAGTATACTTGAACTAGCCTGGGGCCTCCATGTAGGGTAGTTGCATGTGCATGTTGTATCAGTAAGTATGTCAATCTATGCTGTGGTGGAATAATTAGGGGGTACTTTGTGACCTCCGGAAGGTCAGAGTGTCTTAGTCTGCCACCGACCCTAAGTAGTCCCTGTTTGTCCAGCTGAGGGTCCAATTTTAATAAATTGCTGGTTTTGTCTACACACCCTTTGTTTGTTAACTGTTTTATTTCCTTATCAAAGCATTCATGTTGTATATGTTTTACGATTAAAAGATGCGCGCGTTGCAATTCCGGCGTCGTCAAGTGCTCATGACGTATTCCTTTACCACGTGCGTTTGTTGTGAAACGCGATACCCATGCCAATGTCCGCGCGGCTTTGGTTATAGAATTGCACCTGCTTAGTAGGTCAGTGATAATTGTTGGTTCCGGTATGTTTGTTTGTACTGTTAATATATGTTTTTTGACTTCCTCTTCAATGTTTAACTCCGCTCCATTAATAGTTTGTAGCTGTTCCTGTTTGTTAGTAAGCCATTCTGGCCCCTTCCACCACAAAGAGAACTGCGCTAGTTGCGACGGTAATAAGCCCCTGGTAGCGCAGTCTGCGGGGTTCTGCTGTGACTTCACATATCTCCATTGCTTAGGCTGGATAACTGTTTTGATCTCCCGCACTCTATGAGCAACAAACGCCTTCCATCGCTGCTCATCGCCCTGTAGCCACCCAAGAACCACCATTGAGTCTGTCCAAGCGTAAACTTTAACCTCCTTGTTTAATATTTGCTGTATTTTGTTAATCAGCTTCGACGCCAGTAACGCCCCACATAACTCTAGACGCGGCAAGGTCATCTTCTTGCTAATCGGTGCCAGTTTAGTTTTGGCGGCAACAATTGTTATCTGGGGCTCCCCAGTCTTCCGGACTATGCTATAAACTACCGCGCTGTATACTTTTTCTGAAGCATCACTGAAGGCATGTAGTTCTACTTCTTTGTCCGAGCTGCTAAGCCCCAGCCATCTTGGCACTCTAAATGTTTCAATGTTCTTAAGATCATTTTTTATGACCTGCCACTCTTTAACTATACATTCCGGCAGCTGTTCATCCCATGTTATGTTTAAAGTCCAAACTTTCTGGAATAACAATTTTGCTTTTATTGTTACCGGCGACAAGAAACCTAGCGGATCGAATATCATTGCGATTTCACTTAGTAATTGCCGCTTCGTATTTTGTTCGTGTGTGGATAGGTTCTGTAGTGGCGATGAAAATGTAAATAAATCATTTTTAGGGTTCCATCCTAACCCCAATGTTTTCAGGTTCTCTGCATCACTGAAGCTGAAGTTACGTGGATTTCTCATGTTTTCTGGGAGATCTTCGACCAACTGTTTTTCGTTGCTAGACCATTTCCTGAGATTAAAACCACCACGTTTGAGAAGATAGATTAATTCATCTCGCGTTGATCTTGCTTCTTCCACTGTGTCTATTCCAAATAACACATCATCCATGTAGAACTTCTCGTTTAAGATGGTTTTAGCCCTTGGATATTTGTCTCCTTCGTCTGTGGCGAGCTGTTTCAATGTTCTTTGTGCTAGATACGGGGCTGCTTTGGTACCATAAGTCACGGTGCATAGTTGATAAGATGCTAGAGGCTGCCTGGGCGACTCCCGCCAAACGATCTTCTGTAACGGCTGGTCATCTGGATGAACTGCGATGAATCGGAACATTTTTTCTAGATCAGCTGTGAACGCGTATCTATATTGTCTCCATTGTAATAAAAGTGTTTGTAGATCAGCCTGTAGGTTCGGGCCCCCTTCCATTAAATCGTTGAGGCTATATCCCGATGAGGTTTTTGCTGAAGCGTTGAATACTACCCTTAGCTTTGTTGTTACAGCCTCTTCTCGAATGACGACATGGTGAGGTAGGTAAAATTGTACTGCGTGTTCCTTAGTTGATTGTTTCATATGCCCAAGATCCTTATACTCCTGCATAAATTGATTGTAGTCGCCTGCGATATCCTTTCTCTTGTCCATGTTCTTCTCCAATTGTTTCAATATAGCTACTGCTCTTAGTTTCGAAGCTCCCAGTTCGGACTCAAATCCAAGCTTCATTGGCAACCTGACCTGGTATCTGCCATCAGCTAATCTGGTTGTTGTTTGTTGGTAGAGTTCCTCACATGCATCGTTCGGATTAATTGGTGTTGCGCTGTCACATAATTCCTCTTGTTCCCAAAATTTCGACAGATTGTCGGTGTTATTGAGGACCACGTGACAGTTAAATGTTTTGATCTTCCCACAGATCACCCAACCAAGATGGGTTTGTTGCGCTGTTATGTTGTTGTTGTTTCCTTTAATTAGGCCTTCCATTATTATGTCAGAGTAAATATCAGCACCTAAAAGGATATCAATTTCTCCTGGCAAATTAAATTGCGGGTCAGCCAACTTCAAGGTTGTAATCTGACTCCAGTTGTCTGTGTTTACCTGTCTGGCAGGCAGCTTACTTGTTAATTTGTTCATTATTAACGCCTTAGCGCTGAATGTGTACTCATTGTGTATAGATTGGCATAATAGTGTTACTTCCCCTTTGCATTTGTTTGACGGCTCCGCTCCTATGCCCGATATTACGGCATCATATTTCGTTCGTTTCAGTTTTAATTGTTGAGCCGCATTTTCTGTTATTAGTGTTAACTGCGATCCCTGATCCAGCAGGGCTCTGAATGTTACGAAGGTACCATCTAAAGTTCGCACCTTCAGCTGTGCCGTTGCTAAAAGCACATCATCTAGGTCACAGCTTGATAAATGCGCACCGAGCCGCTGACCCGGTTTTGATGTTGTTTGCGACACTTTTTGCATCGCATCGTGCAACAGTGTACTATGCCCCTTATTGCATGTCTTGCATTTATTTGTCGAATTGCATTCTTTGCCATTGTGGCTGTATAAGCAATTGTGACATACTTTCAACCTTTGCACTGTTCTCAATCTCATTTCAGGTGACAATTCTAGAAATTCACGGCACGTGTAAAGCCCGTGATCCTTGCTACAATTTGGGCAATTCCATCTGGCGGTATGATAGGCTTTGGAGGACTCATAAGTTTTCTCAGCGGTGACTGGCTTTCGACTGTTAAAGGCCGTCGGTTTTTTATTGTATGCATTGTAGTTGAAGAATTGTTGCGGTTTATTCATAACTGTTGAAGGACTGGAAGTGGCTCTAGATCCCTTGTTGCTTGTCTCCATTGCCATAAATTTTACCTCGAGGTACCCCAAAAATTCACTCAACGTGGGCAGTGATCTTGGTGCTTTTAGACTTTCAATGTATTGTTCAGTGGTTTCTTGGTCTAATTTTTGCACCAGAATGTGTACGATCAATGGGTCCCAGGTACTAACATCAATGTCCAAGTTAGTAATGGCGTTTAAACATTCCAGCGTAGTGTCGTGTAGTTTCCTAATTAGGGCAGCGTTCGGTCGTTGAATTGAGGGCTGGTTCAGCAAAGCGCTAGCGTAGTGCGTAAACAAAAGCCTGGTGTTATCGTACCTGTGCGTCAGGATATCCCAGCACGTCTCGTAGTTGTCGGCGCTTATGTTCAGATGCTGTACAAGTCTCTCAGCTTCCCCTCGCAATTTTGACTTCAAATGCTGCATTTTTTGTGTTGCTGAAATGTAGGGATTCAGATGCACCGTCTCCGAAAACAAATCTTTGAACGTAATCCAGCTCTCATAATGACCACTGAAGATAGGCAGCTCGACCTTCGGTGACGATTTCTCCTGATGAACGTTACTCATCACCTTTCTATTAATTTGTTCTCTTACCTCTTTGTACACTGTCTCCAATCGGTCATATTCTCTTTCGTACTTATTCATGTCTGTTATACTGTGCAACTTCCAGTACATTTTGTCAATAGTGTCCCACCGCGCTGTCAAAACTTTTAACTCGTCCTCTAACTGCCATTTTTCTGTAAGTTTTGTTATGTTCAGCTTTGCCACCTGTCTTTCAAAAGCCATGACATTCGATCGTTGTTCGTTAAGCTTCTCCTCAACTACTGAGCTACCCATGTCTTGGTTTTGTTCCATGCCCGAATGATCAGTCTTGTCACTAGACCCCTGACCACAGGCTAACAGAGCATTCTTGACCCTGATGTAAACGTCGCTTATCTTGTTGTAGACATTCTTCTCAAAGTACTCGCCCACACAATCCCCAGCCTCCATTATCCTAGCATGATTATTTGTAAATTCTTGCCACAAGATTTCCAGGCTAGAAAGCCTTCTCATCAGATAGCCCAGAGTAATGCGCGAAGGCCCATCCTTCTTAAAGTTGGTTTCCAAATGCACTATCTGGTCCGCTATCTCAGACTGTCTTACTATTAAAGTACTCATGTTGCCAAAAATGTTGAATGTTAAAAATTGTTCAAGTCAATGTGCACTTGCAAAGCAGTAAAATAAAACGATCTTACTTGTTGGCTCTGCTACCACCTGACGATGTTCTTGTTATGTTGATGCTGGTGTCGACTCGCCGTCGACGATGTTGATGTTGCTGCTGCCGAAGTAACTGCTACGACAGGTATGATGTTCCGTGGCTCCAAACCCTCAAAGCACTGGACACTCACGGCACTGGTTTGTTTTAATAGTTCGAAGGACCAATGTAAGGGTGGCGACCCTTAGATTATACTCGTAACGCGCGACGAACCGATACGCTACGAGCGCCCTTCTTAGTTAGTAGAAATGTAGGAAGAAAAATGTTATTTAGTAGTTTAAAATGTTTATTGGAAATGTATAATGTTATGTTAAACTGTTGTTAGGTTGAATCACTAAAAGTAACTGAGCTAAATTATCTATAAATGTTTCTCAATAGAGAGTAAAGTCGTTGTGCGCTGACAGCAATATTTACTAATTTGGGTTACACGCGCAGAGCGCCTAGAATTAATGTACGCTGACCGTACAATTTTGATTTTCTATTAGTCGTCATACGTCAATAAGATTCACGATGTCAAACGTATTTTTACCTACTTGAGAAACTAGTTTGTTATTGTGTGCATCAATCTACAAGATGGCTACTAAATACGCCCTAATGGTTCCAGAGTCAAGTGTATCTCCATCAAATACTGCGTCAGCTGCTACGCCGCAACCTGGGCTACCACGCGTGGGAGATCGCCCGCTCGTGCGCCCAGCTGCCTTATTTCCCGCATTCGCTGGAGCTGCTGTTGCACGAGGTGCTGGAGGAAGAGGCGACCAGCAAAGAGCCTATACCGGACGCCCAACTGCCGAGCATTATTGAGTTTGTGCACGAGTTCCCAGTCTATTTGCAGGTGAGGATTCTTCCACAGGCTTCAAGAATTTGACTTTTGAGATTTCCCTTTTAAGATGATATCAGACGGTTCACTCGAGTGCGTCATTTTTCTTTCATTCATTCGGCACTTTTCTTTCACTTTGCGTTCAGTTCAGACGTGTCACTTTGAGTGAAAGATGCAAAATGAAATAAGAAAATGAACAAAAAATGAACCATCTGATATCACCTTTAGATGCTTTCGTTTTGCATTTACACACGTAAAATTATCAGTCTTCTGTTTCTCTCGTGACCTTGAACAAATTCTAATTTAAAGTGTAAATAAAAATAAATAAATATCATGGGACAAATTACACCAATTGACCCAGTCCCAAACTAAGCAAAGCTTGTACTATGGGTACCAGGCAACGGATAAACATACTTATACATATAATGTAGATAAATACTTAAACACAACATCCATGACTCGGGCACAAACATTCGTATTCATCATACAAATGCCTGCCCCTACCGGGACTCGAACCCGGGACCTCTAGCTTCATAGTCAGGGTCACTAACCACTAGGCTATCCGGTCGTCGGTGTGTTAATATTTGCATTGTAGGTTCGTAATTTCATAAAGTAGGTAAGTAGTAAACCGTCAAATGTAATCCCAGTAATAGCCAAGAAACAACAGCAATGCTAGAATGCAAATTTTATTGGAATGATTTTAAGTTTATGGATTTTAAGTTACTAGTTTTTCTTTTAAGAAACAACGGTATATTTAAAACAAAGTCCATTTTATTTACACCATTTTATAACTCAAGAAGGGCCGCTTTTTGTGATTTCTGATTTGTTTTATTTATGTCAAAAACTGATTCTAATGCGAAACAACGTTTAATGGGACATCTAGTTTACTGATAATTTTATTTTCCTCCTTTTCAGACGGTGGTCCAATGCGCCAGAAAGACAGAGATAGCGCTATGGGCGTACCTATTCTCAGCGGCAGGTAAACCCAAGGAGCTGTTTCAAGAATGTCTGCAGAGGAAGATGCTCGATACGGCTGCCTCGTACCTCATTATACTTCAAGTAAGCGGGTGAATGCTTTAATCGCCATAATGTTACCATAATAACGCTCATAATCGCTAAACATACAACCGAACCTCGTTTTTGAAGTCGAGTTAAAAAGTAGTAGTTACTTTTTGTACCAGTTTCGGTATTATTGAAAGTCAAGATGTGCGTTTTGTTCGTGTAGTTGACTCGCCCTGTTTTTATAGTCGATTATTTTAAAACATTTTTGCTTGTTCTTCCAAACACAGCTTGTATTGAGTTTATCGTTTTATAATTGTCCGAATTAAAATGAACATTCCTTTATAATTGTTGTTGCAGATTTCACGGGTATTTATTAAAATAGCATAGTTGTTTTATTATTCATCTTATTTCTTAATTAGTTTACTTCCGACAATCCCCGTTCGAGCTAGCTGGATTGTGACATTATCCACTAAACCAGCGTTTCCCAACCTTTTTCAGCCACGGAACCCTAGGAAATGAAGCACAGTTTTCACGCACCCGGATTTTTTTTGCTATTAATAAAATAAACCGCCAAAAAATTTGATTACTTAGATATTATATTTTAGTTATTACAGATACAAAATAGGTATTTATAAATTTTATAATTAGCATTTATTCCAGCCAGAGATGACACCGCTGACCCCCATAGCCCCATACATATACTCGCGGACCCCCAGAGGTCTGCGGACCACAGGTTGGGAAACACTGCACTAAACAATTCAATGGATATGAGCGAATTGCCGAAACTGCATGACACAGTCAAAAGAACTTACAAAAAATTATTTTTAAATTTTACTGTCTATATGATTATGTATACTTAATGTAACTTCGTTCTAGTAACGGCCTGTCTTTTTATTGCGGTTTACAAGTGTCTGTTTGATGTAACCAAGTGTGTTTTGTTTTAGAATTTGGAGAGTTCCGCCGTGAGCAGGCATTTAGCGACGCAGTTGTTGGACACCGCGTTACAGCACGAGCGATGGGACTTGGCTCGCGACTTAGTACGGTTCCTGAGAGCTATAGGTATGTTAAATTACCTTCTCGTCTTATTCGGCCATTCACAGCAGTGGATTTTGTGGTAGAGTAGCTCTACTACTACTTTTATTTTTGATACTAAGTCCAATACCTGCACATTTTAACGATCCCGATAAAATTAACAATTTTTTTCTAGATTTGCCTGGTGAAAACCGTGTGTCTATTAGTGACCTTACCTATTTCGAATTTTATCGTCGCGGTTCAGCTGTGTTTAGGCTGGAAACCGTTACTGAGGCTCAGGTTTACAAAGCGATTAAAACTTTTAAATCAAATGCGCAGGGGTGTGATGGAATTTCTCTCGACATGTTACTGTTAACGCTGCCACGAACTTTGGGAGTCATTACAGCTATTGTAAATGCGTCGATTAAATCACACGTTTTTCCTGACCCCTGGAAGATAGCTTTGGTGCGCCCAATCCCAAAAGTACCCAATCCTCTAACTGCAAAGGATCTTCGGCCAATTAGTCTTTTGCCCTGCTTGTCAAAATTTTTAGAGAAAATTGTTTGTAATCAAATTTCTGATTACTTAGAATCAAATGATATCTTGCCACCGGTACAATCCGGATTCCGCAAACACCGAAGTACCACAACTGCGTTACTAGACGTTACTGATGACATATTGGCCGCTCAGGATAAGGGAGAGGGAACTGTACTTGCATTGCTTGATTTCTCTAGGGCATTTGACACTATAAATACCTCACTGCTACTATCGAAATTATCGTATTATGGATTTGACACGGGGACTGTCAATTGGATAGCAAGCTACCTTTCAAATCGTCGCCAAATGGTTGACATTTCTGGTTCAAACGGCAAGCATATAAAATCTGAGCAGAGCGAAGTGTACAGAGGCGTCCCACAGGGTTCAATATTGGGTCCAATTTTATTTATAATTTATACCGCAGACATAATCGACGCGATACAGAATTGTAAATATCATATTTATGCAGACGATTTGCAGCTGTATATATCTTGTAATGCCAGTAAAGTACACTCAAGGGTGGATATGCTGAATGAGGACCTTAAGCGTATTCGCAATTGGTCACACAGTAACTCCCTAGCCATAAACCCGAGTAAATCAAAATATTTAATCCTTGGGTCTAGGCAACAAATCGATAGTTTGTCTGGTAATCATTTTACAGTACATATTGAAAATGAGCCACTAGAGCGAGTGTTTGAGGCTCGTAACCTGGGTTTGCTCATGGACGGTGAGCTACGATTTGAAAGTCACCTTTCGAACACTGTTCGCAATTGTTTTTACAGGCTTAAGGTTTTGTACAGAATTCGCGAATATCTGGATGTCGAGCTGAGGGTGAGACTTTGTGATGCATTGGTCCTGTCGAGGTTGAATTACGGAGATATCGTTTACGGCCCGCGCCTCCTGGCACGCACACAGCGGATTATACAACGCGTGCAAAACGCCTGCGCGCGTTTTTGTTATCACATCCCGCCCCGCGCTCACGTGTCTCCGTATATAAACGAAAATTGTATTTTAAGAATGTCAGCGCGCCGAAAACTGCATATGGCCACTCTTATGTTTGGCATCGTTAACCAACAGCAGCCCTCGTACCTGTACAGTAAATTAACTTGGTCGCGCAACGCCAGGTCTGCGGAAGTCCGACCGGAGAGGTTTTTGCAGCTTATTTTCCCTCCGCACCACTCTGCTGCTTTTCGTGGTAGCTTCCGCTACGCGGCAACGAAATGCTGGAACGATTTGCCTCCGCCAATCCGTGCGCTGAAGTCAAAACATAATTTTAAAATAAAATGTAAAAATCACTTTCTAGCATTAAGCATTGTATAGTTTTTATAAAACGTGTTTCTGCTTACCTTGCTCCAATGAGACCTCTGGCACTGATAACACTCAAAGGCAAAACGTGCATTGAACGCGGGTGAAACCGACGCTCTGACCGTTCACTTTAAACTTTTTTTATAAGGAATGGCGGTAACTACATGGGCCGGGCTGTGTTCCCACCCGACTACTAGCCATAGGAATGTTTTGTTACTTTTACTTTGTATTATGGTTTATCGAGGGTTATGTGATGCATTACAATATCAAAACTATTGAAATTGATAATTAACTCACTGCAATAGCCAAATTAACGTTTGGCTTGACTTGTTTCGGTTTAATTGGTTTAATGCGATTGAACTGATCGAGTGTTGCCATACATACTTCCGTGTATTTGTCAGCTTGTTTGTGAAGTGTTTTCCACTGGCGTTCGTGTCGCCACAGTGTATGTGTATGTGTTTTTTGTGTTTAGTTTTATAGTTTTATCTGGGTCCCACTGAAAAACAGCGTTGCGGCTTGCCGCAACATTATGCTGAGTGGGATTCATTTTGCACCATATCGGTACTTCCTTAGTATATTGTATTTCTCCTTGTTTTATATCTCAGTGTATCGAATGTGTGTAAATAAATGTTTCTCTCTCTCTCTCTCTCTCTCTCTCTCTCTCTCTCTCAATATGATAGTAGCGACTATACGTGTTACAAGATACCCCTTAAAAATATCAAAGCCAAAAATATTGTCCACCCTAGTAAACTGTCATCTTAGAAAACCATACTGGGGCTCTTAAATATTGTAAAAAATAATGTGATTGTATCGTTGTTATAAGGTCACATTTAACCTCCTTTCGGCTTTACGGGTAGTTTTTAGTGTCCGACCGAAGTTTCGGTTTCGGTTTCGATTTCGGCCAAAAAAGTGATTTCGGCCGAAGTTTCGGTTTCGGCCAGAATCCGGCTGAAACCTTCGGCCGGGCCGAAATTACTTCGCGGCCTCTCGCGGGTCTCGCATCGGGAGTGCTCGGCTTAATTCGGGCACGCTCAGCCGGGTAGGTATAGGTAATGCATCGGCGGCCGGCCCAGCTGGGACCAGCGACAGTAGTATGCATGCAGTTTTTTTATTTTGTTTAACAAAAAAGTAACTGTTCTCATATAAGAAATCCTTGCAATAACCTTTTAATTACGATTTGTACAGATGTATGATACGTCTTCAAAAATTTCGGTTTCGGTTTCGGCCGAAATCAGAAAAAAAACGAATATTCGGTTTCGGTTTCGGTTTCGGCTAAAAATCGTGTTTCGGTCGGACACTAGTAGTTTTGTAACACCCTGTAGACTGACCGCTTAACTGTGTCCTCGCCCGCGTGCTACAGGGGCGCGGGGCAGGCTTGCGCGGGGGCCGGGGTGCGGGCGGCCGGCGCACCACCCGCCCGCATCTCGGTCCCCGTTGTCCTGCCCCGCGCCCCCGTACCGCGCGGGCGAGGACACAGTGGTCGGTCTATAGTTATGGATTGTTGTACTGTTGTCCCTTAGACCCTAACGACGTGGACTCTCCGCGCAACTCGGTTAACGTTCAGGCGAAGTATGGTCAGATAGTGCAGTCGCAGACGGTCAGCCCCAACGCCGAAGATCTGTCCGTCATACTGGGCAACATGCAGGTAACCGTAGCGCCACACACACACACACACACACACACACACACACACACACACACATAAATCACGTCTTTATCCCTTACGGGGTAAACAGAGCCCAAGGTAACAAGACCTAAACCCACGTTCTTACCTAAGGCCACGTTCTTGCATGGGAACAGTGTTGGACCGTCAATGTTAACAAGTAACTGTAACGAATGGACCTCACGAGACAGGCTCAGCCTAGTGTGAAGGTCATAGGTAACATGTTTAATTTTGTGAAACTTTTTAGTAAATAAACTTATATTTTTTTTATTTTTTTACGTTTAGCATAATTGCGGGCGTGTAGGAAAGGGGAGTCAAAATAGTGATGGGTTGCTAGCCGCATCGCCTATAAATAAAATGATTCCTTAAATTTTTCATTCCCTGGCTGGGCTTTTAACATTTGCGCGGGAAGAGAAGCAACTGGTACATTCTATGTATTTCCTTTGCTCCCAGACCGGTAGCGCAACAAACTTGAAAAATTCAGTTTGTGATGTTTTCGTTTTTTTGATTTAGATAAAATTAAAAAAATTAAAAATTAAAATTGGTTGTGGAGGTCGAGAGGAGAGACCTTTGCCCAGCAGTGGGACACTTCCATAGGCTATTGAATTGAATTGATTGAATTAAGTAGATAAAATTTATTTGCCGCTCAGTATCAGATTTGGCTGCATGGGCTCATTTCCCTTTGCCTTTATGCCTTCTTGTCTTATATGGGAACAACAAATTAAAAATTGTAGTTGCGTGAGGTAATTAACGGGAAATTGTCAAGACTGCATCGTACTATCAATTGTTTTTTGTTCTTGTGCTTAATGTTATTTGTGCTTGATAAAGATGATTAACAAATCTGTGAACAGCAAATGAAAAATTTAAGTGAAAACATGTATTTCCTCAATTTTATTGCTTCCAAGCACCCGCTGGCTGCTCCTCGCCGTAGTTTACCGTGAAGTACACTATTGCTTTGAAGTAGGCATGAGGAGTTGACAGGACATGATTAGGACAAACTGACATGACTCCGACTGCGACTGGACTTATTAACTACAAAAAAACTGCATCAGACATAGCTGTATGGGCTTTGAACCCTTCGCCTACCCCGCGTGGAGAAAAACAGAAATAATAGGGAATATTCATGTTTTTTTTTCATCGCTTTCTATAGAAGCTCATTTATGTAATAAACAATATGAAAAACATATTTTTCAAATAACTAAAAATAACCGAGATATAAGCTATTAAAGATTTATCACCATCTCTTTCTAGAAAAAC
Source organism: Pandemis heparana (assembly GCA_963854515.1). Taxonomy (NCBI): domain Eukaryota; kingdom Metazoa; phylum Arthropoda; class Insecta; order Lepidoptera; family Tortricidae; genus Pandemis; species Pandemis heparana. The sequence goes on along the minus strand of OY978023.1, from coordinate 4,659,579 downwards.
GGACTTTTCATATGGCGTTTATATGGACGTTATGACAAATGACGTCACATGTCATATCGGATCTCTCTTTCTAATCGCTGATTAATCAGTAGTTTAAAACTTATATTTTCCGTATTTCTTGACCGATTTTACTTTCAATTTCACTTTTTGACATCTTTTTTACAATATTTTCATATTTTGTTAAGAAATGTGTTTTTTTTTTAATGCATATTCCGTATTGTGATGATGTACCCAGTTGTCGGGCGGCCGCGGGCGCAGCTTCAGCACGACGGCGTCGCCGCGCGCGGAGCCCGAGCCCGCCGCCGCCGCGCCGCCCGCGCCGCCGCCCGCGCGCGCCACCGCCGCCGTCAAGCGCAAGAAGTCCGTGCCCACACGACAGGACAAGTCAGTCGCACTGCCTTATACTGGACATGTATTTGGCCCCGTTTCGGTGCCTTGTATTCCTTTGATTAAAAAGTTATGTTAAGGGGCCGGTATTCAAGCGTTTCGACCGCTCGGTTTATGCGCCATTGTCTTCCCACAATTGACAACAATTCAAATTTGCTAAGCTAGTAAAATGAATATACCGTTTGTAGATTTTACACTGCTGATTACATTAAAAATACTTTTGATTTTTTTTATGCAGTAGTTTTTTTTATATTCAGGAAAAACAGTAAAAAAAGTTGGATTGCGAATGTTAGGGATATACTCATAGTGCCGTTAGTCCATTTATTACCATAGGAATTTAAAAAAAATATAGAACTGTCATGGTGTCAATGTCATGTTCATTTTTTATCAGTCCGACGGATTAGGTACTTGATTCTAACGACACGTTTTCAATTCTCTTAAATGTCGTAATATTTAATTATTGGTTTGATAGACGCTTTAATAACATGAGAGTGGTTGACTGATAGTGATAGCGGATAGCCGCAATCTGCCCAAAGTCGACGAATTTATCTTGTGTTGTGTATCTTGTGTTCATGTGCTTATAGTGCTTATTTTTTTCCATTAACGCCGTGTTTCCGCAACTTGGGACGGTACAAATTATTAGAGGAAAGGAAATAAACTCAAAGCATGCACAGTATTGCAAAGCAGCAAACGCAAAATAACAAATTCGTGAACGAACGACAATGAATGGTTGATAAACAAAGCAAGTGACATGACATGACAGTTCTGTTTGTAAGTTACTTTTTTAATTTTATATCATGCTAAGGTTACGACATCAGTATCCCTATCTTTGTATATACGGTCTTTTTAATGACCATTTCTTTAATAAATTATTAACGACGAATTTAAGTAAAACAAAGGAAAACCGAGAAACACGGGTAGTCTAATTTTTAACCAGCTATTATAAACACGAAAAAAACTTAAATACTTTTTTTTTGAAATGTTGTCAATTGTTATGCTACAGAAGGACGAGCCGCAACAACTTTGTATAAGCTGAATGTAGCATCGATACTGTGTTTCGTTGTCATAAAAAGTTAAGTCTCAGCATCATCTCTTTTAATGGTATATGCTGAGACGATAATGACAAAAAAAAAAACGCCGAAAGAACGCTGAATATTTGCCCTGAGGCTAACAAAAATAGATAAATTCCTTTTTTACATTTTAAACCTCCATGCCATAGCTCTACCAGTTTGGATTTCCGAAAACTGAATCAACAAATAACATCCATAAAAATATCAAAACTGCTCAATAAATTTCACGAAAATCGACCTATCAGAGATACAGACCTCACCGATAACATTACAACAGGGAGAGCTACAGCGGCACAGCCGAAGAGTTCTTCATCGACATGATGATCCAACGGCACGCACGGCTCCTGCTGTCGACCGCGCGGCTGCACGCGCTCGGCAAGATGGCGGCCGCGCTCGACCTGCACCTGGTGGCGTGGCTCGCGGGCGAGCGCGAGCGCGCGGCGCGCGTGGACAGCGCCGTGCTGTGTCTGCGCCGCCTGCACGAGGACTTCGCCTGGCCCTATCCGGCGCCGCAGGACGCGCAGCAGTACCCGCAGCGCAAGGGCAGCACCGTCGCCAGTGAGTATGGCGAGGCAAGATGGCGGCCGACGGCGCCTCATTCAGATGCGAGGATTCACTCACGATTCTTCGCTTGAAAGGTCGTGACGTGAGTCGTATCACTAAGTCGGAGATTGGTAACCGCGGCTCATGAGCCGAAGAGACAGAGCTGCGGCTCTGCAAATTCCTAAGGAAATTGGTGCGATACGACAGGCTCATGATTATAATAATTATGTGATTTTTATACGTGTGCCTAGGTTCGTATACGCCGCCAGCGGACTCTGACAGCCTGTGCGGTGACAGCGGCTACATGAGTCTGCCGCTACGTGCCGCGCCGCCGGGCGGCGTGCCCGTCTCGCCCGGCCCTGTCAGGTATGTTTTTTAATTTATGTCTAGCTATAAAAACAAAGCCCTTTAGCTGGTTTCAGAAATGAATCAGTTCACGTCGATTCTGTGACAACTGTGACCAGTCCCATTGCTACTTTAGCTCGTTAGTCTTGTGAGCTATGTCGATCACTGTGGTTCTCAATTTGGTTCGGTTTGGTGAATTAGAACTCACCTATGGATTGGAATCGTCTTGTTGTAGTTCGGTGGGCGAGGGCAGCGTGGCCGAGGGCGGCGTCGCGTGGGGCAGCGACGGCGGCGAGGAGCGGCGCTACGCCGCGCTCATGGAGCGCCTGCACCACCACCAGGCCGAGCGGGGCTCGCACACCGCGCACGTGCAGCTCAGGTCAGCCTCTCGTACTGTGCCACTAGCCGGACGGGGCGAGGAGCGGCGCTACGCCGCGCTCATGGAGCGCCTGCACCACCACCAGGCCGAGCGGGGCTCGCACACCGCGCACGTGCAGCTCAGGTCAGCCTCTCGTACTGTGCCACTAGCCGGACGGGGCGAGGAGCGGCGCTACGCCGCGCTCATGGAGCGCCTGCACCACCACCAGGCCGAGCGGGGCTCGCACACCGCGCACGTGCAGCTCAGGTCAGCCTCTCGTACTGTGCCACTAGCCGGACGGGGCGAGGAGCGGCGCTACGCCGCGCTCATGGAGCGCCTGCACCACCACCAGGCCGAGCGGGGCTCGCACACCGCGCACGTGCAGCTCAGGTCAGCCTCTCGTACTGTGCCACTAGCCGGACGGGGCGAGGAGCGGCGCTACGCCGCGCTCATGGAGCGCCTGCACCACCACCAGGCCGAGCGGGGCTCGCACACCGCGCACGTGCAGCTCAGGTCAGCCTCTCGTACTGTGCCACTAGCCGGACGGGGCGAGGAGCGGCGCTACGCCGCGCTCATGGAGCGCCTGCACCACCACCAGGCCGAGCGGGGCTCGCACACCGCGCACGTGCAGCTCAGGTCAGCCTCTCGTACTGTGCCACTAGCCGGACGGGGCGAGGAGCGGCGCTACGCCGCGCTCATGGAGCGCCTGCACCACCACCAGGCCGAGCGGGGCTCGCACACCGCGCACGTGCAGCTCAGGTCAGCCTCTCGTACTGTGCCACTAGCCGGACGGGGCGAGGAGCGGCGCTACGCCGCGCTCATGGAGCGCCTGCACCACCACCAGGCCGAGCGGGGCTCGCACACCGCGCACGTGCAGCTCAGGTCAGCCTCTCGTACTGTGCCACTAGCCGGACGGGGCGAGGAGCGGCGCTACGCCGCGCTCATGGAGCGCCTGCACCACCACCAGGCCGAGCGGGGCTCGCACACCGCGCACGTGCAGCTCAGGTCAGCCTCTCGTACTGTGCCACTAGCCGGACGGGGCGAGGAGCGGCGCTACGCCGCGCTCATGGAGCGCCTGCACCACCACCAGGCCGAGCGGGGCTCGCACACCGCGCACGTGCAGCTCAGGTCAGCCTCTCGTACTGTGCCACTAGCCGGACGGGGCGAGGAGCGGCGCTACGCCGCGCTCATGGAGCGCCTGCACCACCACCAGGCCGAGCGGGGCTCGCACACCGCGCACGTGCAGCTCAGGTCAGCCTCTCGTACTGTGCCACTAGCCGGACGGGGCGAGGAGCGGCGCTACGCCGCGCTCATGGAGCGCCTGCACCACCACCAGGCCGAGCGGGGCTCGCACACCGCGCACGTGCAGCTCAGGTCAGCCTCTCGTACTATGCCACTAGCCGGACGGGGCGAGGAGCGGCGCTACGCCGCGCTCATGGAGCGCCTGCACCACCACCAGGCCGAGCGGGGCTCGCACACCGCGCACGTGCAGCTCAGGTCAGCCTCTCGTACTGTGCCACTAGTAATGTACTGTGTGGCATGCATTAACGTGAACGAGTGTGCAGGTACTTCCTCCAGCTGATGACGGAGGCGAGCTGCGTGGAATGGGCGCTGGTGGTGGCGGTGGCGCTGCGCGACGCGCTGGCGGTGCTGCGCACGTGCAACGCGGCGCGCGCGCCCGACGTCAGCGTGCCCGCCGCGCGCCGGCTGCGCGCCGCGCTGCAGCACGTGGCCGCCTGGAGCGACACTGAGTGGTGAGCGTCTACCGACACGACTACATATGAAACTGTTGCAAATACAATCATTTGGGAATAAAACTACTGGGAAATTGAATCATAATTACAAAAACGGATAACAAACGTATAAAAGCCGAGTAATGCTCGACATTATGTTTCGGACTAATCCGTAGTCCTTCATGGAGCGCTCGCCCCGGCGGCAGCGAAACGAACACTGCGCGCCAACGCTCTGCCCGCGCGGCAACTCGACGCAGCTGACAGCGACGCACTACTACCCTCGTTTTCATCGTCATTTTTACTATTGTCAAAAATAGGGCAGCACACAATGTATGGTCGAAGCTTGAAGATAGGTTGTAAATGGTTGCTTTGTTTGGTTGAGTTAACTTAAACACCGTAGTTTTAAACCCACTGAAGTTTAATCCCGAAAATAACAAGTTATAAAGTAAAATGCTCAGCTGTGACCGATCGCGAGCGGTGTTATTTGTCAACTAAGTAAGTATGCGTTAAATGCTAATATTTAGGTCACGTGTCAGCAAAATACTGTACGATGTACTTCGTACATGCTCCCGAGGGAAAAGAATAGAAAAGTTTAATGGTTCAGCAGAGCATTCTGTACATAGAAAAATATAAAGTACCTAGTTAAAGTAAATATGATAATACATCATAGTAGTAAACAAATTAAAAGTTACAAGTAAAACAATATAATTTTAAATAATCAGTCGAAATCAAATCTCGGTTGTATCCGCTGCGGTTCACTGTAAACCGGTTCCCGTGACTGCGTGGAGTTCGGGAACACCTTCATCTCAATATTGACCTCCTTGCGATCTTGTTGCGCTGTGTCAGTATCAGTTCCCGGTGCAGGTTTTCGACAACATCTTTTCCTTATTACTATTCCAAGTACTACCAGTAGTATTCCTCCCAGCAACAGTGTGGTAACAGTGTAGTGGTGGATATCCCCGTGAACCGACATGGACGAGGTTAATGTAGAGGGCAGCTTTTCCTGTTCCTTCTGAAGGTTTAACTGCTTCTCTACTTTGTTTGTGTCTGCAACAGCTTCTATTATCCTCTCTGTTATGTTTAAATGCGCGTTACTCCAGCTCAGGTCGAACATGCTGTTAATTGAGGAATCTATGGTCGGTACATACATCGATTTCTGGTCCAACGTTGATTTGACTCCCAAGGTGGTTATAGGTGTATATTGTAGCATCCTTTTTCTGTAAAATACACCGTGGCTTCAATGTAATAACGCCTGTGCCCTCTAACGCTATCGGTGTAACCAGTAGGCTTATTGTCTAATTCGCTCGCAATCGCCATCGTCTTCATATTGACAGTTCATGTATGGGCTGACAATTGGCATCGGAATCAGCTAGCTGTCACATTCATACAAGAACTGTCAAAACGAACACGATGGCGATCGCGAGCGAATTAGACAATAAGCCTACTGATCGTTACATATTATACGAATTAATTGCTTCTCGCATAACGTAAACAGCCATACGTTCGGGTTATGTAATGACGTCCAAAGTTCCTTGCACTGCGAGTCCTTGATGACGCATGACAATGAAGTTTGCTGGCTAAAGACATTTGCTTCGCAAGGTGAATTAGCGTCGTATAGATTGTAGACTGGTTGTCTCGCAATACAGCTGTATTTATCTTCGCTATATTTAGTGCATTTTTTAATGTCGGTTTCTGTTATTCCAGTGTAAGTTTTCTTTATAAAGTTGATTGCTATATATTCCGAAGATGGTTCAACTATTTTTAATCGACCTTGCTTCATGAATGGTATAGGTATTACTCGATAAATAGTGTATTCGTCATCGTTTAGTAATGGAATGTGCAACTCGAACAGTAGGTAATGGTTAGTTATTCTTGCTTTGACATAAATTAGTTCGTAAATATCTTGAATATCTTCTTGCACATCTTTGACTGGAAGCGATAATCCTTGCGGCAATTTTCCTGATATAATGTTAAGTTGTTCGGCTAGTTGTGAGGCGGGGAACAAATGAGTGTCCAGATGTCCTTTATAGACGTTGCCCAAGGCATCCAAAAGTATCTCTTGAATTCGCTGTAAGTTGTTTAGAATTAGTGTTGATATGATAGCAGCACTATTGATGTCGTTTATTGCGTATAGCATTTGTACTCTGTTTTCGATTTTCATAACTTCGGCGTGCGTTTGCTCGAGGTAGGTATTTATTGTTTTGAATTGTTCATTCATAAATGCTTCACTTTTCTTTATGACGTTGTTTTCGGCCTCTATTATTAAAGTTTGATTCTTCATAAGCTGCAGTAGATAGTTGTCGTTGCTTTGTAACATGTCAATGTCATTTTCGTAAGTTAAATCCACCCTTCTTTAGAAGTTTTATTAGTTCCGCCACTAGGCTTTTTGCTGTGGCTATGGTATCGCTTCCGTAGACCAGGTCATCCATATAAAAATAATTTTGTAAAACATCAGCGGCTTCTGGGTGTTGTTCCCTCTCATCCTGCGCTAGTTGGTGGAGGATGCGCATGGCGAGATAAGGCGCGGACTTCATTCCGTACGTCACGGTGCATAGCTGCCACTCCTGTAGGGGCTGGTTGGGTGAGTCCCTCCAGATGATGGTCTGAAGTCGTTGTTGGTCTTCACTTAGCCAGATTTGCCGGTACATTTTTTCCAAATCACCACAAAACACATACTTGTATGTTCTCCAGTTAATGATTAAAGTAAGCATATCTTTCTGTAGGTTGGGTCCAGTATACATGAGGTCATTAAGGCTATACCCATTTGTAGCTTTATAAGAACCGTTGAAAACTACTCTGAGTTTTGTTGTGGTAGATTCTGCTCTCTCGACCCCGTGATGAGATAAAAATACTTGTTTCTTGTTATAAGTTTCCGTAGGCGCAGGCTTCATGTGTTTCATTGTGATATACTCATTAATAAAGTTTTTGTATTCCCTTGCAAACTTTTCATTTCTGCTCATTTTTCTCTCCAGTTGCAAATATTGTGCTAGGGCTTGTCGTTTTGTATCTCCTATGTGAGATTCATAGTTCGGCTTCATGGGCATTTCAACCACATATTTTCCGTCCTGTAGTCTAGTCGTCGTTTCGATGAAATGTTTTTCGCAAATTTCTCCATCAGTTGGAAGAGTTTGGCTTTCAGCTATCTCCTCAGTCTCCCAGAAGCGAGATATGTTCTCCAAATCGTTCAGTGTGACAAAGCAATGGAATGTTTTAACATTGCCACATAAGATCCACCCAACTCTAGTCTGTTGAGCGACAGGGTACTCGTTATGTTCGCCTCTCAGGACTCCATCTAGTATTAGTTCGGAGTAGATGTCGGCCCCCAAAAGAAGATCTACAGGGCCCGCGGCATTGAATTGTGGATCCGCTAGTTTTAAGTTCTCTAGATAGTGCCAGTTGTCCTTCGCAAAGGACGTAGTTGGTAGTTTGTTAATAAGTTTCTTCATCACTAATGTTTCTACTCGGAATTCGTAATCTGAATGTATGGATTTGCATTCTAATTGCAGTGATCCTTTGCAGTTTCCAGAAAGGGCACCGACCCCAGATACAACGGCGCTTCCTCTTTTCCTTGGTAATCTTAGACGTTGCGCTGCACTTTCCGTTATTAGGCTTACTTGTGAGCCTTGATCTAGTAATCCTCTTAAGTTGGTGTAATCTCCGTCCACAGTTTTGACTTTTAGCAGTACAGTTGGCAGCAAAACTTCTGTGTCCGCGTTTATTACATTGTTGACCACGCGCGAGGTTTGTGTGGAAGTTGGAGTGCTAAGTTGACGCGTAGTTTCAGCTTCATGCATGAGAGTATGGTGGTTTTTGTTGCATAACTTACATCTTCTTTCAGAAATGCATTGTTTATCGCCATGACTGTACAAACAGTTTTTGCAAAGTTGTAAGTTTCGAATCGTATCACGACGTCCAGTTGCGCTCATAAGCAAGAACTTGTCACATTGCATTAGCACGTGATCAGTTTTGCAGATCGGGCACTTTCGCGTAGTTGTCGCGAAGGCATTTTGCATCTTTTGTGACTTTCCGAAGTGCGATGACCTGGCTGTGTTGTAGGTTTTATGCATAAAATTGTTATTACGTGACGGCTGGATATTAATTGGTTTTTGAGGTTTATTCTGGGGTTGATATCTGTAAGCTTGAGATAGTTTTTGATTGCTGCTACTCTGCATTGCTTCTAAAGCCATAAATTTGTTTTCCAAAAATTTTGTGAATTCTTCCAGATCTGGTAACTCCCTAGGCTCCTTGAGAGCTTTCATGTACTCGTTATAAGTCTCAGTATCCAGTTTTTGCACGAGCAGGAAAACGATGATCGGATCCCAAGTTGCGACATCCAGTCCAATGTTCTTCAAGCCGTTAAGACACTCCCGCATGACGTCATGTATCCTCTTAATGCTTGCAGCGCTTGCTTGCTGTATCGTCGGTTGGTTAAGTAAAGTGTTCATATAGGCAGTAAACAGCAGCCGCTTGTTGTCGTATCGATGCGTAATTAGCTCCCAGCAGGTAGTATAGTTCTCAGCGCTGATCCCAAGGTGTTTGACCAGCTTTTCAGCCTCCCCCTTCAGTTTGGATTTGAGATGCTGCATCTTTTGCGCTCTCGAGAGTAGTGGGTTGTTATGTACGCTTGCCATGTACAAGTCACGAAATGTATTCCATTGGTTGTAGTCTCCGTAGAAATCCGGAATAATTATCTTCGGCGTTGCCTTTTCGTAATGTGCGCTATTCCATATTTTATGGTTTAGTTGTTTTCGTAAGCTGTCGTAAATTCTCTCCACTGATAAATATTTTTGTTTGTAGCTTGTGTCATCGTCTTGTAAGATGTAATCCAGCTCCCAGTTAACTTTCTCGATATGATCCCACTTAGCTTTCAATATGTGCAGGTTATCTTCCAGTTCCCACTTCTCCGTAACCCATTCAAGATCCATTTTTTCTACCGTTCGTTCGAAAGCTCTAAAATTGCAAAATTGCTGCCTCAGAAGGTCCTGCTGCTTCGTGACGTTCTCCCCATGTTGAGGTGGTGGCACTTGGAACACCACATCAGAAAAGTCGAAGCTTCCCGCTTCTTTAACTGGCGTTTTAGGCGTCGTTTCTGCCTTTTCCATAGTTGCAAGTAGAGTGGCTCGACGTCTTGTTATATCTTGCAAAACTTCCTCGTAGACCGCCGTTGTTTTTGCGAAGACATCATCTGTAAAGTATTGGATATCAAAGTAGCCGTTAGCTTCTAGTACCAGATGATTTTGAGTAAATTGTTCCCAGACAGCGTTAAGTGCTGTAAGCCGCTTCTCAAGGTACTCCAATGTTTTCCTATCAGAGCCATCTTTTTTATAGTTTGCGCACAGTTGTTTGATTTCACCAAATGTTATCTCTTGGCGAGTGATGAGTTCTCCAAGCTTCTGACTCATGATGAGTTAGTAGTTCTTACTATCGTAGTTAGTTAGTTGAAGTTAGTTAGTTAGTTGATGTTTGACCGTTGGTCGTTAAAGTTGGATGTGTAGCCGTTGGCACTAGTTCTCCAAGATCCCAAAAGTTTTCAGTAATCCTGGTTTCACTTCGTACGTCTCTCCGTATCGGTATGCACCTTCTCAGCTCAACTGGTGGAACCCGCTTGTGGGAAGCCAGTCAAACCGAACCGCAAACTTCACAAGAAAAACGCACTAGTTCTAGGTTCGAAGGACCAAAATGTATGGTCGAAGCTTGAAGATAGGTTGTAAATGGTTGCTTTGTTTGGTTGAGTTAACTTAAACACCGTAGTTTTAAACCCACTGAAGTTTAATCCCGAAAATAACAAGTTATAAAGTAAAATGCTCAGCTGTGACCGATCGCGAGCGGTGTTATTTGTCAACTAAGTAAGTATGCGTTAAATGCTAATATTTAGGTCACGTGTCAGCAAAATACTGTACGATGTACTTCGTACACACAATACTGATCACGTTACTTCGTAAAGGTTCGGTCACACTGATCGTTTGGTCTATACAGGACAACGCATTAGTCCGAAACATATGTCGAGCATTACTCGGCTTTTTATACGTGAGTTATCCGTTTTTGTAATTACACTTGGGAATTGTTGTTTTTGAGATGATCACCGAGAACGACGTACAATAATCGTACACTTTGAACGGGCAAGCTGAAGCCGTTATCTTTCCCCAGCCTCGGCTACAGGCCGTTCATGATGGCGATCAGCAACCAGATCCCGTTCCTGACGTCGGTGATCAACACGCGCGAGCGGCGGCTGTCCATGGTGGCGCCGCGCACGCGCACGCTCAGCACCAGCTCGCTGCAGGACCCCAAGCCGCCGCCCGACCCCAAGATATCGCCCCCGGTCAAGCCGCAGGTGGCACAGGTCTGTACACGCTGATATAACAACGCGACCGCCGCCTACTTAGCCTAAGTTACGGTCTTGCAAAGCAACGACGACGAAAGTTACGACCTGGGTGTCTTTAAGAGGCGAGTGTACAATTTTCTGCAGGGCCAACAACGCACTGGCATCGCATAAAGCGCTGCGGGTGTCTATGGACAGTGGTGATCATTTAACATCAGGCCTCTCTAACATAAAAAAAGCTCTGTTAATAACCGACTACGTAATGCTTCATTCATCAATCACCATCATAGCTCGGACAAGTCATCGCAAAAATATAGACACGGACATAGAACAAGATTCGATAGAGTCGTTATAGTGCACAGACCACCTACCCCATTAGACTTGTAATACAGGGCGGCATTTTCTGGATCTTATTTGCGCAATTGCGCCTATAACTTCGAACGCAAAAGCGCGCTCATTCAGTAGTGACCAGGAAACAGACCCGTAAGCAGCGTGTTACTGTGACCTAAAAACTACAATAGTAAAATACAAAAAAATGCCAGTTTGCGCTGTAAGGTGGTGTGAAAAAGACAGTCGCAAAAATAATTAGAAGAAGGATACTATCACGTTTCATCGGTAAGTACAAAGTATAATAATACCTTAATAACAAAAAATCACGGAGTTCTAATAACACTGGTCGCTAATAAGTACCAAGTCTATGTTTGTCCTTGTTTAGCACGCTTTGCGTCGCATTACATCTCTTTCTTGCATTTCAACGTCACGCGTAAGTAGAGGTGCGACCAAACCGTATCGATATTATTCATTCATTCAATTTGATTGTCTTTGAATTTGAAGTTATTTCAAAATCTTGTTTCGTAATTACTTTTACAAACATTGAATTAAACGTGATTGATTTAATGCACGTAAAACTTATTACTAGACAGTATGAAGTTAAAATGATTTCGTTCGTCAATTTGTCTATTTAATAATAGCTTCTGACACTGAAACTTCGGAACCGATTGTCATGTAATTTTTTTCACGCGTGTAAAGCGACGCGTATCAACTATGATAAAAAGACCAATGATATAACAGAGTAAAGATATGTTACGTTCCTAGCAAATTGCGTTTGAAAATAGTCGCGTTTGGATAGTTGTTTGTCACGTCACTCGTGGAGTTGTTTGAAGTGAACTGTCTCTGTCTGAACGAAGCGGTTTACCCTCCCACAAGAAGTTATCACTTCAACAGCGCGCATTGCTCCCAAAATCTAACCGGCCAGTAACTTATCGATAGTGGTGGCAATAACGGCTGTTTTGCAATAACGAATAACAGTTTTGCGTTATTCTTAAATAACTTATCGTAAACTGTTGTCTGTTATCCTGTTATATTGCTGTTTTACAAAACGATAATTGAATTAATGAACGAAAATGACTACTTGATAATTTTATTAAGAATAAAATAATAATTGTTATACTTATTTCGTTACGTTACGATACAACGCGCGACCGCAACGTAATGAAAACGTATGGGAACAAAAGCAAAGAAACGCTCTGTTATCTTGTCTGTTATTGTACTGACTGACAACAAACAGCAACAGCAAATAATGATACCAAAACCGCCAAAAGTCAGTTACGTTATCTGCTGTTGTAATTACGACCACCACTACTTATCGATATACAATATCGACATGCCCTCATCTCTTATTTCTTTCGCCGTGACGTCACCCCTGCCGCCCGCTTACGTCGCATTCCGCCAACGTCGGCAGAAGTGTTTGCTTAGAAATTCGTAAAGATGGCACGTCTCGGGGGTAGGTGGTCTGTGTTATAGTGTAAGTAAGATTTTGATTACATAAACAATATTGTTCTATTACCGTTGCGATTATTTAGCGATGACCTGTCCGGGCTATGTTCATCAACATTTCATGCGCTACAAAGCATCAAAAATACACTTAGATACTTTTTAAACAATCATGAAAATTTGTTGTATAATTTAATTCTAGGAAATCAAACAAAGTGTGCGTAAAGAGTCTCCCAGTTCAGTGCCAGAGATAACTCCGAGCGTGGTCGCGGTGCCCCCTCCCCCGCCCCCCAGAGAGGACTCTTCCTCGAGCTGCGTTCTTATGTAAGAGCTGTGCTTAACTTACTGTCACTTGGTCTTATAAATACGGAAGTTAGCCTGAAGTTTTATTACTAAAAAAGTGAAACTAAAACAAAAAAAAATAGTAATAAAAAAAATTATAAAATTGTAAATGTAATAGTAAAATTGATACATAAATTTTTTTATGAAACTTCAGTCAATTGTCAATTTTGTATCAGATATTAGCGTGCATTGGATTCTGATTGCCCTTCAACTAAGTATAAAATAGCTCAGGATGTGAATGTTGAAGTCAACTTTAAAGTAAATTGTATAAGCATGCGAAATATTGATATATCCTATGACAAGATGACCAAAATTGTATTATTTTATTTTATGAATATCGTGGTGCTGCATTGTCACATAATTTTCAATATTTAACATCTCATTATTGTTAAATTTACCTTATTTTATGTTACTAGTCTTCACTGATAACTAAGTAATGAATTCACTGTATTTATTGAAATTAATTTTCAAATTATTTATTTCGAAATTGATAATGTTAAGTAGGTACGTAAATTGTTAATCGTGATGATTAATGAAGGAATACGAATTAAATTAGATTTGTCTTCCGTCTCGATACTGAATGTTGAATACTTGTATTGGTAGAGATTACAATTTCGTTATTTAATAGGAACAAGTATAGAGCTGCTAAAGACTGACACCCGTATTCATTGAAAGTTGTAAAGCTAATGTAGCAAACTGCATGTTTTGTCTGTGTCTAACAATGGAATATGTCTGTGACAGAGAAAGACAAACATAGTTAACAAACCTTCATGAATACGGGAGTAAAGCTGCACATCCATCAGAGCTGAGAAAAATTAGCTTAGCGGTGAGCGAGGAAAACGGCCACCAATAATGATGTAGACAGTTACATCGGTGGTTAATACTCGGACGTAGATAAATTTGTCTAGGGCAACTAGGAGTAATTTACTAATTTAATTTACTAAAGTGCTGGAGTTATGCTGTTTTAAAAAGTAATTCAAAATTTTGTGCATATTTTTAGAAATGAACATTCTTTTGGCAATAATACGTTCTGAATGTAACGGATATCAAAATAATTGTAGCAATATTAAATTTAATTTAAATTCTGGTTAATGTGAATTAGAAAATTTGCTCATAAAGAGGTACCTAATTATTTTTGATTTGTATTAATGATATTTCTTTTTGCTCAATAACATTAAATCTCAGTAATATTTATTTTTACTGGAAATTATTTACTTATTTTTTTTATTACAATTTCCCACCACCTCGGTGCCAGTTTGTTAATAGGCTTATCAATTTAATATTTATCAATATTTTAGTACAAATTATTATTTATTTTATGACCATAATGATCATTATTAAAATTATTTAATCATTTTTATTGTGTAGTCTGTAGATTGAAGATAGTCATTTATATGTTCAGCATTTGAAATCTTTTGTAAATTTGTCTGGAATGATATTAAAGTTATTATTAGGGCATATAGCCGTGAGAGTAATAAGGAAGTACTTTATAAAGTGACGCTCAATAGTAAAGTAATGCTCAATAAATAGGATACTTTGGACATCCGTTGAACCCAAAGCTGCATAAATTGTGAACGTACTGAATGTTGTTTGAGCCATCTCCAGATCTTTGACATTGATCTCCTCCATTCGGAAAAGAGGAGTAAATTCGAGTTAATTGACAAAGCATGTAATACTGAGCGATTACGCGAAATCCACTCTGACATTATAGCCATTGAAATAATGTACTACAACATCGCTTCCTTCCTCCTATACATACCTTAAAATTTCATTTAATTAGAGATTATATAAGAGCGTCACGAAAGTACTTTTTATTATTTTTATGCATATAAGTAGTTTTAAATCACATTCCATACTTGGTAGATAATATTATTGTCAATTAACTTGGAAAACATAATCATACTCCATGGAACAGTTGACATGTAAGGTGCTACTAAACGTAAGCATTTTAATAATTTTAAAAAAATTGTATACCTACTCAAACTGGGGTTGCAGTGATTCAACACATCAGTAAATGCGAAACAACAAAAGCCTTAAGCCTTGTTAAACAGTGTTTCAGAGTGTATAAATCAAGTTGATATTTCTAAAAACAAAAATATGACATGACCGGCTACTTTGCCGATAAGAATATGACTCGGACACCCAGCTTTGAGTCTAATACCGGCACTCCACTTGGCGTATTTATCCAAATATTTGCGTGAGTGAAGGGGATGCACTATATTGTTTCTAGCGTTGCGACGAAGATGCCAATAGTGCAACGCGAACACGCAACGCCAAGTGGAGTGCCAGTATAAAATATCTACGCATTTATTTTATGTTGCCATCTTACACTCCTCTACTACTAATATCTGTCAATTTTTACGATAAGTCAAATTTTAGTTCAAATTGTATTACGCGCTTATCTTATGAAAGACATTGTGAACGAGACGTCCAGTTGATGTAAATTGCAAGGTTGGTACCACCATCATCATTATCCAAGTTTAAGATTACCAAGAATCATGGAAATTTGTTCATACCAAAGTTTAGAAAATAACATTTGTTGACATTAGTATGTATTGTCGGTAAGCTAAAGCTGAAACCGACATGAATGATATCAAATCAAATGTTGGCATAAATATCATCATATGCCAATTCTTTAATGAGATAAATGAAATTATTTCCATGGTTATTGAGTTTCAGAAGCAATAGCGTTCCATCAGCTTTTAGAGTTAGGTACAAAGTTATGGATTAGAATTTTATATGTGGTGTTTTGTAAGAAATCATTTTATTGTATATATTTTCCACGTATATTAGAAGTACAAGGAATAAATAACTTAATTAACAGGCTGGAGTTTTATTCTGTTATTCTAAGGGCCTGTCTCACCACTCCTTAACTGTCAGTTATCTATGATGACATCTCTGTCTGTTTCGTAGTAATAAATAGAGACGGAATCATAGATAACTGACAGTTAAAGAGTGGTGAGACAGGCCCTAAAACTTGTGAATCCATATTAAAACATTCCTGTGAGTCCTATACTGCAGTTTATGGTCTATTCAAACAATTGCTTCGACCGTGTAGATATATTTAAAAACTGGCTACTCTTTTAGTGGCTCGGTGTTGCCATACATTTCCTACGGCAACGTTCGTATTTCGTGCGCCTATTTTAAACCTTACAGTACTTATACATAAAAGTGAAATCTAAAGACTGACAAAACCATTAACACATTAACCAAGATCATTAACAACCAAAAAAAATTACGGTTGAACTTAGTAGAACCTCCTCCTTTTTTGAAGTCGGTTAATTAATGACAACGATGTTTTTGCTGCGTAATGGTGGGCTTAGACCAAACGAGCAAATGCTCATTCTATCAAATTCTGTAATTGTGCAAGAATTCTAGTACTTGGTTATTATTTTTGCTCGTTGCGCTCGTTGCTATTTTGATGTAAAATCCTGAAAACGGCTTTCGTTTACACTAAAAGATCAAGAAATAATGCTCTTGTTCAAAAGCTCTAGGTCTATGTCCTTTTGGTCTAATATCCACCTCACCTCTATGATTGCCTGCCATCTAGTATAGTATGCAGTAGTAACACAGTACATATAAGCACAAGCAGTAGGGAATCTTCGAACAAATCGGTCGAAACGAACGCACACATAAACACGCGCTTTTACACGGCCCCTAAGCAGATCTCGCGGTGCCGTCAGTCGCGCGTGGCGCATTGAGACGAGCGGCCGTGTTCGTTTTAAACATGCCAAGAGCGTATTGCGCAGTGTACGGCTGCTTGAACTCGGCTTCTTCAAAACCGGAGCTTTCGTTTTTTAAACTCCCTGCTGATGTTAAAAGGTAAGAATGATACTATATTATTATGAAATAAAATGTATATATTATTTTTATAACGAGAAATGTCAGATGTCACTTCTCCGACAAATGCTTTTTCTGTTAAATAAAACGTTTGGCTGTTTAGATGATAAGTAAGTAGTTGCCGTATATTATAGACCGTGTTTTTGGTGAAAAAAAATTCTACGGACTTTCATTGTTATCATCTTGCATCTATAGTATATGTACTAATATATTATAGAAAACTACACTTGAAGGATAACTTGTCAAATACCTATAGGTAGGGCAAACCTTGGTTAAATAAAACTATTCAATTTAACAAAAATTAAATCGACAACCCTAACGCTTTATTGGAGCGTAGGTACTTATTTCAAAAAGTAGGGCTATCTTCCCTACTGCTTTAGCTTATATATATACTGTGGTAGTAATATGTAGCACGCTGACCATAATGCATCGTCTAAATATACTGCCATCTACTGTCAGTTGGTGGAACCACTACGGCTAATAAATTTATAACAAGGAAATTGTAAGCTTGTTTAAAATGATCTTTAACTATTTTCAAACTCTTATTCGTAGATAAACCATGAACTATTACGAAGACTATTTGTTATTATAAAATAATTCTTTCAAAACAAATAATAAATAAGTAAGTATTAGTGAGTCATCGATGGCAAAAAAACATAGCGTGTATCCGAACGCAATTTAGTGCTTCAAGTTGGCAGTGCCTGTCAGTAGTGCATTGAACTGTCAAGACATTATACTTTTGGGAGAATGTAGGAACATTTTTTGAGTTTTAACATTTTATATCGTTGTTTTCCGTGATTATTTACTTTGTTTATGAGGATAAAAGAGTCGGCCGTCTAACTGTCACAAGATGGCAGCCACGGCGCAAAGCGAAATGTCTGTGGTGGAGCTGAAGGCTGAGATCGAGAGGCTCGGCCGCGAGCTGGACCAGGCCAGCAGCGAGAAGATCCAGTCAGCGCAGCTGGGGCTGGTGCTGCTGGAGGAGAAGTCCGCGCTGCAGCAGCGCTGCGACGAGCTCGAGTCGCTCTTCGAGAACACCCGGCACGAGCTCGAGATCACACAAGAGGTTAGTGGCCTACATTCTGTCGCATCATTTTCACTTTCCATGCATTAATCCGCACATTAAGCGTGCAGAAACGTTAAACGTCCCAAGCATATTTTATAATTTCGCATTCGGAAGTTGTACTACTTTCAAAAATCACAAGTGGAAACTTTTGTTGCTGGGGTAACCTACTTGATAAATGCTTCAAATTAATGTTCCACAATAACTCTTTCACTCTAAATTCTATAATAAAATATTATGTTTGATATGACATATTTTTTAATTTATTTTTATTATTAAGTCTGCCAGGCCTTACTGAACTTATTCTTGTTTGTGAATACTTATTAACACCCTTTCATATGACAATTTAAAGCATAAAACCTATACCTGTATCTACTTATAATGTAAAACAATATTTACCATGACATTTCTTGTTTTATAGAAATCTAATAGATAACTGCCTGGAGAATAAACTAATTAATAGAATAAAGGGCTAATTATAAATATTTTTAGAACAGGGTAACAAAAACACACTGAGACTATTTCCCAGGGTGTAATGATCGGTATAACAACAATTGATATATTTTCATTCAATATAAAAACATTTGATATAATTTCAAATGATATAATCACTCATTTCATATAATAAACGTTTGATATAATATCAAAATATCTATTTTTATTTCATATAACGATCATTTGGTATAACATTGATTTCATATAATAATCTATTGGTATAATCGTGATTTCATATAAAACTCATATTGCATAACTATCATGTGGTATATTTTTTAAAAGTAGCACGTAATATTCTAACCTAACCTAACCTACATAATCTGGTAGCACTTAGTTTAATGCACGTGCAAGAGGTTCAAGAGCGAGTCGACGAAGCCCCGCTGACGCGGGGCTTCTATTTCTGCTCTGAGGGTCACAAGGTAACTAACGAACCTACCCAAGTGGTTGTACGAGTTGGTGTGAGCAGTTTTTTCAATGCGGGGGGCACTGCCCCCCGAACCCCCCGTATAATTGTATCAAATTTGCGTTATAGCGACTAATATTATAGCAAATGTTGTTATACCCATCGTTACGCACCCTATTTCCCAACCTGTTGACCGCACCAATTTGTATTGCTGGGCATGAGAAACTTGGCAGAGAATACTTTTACTGATGTTGATTTTATTTTAAAAAAGTTGTTGAAAAGCGCAGTTAATTGAAGAAGTGTGTGTGTCTGTTTGTTGTTTAATGGTATGGAATAACAATTGAAATATAAAACATGTAATGTTTTAATCTAAGGTACTAGCTATCGCTGTTCTAAATTTGATCCAAATTCGTCAACATGAAGAAGGAACAAACACACACACTCACATCCTTACTCACAAACTTTGGCATTTATAATATTAGTAGGATAATTTATAACAGTTTAGTCACAAAGGAGTGCTTAAGCCTCATAAAAATTTTAGATGAAAAAAAGTAGGAAGTATGATAATTTATAACAGTTTATTGAATAACATACCTAAACCTTGTCCGCAGGCTTTGATGAAACTAGACTCAACACAGAAGGTGACAACACAGAGCGGCATTGACCAGGAAAATGCACTCCTCAACGAGTCTGCGGCCATGGAGAGCTCCCTCACATTACAAATCATGGAACTTGAAGGTGAAACCAAACAGGTAAAGTCAGAGATCCTTTTTTTACACTAGCTTGTATTCTATACTGAGCGGCAAAAAAAAGGCTTTTTATGTATGTAAGGTAATGAGTATATCAAAGTTGAGAGTAATGCAGAAGAAAAGGTTAAGGAGATGGTTGCTGTGGAGGTTGATTGTTGACAAAGAAAAATATACATTCTCAAAGCATTAGCAAATTAGGTGCAGTTTTAATTTTTAACAAGACCCTAGATCAGATTTGAAAATGTCAGCACATGTGGAACCACTATGTTGGTATATTATTATAATAGAGATTATAAATCATACAGGAAATGCAGTAAGTAAGCATTCATAGTTGTTTTTAACTACCCTGGCCTAGGGTTGCATGTTTAACTCTGTCACTAGTGTAGGGGTACAACTTGGTAACACTGACTAATGCTGCCTTGGTAACACTTATATTATAAGAGTGCCCTAAGTTCTAACATTGCTAGTCAGTTTATTTATACTAGAAAGGTTTAGGTAATTAACTGAATGGAAACAATTTTGACATGTCTTTTTATTGAAATATACTTGAAATATACACTTTAAAAACCGAAATCTTTACACTTAACAAATCAATTAAGAAATTACATTGCAGTTCATCGCACCACACCGCGCGTTTAGGTGCACCGCACGCCCGTTTGTCGGTTTTAATATAAAAAGAAGTTTCATAATTAATTTGTGAAGTGAAAAGATTAATTTTTAAAGTGTATATTTCAATAAAAAGACATGTCAAGATTCTTTACATAAATTTAGTTAAGTATCTAAACTTTTCTAGTATTGTAAGTAGGAGTGCCCCTGGGTCTGCCCCTTTAAACTTTTCAAGTCTTGTGTTTCTCAACGCAAAAAATAGTCGTGTGGATTGAAACGTGAGGCATAATTGTATTGTATGACCTCTCTTCCTCGCGTGTAGAGCCATTTATGCTTTTAGGTACTTATTTTCATGAATGAACAGAAATAGTTGCCTTGCTACTACAGTGTGTCTATAAAGTCGTGACATTAAAAAGTGGCAATACTGTAGTGTCGTCCCTTCCTAATCTATAGGTATAAGAAAACGGGACGACACTATATAGTATTGCCACTTTTTAATGTCACGACTTTATGGACAAACTGTACACACGCAAGGGGTTTTTGTTCATTGATTGGACCTCTGCAAAGTACTTTTGTTCAATCACTTGTTTTTAAGAGTGGTTGCCAGGTTATATTCCTGCCATTGTTCTTAAATTTAAATAAATACGAAATGTTTTCTTAATATTGAATGGTGCCGACGCGGCCGCTCATATGTGATTGTATCACTATAGCACAAAATGTATTGTATTGGCTGCCTAAAAAAGAAAACTATGTTGAGGAAGTAAGTTAGTGTATCTATCCTGTGCAAATGTGGAAAATTCATTCTTACGAAGTAGTACCTACGATTTCTCTCTACTAAGGGGACATTACGTTTCAACTTTCTAGATAGTCTAACTAAAGAATGGATGTATGAATCAATTTCAATTATCTGCAGTCTCGCTCTCAGTGAGGAAATAACTATTTAACTTAAAATAATAAATTTCTAATCGCGAAAACATACCATTTTTGTCATAAATATAAAACGCTTTCATGTGTTCATTATGTATTTAATTTCCATTTATTTTTATCTCATTTAAAACAATGTCTCTTAACTAATATTCCACTATGTAAATTCAGCAGCGAGCAATGAATACGGGAACAAATTTCGCCCCGTTTCTTTTGTATGCAAAGAGCTGTGATAATTAATTCGTGGGCAGGGCCTCCCCTACACTATCTCGACACTCAAGGTAGATTCTCATTAATGCAACGACCAAGCTGGGATGCGGCACAAGTTGACAGCGCGCTGTGTTCCAAATAACATAGGAAAATCATAATAACATGGTTATTCTAGTCTTAACTAAATTCACAGTCTGTTGGCTGCCTGTATTTGAATTTCTCAGATTGGCGCAAGACGCCATTTACGCTTCCGGCAAGTGGCAAAGCTGTAGATTCTTGTTATTTTTTTTTTCTTATTACTTTAGCGGGTTTATGTTACATTATTTAGTCATTTTTGTGTCATGTTTCACACAGTTAATTGGTTCGTTACAAATTACTATTTTACTACTAAAAATCCCTCATAAATTCCAAATTATTGTTTCACCATGGTTTTACCGCCAAAATCTTGTATGTCATTTAATGCTTAACACCCTCTGTCACAACGTTGTCAGTAAATTGAGGAAGCAAGTCATGCTCGAGCTAATTGAGTGTTCCTACTTATGTTCATTCGTGAACAATTTAAGCTGATTAGTCGCGCGACACCCGACTGAGATCACTTAGTTTAGACTTTACTTTAAATATTAAACGTCTTGGGCATACTTAACTTCGTAAAGCCCTGCTTACCTACTTTGTATTTAATTATTATCACACTGTTATACTTTTCATTGACATTAAGTCCCGAGTTCAAATTAATTTGGTTAACCTACCTGGTTTATAGGCTTATTTATACCAATAATTAGCTCCTTCAATTAGGATGTAAGGAGCGAGTGAGAATGTTAAGTCATCCACTTATAAACGCGGCAGTCTGTCCAGATATATCGTCATTACCTCGTTATCCAGACAGGTCTGACGAACAGTGCCTACGCGAGCTTAATGAAATGGGAGCAATTGATGCCGGTGATTCATGATCGTAGGACCCTCGGACGGCGCCCGCGCAGCGCCAGTGCGCGGCCCGCCTCCCATCACACTATAACCTCTTTTCCTGAATAAAGAGCTCGTTTTACACACGAAAAATAAATGTTTCCTTTGTTTATTCTAACAGCGTGATTAATCACAGAGTTAATCAGTGTTCTTTTAAGCGCAAGCGAAGCAAATACAGCGCTATCGGCCGTGATGTAATGCCGCGAATGGCGTAAGCGCTAGGCGGGAATCCATAACACTGATCCAGAAATAAATTTTTATTTGGCTGTCCTTGATTCGCGAGTTACTCAATGGTCCAGCTCTCAAGCAATGCACGGTTGTGCACTGGCGGCTTTTGAATAATGTCGTGCGTGCGGTGTGCCAAGTGTGTTGGGACTGTGTTTTGAGTTTGTGTACCAACGGAATGCGCGACTGATATTTGTGCGAAAATGGGCGACAACGGCGAGGTACGGCTCATTTGTTTTTGCATTATTTTCGACGCTCTTCTAAAATTTGTTGGTCTCTACAATTATTTTGTATCAGGGAAAACTTGTGGTAATTTTCCGTCTCTTATCTGCACCTTACTCAGTTTGTGGTCCCTTAACCCTTAATCACTCGTCTGAGAAGCTCTGTCTAGATATGAGTATAAGGCATGCAGAGCTGCTGGCCGTGGCTCTGTCTACCTCGGAAGACCAAGTTTGAACGGCATTAGGTATTGATACCTCTCAGTCTAAACCGAAATACTTTATTTGATGTCATAATTCATTTGTATTTATCATTTAAGAAGTGATCCTTTTAAGAAGTAGTAATTTTAAGAAGTGGTCCTTTTTAATTGTGGTCCTTAACCGCCGAAAAGATTTTGTTAGTATATCTCCCCTTAGACAAAGAAATAAATTAATTTATTTTATTTATATGAAGGGAGATTTTTAGTATTGTTTTTGTAATAAACGTAATTAAATGCTGAATGTTGATGTATGTAAAATTAAGAATAAAAGCTTTGTTTTGATAGGAACAACTAGATTTAGCCAATTTATTGTAAAAGCCGCATGTAACTTTTCACCGCTAACTGCTAGTGAATAATTGCTATTTACGACAGCGGAGACAAATGCTCGCTCGATGACAAATACCCGTGTTAAACAAAAGTTCGCAACACGTGGTCGTCTCCTTACTGAGCAGGTCGTCTGGCGGCTCGCTCTCTCCGTTAAACTGTAAAAGCTATCAGAGGGTAACAGCAATAATCCGTTCGAAATAAAAACACGTGACCGATCCTTCAGGAAGAAATGTTCAGCCGGCAGCGAACAAATACGTTATTTTACAGCCAATTAACTTCTCAAGCTCTACAAATGCTACTTACCAATATAACAGCTGTATAAGTATTCTTGATTGCCCTTGGTTCGGCCGGGCAGCACAATTTCAAAAGGATTAACCCACAGTACCCTACTATACTACTAAAAGAACGTAGTTAACGAAATTTCTCCCATAAAAACCGTTTTCTCAGCCTTTCTTTTGTACATTCAGCATACATTTGCTCCGAGTTTGCAGGAGGCGCCTGTCAAAGTTGTGTCGTATTTCACACGGTGTTTACTCACATAATGGATCATTGTTGACATGTTCCGCGGCTGGCGGGCTGCCAAGTGCCAACACGTTTAGGGTTGAACGCCGTTTGAAGGTTTGCACGCGGGACCTCATAAACGCCCTTTGCCTCGACGTTAATGCTGCGGTGGGAAAACCAACTTACATTTAGCGTTTGTTACGAATATTTTACTGCGCCTGTTGGTTAGTGAAATCTTGCAAATTTAATTAATTCACGAGTACATGCAATAATAGCTTACCGTCGACAAATAAAGTTAAATTAAAACTAAAAACCAAAAATGTACGCGTACGGCTTTTGAGAGACATAGAATATTTCATCATTGTAAGCTCTATTGTAGAGTTAAATTAAGTCACTGCCATTGTCCTGGCATTTATAAAAGCAATAATTATTTTCATAGATAGCCCGACGGCTTAAGGGTACGTCATATTTCGAAGGTATTTTGCTAATTTACATTCAAACGCGACATTTTACCTATTACGTGAAACCAATGGTTCTGCCTGTCTGCTTCTGATCGCTTGTCTATTTTAGCCGTTTCCGCTGCAGCGACATCCATGTGTAACGCAGGAAAGGATAACAATAAAGAAGCTGGACGAGATGACGCTCGTTTAATTTAAGACCGGCGCCCGTTATTGCTCATTATTTTTTATATAGCTCATAAATTATTTAGGAAGATGACCTTTCGTGGACGCTCAACGCTTGTGTTATCCTTTTGGGAGTGATATAAAAAATTTGTAACGTGAATGAAGAGAGGAAAATTGGTATGGAATAAATATGTATAAAATTTTACCGATTTGCAAGAAAAAAAAAGTTTCTATCGTTAAGCTTGGTTTAAATTTAGACAGTTTTCCATATATGTATTTTTTGATATAAAAAACTGTATGTTGGTATAGTGCACGTTATTAATTAAGTATGTCACGTAAAGACGGTGGAACTGTACACAATTAAGTCAGTTAATTTTCTGTTAAAAAAACAATTTGAAATGAAATTATTTATGCCAATTAGACCACGCGATTGTATAAATTTATTTAGCGGACATCAGTTATAATTTATCAAAGGTGGACATGATATGGTGGACGTGACATGAATAATGTGCAGTACAATATAAGAATGTTCTTCATTGCATCTGGAATTAATAAAAATCTTGAAAAGAATATCGTCGTTGTTAAGTAATGTAAATTAGTACACCACGAAACCCATGCCGTCATAAACCTTGCTCTGCAACAACGTGCAGCGAACATATGGTAGGTCATTTCTGTTATCACCGCGTATGACTAACACCGTTAGACACGCGTGCAGATATGGAGACCTTGAGATTTTTAACTGTTACCAAAGATAATGCGCAATTAGCATTATGATAACTCATACGTTATATAATTAAACTAGCGGTTGCCGCGACTACGTCTGTGCGGAATTCGCTTGTCACTGTCCCGCGGGAAATATGCGATTTTCCGGGATAAAATGTAACGTGTCCTTCCCCGGGATTTAAACTATCTCTGTACCAAATTTCGTTAAAATTGGTTCAGTGGTTGCAAAAATTCCCTAAATATCCACTCTTATGCTTTGTCTACATCTACACCAAGGGTCTTCAACCGGCGGCCTTTGACAAAATTAAATTCACATTCACCTACTTTGCCTAATTTTAGTTTAGAATGGAATGTTTTTATTATGTTGCGGCCCACCGAACCAATATCAGAGTATACTAGGCCCTTGACTTCAAAAAGGTTGAAGACCCTTGGTCTACCTACATCATGGAAAGAACTGTGTGCGAAATTTCAGCTTAATAAGTTGGGTTTAGTCTAGGCATTGATAAGTATGTCAGTCAGTCAATTAACAATTAAGGCTTTTTCATATGTGAAGTTTTTTTTTAAAGCTTCGCCAAGCTTTTTGACGATATATAATGTTTTGGGAAAAGCGACTATTACAAAAAGGAATTAATATTTAAATATGGGCGCCAGTTTATTTTATACTTTTATTGTTGTAAAATGCCTGCATTGCATGCGGGCCCAATCTTGCATGAACATATTTTGTTTCTCTTTTGTCCGATTTCTACACTTTATTGTTGGACTGTTTGGAATTATGCCAATTCAAACCAAATGGAAATTTGAAAATGGAAAAGCATGTTGGGAAGAGGTTTTCGAACGTTAGGTATAAAAAATATTATGTGGGTAGAAATCGCATTTTCCTATAACTGCTGTGCATATCTGTGCATCTTATCAAATGAGGAAACTTTTCAGTAATATTTCCTATAAACTGTGTGTATTAACTATGAATTCCGAGACCAAGCGAAGATTTGTAAGTTTGAAATTGTGCTAAACCTTTATGTACCTACTTAATATCGTCTGTGAACTCAAGTTTTTAGTTTAAATGCATTGTATTCAACTAATTATGACCCTACACTACCATCATTCGGGTGCGCGACACTGATCGATTTCTGTATTAATCAAAAAGATATTAGACATAGCTAAGCTGTGAGTAATTATTGCTTCTAGTAAGACCTGTAGTGCAAATTTCATTAAAGTCGTAGTGTGCCACAAAAAAAATATAGTGCAATTGACGACGTGGTTGGCCTAGTTGGTAGTGACCATGCCAGCGAAGCAAGCGTCCCGGGTTCGAATCCTGATAAGGGCAATATAATTGTGTGATGAGCACGAATATTTGTTCATGAGTCGTGGAAGTTTCTATCTATTTAAGTATGTATTTTATGTAAATCGTTGTCTAGTATCCATAACACAAGCCCTGCTGGAGATTACTTTGGTACTAGGTCAATTTGTGTGAATTGTTCCCTGATAAAAAAAAAAACTTTCTGTGCTCTAAGGTTTTTCACGGGTCCGTCGCACTCAGTACTCATGAGAACGAGGGACTACGCACCAAAAACTACCACGCGTGTGGTATAAGGTTTCAGCACGGCTAGCGCGAAGGCGCGCGAGAGCTGCGTCGCGCGTAAGATAGACCACAGGTCTCTTTCTATAGCGAACAGTAACAAAAGGACGGGTAGTCTACCTCGCGCGCTTGTGCTAGCTGTCCTGGTATATGAACAGTGGCCATTAGTGATGTGCCGGATATCCGTATCCGTGACCGTTACTTTTTAGCGTATTTAAAACTTTTAAGATAAATTGGCAAGGAAATACTTGAAACTCCATAATTGGTACATTTGAAATGCAAATATTGAGTATTTGACATCGTTAGCTGTCAGTACAGAGTCACACGTAACGGCACTGAGTAAAAAAATAAATGTCTGTAAGCCGTATCCATCCGTGGATATAGATATATTATGAATAATCCGTATCGGTACCCATACATACATACATACCGTCACGCCTCTTTTCCACAGGGGAGGCAGAGACTACTTTGTTCCACTTGCTACCCAACAAATACCCATCGGTACCCATAACCGTGGATTAGTGGAAATCATTTTCAAACTGCTGGACTGATTGTTGCCAATCATGGCTAAGAACCACCGCAACTAACCTGCTTTCGAATGAAAAAAACCGCATCGAAATCGGCCCATCCGTTTCAGAGCTACGATACAACAGACAGACTCGTACAGACATCGAATCGACGTCACACTTCTAACACCTCACTTTGTCTTTAAAAAGGAGCAAATTCGTCCCGTTTGTGACGTTCTCAGAAATGCCATATTTGTCATTGTTCATACAGTGGGCTTCATAAAGCTAATTTACGGGCGGCACACCTCGCCCGCTAATTCCACGGATTGACTGCGCCGCGCCCAGCCGCCCGGGACCCGGCGTGACTTGGTAACAATACTTTGGGGTGAAATTATTCCATTATTACCTAGTCTAGACGTCGCCTACGCATTACCTATTTAAGAGTAATTCGGCGTGGCGTTGGTCACTAGCGGCAGTTTTGCATGTCCCTCTATGTAGATAATACAAACCATAGCTAATCCAGTTGTCAAGCAGTTACACGGCTGCGATCAGGGGCCTTACCATGACGACTTAATGGGATTCAATCCCGACTCAGTTCAGGTTTTAGCTGTCATTTTTAGTATGGATATGACAGCGAGCGGACCTAAGCTGAATCTGAATTGAATTAGGTAATTAATTATATACGAGCCGGCACGTAATTCTAGCGATGACGAGTCACGTGGAGGGGATCTGCGCACCCACGGATACCGTAACCGTATTTTATACTTCTGCACATACAAGGTCATCGCTAGACTTACTTAGTTTTACCACTAAACTGGCTTAATTTCAGAAACTTAAGTCCAGTCATTTAATTTGTTTAATGAAAGTGCCGGCACGTAAGTCTAGCGATGACCGTTGATGCGCAGTAGTCGAAAATAAGGTAAGGCCGTCTTTAAACTATTTGAGGCCCTGGGCACATTAGGATCATGGGGCCCCTATGACCTAAATATCGGTTATCATTTGGTAATCTGGCAGGAACTAGGGGGCCCCATTCGATCGCGGGGCCCTGGGCACGTGCCCATAGTGCCCAGTGGAGAAGAGGGGCCTGCCGGGCGGGCGTACTCCACGTTAGACTTACGTGCCGCCACCTGTAACCAGGATCCTTTTGTTGACTGCCATACTAGAACTTGCAAACGAATACTAATTTATTCCATCGCGTGTAATTTGTCTGTTGTAAATCGCGAGGCGTGCTGATTAGTGGACGATGACCTATTAGCGGAGACTTCATTAACGAGCCCCGAGACACGGAAATCTAGAATGTTCTAACCTGATTTTTACTGTGCGTATTTTAACTCGGCATGACGTTGACGCTATTGACGTAAAGCGACGTACAATAGTCACTAATGATCCTAAAAATGTAAAGACAGACTACGAATATTTTGGGGTAACCTATCTATAAAGAAAGAATCAAAGAAAGACAAATATGTAGTTTATTAGGTAACTTCTAAATTGTAACTTGCAGCTTTGTAAAATAGGGCCCTGGCTAGTCCATTATTCGAATAATTTTCCCAGTCATATCGCCAGAGGCTCTTTAATACGTCGTAAGTAGAAATTGGTTCCATTTAAAATTTGTACGGCTAGATTAAATATGTGTTTGACGATGTTAATATTTAACGAGGCAGACTTTACACGGTATACTAGCACTTCCACACTCATAGCACACGGCGGCCACGACGTACAAAATCCGTGTTCTGAAATGAACACAGGCACGACGTCGTCTGTACACGCGTCAATGTGTGCGTAAGATACAGAGGGCTGTCTATCGCAAAAACCTAGTACTATAAGTACTACCAATGACATAAATATACTAAAGATATGGCTTAGATGTATGCAAATAAATGTACTTAATCGTTATCTATTTATTTAAACGTACTTAAAATGTGTCTGTCTGTGTATTTAAGCATTATTATTTTCAATTTTACAATAGATGTACGACAACAAACTTAAGCGAATGATTCTGTAGTTATTTCATGTATTAATCGCGATGATTTCAGAAAGCATTAATTTTCTAATGTTTTATAAAATTAAGTAGGTAGGATAGGTTCCCGAACTTGTGACGTGCGGCCGACATACATCGCGTCGCGAGCCCTACTAGTTGCCAGCAGCTTTCCGGCAGACTGCGCTTGAGGGGTGGGGTAACTCGAATAGGTGCGGGGCGGAGCGTGGCCATTCTGTACGTTAGTACTATTATATATTCTGTGCTCATAGCTATAATATTGACCTTATCAGAGTTTGATCTATGATGTTCCTATTTATTTCAACAAGTGTTTCCACTCCCCGTCGATGTCACGCGAACCTATGGCTAACCCTCTTATTCATAAACGCTCTATAGGCTTCTGCTAACTTAGCAATCGTTTGTCCTTATCTGTGAGTCTTTTCTGTATTTACGTTGCATTTTTTATTGATCTTTGCGCGACATTTCGACTTCCGTTGTCCAAGTTATGTGTAAGTTATGTGCGTTCTACCATTAGTAAAAAATAATAAACCTAAATAGGTTTTTAATTGCTATCACGATACCATTAGTATAAGACGTCAACCAATTTAAAAGTAGTTGCTTTTTGTGATGGACACGCCTGCTTTGTCCATGCTTACGTAGTTATAGTCAAACTGAAACAAAAAGTAAACTAAATTTCGTAGAAGAAACCAGAGAAAATTGTATACATTACATAGGTATATTGTCCGTGAATGATGATCATCCACAACTCATTTATTTATTACTAGCTTTTTCCCGCGACTTCGTCCGCGTAGACTTCATTTATTGACAAATAGCTTTTGGCCACGGCTTCGCTTGTGTGTACCAGGAGTATTTCAATCCCGTTTTTTTCCCGTTCCCGTAAGAATTTCGTGAAATGCAAATCCAAATAACCCACTTGCCAAATTTCAGCTTTCTACGACCAGTGAAATGAAAAATCCCGTTTTTTCCCGTTCCCGTGGGAATTTAGGAAATTCCTCTCTTAATGCTTCTTTATACTCTCCAAACAAACTAAATGCCGAATTTCAGCGTTCTACAACCAGTAAAACGAAAAGTTCCGTTTTCCCGTTCTCGTGAGAATTTTAAAAAATGATCTTTTATAGCTTCTCTACACTCTTCAAGCAACCTACATGCCAAGTTTCAGCTTTCTACGACCAATAAAACGAAAAATTCCTTTTTTTCCCGTTCCCGTGGGAATTTTGGAAAGTCCTCTCTTAATACTTCTCTACACTCCCCAAGCAACCTACATTTCGAATTTCAGCTTTCTACAACCAGTAAAACGAAAAGTTCCGTTTTCCCGTTCTCGTGAGAATTTAAAAAAATGATCTTTTATAGCTTCTCTACACTCTTCAAGCAACCTACATGCCAAGTTTCAGCTTTCTACGACCAATAAAACGAAAAATCCCGTTTTTTCCCGTTCCCGTGGGAATTTTGGAAAGTCCTCTCTTAATACTTCTCTACACTCCCCAAGCAACCTACATTTCGAATTTCAGCTTTCTACAACCAATAAAACGAAAAGTCCCGTTTTTCCCGTTCCCGTGGGAATTTCAGGACATTGTCTCTTAGTGCTTCTCTACACGCATCAATCAACCTACATGCAAAGTTTCAGCTTTCTACGACCAGTAAAACGAAAAATCCCGTTTTTCCCGTTCCCGTGGGAATTTTGCAAAGTCCTCTCTAAATGCTTCTTTACACTCCCCAAGCAACCTACATGTCGAATTTCAGCTTTCTACAACCTGCACTGCAGTATAACAAAAAATCCGGTTTTTTCCCGTTCATTTCCGTCAGAATTTTGGGAAATTCTTTCGTAGTGCTCCCCTATACTCCCCAAGGAACCTGAAGGCCAAATTTCAGTTTTCTACGATCATTAAAACGAAAATTCGATCCCGTAGAACTGAATATAAATCTCGTTTTTTCCTTATCCTGTTGGAATTTTCGAAAATCCTTAAAACTGTTTTTTACTATTATAATCACCTACTTCTATGCCAAATTTGAAGTCTAGTAATTATAGTTCATAGGATTTCGTTGAACTGAATATATAAATCCTGTTTTTTCCTTATCCCGTGAGAATTTCCAAAAATCCTGAAATTATTTTCTTAGTTTTGTAATCATCTACTTGTGTACGAAATTTGAAGTCTATATTTATTAAGTATAGTTACTGAGATAGGGTCATTCGGAATCGAATATAATAAATCCCGTTTTTTCCCGTTCCCGTGGAAATTTGTGTGTGTGTGTGTGTGTGTGTGTGTGTGTGTGTGTCAGGTAGGTATGTGTGTGCAACCCGATAAACCGTACAAACAATACTACCCACTATAATATAATAATAATAATACCCACGTTGATTTTCAGACTTTGTCACCCCCTATCCCCTTTTAGAGGTTGAATTTTCAAAAAACCTGAAACAGGTATTTACTCATTTATCGTTAGGATTACTCCTGTGAAGTTTCGAATAAAATAGTCTAACTAATCTTGTTTCCCCATACAAACTTTGGACCCCCATTTAACCCCTTTAGAGACCGAATTTTGAAAAATCCTTTCTTAGTGCACCCCTAGACCTTATAAGGAACCTACGTGCCAAATTTGGAATCTCTAGAACCAGCGGTTTGGGCTGTGCGTTGATATGTCAGTCAGTCAGTCAGTCAGTCAGTCAGTCAGTCAGTCAGTCAGTTTCTTCTTTTATATATTTAGATTATTATACTAGCCTAATTGAGTGTCCCACTGCTGGGCAAAGGCCTCCCCTTTTTTCCGCCACTCGTTTCGGCCGAAGGCATCCTCCTGCCACTCCACTTGATAAACGATTTAATTTTTATACCTACTAGAGGTATCACCAATTAAAACTCAGTTAAATATCATGTTTCTATGAACAACGTAGGTTTTTGTTACAAATCTTGAAGTACATAAAAATGTGATGTGGTCGACATATTACGCCATCGCTGAGAAATGATACCAGCTGTTTTTTTCCTATTTTAGCGTTCAAAATATATTACTAAAAATATAAGTACAATTTGGGACCTTTGTTATTATTATTAGCAAGAAAGAAGTCTCAATATTTTTGAACGTCCAATCATCCCATCGCCCATTAGCAATAATAGTATACAAATCTAAAAAAAAAAAATCGTTACTGACCATCGTTAATTTGGCCACAGCTCCGGCACGAACTGGATCGTGTGGTGAACGAGCGAGACCGTCTGCTGACAGAGAGCTCCGAGCTCGGCGTCGACAAAGCGTCGCGGGAAGCCGACCGTGTGGCCCTGCGCGCCGAGCTGCGGGAGGCGCGCCAGCGAGAACAGAGGCTGCTGCTTGACATAGGGGACCTAGAGGATGAGAACATATCGTTGCAGAAGCAAGTCTCCGCTCTGCGGTCGTCGCAGGTAACTAATATTTGTAGAAGTGTATTATTTTCAAACCACGCAAGTCATAAGTAAAAGTACGTGGTGGAGAGCGTGACTTACTGCTCGATATAGTGGAAGTGTCTGTACTGTTACAAAATTGCAGTACGTTTTAGACGTCTATGTTAGTGTGGTAAACTGCGGGAATAAATGCAGGGGACAATATCGGTAAAGAAGAAATCAAGTCTAACCTAAATCGAACTTCCCATAATTTTTGTATCTGTGAAGTCTAGTGGACGTCACGGACTCTAAGGGCCTGTGTCACCACTCCTTAACTGTCAGTTATCTATGATGACGTGTCTGTCTGTTTCGTAGTAATAAATAGAGACGGAATCATAGATAACTGCCAGTTAAGGAGTGGAGAAACAGGCCCTAAGGATGGCTGAGGTATCCCGCAACGAAGGACTCGCTTCTAGCTGTTCAATCTGACGCTGCCAAACTGTCGCCAATGGCTTCTTTTTCTTCGTTCCAGGTTGAGTTCGAAGGTCTCAAGCATGAGGTGCGTCAACTGCGCGAGGAGGCGGAGAACCTGCGCGCGGCGGCGGACGAGACGGCGGCGCTGCGGCGCATCGCGGAGCGGCAGCTGGGGGAGGCGCTGGAGGCGCTGCAGGCCGAGCGGGAAGCCAAGTTCGCCGCCAAGAAGGAGCTCGACGCGCACCTCAGCCGCGAGGCCGCCTACAACATCACCAACCTCGCCTACTCCATACGCGGTAAATTCTCTTAAGCTTCGTCGAGGCTGCTCGGCCTGAGGCATCGGACCGATACACGTTGCGGATCAAGCTGAGGCTTGTCGCCTCAGCTTGATCCACAAAATATGGCTCGGCTCGAGGTTCGAGGAGCCGAATTTGCCTCGGGTCGCGGCGCGCCTCGGGTTGAGACAGCGTCTCCACTGGCGCAGCCTCGGAGTGAGGCAGCCGCTCAGCTCGAGGCTGCCTCAAGTGGATACGCTTTAGCACGTAGCGGTAGTCGTCCATAAAATTAAATACTCTTTATTGAGCGTTTTTTTTCAGACTTCTTCGCTTCTGGAATTGTAGGTAAATGTAGAAGCCATTTGTAAGCTTAGTTCTTTCTGTGAAACTCCAATAAATCTAGAGATTATAACTAGTAACAAATTAGTTCTTTTAACCCATTCATTGCTGTAGACGTTGTGTTTAGATCGACGTCAACGGCAATGAATGGGTTAACAGAGGAACTAAATAGCCTGGGACGACTTCGTTGACCTTATGGTCAGTACTTTTGAACGTTAGTTTTGATACAAAACGGAGGATTTCGACTGTAGCAGACAATATATGCTTTGGATACCCCCTGTTCCTTCAACGTCGAATGTCTGTCCCACCAGGAATGCCAGAAGACGGCGGGTCGGACGAGGGCTCCCCCGGCGCGTCCAACTCGGAGCTGGCGGCCGCGATGGGCGAGCACCATGCCGACTTGTTCTCGGAGGTGCATCTGCACGAGGTCGCGCGCCTCGAGAAACAGCTCGAACAGGCGCACAACGAGAACGTATGTTACATTGTCTTATATTATACTATCCAGTAGTAGTACATAAGTGAGTCTATGGTGGCGGTTTCACTCTCGTAAAGGAATAAAGAATGGGCCAATTTCATATCGCGTAGGAGATTCGTGTGTCTAAATTTAATCTTAATCTTAATATTGACTGCTCCAATTCATATATCAAGCAGGACAAACAGAACAAATAGAAAAGAGATAGAATGTCATAAGGCACATCATAAAAGATACCTAGATATAAATAAACCACAAGAAACATTATTAAATATCACCAGACCATAGTCTTAAGAGGTTGCATTCCTACTGAGCTGACAACGTCGTTTTTTTGGTGTTTTTTTACGATAATTTCACGGAAATTGAATGAAAGTTTCAAATGTGCGTCTGTAGTGCACTTCGTTTTTAGTGCATTAATGTGTCTAATGCAATAATTGATCGTGATGGACTTTTATTTTCGTATTAAAGGGATAAAATAATATATCGCGTTTAATAAGAAAATAAAAGTCTATCATGATCAATTATTGCATCAGACACATTAATAGACTAAAAGCGAACTACAGACGCACATTTGAAACTTTCATTCCATTTCAGTGAAATAATCATAAAAAAACACCAAAAATGCGACGTTGCCAGCTCAGTAGCGATAAACGCTCTTAACGCACTTTGAATTAGAATCTCTTGTAAGAACCGTCCGTTACATGAATGGCATGTCCCCCGCAGAGCCAGCTGACGGCGTCAGTGCGCGCTGCGCAGGCGACGGCGGAGACGGAGAGCGCGTGCGCGGCCGTGCTGCGCTGCGGGCTGCAGCGCGCCGCCTCGCGCGTCACCGCGCTCACCGCTCTGCACGGGGACTGTTCGCCCGCGCCGCTGGTGAGGACTTATCACACTTCGTTGTCATATTAATATGTATTCTGCGGCTCAAAATTTGGCCCAATGTCCATACAAAATTTCCTATATTGCACACGTATGTGGGCAAAATTTTTAGTTGTTCAGTATATTAAGAGGGTGCATCCGTGCTGAGCTCGCAACGTCGCATTTTTTGTGTTTTTTTTGCGATTATTTCACAGAAATTGAATGAAAGTATCAAATATCCGTCTGTAGTGCACTTCGTTTTTAGTGTATTAATGCGTCCAATGCAATGATTAATGGTGATGGACTTTTATTTTCGTAATAAAGGGATAAAATACTATATCTCGTTTAGTGAGAAAATAAAAGTCCATCACGATCAATTCTTGCATTAGACACATTAATACACTAAAAACGAAGTGCACTACAGGCGGATATTTGATACTTTCATTGAATTTCTGTGAAATAATCGCAAAAAATCACCAAAAATGCGACGTTGCGAGCTCAGCACGGGTGCACCCTCTTAATGAGAAGTCATGTAAAAATTGGTGAAATTGCGGACTGATGTATAAAACCGACTTGAGCACCTGTTTTAGGTGGATTATGGAAAGCAGGTCTAAAATTGACGAAATAATGAAAGTGTGAAAGAAATGGAAATCAGTTTTAAATTGACTACTTGAATTCAGTTCAAAACGTCTGCTGAGTTCTTCATTTTGGAGGGTTTTGGGAAACGGTCATAAATTGAACAAAATTCACGTGTACCTAGGATGTGAAAAAATCTGTCTGTTTTTCAATTTCTATCGATAGCTAGTAAGCTAGACTAGATTATTATTGAGTACCTAAAGATTTCGTAGAGACGTTTTTGTTGACTCAATTTATACCAATAATTTGGGGCTAGAGCATAGAGACGCTTATCGCATCGAACGGCGACTTTTACACGGGTTTCCCTGAAACGCAATTATTTATCAGCTCGCGCCAGATTCCTTCATGGAAAGCGGAGACCACGAATCGTCGCTGATATCTGTAGACCGACCGCTCGAATGAGTTCTCGCCCGCGCGGTGCAGGAGTGCGGGGTGGGACGACCGCGGGGGCCGAGAGAGGCGGGCGACAGGCGCACTACTCGCCCGCACCTCTCGGTCCCCTCTGTCGTCTACCCCGCGCCCCCGTGCCGCGCGGGCGAGGACCGAAGCGGCCGGTCTGTACCTGCGTGTATCGCAGGAGGAGAAAGCGGAGGGCGGCGTCCCCCCCCGCGCGGCGGCGTGGCTGACGTGGTGGCGCGTGTCGGGCGGCGAGCTGGGCGCGCTGGCGGGCGCGCTGGCGGAGCTGCTGGGCGGCGCCGCGCCCGCCGACGCCTCGCCCGCCGCGCTGGCCCGCGCCGCGCTGGCCGACCTCAGCGACCGCGTGGCCGAGGCCGAGGTGCGCGCCGCCGCGCTGCAGGCCGACTGCGACCTGCTCAGGACGCTCGCCGGAGGTAACCCCGCACCCGCACCCCGCATGATGGCGGCCTGTCAAATTGCGACAGAGTTCTACCACAGTATATATATAAGCTAAAGCAGTAGGGAAGATAGCCCTACTTTTTGAAATAAGTACCTACGCTCCAATAAAGCGTTAGGGTTGTCGATTTAATTTTTGTTAAATTGAATAGTTTTTTGTCGAGGTAGCGCTATAGGTAATCTCATCTCGTAAGGCCTGTTTTAAAGTAACTAGCTACACTTAATTAAGTGTATTAGGGTTGGCACCCATAATTTGTGTAAAAAAGGAACAAACGTTAATTCGGATTCTATATTAATTTAATAATCGAATGAATTATTTTATTTATTTATTATAGCCTTTTTATTCCGAATTCGCTACAATTTTAGTAAGTACTTACATGTTGTTGTTGTTTTTTTTTTTTAAATATTAAATTGTCGCGTAATTCGGCGTGCCTCATGGCATAGGCCTCCTCCGTGTATGGGAGGGCTTGGGCTATAGTTTCCACGCGCGCCCAGTGCGGATAGGGAACTTAACACACACCATTGAATTTCTTCGCAGATGTGTGCAGGTTTCCTCACAATGTTTTTCCTTCACCGAAAAGCTCAAAGCAAATTTCAAATGTAATCGAATGAATTAACTAGTTTAAATAAATATCAAAAATAAAATAAATAAAATAGGGCATTTAAAAAAAAACTTCAACATTTTAAGATTTTTTATTTGTCGGTAGGTAAGTATTATATATTACTTACTGAAAAATACTTTCGCCTGCTAGTTTGCCCTACCTATAGGTATTTGACAAGTTATCCTTCAAGTGTAGTTTTCTATAATATATTAGTACATAAACATATACTATAGATGCAAGATGATAACAATGAAAGTCCGTAGAAAATTTTTTCACCAAAAACACGGTCTATGATATACGGCAACTACTTACTTATTATCTAAACAGCCAAACGTTTTATTTAACAGAAAAAGCATTTGTCGGAGAAGTGACATCTGACATTTCTCGTTATAAAAATAATATTATACATTTTATTTCATAATAATATAGTATCATTCTTACCTTTCAACATCAGCAGGGAGTTTAAAAAACGAAAGCTCCGGTTTTGAAGAAGCCGAGTTCAAGCAGCCGTACGCTGCGCAATACGCTCTTGGCATGTTTAAAACGAACACGGCCGCTCGTCTCAATGCGCCACGCGCGACTGACGGCACCGCGAGATCTGCTTAGGGGCCGTGTAAAAGCGCGTGTTTATGTGTGCGTTCGTTTCGACCGATTGGTTCGAATATTCCCTACTGCTTGTGCTTATATGTACTGTGGTTCTACGGTGATACGTGAATACATTTCCCTCACTGTCCTGACAGGGTGTTGCAAATGATCTACTCCAAACTCCAACGCAACTAACTACACGACGAAAACCAAATAATATAGAAAAAAATACCAAAGCTACCGGCGACTCATCCCTCCATCGACTCCCATTATGGACGCATACAGACTAAAATCGAAAAAAAAAATGAGATGCCAATATGAGGCAGAGACGACTCCTCATTTAATTAAAATCTTGTTTTTCACAGGTGCGGGTCGCGCGCTCTCGTCGGCTGCGCCGGCGCTGACGTCCGCGGCGGAGGCGCTCGCGCAGATGTACCACCACGTGTGCGCCGTCAACGGGACGCAGCCCGAGCGGCTGCTGCTGGAGCATGCCGCCGGCAACGACGGTGAACACCTTTATAACTTGAATACTTAGAGAACAACTGTCTAACTGGCTCGAGTACACTTGGGGAACGTCTATCCAATTGACTCGAGTACTGGGCAACAACTATCTAACTGGCTCGAGTACTGGGCAATCACTATCTAACTGGTTCGAGTACTAGGCAACAACTATCTAACTGGCTCGAGTACTGGGCAATCACTATCTAACTGGTTCGAGTACTAGGCAACAACTATCTAACTGGTTCGAGTACTGGGCAACAACTATCTAACTGGCTCGAGTACTGGGCAACAACTATCTAACTGGTTCAAGTACTGGGCAACAACTATCTAACTGGCTCGAGTACTGGGCAACAACTATCT
Source organism: Pandemis heparana (assembly GCA_963854515.1). Classification (NCBI taxonomy): domain Eukaryota; kingdom Metazoa; phylum Arthropoda; class Insecta; order Lepidoptera; family Tortricidae; genus Pandemis; species Pandemis heparana. The sequence continues at coordinate 4,621,209 of OY978023.1, read as the reverse complement.
ATTTGGCTCGAGTACTGGGCAACAACTATCTGACTGGCTCGAGTACTGGGAAACAACTATCTGACTGGCTCGAGTACTGGGCAACAACTATCTGACTGGCTCTAGTACTGGGCAACAACTATCTATCTAGCTAGCTAGCTCGAGTACTGGGCAACAACTATCTAACTGGCTCGAGTGCACTTGGGCAACAACTATCTAACTGGCTCGAGTACACTTGGGCAACAACTATCTTACATGCTACCTACCGCTGAGATAGCTCGCGCTGCTATGTTCCGGCGCGGCGAGTAGGAGAGCCGGTGAAATTACTGATCTATTCGTATATGTAATTCGGTGTTGTGTCGTACAGGGCGCGGAGCGGACGGGCGCTCCGTGGAAGTGGAGGACGAGGCCCTGGCGCTGGCCGCGGGCGAGCTGGAGGGGCTGCGGGCCGCGGGCGCCGTGGCGCGCGCCGCCGACACGCTGCTCGACCAGCTCACGCATCTGCGCGCCGCGCTCGACGCCGCGCTCGACTCGCGCCGCCACCACCACCGCGCGCCTGGTAACTGACACACATCTGCATCAGCCGCAGGACTACCCTGTTCCATCCACAGAGGCCTACCTCTTAGAACGACAACCGCCTGCTACCACTGGTACGAACTATCGCGAAGTCGTCAATCCATGTAGGGGAATATCCGAGCATAGCTCTCTCCATAATTCATTACGCGACTTTGAGTCTCTTTAAAACATAAACAAACAAACAAACAGGTAATGCTACTATAGATATAATCCGCTGATGAAATGTTCGTTTTATTAATTTCCACTTTTCCTATTAACATTTATAAATCCGTTCCTCAGGCTCTCTCCAACCCGACCTCCCTTCCTGGAAGTTCAAAGGCCCATACAACAATCCTATAAAGAAAGTAAAAGACCTAAACAGCACCAAGTTAAAGATGGCGGACTCTAAGAGAAAACTCATCAACTTGATCTCTAAACTACGGATCAGAATCGATTACGGATCCGAAAGTTACGCGTCTGCCGGTCGATCGGTGAAGGAAATAACGGACTATTTCGAGCATATATCGAAAGGTCAACAATCGGACAGATTGCCTAGTTTCAATTATGATAAATCTGACGCTTGGAGTTCTAATGGCTTCGACAAGTTCAATCTTAATTCGTCTTTCAATAAGCCTAGAATACCTAGCGTAAGGAAGCCTACGCTGTCGTTGCATAAGAACTCTCCTAAGAATGCTAATCTGCATTCGGTGTGGACGAACGCCATGCTGCAGGGACAGAGTATGTACTGCAGGAGTGCGCGGAGTGGGAACGCTAACGTGTTTAGTAATGTAAGGGACTCGCTGCGGACGAGCTTAGTGACGTGCGCGTTGTTGTTGCAGTATATAATGTGATTAGGTCGCCCGTACCCACTACAGTAAGAGACCACCTTCCTTTTTCAGTAGCTAATATAACAGTAGAGTATCTATTTAGATGGAAAAGCGATATGATTTTTAACTGTATCTATTATTTTTTGTCAGAATAGTAGTTTCATTTTGTATTGTTTGTTATAAAGTAAAAATCATTTATTAATGAATATCCAAAAACAGTGTATTACTCATTTATTTATTTATTCATAATCATGACAAATTTGCACCTTAACAGCTAAAGCCAAACAAACTTCACTGAGTAACTTGTATTTTTTTTGGATGTTATGTTTTACTTACCCCCTTATTCATAAACCCTCTGTAGGCTTCTGCTAACTTAGCAATCGTTTGACATTTACCTTTCACAGATAAGGACAAACGATTGCTAAGTTAGCAGAAGCCTATATAGAGCGTTTATGAATAAAGGGGTTAGCCGCTTAGTAACTAACTCTTTTAATTAACCATTGGTCATTAGTAGGAGACTTAGCAATTCATTCACTTGTTGTTGTTGTTGTAGACGTAACATGTACCAAAAAAAAGCATGGATTTAAAAGTCCGGAACTTTCAGACCAGATAGCAAGAAATACCACAAAAATCGGACATAAAACTGTATTTTCTCTCAGGTATGGAATCGGAAGAGCGCGCTGCCGAGCTGGTCGAGCTCCAGGAGCAAGTGATCAAGCTCAAGTCGCTGCTGTCGACCAAGCGCGAGCAGATCGCGACGCTGCGCACCGTGCTCAAGTCCAACAAGAACACGGCCGAGGTCGCGCTGGCCAACCTCAAGTCCAAGTACGAGACCGAGAAGACCATAGTCACCGAGACTATGCTCAAGCTGAGGAACGAGCTGAGACTGTTGAAGGAGGATGCTGCTACGTTCTCGAGTGAGTCGCTTTTTACAAGGTTTATATTATCTTGCAACGTATGTAAGGTATTTTCACTCTTGACTGTCCTATTTGGTAAACAAAATTCTAACCTCAAAACGTCTCATTTTGGTTATTTTTTAACTATTTCATCGTAAATAAAGGAACTGGACATAAAATATCAGCAAAATTATGTACAAAACAAAACATTGCCTCAGGTTTATTTGATAATATAATACACCTTATTCTTTACAAAAATTTGTACATTGAGGTTAGAATTTTGTTTACCAAATAGGACAGTTAAGAATGAAAATACCTTACTTATCTATTTAAGAAGCTGCATCCGTGCTGAGCTCGCAACGTAGCATTTTTGTTGATTTTTTGCGATTATTTCATAGAAATTGAATGAAAGTATCAAATATCCGTCTGTAGTGCACTTCGTTTTTAGTGTATTAATGTGTCCAATGCAATGATTAATGGTGATGGACTTTTATTTTCGTATTAAAGCGATAAAATACTATATCTCGTTTAATAAGAAAATAAAAGTCCATCACGCTGAATTACTGCATTAGACACATTAATACACTAAAAACGAAGTGCACTACAGACGGATATTTGATACTTTCATTCAATTTCTATGAAATAATCGCAAAAAATCACCAAAAATGCGACGTTGCGAGCTCAGCAAAAATGCACCCTCTTAAGTTTGTCCGAGTGGAATCTTGTGACTCAATTTTGAAACAGATATCTTCGTCCGATTGAGCTGAAATTTTGCATACTTGTGTAAGTCAGATGACAAACAATAATCTGGTAGTAGAATTCTGGTGGTCCAGTCAGAACCGTCTCCGCAAGGAGGGAACTCTTCAACGATTGGTCCGATTGACTTGGAATTTTGAAAAAAAAAGCTTGTATCTAAAATGATTTTTTTAGGTTAGGTTATTTAAAATTAATCTCTGACTTTGTCCTCCTGTTTGTTTAGCACGAAACTTAGGGGATGATCTAGTTTTGATGATGAACTAGTAGGCGTGTCGCTCACGCTATCAAAAAGTGCAAGGCCAAGGGAGGAGAGAAGATAGGTACAGTCAGCGTCATATAGTTTGAAGCATCCAAGCAAGCAAAATAGTTTAGTACAGCGTAGAAATAGTATGTTTTTTTTTATTGTACGATGATTAACAAATCGCAGTCCTCGCGAGAGGTACAGGCGGCTGCGATTCCATGAACTAATAGACAAAGATGTTAGTGCTGTAATTAAAATAAACTAATATGACTTAAGAAATAGTATGGTGTGTCGAACTTTTTGGTCACCTTTGATGTTTCATACTATATGACGCTGACTGTACGAATGTTTGCCTTGTTTCGTCCTAGCAAGATCTTGTGGCCGCTTTTAGTGTCTCACTCTTTCACAGTGAGCATTAATTTCCTGTTTCAACCCTTGTGACATGTGTGTGCGTGCAGGTCTGCGCGCGATGTTCGCGGCGCGCTGCGAGGAGTATGTGACGCAGGTGGACGAGCTGACGCAGGCGCTGGCGGGCGCCGAGGACGAGAAGAAGACGCTCAACCAGCTGCTGCGGCTCGCCGTGCAGCAGAAGCTGGCGCTCACGCAGCGGCTCGAGGAGCTCGAGGTCTGTACCTCTGCACGGAGTCATTAACCCCATTCATAAACGCTTTGTAGGCTTCTCTTAGCAATCGTTTGTCCTTATCTATCACTCTAACATTTACCTTTCACAGATAAGGACAAACGATTGTAAAGTTAGCAGAAGCCTATAGACTCTATAGTATAGAGCGTTTATGAATAAGGGGGTAGGACTTCAGTGAATGTCCTGCGTGATGAAGTGATGAGATGCCCGGGCGTTTGACAGATTGCCATAGAATTATTGCAATAAAACTTCGTCTTTGGCCTACGACGAAAGTGACTGGCTACTTACAGTCGCATAATTAATCGCATGACGTTTGTGAGCCAACTGAAGCGTGGCCGTTGAAGCGAAGCTCATAGCGATAAAACTCTTCGATGTGCGTTTATCGATAATGGAGCGAAGCGTCAGCGCTTCGTCCGAAGTGTCGAAGTATTCCCGAATATTTTGACAAAAGGTCATGTCAAGAGTACCCTAAATCGACGAGTATGAAGAGGTTGATGAATGCGGATGAAGCGAAAGAGGTATGTCAGGATCGTAGCAAGTGGAACAAAGGTCTCTGTAATTTATTTATTAAGACATGCCAACAGTACATAAACAAAACATAAAAAAAAGTAAATGGAAATGGGAAAGATGGGGCGGCATGTATGTATACATCGCGTGACCGTATAATAAACGTGTTGTTTGTTTGCAGGTGGACCGCGAGATGCGCACGCGGCGCGTCCCGAAGGCGGCGGGCCCGACGCGGACGCGCGGGCGGGATTTCTAGCGGGTCGTCGTCGCGCTCAAGGCCGCCGCCGCCGCCCTGCGCGCGCTGCTGCGCACGCGCACGCGCTGACACGCGCACGGCGACCGCCGCGCCCTCCAAACCACTGACAGACTATACTAGCACCTGACCCGAGACTCTTGATGCATGATTGGCCGGTCTATATTACGAATCGAAGTGTACTTCGCTGTAGTCGTACTGGCACCGGTATATAGACGGTCTGATGATCGGGAAAGCGAACGAACGAATTTATCGCGTCGCGGCAAAAACTTGAGACGCGTGCAGTGAACAGTGATTCCCCTAGCGTCGACTAGATCTACTTAGTGATGGTCGTCTATGACGACGTAACTTTTTTATAAATCGTTCTTAGGAGACTAAATTATTTATACGTTTTATAATATTAACCGTACCAATAAGTTTAGACGGAGGGGCCTCCTCGAGGCGGGGCGCCGGCCCGCGGCGCGTCGCGTCCCGGGACCGTCAAACTGTGCAATAGCGCCGGCGGGCGGCGCGCGAGTGCGACTCGCGGCCGCGCGAGACGGGGCCCCTCCTTGATTGAATGGTTGATGTTAAATTAAAGTTGACTGATTTTAATGTGTGGAGGGAGGGAGTAGGACTCTGTTGTTGCCGGCTGCGTATCCTTGGTTACCGTGGCTTCCCGGCCGCGCCCCGCCCGGCGCGGCTTGCCGACCGCTCTCGTATCTGACATCCTCCCGCTCGTTTCGCACGCCGTCAGATTAATGTTGACCGAGTATTTTTGTAATAGTATCGGTGTATTTTATTACGCGAATGAATTTATCGCCGTTGTTATGGATTCGTAAATGACGATATATCCCGTGTGAGCAGATTTTACTATTGTGTCGGAAACAGGAATTATCGATAATGCCGTGCGAAGTTATTTTTTATGACATATTTTTAATATTATCGTACGGTTCTCGTATACATATTATAGAAACTTCTACTCGATACGAATGTCTGAGTACGTCCAAAATGAAATTTCTAAAAGTAATCATCGGTATCCATCCATTGTGTGCGCAAAAAGACTATGTAATCTGTTCTATAGTCGATACGTTCGTTGTGTTGTTGTGGCCCTCTGCCGAATACTTTCGTCCATCTTGTTGTAGTTGTACCGGTAGTGTCCCGTTGGGTTGTGCCGCGCCCGCCGTGTCCCGGCCGTTGCCGTCCCGTGGCGTCGCCACTCGCGTCCATTTCTTGTCCAGCGCCCGATCGACCGCCTCGACGCCGCTCTAACGACCTGTCCCTTTTTAACGACATATTTTTATCTTTAAAAACAAATCGGTCTCTAGGTTGCTCAAATCTTGCTCACGAAGGTCGATCGGCGTTCTATTATTAAGTCGAAATTTACAAAAAGATTATTGAATTGTTACAGTATTGTTTAGGTTGCCGGCGCGGCGGCAGCGTAGTGCCGTAGTGAGGTAGGCTAGTTCGACCGTTCCATGTAGTGGGCACTCGCCCTTCGTAGCTATTTATACTGGATTAGGTATTATAGAGCTAGTGATACGTTAACCTTCAAGTATACTTCGTAGGTTATCTAATTAAATGAGATCTCTGTTGAGATGTGTAGTGAAATCAATTTTGCAATATTAACATTATTAGCATAATTCGTTTGCATAGCTCAAAGCGGGCGGCCTTCGCCCGAGGACCATAGCCTTGCATTTATCGTTTTAGACTGTCATAATAACTAGCTTTTATCGTAGAAGCGCTCTTTATGTACTTAAACGATGGACTTACCAATAGTAGCGTTAGTATCTATCTTTATTTTGTAAGTATTATTTTTTTTGGTAACTAAGCAGCAGACATCGTCTTTGTATTATTATGTCTAGTCAATTTTTGCGGCGGCCGCGCTCGGCTCGCCGGCACGAGGCTGCGCAGGGCTGCTCTAAGATTAAATGCTAGCGCTTAACACTAATCCTTCATTAAGTATTTAATGGAGGATTAGCGTGTGACGCAGCAAGCCGCAGCAGCTCGCGGCGCGGGCGCGGCCGGCGCCGTCAGCAGCCTGAGGGCAAAGCATTATTATATTATACTTCTGCCAGTATAAGCCTTTTTCGTCCACTTACATTTATCATGAATTGACGTTGTTATGTTTATCAGTATTGTACACAAGTTTTTTGACATCGATAAATCGTTTACATTAATTTATATCAGATTGTTATATTTTGTTAAGATGATTTGACTATATGGTTGGCGCGGGCCGATTGTTGTGTTGGGGCGTGACTTGAACGTTATTGTTCACGCTGTCTCGTTCTCGGATATGATGTTGGAGCGAGGCGCGTTGTTGGTGCGGTCCGCGCCGGCGCATATTCAGTGTTGTGATCGCCGTTCGCTGGTCGCTCGATGTCTGCTGCCACTCGAGGTGGTGGTTTAGAGCGATTAACCAAATATTTCATTATTTATACCGTTTAACTCTTTAGATTACTTATTTTGCTTAGGCATAGATATTATTTTCTATCATAGAAAAGTATTGAGTTTTTATTATTATAAAGATTTAAAAGTATTTAAAACGCCCGCTAGTTTATTATATTGCATGATTTAGTATTGGACAACTGGTAGCATGGATGTTCCCATTACGTCAGCGATAGCGTCCGACCGAGTCGACGAATATTGCACAGTTTGATGGTTAACCTCGCTGCTTCCTCGTAGTGGTACTTAGCAAGATGGCCGTCGATACAGATTGCTTTGTTTGTGTAATCGGTGATCAGTCAGATTACAAGTCTTTGCATAATAGAATCTCAATCAGAATTGTAACTAATGAGCTTTTATAGTACATGTTCAGCTGTTGTTCCAATCGTCGACACACTACTGACGTCTTGCAGCTTGTCAGGGACTGGTTCTCGAGAGCTCAGTAAAGTGTCGACGACTGGGCCGGTCAGGGTCGAGGACAGTTCGCACCAGTCTCGGGAACATATCATGACAGAAGGAATATATTTTCAAACTGTAAGGCACGCCGTGTTGTCGCAATGACTGAAAACAATCATGTATGAGAATAATAAATTATTATATTTAAGTTGTGCCTTTTATTAATTACCATTATGCGACACAAAGGTGGTTAGTTGTGTGAACTAGGCGGGTACACTACGTAACAGAGGACAATCAAGGAGGCTACTCCGAAATTCGAAGTTAGTATCTTATCGTCCTTCTCACTCTCATGTTAAGACTATAAGTGTGATGTGAGAGGAACGGCACGAAACAAATTTCGAATTTCAGAGTATAAGGCCTGATATCCGCTTCTATTCCAGTTAGTGTTTCGTACATGTGTAAGTACAATATTAAGGCATTTGATGTTTGGATACTATAGAATAGACAGTTTGATTTTGAAATAAAAGATAGATCAGATATATTCTTATAATAACTTTATTTACAGTATCGTGAGTAAACATTGAGTAAAAACATAGCAGTGTTACCATGGAAACTAAGATAATCGTTGGTCATTGTCCAACAAACGTCAGTTCATAGAAAGTTAATTTTAACCTTTTAACCGCCGTGGTCTCAAATATAAGACAAAATATCCAGCTCATTTCGCCGTAATCTTATAAATCAGACTATGGTCATATATTTTTTAACACTCGGCGATACAGGCATGTTCGGTATTAACCTTTTCGGCGGCTAAAAGGTTAAGCACGGTTTTTTGAGGTAAGACCTTACTGTGTTTATGGCAGGGCTTGATTAACATTGAAACAAACAAACGGTACCAAAATAGAACGTTAAAATATTATTTAATGTCACTTTTAAGAGTAAAAATTGCAAGTATTTTTTTTTATTTTTCGTTTTAAACTTTATATCAGATAACGTTAAAATTCACACCGTTACCAAAGTATTTTGATAAGATTACCGTAAAGTAACGCTATTTCAATATGTTATGTTTATGTAGTAACATAAACAAACCCTGGGTTATAAATTAAAGAAGAACAATTTCAAGAACCAAGCATAAATAATATTTACAAGTACTAATCTAAGGTCAAAAATTTACGGGTAGTAGTCAAAAGACTAAATTTAGGCGGTTTACGTCACGTATAATTAATTAATTACTTGCTTCAAGTGTCTTCACCATCAAATATACATTGTTCAAATATGTAGAAACTATGACAAAATATTAAAGTAAAGTAATAATTTCTGTCAATTGAAATTTGATAATTAATCTACTAACGAACTCATATTTTGTTTTTGTAAGTTTAGTATAAACGGTGATTTATTTAGAAATTTATCTCGAGATATTTGATGGTCCTTGAACGAACGGAGCGCGAAAGTAAACCCCTATTTAAAATAAAATATGATTATTATTTGCCACTCATTTATAAATAATCAAGAACGTAATACGTTAGTTTATACAGTCAAGGCCACCAATACATATACACCACAAAGTCACCAAAATATGTATACATGCCTTACAGTGGCGATAAGGTTGATTGTATACATGAATTCGTAAATTTGCGCAAATCCTTATATTTGACCTTGGCTGAACCAACAGATACATGATTGATATGGCATGTACAAACTTGTCCCACTACAAGTATCCTAAATTATGCCATAAACCTGATATTTTTTTCAGATATTTTTTTTAACAAGAACAATACTGCCCCTGGAAAACAATGTTTCTTTCAAGAAATGCTCAAATTGAGGTAGTGTTAAGTTATAGTGATAGCTAAAACCAAAAGTGGCATAGAATAGATAAATAAATGTAACCGTCACATTGTTAAAAACCTCTATCAAACATATTTTGTCAGTTTAATATAATATTTGCGGGTGTATGTATACTAAGTGTGAAAGCAAATAACTTATTAAAACCATTTAGTCCATTTGAGTCCTGGCCTAACCTAGTATGTATTGCATATTGCTTGCTTAGTTTGGGACTAGGTTAACTGGAGTCAAATTATACTATGATATTTATAATAAATATATTTGAGATAGATAATGTAGCGTCTTCCTCCCCCTCTGAGTTCTAATTTTCAAAAATCAATTAGGTACTGAAAAACGATTTTTTTAAACAATCCTCATTTCAAGTACTAAACTACGAAAACAAATAATAACAATCCGATTACCGGTTTAAATACAGCATCGCCGGTACAGTCAAGCGGAAAACGAAGAATAAAAAAATAATTTTACAAAAGTTAATATTAGTTGCGCCAATGCGCAGTGTTGAAAAAATATATTACGACTGTTTTATTAAACCAAACAAAAAGAAATGCAGCTGACTTCATAAAAAGTAGTAATATGCCCATCATTGTGGCCATGAACATATCTTAATAAAGCATCAAATTAATAATATATTATATTCCTCTTGAATCACTCTATGCTATTAAAAAACCGCATCAAAATCTGTTGCGTAGTTTTAAAGATATAAGCATACATAGGGACAGACAGACAGACAGCGGAAAGCGACTTTGTTTTATACTATGTAATAATGATAATCTTCAATTCAGGATGAACATCAAAATTAATTTAAAACAAAAATTACAAATACTTACCTGTAATTCGAAACGCAAGGCGAATAAAAGAAAGCCAGTACTAAAGAATTATTCATCATATAAGAAATTATTTCTAGTGACATCCTGCCTGCCTCGCTTCCTGCAAATTTGTAGCGCATTTTTCTTGACAATGAAGTCATGTTTGCGACCCATTTGTTTTGATTTAATGAGTGCTCAAGAACCGTGAAGCTAAACATAATAATTATTCTTGTACAAATATTCATAGAGTAACCTAGAACGCTACATATGAGCATCTCTTATTGACTGACTAAGCTACTTAAGATTACTGTTTATCTCGTGACAATCCCTATAAACTTCATATAATACAAAGTTATACAAGAGTTTCAGTAACTCCTTTGTAACTCTTATTCGAATAATTTGGTGGTTCTCGTGTAAGAGCACAAAAACTACATCTCAGCAAAATTTATAAAAACTAGCTACAAACAAATTCACAAACCCAGAGTTTGTAATAACTACGCGCACTTTGCGCTACTCTCGCCGTTGTCTTTTGTCGTATGTCAAAGAAAGCGAGCCAAGGTTCAAAAATGTATTTATCCTTTTGTAAAAGAATTCTTAAGTAATATACGATTTAGGGGCAACGGTTACGTAATACAAAATTTTCATAGATAAATCATAACAATCCACATATTGAAATGTATTTATAGTATTTAATGTAAATATAATTTATTAGATAAATCAATTCAGTTGGCAAGTAGGTACATTATCTTTAATTATATTTGGTATATTTTTATGAATAACATAATTAAATGGCGTTTGGCAGTTAAATAAGGCGTAAAATTGTAACTTTTATTTAAAATTCGACGCACATTAGACGTTCTATACTATAATACAATTGAAGTCGGTTAATTAAATACATCTATAGAACCAATGAATCCATTAAAACAAGTCTTTCACTGGAAAGCTGATGGAAATCCCTAATCAACATAAAATTCTGTTAATTCTGACAAATTGAATTTAAATGTCTACCATTACACTTCATTATCATAAATATGGTCTTAAAGTCTAAGTAACAAACAAATGGTAAAAACTTTTTATTAACCTACTGTTTCAATCAATGAAACATCAACAAATTGACGCATTCTGACTTCTTATGCCGGCGCTATAATCCACTAATCGTATTCTAGTTTTTCTCACGTGACAGATCTAGTACAACTTTTTCGCCCAATACCCCATCACTAACAACGAAGTCTGATGCTACCATAAGGCTGTGCGTCCTATAACATTCCTTCACTTTCCTCAGCTATTAATTCTGATAGGTGGTTTCTTTGCTCTCACTTCCCTTACATGTGTTAGCTAAACCTTACAGACACTTAATTGTTTGCTTTTTTTAAAATACTTCGCAGGTATTGCAGGTGACGTACATATTTGGTACAAACTACAAAAGCAATGTAAAAAGACGTCTCGCGAGTCTACGTCAGTATTGGAAAAGTAGTAAGTCCGACGGACGAAGATAATACATAAAATGTTACACATAATGTAAAAAAGCTTTCAGTACTGATTTTCAAGTCTGTTATAATGATTTTGGCACTAAAGCACCCAGTTTCTAAGCAATGCTTATTTTACGTTTGCTCTTATTAATAGAATACAACTGAATCCAGCAGTAATTAAAGGTGCGCCTGAAAATCGAGCAGAATCCGACCGACGTTAAGTATTTGAATCTCACGTCTAACTTGAATGACGTGACTTTAAAATAATGTGTCAATATCATACAATAGGTACACTCGTTACGCGAACAGTGCTGAGAAAATACGAGCTTTACAAGTATACAAATATATTACACAAGTATACAAGTTGCAATTTTTCATCCACTTCATAACTCGCTTTTCGGATGCACTCATATGTCGCGGGCGCCTCTGTAAGCAGAAAGACCAGCGCGAGATATTACCCGATCTTTCTAGAACAAGCAGTAAGAAAAAGATGGGTCGTCTATCTCGCACGCACTCGTGCTAGCCGTGAACTTATTAGAAAATAATCGGTAACAGTTTACTGTAAATCGGGTGACAGACGGGCGAGTATTTCGCGTACTTACGGCTCGTCGACTTTACTCGCCTGTGTGTCAGAGTAAAAGAACTCGTACTTACTCGCCCGTTTATCACCCACTTTAGCATGAGCAGAGCTGCGATTTACAGCGCGACGAGGTCGGAGATGTCCCCGGGCGGCGGCACCTTGCTGGGGCGGAAGTAGCGGCAGAGGCTGTCGTAGAGCAGCAGGCGGGCGTGGCGCGCCGCCCACTCGGGCCCGTCGCCCGCGCCCTCCTCGTCCTCGCCCACGTCCCACGTGTCCGGCGCCACCGGCGGGACCTCCTCGAACGGCTGCGGGGGCTCCGGGATCACGTCCTCCGCGCCGAGCACCTGCCGAGTTAACATTTGTACGATTACATTGTGTTTTTTTGTATATTTTGACTTAGTACAGAAAGAAGCGTAGTTCCTTATGTTACCCAAATTTAGTCTCTGTAAACCTATCGCTTAAATGAGTCGTCGCCCGTGCGATGCAACAAGGGCACCGCTCTCGGTCCCCTTTGTCGTCCTAATCCGCGGTGCAAGGCCGCACGGGCGAGGACTCTTTTGAGTGGTCGGTCTATAGTTTCAGATTAAATTGATCATTGCCAATGGTATCAATTAGACGGTCGTTACTATCGGGTGATCCATGCGGATCGCAACGATCAATGTATTGGAAACATTTGTCAACAAGCAAGTTAGTCAAACCCAACCGTCTGCCAAAATATTCGGGAATAATTTTAGGAGAGCCTGTATGTGTGTGCGTGTACTGACCGCGTGCAGCGCATGCGCGAGGTCGGGCGGCGCGGCGGCGGCGGCGCGGCGGCGGGCCAGCGCGCGCACGCGCCGCGGCGTTAACGCCACGCAGCCGCGCGGTGGCGGCGCGCCCGCGAACAACACCGTCGCCAAACCGTGGAAACGCTCCACCTGGACCGACAACGTTACACATTACTAAATAGCTCGTATTACTGTACATAATCATACTCTTACAGGATAGACAGAGCCTAGGGCGACTGTGGACGATTGTGGACGTGTTGGTTTAATATAGTCGCTCATAAAGATGTATCATACGAAAAGTTGAATTTTTATACGACGATACGACATAACAATCATTTTCATACAAGTGCAAAAAGTGAATTAAAAATCGAGACGAATGAAAATACAATTCAGCGCCATTCAACACCATGAAACAGAAATAAAACAGAAACTCCATAATTTCAACTATCATCTGAATGGTTATTTTTTTAGTTTTCAAAACAATCCAAAATATATTCAAACGCTTATATTAGATTCACAGTAGTTTTAAAAACAAATTAAGGGCGGCCACATACATACGGAATTTTCATACGGTTTCCGTGCGCAATGACTTCAGCGAAGGGACATCGCTATATAACGGAACGGGACAGGGCTACTAATTGACGTTATTCCGTACGGAAACCGTATGAAAATTCCGTTCCGTATGTATGTAGCTGGCCTAAAAAGTAAAACGCACTAATGCGAAAAATACAATTTTCCGCACATGGTTTTTTTACCCCGAGAAATCGGTGGCAAACCGTTCACACATACGTTCACCTTAAAGCTACTATAGCAGGAGTCATCGCTCACCTCCTTAGGATCACTGTGGTCCAGCGCGTCATGCAACTCAGTCCTCAAGTACTTGAGCGCGGCGCAGTCCCTGCCGGGCGTGGCGGCCAGCTCCCGGTAGCAGGCCTCGCGCACCGCCAGCCGCGCCTCCCGCGCCACGCTGCCCAGCGAAGCCCTGCGCAGCCGGAGCGCCCACAGGTCGTCCAGGCGGAGCCGGAGACTGTTCTGGTTGCCGGGGTTACCGCCGAATAGGTAGTGGATCTGTAGAGTGGTGTTTTGGGGTGTTGTGAGTGGTTCTTTACTTGTTTGTGTGGAGGCTTGAGCTATGGCGGTATCCGAGAAATTTGAAAAAGCTGAGAGTGGATGATAACTCGCGGTTAGTGTCGCAATAAGGTACAAAATGGAAATTTGTGATGAGCAGCCAGAATAAGCACCCCGATCGTTAAAGTTTGAAAAATATTTAAAATTAATTTTTAACTAACTAAGGGCAATTCCAAAAATAGTGGCACCTTAACCTGTCATTTAGTTTTTGAATAGAAACTATGCTCAACTTGTCGTTTTTTGAAAAAATTAAAATGTTCACAGGTATATACCAATCAAATACACAAAGGCCAGGCCTTTTTTCTTAAATTTAAATTTAACAATTTAATAAAAAAAATAGATAGTGCCAGTTTTTACTGTAACCTGCCTTGTCCAAACGCGACACTCTTCGAGTTTTGGTTCTTTACTTTATTCATTTACGATTCTATGTAAAAAAAATACTATGCTATATGACAACAAGATTATAACGTTATTAAAAATATAGTGCACGGATTTTTTATATCATTTTTAAACAACAATATCCATGCCCGAAATTTGTCCAGCGATATTTTCACTGTTATCTGTGTGTTCACAGTACAGGGTCTCACTGACACACAGATAATCATTTGTAGACATAAATCGCGGCAAAACATTCAGTCAATATCCATCTAACCGCCTAGCTGAGCGTTTGCGACCATACGAATGTAGTTTTGTGGCGACAAGTGATCGAAGGCGGGAATCTGGAGTTTGTAACAGGTATGGTAACTTTAGCTTGTCTTGATTATTTCACGAAATTGGTATGGAACGATTTTTATATATGTACTTAAAATGGCCTATATACTCATATCTTGTCACAATGAGAATGCGGCATTGATATTATTAATGGTTTTTAAGTAATCGTCTAGTATACCTACTTTTCACTGTAACCTGTGTCACTTTCACTTGTAATCAATATACAGGTTAACGTGACAATAAGCAGGTTAAAGTGATAAATAATATTGAGTGGCAATTACGAATTAGTTATTCGGTTATTCTTAGCACCTAAAGTTAACAATAACGTGGAAATAATGATTTGTGGTTGAGTGGAGTCGTCCTTATAATAATATTTATAAAAAACATACCTCAGGTCCAGTGCTTCAAAAAAAATGTTAAAAGATGGTGATGTGATTCATCGGTCAAACGGATCTTCACTACTTAACTTACTATCATTAACTTCTCTACTTAATATAAAACGTTTCAATTATTCATACATTCATCAAAAATTCACCCTATCATATTCACTCTTTTCATAGCGTCCACAACTTCCATACCTATGTCATTTTCCTCACTTTTTTCACTCATCTCTCCGGCATGAGCCGGTACTTGCACTGATTCTTCTACTTTTTCAATCAAGCTTTCATAGTATTCCTTCCATATCTTTAGCACACACTCTTCTCCTTTTACAATACTTCCATCTTGGCTTCTGATCTCACTCAGCCCCGACTCCCGAGGCTGTATTTTTGCCCCGCGCTGTCCTTATAGACTTCCAAAACATCTTAATGATACTTTGGAAATCAACACAAAGCCTCCTATCAAAATTATCTTAATATTCTTCCTTCTTTCTGTCGCAAGTCGTCTTTACTAAACCTTTCACTCTTTTGTATTCATCTTTCGCTCTACGTACTTCTTCATCTTACTTTTGCATTTTTTGATTAGCCTTTTTGGCTAACCAATTCGCACCACCAGTAGCACTTCAGCATTTATCCATACGTTCCTCTCCTTTCTCCCTTTTCCTCTTTCACACACCCCACACATCTCAGTAGCAACACTCACAATTCCTTCCTTAAATGCATCCCATACCTTTCCTATCTAACATCAATCAATTATCATATCAGCCGAAAGACGTCCACTGCTGGACATAGGCCTCCCCCAAGGCTCTCCTTTTGGACCGGTCCTGTGCCTCCCGCATCCACCGCGATCCTGCGATCCTGATAAGCGGCTCGGTAGCGTTCGGGTTCGGGAAGCTTCACAGTGTCTTTTCGTCCAAATTTCCGCAGTGTTTGAAGTCGAAAGTCTTTGACCAGTGTGTGACAGCCAGTGATGACATATGGATCTGAGACATGGGCGCTAACGATGGGCCTCATAAGGAAGCTCAAGGTCACTCATAGGGTTATAGAGAGGGCTATGCTCGGGGTTTCTCTGCGAGATAGAACCAGAAATGATGATATCCGCAGTAGAACTAAGGTTATGGTTAAAGAACTTTATTTCTCAAAGAAATTTACATTTCACTTATTACCGTTACCGAGAACCGACATAGCCCGAAGAATTGCGAACTGAAGTGGCAGTGGGCGTGGCACATTGCTCGCAGGACCGATGGCCGATGGGGTCAGAAGGTTCTCAAATGGCGTCCGCGGACCGGGAGACGAGCTGTCGGTAGGCCTCCAACAAGATGGAGCGACGACACACAATATGCCTCATCTAAATCACGAAATCGATCCCTTAACCCGTTCATGTACTTTCCCTTACATTCTTGTCTTGCAGATTCTCCACTTTTATTCGCTCTAGGACACTAGATGGCTGTTTGACCCAGTGCCATCATCATTTAAACAGACCACTGATTCGGCATATCACTAGGTGGTGGTCTGTATGGATGCCGACATCGCGGTATGCGCGCGTGTCCCTGACTTTCTTTCCCAATCTTTCATCTACTATTACAAAATTTTTCATACTCTTCAAACCTCCTTTCTCCCTCGTATACATAATGGATCTTTTTATGTGCAAACATAGTGTTCGACACACAAGATTCCATTCCAAATACACCTCAAGTACACTTTTCCCATTTTCATTCACTCTTTCATCACCAAACACTTTTTCATATCCCTTATGCTGTCTTCCTACCCATCCGTTAAAATCACCTAACATGATAATCCTTAATCCGAAAGGATTATCATGTTAGGTAGTATAATGAGAATTATACTTGCATTTATTCAGAGCATCTCCCACTCTATCCACGAATTTGCCTCGTTCGGTTTTATCTTTACAGACCCACTTGATCCTACGTCTGTCGGTGCATACACATCAAGGATGTAGATATGGAAGTGAGACCAACCTCTTTTTTCTAACACAAACAAACCTGGAACTCGCACACTAACACACTCACACACTCAGCCACTCTTGCGGAAAGTATGACACCAACTCCCTGACAGCCTCGATTGGTACCAGACCAATATGCCCTGTAAGAGTCCATGTTCGGTGGTGTCACATTTTCCGCTTGGTCTCAGTCACACACACAAACATTCAAACATTCAAAATAGCGAAGCCGCTCTCCGTAGCCCATTTCTCGTCCCCGTGGTGAACGAGACATGACGGGTTGCGAACCTCGTTGCCGCCATCCTGGGCATCATTTGTTTCATAAATGGAATCATTTCTTACCCACGAGAAGCTAGGGAACAAAATGTCCATCCTGGCAGAGCTCCGCATGCCAGGATAAGGCAGCCTTTAACTGGGGTTGCCTGGTCCCCAAGGCTAATTGAACGCTTACCACTAGGCACGCCTCTTCTAGACACGCATCTCTCGGCACGGCAGACCTTAGATTGGCGGACAGGCAAAGGAAAACGGAGAGGTAGGATAGAAGGGTGAAATGGGATTAGTAGGATAGGGTTTGATGGCATACTACAGCAACGGAAGACTGATGAAGCGACCGTAGTAGCTAAAGGAGGCCGGCGTCGCATACCCGTGTACTAAATCACAAAATGCCGGACAGGCATATCCTAATATCTACTCTTTCGTACATAACCTAGAAAAATTAACTTTAACTTGTATTGTTTTCTCTACTAACCTGTTCAATGTAACTTTAACCTGTATTCCCAAAATTTCAACAAGCCTCAATTTCTATATTTTTATGAATATTGTGGTGCCTTTTACAAATATGCCCAAATTGTAATATTTTAAAAATATTTTTCATATTCCGTTGGTAAAAAAGACCCATTTTATTTTTACAAAAAACTTTAACCTGTCGGTGCCACTATTTTTGGAACTGCCCCTAAGTAACTTATTTAAATTAGTAAAAATGCTCCAGACAGATTCATCACACAAGCATCTCTTTTTGAAAAAAAAAAAAAAACAATTTATTTTCTTTCTCGTGGCCATCAAGATCCTTTTTAAGGCCAACTATTACTTTCATTACTACTATACTATAGCCAAAGTCGAGAAAATAAAAGCCAAAAGCCAAAACCATTTTTCTCGATATGTTTATACTTATACTCCGTGCAACGTCTGCTAATAAACGAATCAACTCGATTGCCTGCAACAGCAACTTTCGCATGAGCTTTGTCTAGTGGAGAGGATGGTACTGACTTTCCTGACGGGGTCGTAGACGAGCTGGTGCGCGAACCGTGGCCGTGGGGCGCGCGGCGCCACGCAGTCGTTGCGGTACACGCACGCCCACGCGAGCCGCCGCAGCGAGAACACCCACAGCGTGTTGTACACGCGCTTGTCTTTCTCCTTGCTCATGCCCTGCAAATTTATCCACACTTATCATCAGTCCTCCATTAGGCTTATTGTCTAACTGGCTCGCAATCGGCATCGTGTTCATTTTGACAGTTCATGTATGGGCTGACAATTGGCATCGTAATTAGTTAACTATCACACTCATACAAGAACTGTCAAAATGAACACGATGGCGATTGCGGGCGAGTTAGACAATAAGTCTACAGGTTATCTCTTGCTAAAAAACTTCATTTCACAAACTCATATTTTGATAAATCTTTATTTGACAATTATCAAAATAAACCAAAAAAATACTGTCGTGGTTTAGGTACGTTTTTAGCAAAATAGATGATAAGTCCCTCTAACTAAAATGCATGTAACCGTAGGAAACGTCCTGCATTGAGTCGTTTTCAATGACACGTTTCTTATCTGTGGTAATAGGTAACAGACAATAAAAGTAAATTAAACTTGCTTAAACCATTCTCTCTAATTACATATATTCAATCAGTAGATTAATGCCGAGGCCTGGGAAGTAGCCAGTTGCTGGATGAGTAACTTGTTTAAAAACACGAACCGTGTGAGTGTTTTTTAAAGTTAGGAATCCAGCAATTGCTCACCCAGCTGCGGTAGACATAATGATTTTCTCAAACATTGAGAGGAATATAAATTAAATAAATTTTGCACTAAACTTCCTCGCAACTTAGATGGTTTTCACGTTCCCGCCTTTTTTCTTTATTTTTTTTTTCATGTCATCTGTCACCGTAAGTACAATTTTTGAAAAAAGTACAATTGTTGAGGTCCCACCCCACGCGCCCGTGTTCACGTCCCACCCTACAGGTACACAGGCACATACCGAGAGCACGAACAGCTCGTCGGTGTCGGGGTCTATGGTGGCCCGCTGCGTGAACCCGGCGGCGGGCGGCGGGCAGGCGGCGGCGCCCGCGCACAGCGCCCCGCACGCGCCCGTGTTCACGTCCCACCACCACAGGTCCAGCAGGTGCTCCTTGTTGCGCTGCCCCGCGAATATGTACAGCCGCCGCTGGATCTACGCAAAAAATACTACATTATACGACGAGTGCATAAAACGCTGTTTTACTACTGACGCTTTATATCCGCCCGAGTCACAGGCGAAATGAAAAGTGTACTTCACAAACAGGGCCCTATCTTATAACGCTACAAGTTACAATTTACAGGCGGAAGTCTCTATCTAACACATAGGGTCAAAAAGAGACTTCCGCTTGTAAATTGTAACGTGTAGCTTTATAAAATAGGGCCCAGACCGTAAATAGTTATTTTATGTATCACTTTTTATACTAACTGCGCTTTCGGTAAGAGCATCATTAAAAAGAAGAATGCACCGCAAGTAATTTTGCAGAAAGTCATTTCAGGTCAGTCAGTTCAAGTCTTACAGCCTTATTCATAAAAAGTTAGAGGCTCGCTATAAGCTCGCTATAGGACCGATGCAAAAAAACATGATTCATAAACGTCAATTAGCGCTAATCAATTCATCAAGGCTCTGTTAAGTCTTCCGAAAGTTAGCGGACCGAAGACCCTACTTTATCTCTCTGCTAACTCACAAAATGGCCGCCACACATGTGAACAGCTGATTTTGGCAAGAGCAAAACCATACGCAAGATAGTTTTTTTTGTTTTAAGTTTTTATTCCCTCCGTGAAAGGTAAAGGAAACTAGATCCACACTGCCTAGTCTGTCGTGTTAATTCGCTGGTTTCCCGCTAATTCGCTGCCACTGCTGTCAATTTATTTTTTTTAATTCACTAAAAGGCCATTTTTGGTCTATGATTTGTCAAGGTGACAACATAACGCGTCTAATCCATTCATCAACAGCTCATTAGCTAACAGACTGCTAGCAAGCGTTTATGAATCATACTTTTTAACAACTGTCAAATAAGCTTAATCAGTCTGTTAACTAATCGACTGATCAAACCGCAATTAAGGATTTTTTATGAATAAGGCTGTTAGAATAATAGACAAAAACTAGTTGCGAGAAAGGAAAACTAAACAACGATAGCAACTTGCTAAGTCAAATATGTACGAGAAATAAAAAACAAAAAAAAAATTACTTGTTCTAAAAAACCTCTCATCAATCAACACAAATTTAGAGAAGACGTCGAAAGCATTACTCACGTTGACAACAAAGAAAGTGTACAAAAAAGGGGTGAAAAAAAGGGACTAAAATTCCACACGCCACTATACTCACAGGGTGAAACAGCATCGAGTGCGAGACGCGCGGCTGCGGCGCGTCCAACGAGTGCCGGTCGGCCAGCAGCAGCTGCCACGTGTTGGTGTGCAGGTAGTACGCGTACAGGCCCGAGTACTGCGGAGACGCCGCTTCCTCACTACAAACAATATGTATACATATTAAGATAAACCGGCCAAGCGGAGTTTCCCTTATACCGAACACGAACGTGACGTAATAGTACATTGTGCACCGAGGGTGGTAAGAAGGCGATTCTCTTACTGCTCGTGATATACATAATGTTATTCATCACATTTAAGAGGTAAAAAAAATAAAAAAAATAATAGCACCCGATAAGAGATGGTCAAATTTTGTCGCTATAGTCTTTCAAAGATAACGCTAAGAACTGCATTTAGTTTTTAAACTTGACAAACTATGACTGTCAATGGTGGTCCCGATTTTCAAAAAAAATGAAATGTTTCAGAAACAATAGTAAAATATAAATAAATACATATAATTTAGTTACAAAAGTCTATAATTCATAACTCCTTAGTAAGTTAAAATTCAAATATACAAAATTTTAGTATACAAAAAGAGTAAGAAACAGAAAGACATAATAAATTAGCAGTAGGATAGTCTAGGGCGAGCAGCGGGGGGTCGCCAGGTCAGGTAGCGTGTATAGTATGAATCTTCCCAGGTGAATTTTTCGCTTCGAGCCCTAATTGTATTAATCAAACACTGTTGCTATGCCAAACTCAAATTTATTCGAAAAAATCCGCAAGTTATTATAATTGCAAAGAAACAAACATTAGCTAGTTTGTAGCACGGTACAGCGCCATCTAGTGAGTAACAAGGTAAACTTTGATTTCATTCAATACATTAATGAAGTTACTACGGGAAACAAACGATACCGAGTTTGAATCCGCTAAAGCGACATCTAGCGAGAATTTATATAATTAACGGCTTCAACATGCTCCCGCCTAAAATGACAGAAGGTCATTTCCTATTCTTAATACCTAATCTAAAACGATAACTTGCTCCATGCCAATATATCTTCACTTTCTATTTCACAAGTTTTGTTGCATCTCTTCATTCATCTCTTTTAACATGCAATAATGGGCACAATTTTGTGATTGATCGTCTCAACACTCCTGATGCAGTGCGTACATCATAGGTTCGGGTAAGTTCGTCTGGTCCGGGATATTTCTGTAATATGCGACCCATGGGCCACTGTCCCGGAGGAAATCTCTGATCCTTGATTATCACTAAATCTCCGATTTCAAGTTCTTTCGTTGGTTGTCGCCATTTGCCTCTTTCTTGTAGTCGGCTTAGATACTCGGACTGCCATCTCTTCCAGAAATCTTGTACCATTCTAGTCGTTAGTTGCCATCGATCTAAAGGATTCATTCGTGTATTTTGCAAGTCGGTATGTGGTAAGGTTATTAAGGGTTCTCCAACCAATAGATGACCGGGGGTTAAGGGTTCTAAATCTTCTTTGTGATCACTCATGGGACTCAATGGTCGAGAATTCAGACAGGCCTCTATCTGGATTAACACGGTACTCAGCTCTTCAAAAGTTAGTGTCGTCTCTCCTATGATTCGTTTTAGATGGTATTTCGTGGATTTAACACCGGCTTCCCACAAACCTCCAAAGTTTGGGGCCCCGGGGGGTATGAACTTCCATTTAGTTCCCTCTTTATCTAGCTGTGATGCGAATTCATCTGGGATACTAGATTTTCCGGGTTTCCACATCTCGATCAACTCTTTGCTTGCGCTTACAAAGGTAGTTCCATGATCACTCCACATTTCTGATACATGGCCGCGTCTTGACACAAATCTTTTAAAAGCTGCCAAAAAAGTATGTGTTGTCATGTCACTGACTAGCTCTATATGCAGCGCTTTGGTACACATACAAACGAAAAGACAGATGTAAGCCTTGTTAGATTTGGCTCCTCGCCCTTTGCTCATTCGAACATTGATCGGTCCAGCAAAGTCTACACCACTTATTAAGAAGGGTCTAGAAGGTTTGACTCTACTCGTTGGCAAATCTCCCATCTTCTGTTCGCTATTCTTTGCGTTTTGTCTTACACAAGTTACACATGATCTTACAAAGCGTTTCACGCTGTTTCCTGCGTTTATCAACCAATATTTTCCTCGTAGATAGGTTATCATCAGCTGTGGCGGTCCATGTAAAGTCTTTGCATGTGCTTCTTGCAGTAAAAGCGGCAGTAGTACATTATCACGAGAAATGATAATTGGGTGCTTTCTCACGAACTCCATGTCTGCGTGTTTCAACCGACCACCTACTCTTATCACGCCCTTTTCATCGAGAAAGGCAGAAAGAGGTAGTAATCTGCTTCGCGTCTTCAATTGTCGTCTGCAGCGTAAGTCTTCAACTTCTTCGGGAAACTCTAATTCTTGGGCTATTTTGATACATATGGTGAGTGCTGCGCTTCGTTCATCGTGAGTAAGGTAAGTTGGTAAGTATTTTCTCTTTTCTTTACATTTGAAGCTTAGCCACCTTCTACAATAAGCTACAACACGTACAAGTTTATTCAGTGATGAGAATCTTCGCATAAAGGTAAGTTTTTCTTCATTTTCATTTTCTTGTGTTGCTAATGCTGATATTATTTCTTTTCTTTTTTCTAGGGATGTGTCTAATGGTTTTCCTTTTTCTAATTTAACTTTCTTTTCTTTCAGAATGTTCGGACCCTGCCACCAGATTTCTAAAGTTTTCAGTTTTTCAGGCATTACTCCTCGCGACGCTGGATCTGCTGGATTATTTTTGGTGTTAACGTAAAACCAATGACTGGAGTCGAATTTCATTTGGATGTCTAAGACTCGATTCTTCACGAAGGGTTTCCATCTCATTGGATCGCCGTGTATCCACGCCAGGGTGACTTGACTGTCTGACCAAGCATATGTGTTTTCGGGTTCTACTTGTAATATGTCAGCTACTTGTTTCAGGTGTTTACTTAGCAAAGTAGCAGCACATAATTCTAAACGTGGTAGAGAAACAGGTTTGAGTGGAGCCACTTTTGTTTTTGCCGTTAGCAGGGATACTTTGACTGTGCCATCTTCCTGAACTACTCTGGAATATATCACGGCAGCATAAGCTGATGCTGACGCATCTGCAAATCCATGCAGTTCTAAAGGGGATTGGTTTGGCTTGGTATAAATCCAACGGTTAATGCTTATATCTTGTAAAGCTGGCAGTTCTCGTTTATATTGTGACCATTCTCGTTGCAGTTCTTCAGGTATATTCTGATCCCAATCTACTCCACTGCTCCACAATTTTTGCATAAATATTTTGGCTAACACAATACTTGGTGCTATCCATCCCATCGGATCAAACAACGATGCTATCTCAGACAACACCTTTCTTTTTGTCATGGGTCTTTCATCAATAACCATACTTTGCTTAGGTATCGATAGATGGTCATCCTGGACAGACCAAGTTACTCCCAAGGTTTTTACTTTGTCTTTCTTAACGAAGTCGATTGTCTGAGTTCCTTTTGCTTGGTGGTTTTCGTTGAGTTCTTTCATAAATATTTCGCTATTAGAGCACCATTTTTGAAGTTTAAAACCTCCAGCATTTAGAATTTTTGTTATATGGTTTTTCATTTCTATAGCTTCTGTTTCTGTATCGTTTCCTGTTAGTAGATCATCCATATAAAAATCTCTCAGTATCACTTGTTTAGCTTCTGGGTAGGAAGATCCCTCATCTATTGCTGTTTGCCTCAAGGTCTTTATTGCGAGATATGGTGCACATGACGTTCCAAAAGTTACTGTTAGAAGTCTGTACTCTTCAATTGGTTTACTGGGGTCGGATCGCCAAATAATTCTTTGATAGTCTGTGTGATTTTTCTTTACTTTGATTTGGCGGTACATCTTTTCAACGTCTGCAATAAAGGCTATTTTGTGAATTCTCCACCTCAAAATTACAGTTCGTAGTTCTTCTAGAATTGGAGGTCCTATTAACAGTTCATCGTTTAACGATACTCCATTGCTTCCTTTACAAGATGCGTTAAAGACGACTCTTAACTTCGAGGTCTCTCTTTCCTCTTTGATTACCGCGTGATGTGTAAGATACACGCTCTGATTGTTTTCTGTCTCGTTGTTGTCTTGAATTTCTATTTTTTCCATGTGGTTTAAGGTTACATACTCTTCTAGAACTCTGTTATACTCTTTCATTAGCTCAGGTCTTCTTGTTAATCTATTCTCTGTTGATATCCATCGATTAAGAGCTATTTCTCTACTGTTCTGGGGTAAAATAGGTGGATCGTTTCTTAATGTTAGACCTACTACGTAGCGTCCGTCTTCATCTCTCGTGGTTGTCTTCTCATACATTTCCTCGGCTTGTTTCTCTTCCGCTGTTAGTTTATCTGTCTCTGTCTCTCCTGTCTCTAACTCCCAGAATTTTCGTAGCATGGTACTCAATTCCACGTTTAGATGCATGCTCACGAATGGTTGTACTCTCTTAGCTTCCTCACTGGCTTTAATTTTTCCTGACAATATCCATCCAAGGTGTGTTTGTAAGGCTGTAGGTGATCCTGAGACTCCTTTGACTAGTCCTGGTTGTATCACTTCATTATAGACTTCTACTCCCAAAAGGATATCGATATGACCAGGTTGATAGTATGTCGGATCTGCTAGCTGTAATGGTTGTAAATGTTCCCAATTGTCTATATCTATGGTGTGGGACGGCATGATGCTCGTGACTCTCTTTACGATGTAGGTTGTAATTTTCATTCTTTTCTCAGGTTTAAATCGTGACGAGATTTCAATGTCTGCAGCAAATCCAATTGGTGTTCTCATTTGTCCAAGGCCAGAAACATGCCCGCTCACGTGAACTCTCTTCAATCCCATAGTTTGGGCTGCCGATTCAGAAATAAATGATTCTTGTGAGCACGGGTCTAATAACGCTCTTAACACGAATTGCTTTCCTTGCTGGTTAATAACGTTGATTTGTGCAGTTGACAGCAGGGCTGTCATATTTCCCGTCGCTAAGTGGTTGATGAATTCTCTTTCTCTTGTCTCATGTGTTGATTCTCGATTGGTTTCACTCTTTGGAGAATGGCTGGATGAGTAACTTCTGTGCAACAGTGAATGATGTCTTTTGCCACAGGTGTGACACGATGACTTGTTTTTACAAAACTTAACCGGATGACCCGGTATTAAACAATTAAAACATAGTCTCTGGTTCTGTACGAACTCGACTTTCTTCTCTAACGTTAACTGCTGAAACTCTTTGCATTGAAATAGGGGATGATTTTGTTTGCAAAATCCACACTTTACTTCTGCACCAACAACGAATGATCGTGATTTAACTGCTGGGGGAGGTTCACTTCGCCCATTTCGGTTTACATTTGTATTTGTACTTGCTGTTGGTTGCATCATCTCCAATACGCGGAATCGTTTCTCAAGAAATTTTTCTAAAATTGACATTGTAGGTAAGTCACTTATTTTAAGGGTGCTCACTTCTTCTTCCCATTCTTTGTGTGTTTCTATGTCGAGTTTCAAAACAGTTAGGTAAATTATAATTGTATCCCATGAAGAAGTATCCACATTTTGAACCATTAGTTTGTTCAAACATTCCTTGGTAGTGTCCAGAAGGTCACGTATTGCTTTCGCAGTTCCATTGTTTATCTTTTTCTGATTTATTAATCTGCTCAGTATTGAGTTCACAATTATTCTCTTGTTGTTGTATCTTCCTTGTAGCGTATTCCATGCTAATTCATAGTTACTATCCGTAACGGGTAAGTGTTTCAATAATTGCTCCGGTTCACCAGTCAAACAGCTCTTTAAGTAGTGCATTTTCTGAACATTACCCAGGTTTTGTTTGTTATGAATGAGTGATACAAACAAATCGTTAAAAGATGCCCAATCTTGGTAATTGCCGTTATACTGTGGTATGTGTATTTTAGGTAGTTTTATTTCTTCACTGTTGGTTGGGGCTCCGTTTACTGTTGGGTCTAATGAACTCTGAGCCGTGCCTTCCAATAAATCAGTCATCTCTGCTTTCAGGCTAAGGTAAAATTCTTCATATATCGAATAATGGTCTTCAGTGAAATACTGCAGTTTTTCCATGTCTTCTTTTTTAACAATTTTAATCATGCTTCGGTTTGTAGTTACGAAATTACTCCAATATTCATTTATTGTTTCTCGTCTTGCTTTAACGTAACCTCTGGTTAATCTGGATTTCGGAGTTTTCTTGAAGTTAGCCTGAACTTTCTGAATGATCGATATTGCGTGCTCTTGTTCAGCTAGGAATCCCAATAGTTGTTCTGACATCTTGTTTTTAATTTGTTGAAGTACTAAATCCCGAAGATTATGTTTAAGTGTCAACAATTCACGAAAAAATTATAAGTCCATATAAGTAATGTTTTCAACGATACTTTTGAAGATGTGTATTTATCACTGTTTTTGTTTACAAGTGTATAGAATAACTAAAATTTTGTAAGTTAATAATCTTCACCAAATTTTCTAAGTCCATAGAAAGAAATCTTAAAATTTTACAAGTGTTTTAATTATTTTCACTGATTTTACTAAGCCCATAGAAAAAGTTTAAAATTTTACAAGTCTTTTTCAGTTCGAATTTTTCTAAGTGTTTTATTTTTTTCTCACTGATTTTACTAAGTCTATAGAATAAGTTTTTATAATTTTACAAGTCTTTTTCAGTTCGAATTTTTCTAAGTGTTTTATTTTTTCTCACTGATTTTACTAAGTCTTGTAACGTATATACGTTAACTCTTTAAACTTAGAAACTAAACACTTAAAATCTGGAACTAGAAAACTAATTATAATAAAAGTACTACAAATAAAATCCTTAATACCTACTTAAATACGTTAAATTCTAATAAATACGAACCTAATAACTAAATCCTTATTTGCTAAATAATCGTCTTAATGTAATTAATCTAATTAAAAATAAACTTACACTAATGAAGTAAAGTAATTATTTCAATGAACAAACTCACGGAGCGTACGCGCAAATAATGTTTTATCGTATATCGTGGAACCGGTCGCCGGCGCAAGCCGATCTATACCGACTGCTGCGCGAGGAGGTCCGAGCGCCCGCTGCCGCCGGACACTCAGCCACTGGCCTTACGACGCAAAGGCCGCGTCAAAATGTAGCCTTAAAACTACTCTCGGAGCGGAGCGATCGCTGCCGAGCGTCTTTATTTATTTAATTTTAAAATACTTTACTTTCTTATAATGTGAGTGTTATCTCGTCCCGAACTTTGGGAACACCCTACCGGGTGAAGATCACCGCATACTACACCCTACTGGGTGAAGAACACCCTCGACGCTCATCACCGGCGCCTCGGCTCACCATGTCTCCTTCTCGATCGCCTCACCACCCTGCCCTCCGAACGAGCTCCGCACTACCGAGGGGCGTACGGTAACCAGGAAGAGACCGC
This sequence comes from Pandemis heparana, assembly GCA_963854515.1. Taxonomy (NCBI): domain Eukaryota; kingdom Metazoa; phylum Arthropoda; class Insecta; order Lepidoptera; family Tortricidae; genus Pandemis; species Pandemis heparana. The sequence continues at coordinate 4,593,079 of OY978023.1, read as the reverse complement.
CAACCTTCACACAGCTCCAAGGCACCTAGCTACGGCCCTGCCTAGTGGCAAATGACTCACTCCCTGAGCTAGTCTCATGCGCTAATTCTAATAAGGACTCTAAAATTAATGGCTAAACCTAGTTAAATCCAAAAGTTATTACTACCTTACATCTAATGATTAAATCTACCTTAAGTCTAAAATAATAAAAATAGCCTTAATTCTAATATCTTAAATAATTAATTATAAAATGTTGAGAACAATAAAATTATCTTATTGAAATATACTGAAATAATTAACTATACTAAATTATACAAATTAAATTATTAAATTGAATTAAATTCTTATATTTTAAATTAATGAATTTTAAATTATTAAATTATGTTATTTCGTTTTAATTATTAAAATGAAATTAATGTTCTAAATTCTAATGCTTAAATTGTAATTATAAATTATTTATTCCGAGATTAAAATTAACTTATTGTTGTTAAACTTGATACTTTTTATTTGTCTCCGTTTTAGGCTACCTGCCTCTTTTTTCTCTCTACGATTACGGGACAGTCTATAGAATAAATTCTTGAAATTTTACAAGTCTTTGACACTGACAGCTGACAGTTCGTAATTTTTTAAATTCACTGACACTTCACTTAGTTCACTTTTATAAAGTTGAGGGTACTTACAGTTTTTTGTCCAACCCACTTACTTGCAGCACTAAACACTCACGTTAAACACTTCACTTTAATTAACCGTTCTATTTGTCACTAATTCACTATTCGGATCGAAGGACCACTTTGTATTAATCAAACACTGTTGCTATGCCAAACTCAATTTTATTCGAAAAAATCCGCAAGTTATTATAATTGCAAAGAAACAAACATTAGCTAGTTTGTAGCACGGTACAGCGCCATCTAGTGAGTAACAAGGTAAACTTTGATTTCATTCAATACATTAATGAAGTTACTACGGGAAACAAACGATACCGAGTTTGAATCCGCTAAAGCGACATCTAGCGAGAATTTATATAATTAACGGCTTCAACACTAATCTTTCAAACAAAGGCCATTGTCTCTACCATCGCAAAATCGCAAGCTACCGTACGCACGTGCCACTACAACATTAATATTGAAAAACAAACGGTATCGTCATAGTATTAAGGTTCAAATTTAATGTCACCGATATCCTAGATATTATTTTTAATTTGAACCTTAATACTATGACGATACCGTTTGTTTATCAATATGAATGTTGTAGTGGCACGTGCGTACGGTAGCTCGCGATATTGCGATAATAGAAACAATGGCCTTTGTTTGAAGGATTAGGGCTCGAAGCGAAAAAATCACCTGGGAAGAGCCATACTATACAAATTGTGTTGCGCCCCCTTAGCCCCCCCCCCCCGCGCCACCGGAGAAGGTGTACTGTCGACTCACGTGTTGTGCGGCAGCACGCGGCCGCCGAACACGTACACGGTGCGCGTGTCCGCGTCGATGCACATCTGGTGGTCGAACACGAGCCGCGGCCCGCCCGCCGCCGCCGTGTCCGCGCACACCAGCGCCCACGTGCCCGACGGCACGTCGTACATGTACAGGTCGCTCTGGAATAAAAACACCGCGTGAGAAAAGTTTCAATGTCTCTTTTGAAGTGAAAACCTCTTTAGCGGCGCCGACTACTTTTTGGGATGGGTAAAAAATGTTACTCGCGTCAGGCGTAAGACGAAGGGTAAGTTTAAGTACCAGGATATCAGATCCACGGTAGTGATTGTATTCTTTTTGATCAGATCCTATAAGAGCTTATTTTGAAATACGAATGAATCGCGTTCGATTTTTGAAGTGTTTTTTGTTGAGTCGCGGAACAAGAGTACTAGGGCATCAGCACATCGTTAGAGGTCTGTCAATATAGATAAAACGAACTTTTTTTTTGTATGCGGCCAGTACGGTACGCGTCTTGAGCGTCATGGAGGTTATAACATTAAAATCTAATCTAAACTCCTGTTTGCTACCCGTCCCGGAGTGCTATCCGTCGCTTTTTTTTTCGGGCGGACCGTTGCTATTGGCCTCTGTTGCGGGTTACCGGAGAGATGTGAGCTGCCTGATGGGCCGCCGCGATTTTTTTTTTATATGACAGTATGCAAAATGGCACGAGCGCGGCCAGGCTGTTGCTGACTCACGTTCATGTTGGTGGGCAGGCGCTGCGCGTTGTCCAGGTAGCGGCCGAGCGTGTAGAGGCGGTTGAGCGCGGGGTCGAACACCATCTTGTGGCAGGAGCGCGGCGACGGCCCGCCCGCGGCGCCGCTGTGCCGGCACAGCAGCGTCCAGCGCTCCGTGCCCGTGTCGTACGACCACAAGTCGTCCAGGTCCGACGACCCGTTCCAGCCGCCGAACAGATACAGAGTACCTAAGAAGTAAAGTTTATTTGCAACGATTTTCAATTCGACGTGGTATCTCAAAATTGATCCGGAATATTTTAGCAGACGGTATGAATATTTTAGTTTAACAGTCTGTGAATGATTTTGGATTATCTAATTGGTTGATTTGACAGTGTAGCGTCATTTTGAATCAAGATTAAGATGAAAAACCTTCACAGAAGTGTTAGGTCAAATTGAAACAATCACCTGCTGAAATATTCTGGAAAAAATCTAAGACATCCTTTATAGTATCTGTTCGTCGTTCAGTTCGACAAGCTGGGCCACGAACATACCAGGATTTATTTATTAAATGAGTCTGAGTTCGGAAAATTTCAGAAATCACTGCTCTAAGGAAAATAAATCTCTAAATAAAATATCATTTTCTACACATGTTACCTATTTTATAGGCCATGTTTAGATTTACCAGAAAAAAGCCTGCAAATCGCATTACGTTGCAGCACCAGTCTTATTGTCTCACTACAGTTCATGCATGGGCTGTTAATTAGCATCGGAATCAGCTAACTGTCACATTCATACAAGAACTGTCAAAATGAATACAATGGCGATTGCGAGCGAGTTACGGCCTTATTCATAAAAAGTTAGAGGCTCGCTATAATCTTGCTATAGGACCGATGCAAAAAAACATGATTCATAAACGTCAATTAGCGCTAATCAGTCCATCAAGGGTCTGTTAAGTCTTCCGAAAGTTAGCGGACCGTAGACCCTACTTTATCTCTGCTAACTCACAAAATGGCCGCCACACATGTGAACAGCTGATTTTGGCAAGAGCAAAACCATACGCAAGACAGTTTTTTTTGTTTTAAGTTTTTATTCCCTCCGGGAAAGGTAAAGGAAACTAGATCCACACTGCCTAGTCTGTCGTGTTAATTCGCTGGTTTCCCGCTAATTCGCTGCCACTGCTGTCAATTTTTTTTTTAATTCAGTAAAAGGCCATTTTTGGTCTATGATTTGTCAAGGTGACAACATAACGCGTCTAATCCATCCATCAGCAGCTCATTAGCTAACAGACTGCTAGCAAGCGTTTATGAATCATACTTTTGAACAACTATCAAATAAGCTTAAGCTAAGCTTAAACTAATCGACTGATCAAACCTCAATTAAGGATTTTTAATGAATAAGGCTGTTAGACAATAAGCCTATAGGTCAACGCGCTCTAAACCCGTCCGCATCACCGACTGGCAACTGATAGAGCCCTGGTACCCTAATGCCAGTTCCCCGCAAAGCCCACCCCCTACCCCCTCGGCACTCACCAGTGTTGGGGTCAACGACCAGCTGGTGGCCGCCGCGGGGCCCGGGCCGGCTGCAGCAGCCCCCGTCCGCCTCCGGCTCGCCGTCCGCGCTCCCCTCCTGTTATCATACATGCAACCTGTCAGACAAGCTTCAAAATAATGCAAAAGTAAAGGGCTAGCTAGAGAGTAGAACAGTTTACACTAAAGCACTGACTACGACACAGTAAATAAAGACACTATAACTATTTAGAGATCTTTTAGACCCAGTTACACAGTCCAGAGTTAAAAAATTAAATCGCTAACTCGGGGTTAGGTTTGACAGTTCCATACATTTTGACACTACTTAGCCCCGGGTTAGCATCTAACACGAGGTTAAGTCGCTAACCCTGGTCCATGCAAGTGGCCCTAAAAGTTTTCGCTTGCCTAAAGCGACGGAACACCATACTTTCCGGCCCGAAGTTGGAGCGTAAAAACATCCACGGCAGGCACTCGGGAGTTTAGAAGGGCGCGGCGTCCCCGCTGCACAGCCGCTCCTGCACCTGCGGGTTATGGTATGTGCGGCACTGACCGGGTGCAGCGCGTGCGGCTCGCGGTCCGCGCAGCACAGCTCGCCGGCGCGCGGCGGCGCGGGCGCGGCGTCCCCGCTGCACAGCCGCTCCTGCACCTGCGGGTTATGGTATGTGCGGCACTGACCGGGTGCAGCGCGTGCGGCTCGCGGTCCGCGCAGCACAGCTCGCCGGCGCGCGGCGGCGCGGGCGCGGCGTCCCCGCTGCACAGCCGCTCCTCCACCTGCGCTGAGCAGCCCGACATCTCGCGCCACTCCGGCTGGTACGGCTGCCATGACATGTACCAATCGAACTCGCCCTCTAAACAATAAAACAAGAACACATGCTGGTAACTGTACTTCTTCTACGAATTCCCTTTTTTCTGATTTGATTTTGATCTCCTAAAGAATCGAATTGCCCTTCCGACCAGTCTTATAGCCCGCTGCTGACATTACCCGTTTTGAATCTGTGTACGCGACTCACCAGTGACAGCCTCATCCAGTATGCCTTCGGAGAGCTTGTAGTCCCCGTTCTCGACCAGCGCGTGCCAGAGCCGCGCCTGCAGGTCGCCCTCCAACTTGACGCCGCTCTCGCGCGAGAGCGCCTCGAACGCGTCTTTGTAGCAACGCCGGCGCAGGTGCTTTAGCAGCATGCGCACTGCTTCTTCCTCTTTACGCTGTTTGAAAACAAAGCTTCAAATTCAACACATTGCAACACAACACAGCCGAGACGAATTTGGCAAAAAATAGCACGCATGTAACATTTTATCAGAGAAATGCCTTCAAAACTGGACAAACAGTCTGTGAACAAAGAATTTAGGCCAGCCAAAACTACGCCTCGCTTCCTGTGCGTGTGCGTAGCTCACCTAGCTTGCCTGACAAATTTGCATCTGTGTGTGTGCAACTGCAACACAGGACGAGGCGTAGTTTTACCAGCATTACCTTGCTGTTCACAGAACTTTGCTTTACATCTTATTTGGTCTGAGTATAAACGTACGGTTTTTTTTATCTAAAGACGAAATTAAAATATTATATACTAGCTGTTGCCCGCGACTTCACCTGCGGAGAATTCGTTTATATCGCGCCTACGGGAACTACACAATTTTCCAGGATTGAAAACTGCCCACTCACTTTCATATTTATTATATAATATTAGTTAGGATTTATTTCTTATTTTTTGCAAGTACTGTGACATCGCGTTACTACACTATTAACAAAACTCATTGATTTTTAAAATTGAAAACACTATCACCTCCATCTGCACCATTTCTGACTCTTTAGACATTGTAGCTCCACTTGATACACAAATGGTACTAAAGTTCATTTTTAAAATCCAGTGGTATTTATGTCAGGACTAGAAAGTTATAAATAGTTAAGTAATTAAAAGTATGTTAGTAATTGATAGTTAATGTAAACGTATAATTAAAAAATTGTCATTAACACCAATTCAGTGTTTATGTACAAAACAAAGTGTAAGTAGCTACTAATCAAAAAAATGCAGGTAATTAGTTAATTAATATAAATGCATCATTAACAAAACTTAACAAATGATATTCATTAATGAAGCAAGAACGATAGGAATACACAAATAAATTTCGCAATTACCAATCATGTTATTCAACCTGCCTTTGACCTATGAAATGAAACCACAAAAACAACCGTATCAAAATCCATCTTATACATAAACAAATATTCACACAATATGACAAGGTATTTCTCAAATCATGCTCATACCGTTACTTGAATATAGATAAAATTCATTGAGACTGATGCATTTTAGACAGAAGGTGCAGAGTCACTAACGGCCTGTTTCACCACTCCTTAACAATCAGTTATCTATGATGACGTCTTTGTCTGTTTCGTAGTAATAAATAGAGACGGAATCATTGATAAGTGACGGTTAAGAAGTGGTGAAACAGGCGCTAAGAGTTGCCTTGTTGCAGAGACGAGTGAGGGCCAGTGAAAATGGGATATTGGGAATGTTGGCTGGATTTGTTTTTAATGTTGGGGTGCCGACTGACAAAAATTGGTGCTTGCCTTTTTTCTTCCCACAAACTTTTTGCCGTAAAATAAGGATTACTAACATTTACTTTTTAAAATTTCCCACTGGCTACAATTACAGACTCTACATATTTATACTCACCAAATTAATAGTATCCAGTACACTGGTCATCAGATCTTCGTGTGTTTTGCCCTGAAGTTCCACATACCACATGGTATAATTATATGCAGGACCCCAAGACTGCAAGGGAACTATCTTCAGGTACTGCACAGGCAAATATAGACCTTCCGTAGTTCTGTGTCTAAGCCTGAACACCTCTGGAGCACTGTCTTTTTTGAGCCCTCTGTGAAAAGTATACAAGTAGAGAGAAATCTGTGGTGTTATTATTTTTCATTATATACAAACACCAATTGAAACACACCATAGGCCACTAAACATATTATGCAGTGAATTCACTATGTAGTTCTTACTTACGCCGATAACAACAGTGACAAGTTGTGCTCATCGGTCCCTCCTAATATTTGAAATTTCTTTAGATCACTGACGTGAGCCTTGATATATTTGCCGAATTTTATGGTTTCGACAATTGCAGGCGCTTTTATTTTCAGCATTATAAATTGTGAAGGCGTATTGCTGTCTGTGAACCATCGCGACAGCTGATCGGAGGGATTGTTTACCATTATATTTCTGAAAAATAACGAGCCAATTTAACTTTTTATTTGAGCGGAACTGTGTGTAACAGAGGGCCGGATTTTTTTTTCTTGAAATAGGTGGCGATTCTAGGCCAAAATCAACTTACTCTGGTATATAATTGGCTGAGTAACTCGAGTATTTGTGTATTGTATAACATAGCTTCACCGTTTCGTATTTATCGACCATTTTAATTAAAATTATGGATCAAAAGTATTAAAATACACTTTGTTATTATCACTTGACTTGACTGACAGTGACATTAGCATAGGCATAGGGGCATACTCTCATTCTCATCTCATGCTTTTCTTATGGTATAATGCTAATGGTGTAATAGAGATTCTCCTTGGATGCCATTGGCAGTAATGGCAGCGCCGCAGCGGCAATCTACGTTTGCATTGGCGTAAACTGAGTCAGAGTTGCCATATTAGGAGAAAGAATCGATCACGGAGAGAATCGATTGATTCGATTTTTTCGTGGAGCTAACAATGATTTTTAACTTTATTGCATCATTCCACAGAATGCTTTTTGCTACTTATTATTATGACATGGCATTCTCATTCTCAACTTATACTTCTAACAGAGCAACAATCAATCAAGAGACGAGGTCATATTTATTTACGTGCGCAATCGCAGGAAATAGAAACGGATTGTAATGTGAAGTATTGTTCGAAATAAACACAATCATACTCTATTTTTTAACAGTGCTCTGATTTCGAAAATGAACTTAAATTGGACTAACTTTTTGATTGCTGGAATCGTCTTTGCAATATCTATGATAACTGCAAAGGCATCAATAGTTGATGAATGTTCTACTATTGATAATTTAAACGAAGAAAAGCTATTAAATCTTGGGAAACTTATTATACCTGAACTAGAAGGTAAAAGTAAAGGAGAAGCTGGTAAAATATGCGTCGTAGGTGGGTCCACTGAATATACCGGAGCACCGTACTTTGCAGCCCTATCATCATTAAAGGTAAATAATATTTTATGTTATGTTATTCCGCTTATATTATACTTACTGGGAATCACTCTCACTCTCAGTACATACTCAATGAAAAATTTATTTTTTAGATTGGTGCAGATCTTGTGTACGTCTTTACAACTGAGAACGCAGCGCCGGTTATAAAATCATACAGTCCCGACCTCATCGTTTATCCCTATTTGAACTCAAAAAGTGTTTCTAAAATAACATCTTTGTTACACAAAATGGACATTGTCATAATTGGACCGGGCTTAGGAAGAGAGGACGAAACTATGAAACTGACCTATGAAATTATAGAAAGTTGCAAGTTATTAAAGAAACCTCTTATTATCGATGCTGATGGCTTGTACGCAGTTTCCAAAAATTTGACCGTTATAAAAAACTACCCTTTACCAGGTGCTATTCTTACTCCTAATAATCAAGAGGCCAAGAGGTTTATCACGGCTATTTCAAGCAATAGTACTTGGTACACTTTTTGGGGGGATCACGTTAGTGTTTTGCACAAAGGTGGTGAAGACCATTATTATTCGAGCATCGCTTCATTTGACTGGACGCTATCAAAAGGAGGATCTGGGCGTCGGGCAGGTGGGCAAGGGGACATACTCTCAGGTGCTTTGGGAACTTTCTATACATGGGCTTTGAAATACGACCTATGTAACAATGAAAAGTCTGTTCAGCTTGCACAGAGCGTGGCAGTCTATGCAGCTGCGAGGTTCACTAGAATGTGCAATCAAAAAGCGTACACCATCTATGGCCGCAGTATGACAGCTTCTGATATGCTCAATCAAATCCATTCCTCTTTTGATGATGTATTTATATAAAAGATCACCTTCTCTTTGTGAATTCATTGAAATTAAATTTATAATAATATAATATCCATTGAGTTTGACTTAGATATTATTGGACGAGTGTAAATCAACGAAAATATCAAATGGATATTATTTATTTTTCATGTATATAAGGTTATTTTTATCCGTTTTATCGTATTTTGTAACTTTAAGAAAAGCTTGTAAATAGGATAGCGATAACGATGGGTGAGCGTAAATCAGGTAAATCACAAGTAGAAATCGATGATTTGTCGATCAATCGATTTTAGCTAAAAATCGATATTCTGCTTACTTGCTGGTATAAATTTTCTGTCAAAAATATATTTCTCGAGAAATAAAAATATTCTTATTAAAACAATTTATTTGATATAAGATACCTAGTGGGCTAATTAATAAATAACACTTTTGCAAACATCAGCTTGCACAAAATAGCAAAATAGTGGTTAACCTGGCAATAATTTCTTCATCTGTCGCGATGACTTATTGAAGGACCGTTCAAAATCTAAAGTTCAATTGTATATTTTATAAGCAAAGTCTTTCTTATTATTTGGTATAATTTAACAACAATATTTTAATTGAATGATATTTAATACCTTTTTTATTTACCTTAAAATACACTTATTTAAAGAAATCTAGTTTTTTCCGCCGAATATAATTTGCACTCGGATGTTGTTTTTAGAACGGCGGTTATTCGCCATCGCGCAATCGAACGAATAGTATTTTTTTTCCTTTATCAAACAAAATATCGGGTTGATTTTAGTCAAGGACAGTCTAGTCGCAAAATAATACAGTTCAATGTAGTAGCGATAAGTGCAATTCGATTCCACAACTATGGAAGACGAGGTTGAGGAATGTGTGCGAAAGAAAATACAATGGCCTAAGCTACCACAAAATGTTAAAAAGGTAAACTGATAGGGAATGATAAATTTGTGTAATTTAAGCTTATTGGAGTAATTAAACATAACACGCTGCGCGCCTATTTAATCAAAATGATGACATGACATGCAGAAACTGTTAAAATAAAATTGAAAGCACCTAGTTACTGCTAAACAATAGTGATTTAGTAAGTTTATATCCTATTTCTTCCAGCTATTAGGTGATTCTCATAAAGAATACGAGAGGTACATTTTTGAATTCAGTATTAAAAATCAACTGCGCTACAGGGGCAGTCTTGGTAAGTGTTTTTTTTATCTTTTAAACAATAAGATTACTAATTACTAATCTACATAGTATAAAACGCAGTCGCTTGCCACTGTCTGTCTGTCTTTAAAAATATGCAATGGATTTTGATGCGGTTTTTTTAATAGATAGTGATTCAAGAGGAAGGTTTATATGTATAATTTTATGCAGACAAAGTCACGGGCAGAAGCTAGTCATTTATAGTTATAAACTAAGAAGATTGGAAGTTATTTTCCTTTTTGCTTAACCTAACCTAAGAGGCCAGTTATGGCATTAATGTTAGTTCATTTTTTTCTAATTCTACTTGCTCGGTACTTATCTGGTTTTATTGTGTTTAATCCCTCGTATGCGGCAGCTCAAAAAAGGACTGCATTCTAGCCTCATCTGTTTTAATACAAACAAATTCTGCTGATTTAAATAAAAAATACAAAAAGATAGCCTTAAATTGAGGATCCATGTCTTAATCGTATGACGGGTTAACACTTGAATACTCTTTTTTTTTAGTCCGAACAGTCCAGAAGGATGAAAGGAAGTACTATGAGACTCTGGTGCACAGCAGCATCCAGAGGCTTATGCTGTACCCTTACCATTTGGCCGACATGATAGTTAAAGGTGAAAACAATATTACTGCTACCAACCTTTGAGCAGCAACAATTTGGACTGAAACATAACCTAATAAATTAAATTTTCTGCATGTTTCTAAATTCTCATTTTTGCATGTAAAGTTGACCAATGTACTTTACTATTTCATTGTGACAGTTTGTACATGAAAAAACAAATAGCCAGTAACTTGTAAGTGAAATTGTGTCTAATGTTTAAAGCTGTACAAATTAAATTGAACCTTAATGTAGTCAATGTATTCCTTGGCTGACTGTACCTTAAGGATTTATTATGGCAGATTTCTGTGTTCACTGTTCATACTAACATTTGTGTAATATTTATACTTCAAGATTATCAAAGTAACATTGCGAGTGATATACATAAAATTTAGTAATTTATCTTGCGTTTTAGGTTTAAGGATAACTCCTTTCATCTACTATGTGGAGGTGGTAGCGCTGCTCATAGAGTTAGAGAAGAGCTATGACACAATGCCCAACTTCACTGCTGCTGATTGTGAGTTTGTTTTAATTGTCTTTAATTTCCAATAATTATAGCAGGGGCGTAGCGTGCCTTGGTGGGGCCCCGTATAAAAAAATATTTGGGGGCCCTTATGAAGGGTAAAGATTTCTCACATTTATTTAATTACTTACCGTATAATTGATACGGCAGATACGGCGGTAGCTACGCCCCTGAATTATAGTTATAGTCAAATGGTCATTATGACTTGAAGTTTCGTGTAGATGGGAAGATTGGATGAGTGCAAGTGCAGTCAACAAAAGGTCCAGCCAAACAGCTTGTATTAATAGTACATTACTGCATAGGCCTTTTGATTCCAAATTTAGTCCCGTCCGTTACCATTATCGATTATGACTCAAAAGCCTGAAAAACATTAACAGGGCTATCAAGTCTAACTGATCCAAAGGTTTGCTGAAACATTCCGTAATAATTTGAAGAGACTGCAATAAATAAAATGTTCCAGGTCTCCGTCTCCTAGGCATAGGCCGCAACGAGTATCTCGAGTTGGTAGCGAAGTCCCGTTCGCTCGGGCGGCGCGGGCGGGCCAAGGCCATCCGGGCGCTGCTGCCGCGCGTGCCGCTCACCGTGCCCATGCAGCCGTGGTGGCGCGTTGAGCTCGGCTACGTGCTGGAGGCCGATGTTAAGGTGAGACGGATATACTTGGCTTGGTGGTACTCGATAGTACTGTCGCACTAGTTTATGAATTGTGAAACTGAAGTCGCTCGCAGGACCGATGGCCGATGGGGTCAGAAGGTTCTCGAATGGCGTCCGCGGACCGGGAGACGAGCTGTCGCTAGGCCTCCAACAAGATGAAGCGATTAGGATCGCGGGATCGCGGTGGATGCGGAAGGCACAGGACCGGTCCGAGTGGAGAGCCATGGGGGAGGCCTATGTCCAGCAATGGCCGTCTTTCGGCTGACATGATGATGATGATGATGATGATGAACGGTTTTTGAGCGCTCTGCAAAAGTGGTGGGGGTGTTTGCGCAGGTATATAGACATGGGGAAAAGCGTTACATTTTGATATCAGTGACTGACGATCCCGTTCCAAAAAAGTCACCGTGAAAAGTCACCGTGACTTTGTCACGCCTGTTACTCGTGTCACTGCATGATATTTGTGTCAACGTTATTTTTGTCACACTGTTATTTCATCGTGATTTTGTCACACCGGTTACTCATATCACCATATGATATTGTCGCAGTGCTATTATGACGTGATTTTGTCACACCGTTATCACACAAGTAGTTGATCCAAAATAACCTTTACACTTTTACAGGCTTAGAACTGTCGCACATTATAAGTAAAAAATAAATACATTTGGGAAATTAGTTTAGTCATCATAATCATCACAATCATCATCATGTCATCATCATCATCATCATCATAATCATCATCATAGCCATCATCATCACCATAATCATCATCACAATCATCATCGTGTCATCATCATCATCATAGCCATCATCATCATCATAATCATCATCACAATCATCATCATGTCATCATCATCATAATCATCATCACAATCATCATCATGTCATCATCATCATCATCAACATAGTCATTATCATCATCATAATCATCATCATAATCATCATCGTCATAATCATCATCACCATCGTCATAACCATCATAATCATCATCATCATCATCATCATCATTATGGACGGTGTTCATCTTTTTCATGTGTTTTATGTAGGTACAATAAAGAGTTATACATACATACATAACATACATCCTTTTCTACGAGTATGCTTCATTAAAACAACTCTGACACGGATGTGTGCAAGCATTCATAATTTTATCGCTGTTTCACTCGCTCTCAGCCAGCAGGCATCATCCGATGTTCGCCACGAAGTTCCGAATCCGAACACTCCCGACTAAGCCCGATTAGAGCCGAGTCACGTCACAGTCAGTCACTGTCACTGCATCGCGTCTCGTCACTGCTTGCGCTAGGCGCTAGGAAGGAACAGTAAGGAACGTATGTGATTTTGTAACGTTGTTATTTTGTGAAAAGTCACAGTGACACGTTTTGAAGGTGAGTCACGGTGACTTTGTCACCGTGACGTTATTTAACCCCCATGTCTACAGGTATATACGTACTGTCCTTCAGGGACGCGAGACGTGTGAACGGGGCGCGGGCATAGAATAGATAATAACAGGGTAGAACGGACTCTCTTTTGACCGTGTCCAAAACGCCGCCATTTATATACCTACTTCCCCCTTCACGTCGTTACACCCCTCGGTCGTCCAGGCGTATTGCTAGGGTTGCTTACCGTTAAATATTATACTTACGTCTAAAGATAATATCGCTAAAATATAAGTTTTTATTTATTTTGAAATCATGATTTTATTCTAGTTTTACAAAATATGAAATTTATAAATCATTAGGTACGTACCTACATATTAAAGATAGGTACTTCTAAGTAAGAAGTTATTACAAGTGCCATACCAAATGAAGCCATTTAAGATGATTTAAGTAAGTATTACTTACCTACAAATATAAAATAAAATACATACAGGCTCACGTAAAACTAGTAGTAGTTTAAGTGCCAAACGCGCGTGCGGCGACACCGGCCGTGGCAGCCTAACTGAGTCGCTCGTTTAGCGAGTACTGTAATATCGTGACCTTGAGTCCGGCCGGAGCGGGAGATTCCGTTCTACTATGTTCTTACTTATTCTATGGCGCGGGAGCGGGAAGCGACTGAACGAACCAATAGAATGTATTCGCGAGGCGCGCTACCTCCCCACGTCGCGCCTCACTCCCCCCGCCAAAGAGACCCAAAGAATGAATTCTGCGCGTTCAAGGTCACCGCTCATAAACCGTTGCGACACTTGTACCTCAGATGCAATACTTTTCGAAAAGAAGTGTTAGTTCTTGCATTAGGACTGATTTTTCTTTTGCTTTGTCTGTTGCCCTAAGGTTCCTCGTATTGTTACCGGTTAGTGCTATTAAAGCCAGGTACTCATCTGCGAGCTGTAGCCGTAACTACTGCACATTATAGTAACCAAAAATCCTAGTGTGGACCTCGCGTTCTGCTCTTGGCAGGCTCGCTACAACTTACGTACTCGGCTTTAATATAAGCCAAGTATTAAGAGCGTTTATCCCTACAGTGCTGGCAACGTCGCATTTTTGGTGATTTTTTACGATTATTTCATAGAAATTGAATGGAAGTTTCAAATGTGGGTCTGTAGTGCACTTCGTTTTTAGTGTATTAATGTGTCTAATGCAATAATTGATCGTGATGGACTTTTATTTTCTTATAAAACGAGATATATTATTTTATCCCTTTAATACGAAAATAAAAGTCCATTATGATTAATCTACATTGGACACATTAATACACTAAAAACTAAGTGCACTACAGACGCATATTTGAAACTTTCATTCAATTTCTGTGAAATACTAATCGTAAAAAATCTCCAAAAATGCGACGTTGCCAGCAGGAATCCACCCTCTTAAGATAGTTAGCACGACATGTGACTACCAAAGTCGGTAGCAAGAAATATTTAACTATACATATTGTTTTGATGTGTTATGGACAGCCACTGGGCGAGCCGGAGAAGGCGCTGATTGATCTGCTCATCGACCGGGGCTCGCAGACGGCCGGTACGCTCGACTACAACATCGTCAAGACTCTCTACAGGTGAACAAGTACATATTTGTTCCTGAGTCGGATACACATCTTGTTGTATTCACTATTTCACTAGTCAATTACGAATGGCCGGGCGAAAAGCGAATAGAGTCGCGTTTTTTAGTTTTGATGAGTCCCGGAACTGCGTCGGTTATCGCTCGCAGGGCGTTGCTTACGTGCGCGCGCCGTAGTCTATGTCGGGCGAAGTCCCTAGACAATTTTTGGCCGATTTGGTTGCAGTAAAAAAATATTTATTGAAATCATTAATTTATTAATAAAAAACAATAATTAAATCATTGATTTAAGTCATATCAACCCTGCTTGCACGATTTTTTCTTGCAGGTCTAAACTGGAACTATGACCAGAATTGTTTAGCGTTATTTAGTTATTTGTATTGTGCCATGCTGGTCTGTAGGCCTGATGGCCTATAGGTCTTGTCACTCTAAGGTGACTGCTTTGTCTACCCCGTTAGGGATAAAGACGTGATTTGTGTATGTGTATGTATTATTATACGAAAACGGGACTTAATCACGTAAACCCAAAGTATTTTTTGTATGTGTATGTATGTTGTGTTAATGCGCAGACGCGGCCTGGTGTACTTGGACGTGCCTATAACGGCGGCGGACAAGGTGTCGGTGCCGCCGCTGAAGGGCTTCGTGATGAACCGCGTCGCGGGGGACTACTTCGAGACGTTGCTCTACAAGGTGTTCGTGTCCATCGACGAGCACACCACCGTTGCCGAGTTGGCTGCTGTCTTGCAAGTATGTACACCGTAGATAACCTTGCAGAATGATGAACCTTAGTGCCGTGTGTTTAGCGTTCACTCTACTAGCTGATGTGTCCTCGATTCTGTCAACATCAGGAAAACTCTTCTGTTTTTTTGTCATTGTTACTGATAGGGTTTTATTTGGAGGTCTCTAGCGTATGCTGGCACTGGGACAGTCCACTGTACAGCATATAGTACTGTGTGCAGGTGGAGGTGGAGTCTGTGAAGCAGGCGGTGTCGCTGTACTGCCGGTTGGGCTTCGCGCGCAACCTGCAGCCGCCGCCCGCCGCGCCCGCGCACGCCAGCTGGCGTGCCGCGCTCACCGACCATCTGCATCCGCAGTCTGTATCACGTCACAGCCCCGTCACATGTTCTGTCACATCACAGCCCCGTCACATGCTCTGTCACATCACAGCCCCGTCACTTCACTGCCCCGTCACATCACAGCCCCGTCACATCACAGCTCCGTCACATCACAACTCATTCACGTCACAGCCCCGTTACATTAGCCCCGTCACATCACAGCCCCGTTACATCACAACCCAGTTAATATAGAGGCCACATAAGTTTCGCTAGTAATCAGGAATCAGCTGCCACTGTGTTTTTTTAGAATAAGTTATATTTTGCATTACTTTGCAGGTATAGTCAAATATCGCCGTTAACGTTCAACCCTAACATGGAAGAAGAAGAGTTGCAAATGGAGCCGGTACTTATGAAGGAGCCGTCCACGTCCAAACAGGTTCGAATTTAAATGTTTTCAATACCATTGCACATTGTAATACACTAAGACCTCTTATTCCAAACACCCTCTAATCCGAACCCCTCCATAATGCAAACTCCCTCCCCTGCCTACTACGCCTTGTCTTGAATGGGCTGACCAACTGGACATTTCTGCGTCAGAAAAGATGCTTTTACGAAATATGCGAAACAAAGCTTTTTATTTGTCATTAATTGACAACATTTCATTTTTATAACACCTGAAAATGTTTATATGGTTCGAAAGCATTTTGCCTCCTGATCACTGCAGTATGTTTATATAATTTTAATATCGCTTATTATAAAAAAAAAAAAAAAAAAAAAATATGTCCTAATTTTACCAAAACTACCACAGGATAGGTGAAACGCCTTTGCTTTTTTCACGAGAAAAAATAAGCGATCATAATTTTGTATTTTTGACAACTTCAAAGTACAAGGGGGGCAACTCTGAAATTCTATTTTCGAAGTTTGTTGCATACCTTCTCTCGCACTCTTAAGATAATGACTATTTGTATGAGCGGAACAGCACGAAGCGACCCTCGAAAATCGAATATTGGAGAATAGGGCCTGACATTGACAATTTGAAATTGACGTCAGTTTTTTTTTCTATAGAGAAAAAACAAAGGGATAAGTGTTTATTCTGTGATAGTATCGGACTTACGCCCTTTTAGAATAAGCACAAATTAATAAATTAATTATAAATTAAATACAAGCCCTAGCGAAAAAATTAAACTATCAGCAAGTTCATCTTTTCAAACAAAATACAGAGAACCATTAAAATTATAGGCTCAGAAATATGAAATGTTGTCAATTAAAAACTACTCGACAAACTAAAATATTTGGATTTTTTTTAAGAAGGTTAATAAATGTTACGTTTACAGATAAATAAACAATATTGTTTTTTTTATTCTATAAAAATACCCTATAAATTCTCTGTATACTATAATCCGAACGGGGTATATTTTCGGGGTTCGGATTAAAGAGGTCGCAGTGTACCACTATTCAGAAAATCCATTTGCATATCTCTTCGTAGCTTCCTAAGTCCGAAGTCGGCTCAATAGTAGCACCCTCTGGCATGCCAAGATAAATTTCTCCTTGATGGCAGCTCGATATCTGCAGTAAGCTGCAAAAGCCATCAGAGGCTAGAAACACGATTTGGAATGGTCCTTCGACCAGTTTTTTTTATTGGTATTATTGTTGCAGGATTATCCAGAAACTACAGATACTACAAACAACAGTGGAAGCAGAAGGGTGGCGCTTCTATTCGATTCAACTTTAGCAGCCTATCTTATGATGGGAAATCTTTCACCGGTGCGTCTTATCTTTATGAACGCTGGTCTCGTTTGTCTTTATCTGTTACTTTGACTTTTGCCTTTGCAAGGCGCAGACAAAATATACATATTGCTATAACAAGTTGTAAGTTTTGCAGTGTTGTCATTTTTTGTTTGTAGGATCTCAAAACACACGCTGTGACGTTGTTCGAAGTTGGCAAAATATGCGATGAAAGTCTGGACAGCTTGCTTATGGAATTAGACAAGGTAAGATTTGAAAATGATGACCGCGCAAGTCTAAAAGCGATCTTAAAGCGATGACGGGACGAGTTCGACTTCTTGTAGGTCTGGCTATTCGTTGTAGCAGACCGAGCTATGGAAGCGTCGGGGTTGCCTTTACGCAAAAGTCATGCAATATAGGCAGAATAATAATGAAAATTTACAATATTTTAATACGTAACAATATATTAATAGAATATTATTGAAGCGGCATTTCCGGACGAGTATTCGTTACAAGGTCGAGCACACGCGAGGCCTTCTTTCATACGTGTCAGGCGATCAGTGCGCTCGATTACTATTTTTACTAGAGTAAGACACATTTCCGATTATAGTGGAGTAAGAAAAGTTTATGAAGAAGGCCATACTTACTAGGTGGCTGGTGATCCGGAGATAGAGGGCGAGGCGGCCCGCTACCTGGCGGCGGCGGCGTGCCTGCGCCGCACGCTGCGCATCCTGCGGCCGCGGCTGCGCCCGCTCGACCTGCTGCGCTGCGAGGCGCTGCACGCGCTCGGCGCGCCCGCCAGGACGCGCCTGCTGCACGCCAAGTACAAGTATGTATAGAGGGCATAATCTTTCTAGGACGCGTCGTAGATCCAACGTTTAGGTGCGTGTGATGTTGACGTGTCGGCGTTGTTCGCAGGCTGTGCATATCGACGGCGCCGCTGTGCCGCGAGGCGCGCGCGGGGCTGGCGGCGGGCGCGCTGCCGCACCTGGGCCCGGCGCCGCCCGAGGCCAGCACGCCGTGGATGCGGCTCTACCTCTACCACGTGGCCGGCTACGGCCCGCCCACGCTGCTGCTCAGGAAGGGTACGTGTAGCGTTGCCGCTCTGTTAGCGACCGCGGCTCGATCGCTCGAGGCCCTTACGCTATGGATGCTAAACGATTTGAATTGATTGTGGAAAACGCAAATCGAGCGACGCGCTGAGAATAGTATTTTTTTTTTAATACTGCATGTTCGTATTCGTTCAGGTACGGTAGTCCGCAGCGTGCCGCGGCTGCTGCTGGGCTTCTCGCGGCTGGTGGTGGCGTGGTGGGGCGCCGAGGCCGCGCTGGACGGCGCCGGCGGCTCGCCCGGCGCGCTGCCCGCCGCCGCCGCGCTGCAGTGCGCCAACACCGCGCTGCGCCGCGGGCCCGTGCTGCTGCAGGTACACGCGCTGTATAGCAGGCCGCGCTGGACGGCGCCGGCGGCTCGCCCGGCGCGCTGCCCGCCGCCGCCGCGCTGCAGTGCGCCAACACCGCGCTGCGCCGCGGGCCCGTGCTGCTGCAGGTACACGCGCTGTATAGCAGGCCGCGCTGGACGGCGCCGGCGGCTCGCCCGGCGCGCTGCCCGCCGCCGCCGCGCTGCAGTGCGCCAACACCGCGCTGCGCCGCGGGCCCGTGCTGCTGCAGGTACACGCGCTGTATAGCAGGCCGCGCTGGACGGCGCCGGCGGCTCGCCCGGCGCGCTGCCCGCCGCCGCCGCGCTGCAGTGCGCCAACACCGCGCTGCGCCGCGGGCCCGTGCTGCTGCAGGTACACGCGCTGTATAGCAGGCCGCGCTGGACGGCGCCGGCGGCTCGCCCGGCGCGCTGCCCGCCGCCGCCGCGCTGCAGTGCGCCAACACCGCGCTGCGCCGCGGGCCCGTGCTGCTGCAGGTACACGCGCTGTATAGCAGGCCGCGCTGGACGGCGCCGGCGGCTCGCCCGGCGCGCTGCCCGCCGCCGCCGCGCTGCAGTGCGCCAACACCGCGCTGCGCCGCGGGCCCGTGCTGCTGCAGGTACACGCGCTGTATAGCAGGCCGCGCTGGACGGCGCCGGCGGCTCGCCCGGCGCGCTGCCCGCCGCCGCCGCGCTGCAGTGCGCCAACACCGCGCTGCGCCGCGGGCCCGTGCTGCTGCAGGTACACGCGCTGTATAGCAGGCCGCGCTGGACGGCGCCGGCGGCTCGCCCGGCGCGCTGCCCGCCGCCGCCGCGCTGCAGTGCGCCAACACCGCGCTGCGCCGCGGGCCCGTGCTGCTGCAGGTACACGCGCTGTATAGCAGGCCGCGCTGGACGGCGCCGGCGGCTCGCCCGGCGCGCTGCCCGCCGCCGCCGCGCTGCAGTGCGCCAACACCGCGCTGCGCCGCGGGCCCGTGCTGCTGCAGGTACACGCGCTGTATAGCAGGCCGCGCTGGACGGCGCCGGCGGCTCGCCCGGCGCGCTGCCCGCCGCCGCCGCGCTGCAGTGCGCCAACACCGCGCTGCGCCGCGGGCCCGTGCTGCTGCAGGTACACGCGCTGTATAGCAGGCCGCGCTGGACGGCGCCGGCGGCTCGCCCGGCGCGCTGCCCGCCGCCGCCGCGCTGCAGTGCGCCAACACCGCGCTGCGCCGCGGGCCCGTGCTGCTGCAGGTACACGCGCTGTATAGCAGGCCGCGCTGGACGGCGCCGGCGGCTCGCCCGGCGCGCTGCCCGCCGCCGCCGCGCTGCAGTGCGCCAACACCGCGCTGCGCCGCGGGCCCGTGCTGCTGCAGGTACACGCGCTGTATAGCAGGCCGCGCTGGACGGCGCCGGCGGCTCGCCCGGCGCGCTGCCCGCCGCCGCCGCGCTGCAGTGCGCCAACACCGCGCTGCGCCGCGGGCCCGTGCTGCTGCAGGTACACGCGCTGTATAGCAGGCCGCGCTGGACGGCGCCGGCGGCTCGCCCGGCGCGCTGCCCGCCGCCGCCGCGCTGCAGTGCGCCAACACCGCGCTGCGCCGCGGGCCCGTGCTGCTGCAGGTACACGCGCTGTATAGCAGGCCGCGCTGGACGGCGCCGGCGGCTCGCCCGGCGCGCTGCCCGCCGCCGCCGCGCTGCAGTGCGCCAACACCGCGCTGCGCCGCGGGCCCGTGCTGCTGCAGGTACACGCGCTGTATAGCAGGCCGCGCTGGACGGCGCCGGCGGCTCGCCCGGCGCGCTGCCCGCCGCCGCCGCGCTGCAGTGCGCCAACACCGCGCTGCGCCGCGGGCCCGTGCTGCTGCAGGTACACGCGCTGTATAGCAGGCCGCGCTGGACGGCGCCGGCGGCTCGCCCGGCGCGCTGCCCGCCGCCGCCGCGCTGCAGTGCGCCAACACCGCGCTGCGCCGCGGGCCCGTGCTGCTGCAGGTACACGCGCTGTATAGCAGGCCGCGCTGGACGGCGCCGGCGGCTCGCCCGGCGCGCTGCCCGCCGCCGCCGCGCTGCAGTGCGCCAACACCGCGCTGCGCCGCGGGCCCGTGCTGCTGCAGGTACACGCGCTGTATAGCAGGCCGCGCTGGACGGCGCCGGCGGCTCGCCCGGCGCGCTGCCCGCCGCCGCCGCGCTGCAGTGCGCCAACACCGCGCTGCGCCGCGGGCCCGTGCTGCTGCAGGTACACGCGCTGTATAGCAGGCCGCGCTGGACGGCGCCGGCGGCTCGCCCGGCGCGCTGCCCGCCGCCGCCGCGCTGCAGTGCGCCAACACCGCGCTGCGCCGCGGGCCCGTGCTGCTGCAGGTACACGCGCTGTATAGCAGGCCGCGCTGGACGGCGCCGGCGGCTCGCCCGGCGCGCTGCCCGCCGCCGCCGCGCTGCAGTGCGCCAACACCGCGCTGCGCCGCGGGCCCGTGCTGCTGCAGGTACACGCGCTGTATAGCAGGCCGCGCTGGACGGCGCCGGCGGCTCGCCCGGCGCGCTGCCCGCCGCCGCCGCGCTGCAGTGCGCCAACACCGCGCTGCGCCGCGGGCCCGTGCTGCTGCAGGTACACGCGCTGTATAGCAGGCCGCGCTGGACGGCGCCGGCGGCTCGCCCGGCGCGCTGCCCGCCGCCGCCGCGCTGCAGTGCGCCAACACCGCGCTGCGCCGCGGGCCCGTGCTGCTGCAGGTACACGCGCTGTATAGCAGGCCGCGCTGGACGGCGCCGGCGGCTCGCCCGGCGCGCTGCCCGCCGCCGCCGCGCTGCAGTGCGCCAACACCGCGCTGCGCCGCGGGCCCGTGCTGCTGCAGGTACACGCGCTGTATAGCAGGCCGCGCTGGACGGCGCCGGCGGCTCGCCCGGCGCGCTGCCCGCCGCCGCCGCGCTGCAGTGCGCCAACACCGCGCTGCGCCGCGGGCCCGTGCTGCTGCAGGTACACGCGCTGTATAGCAGGCCGCGCTGGACGGCGCCGGCGGCTCGCCCGGCGCGCTGCCCGCCGCCGCCGCGCTGCAGTGCGCCAACACCGCGCTGCGCCGCGGGCCCGTGCTGCTGCAGGTACACGCGCTGTATAGCAGGCCGCGCTGGACGGCGCCGGCGGCTCGCCCGGCGCGCTGCCCGCCGCCGCCGCGCTGCAGTGCGCCAACACCGCGCTGCGCCGCGGGCCCGTGCTGCTGCAGGTACACGCGCTGTATAGCAGGCCGCGCTGGACGGCGCCGGCGGCTCGCCCGGCGCGCTGCCCGCCGCCGCCGCGCTGCAGTGCGCCAACACCGCGCTGCGCCGCGGGCCCGTGCTGCTGCAGGTACACGCGCTGTATAGCAAGCTGCCCTCTTTGGATAGAAACGTTTTCATTCGTACTAAACTTCGACGAGTACGAAATTCAAAATGAACGTTCTCATTGCAGGCGGTGGGCGTGCGACAGCCCGCGCGGCTCCGGCATCTCGTGTTCCCGCCAGAGGCCGATCCATCTCCAGGCGAGTTGATAACAAACATGCCGCGAGTCGTTCGTCCGATGTGCGGGGTTTTTAGATAATAATGTGTGTGTGTGTGTGTGCAGAGTCGTGTGCGCTGTGGTCGCGGCACGCGGGGCTGCGGCGGCTGCGCGCGCGGCTGCGGCTGGCGCGCGCGGCGGGCTACGTGACGCTGGCCGACATCGGCGTACCCGACCTGGGCTGCGCGCGCCCGCCGCCCGCCGTGCAGCTCGGTCAGTACACACTCAACACATCACCTGCACACCTAGAGGAAGTAACCAATTAGAGTGGTAATAAGGGCTATACAATGATGGCAATACATCTGTCTTTTTCGTCTTATACCATACTAGCTGTTGCCAGCGACTTCCAGCCTTATTCATAAAAAATCCTTAATTGAGGTTTGATCAGTCTATTAGTTAACAGACTGATTAAGCTTATTTGACAGCTGTTAAAAAGTATAATTCATAAACGCTTGCTAGCAGTCTGTTAGCTAATGAGCTGCTGATGGATGGATTAGACGCGTTATGTTGTCACCTTGACAAATCATAGACCAAAAATGGCCTTTTAGTGAATTAAAAAAAAAAATTGACAGCAGTGGCAGCGAATTAGCGGGAAACCAGCGAATTAACACGACAGACTAGGCAGTGTGGATCTAGTTTCCTTTACCTTTCCCGGAGGGAATAAATACTTAAAACAAAAAAACTGTCTTGCGACGGTTTTTCTCTTGCCAAAATCAGCTGTTCACATGTGTGGCGGCCATTTTGTGAATTAGCAGAGAGATAAAGTAGGGTCTACGGTCCGCTAACTTTCGGAAGACTTAACAGACCCTTGATGGACTGATTAGCGCTAATTGACGTTTATGAATCATATTTTTTTGCATCGGTCCTATAGCGAGCTTATAGCGAGCCTCTAACTTTTTATGAATAAGGCTGTTCGTCTGCAAAGAATTCGTTAATCGCTATCCCGCGGGAACTACGCAATTTTCCGGGATAAAAAGTAGCTTATGTGCTATTCCAGACTTTTCTCTATCTATGTGCCGAATTTCATCCAGATCCGTTGGGCCGTTCTGGCGTGATTGAGTAACAAACAAACATCCATCCATCCATCCATACTTTCGCATTTATAATATTAGTTAGACTAACACTTATTTTTCGCGATTGTTTTGTTTTTATCGTTTTGCATAGAACAAATTACATAGTACCTAATTAGAATTTTAAGTTTATATTTACTTTCAGGTTCTTACCAATATTAATCGAGTTTCACTCACTATGCCACACAGCGACTAAACATTAACAGTGTTATTACAAAAAAGTTAAACAGACGTTGAACACATGACATTTGTCATAGATTATATTTTAGACACGTGTTCAAAGTCTGTTTAACTTTTTTGTAATAACACCATAACTATCCATATTGATCATAATAGCTGTCTACTCAACTCTAGTAACCTCTTTGACCTTCCACTGGCCAATCAAAATGCAGTAATCGCTAATTTCGGCTTGCTTAATTTTATGTCATACATATAAATTAACACACACAATAATACATATATTACTATATATATATTAATACATATTCCATCTCCAGCCTATATACGTCCCACTGCTGGGCACAGGCCTCCTCTCAGAATGCTAGAGGGCTTGGGCTATAGTTCCCACGCGGGCCCAGTGCGGATTGGGAACTTCACACACACCATTGAATTGCTTCGCAGTTGTGTGCAGGTTTCCTCACGATGTTTTCCTTCACCGAAAAGCTCATGGTAAATTTCAAATGAGATATCGCACATAAATTCCGAAAAACTCAGAGGTGCGAGCCCGGGATTCGAACATACGACCCTCTGCTTAAGAGGCCACAGGTCAAACCACTAGGCTACCACGGCTTGCATACATATTAATTATAATTTATTATTATATTTATTAATTACCTATAGGTGTCTATGGGCAGTGGTGATCACTTACCATCAGGTGACTCACTTGCTCGTTTGCCTTCCTATTCATATAAATAAAAAATAAAAAAAAAATTATGGCATTTCTTCTCTAGTAGGTTGTCTGCTCTATGCCTTCAGATCAGACCCTCGATCGGCCTACATTTACAAAAGATAAAAACAACATCATCCTTTACAGTAGCACCGAAGAAAATGAAGGACGTTTGCGGCATGGCGAAGCCTCTGAGCGAGGTCTCCCTGTCGTCGACCGACTCCGCCGACAAATCCGTCGACGAATACTCCAAAGCGGCGACCAATCGGCTGCAGTCGCCCATTGAGTCCCACTTCGCTGTCACCCCCTCTACGGAGAGCAAAACCAGCTCCCCCGCCAACGGCTTTACTACGGTCGAAGGCGGGCAACTACTATGCGAAGAACTAGACAACTTAGCCAGCAATTACCAACCCACCCACCAGAGCAAAGAGTCCATAGCCTGCAGCGACGATCTAGTCCCCATACATTCCTCCTCGACCAGCTTAGAAGACTTGAAGGACAAGCATTCCAATTGGCGCAGTAAAGAATCGATCTCAGACGAATTAGTCCCCATACATTCCTCGTCGACGAGCGTCGAAAATTTGAAAATTGAAGCTGACAAATCGTCGAATCAGTTGGACTTGCTGAGTCCCGCCGAAGAGTCGATATCGATGTTTACACAGTTGAACGACAAGTTGGCCGAGATGTCGACGGCGGAAGGCGACAGCGGGATTGATACCGCCCACAATGTGTCCGACGACGAAACTTGTAAACCAGAGGTATGTTAAACTAATTAAAGATGTCGAGTCATGATAAATCATTTCGATGTCATTTTACTTAAAAGACTGCGCTTCTCGCACAGTTTTCGCAATTTTTGAGTTAACTTTAAACCAGATTCGAATGCGTGTTGTATAATAAAAATTTTCAAGAAGTAAAACTTGTACATGTTTAGAGGGTGCATCCCTACTGAGCTGGCAACGTCGCATTTTTGGTGATTTTTTGCGATTATTTCACAGAAAATGAATGAAAGTTTCAAATGTCCGTCTGTAGTGCACTTCTTTTCTAGTGTATTAATGTGTCCAATGCAATGATTAAACGTGATGGACTTTTATTTTCTTATTAAAGGGATATAATAATAAGAAAATAAAAGTCCATCGCGATCAATTATTGCATTAGACACATTAATACACTAAAAACGAAGTGCACTACAGACGGATATTTGAAACTTTCTTTCATTTTCTGTGAAATAATCGCAAAAAAAACACCAAAAATGCGACGTTGCCAGCTCAGTAGGGATGCACGCTCTTAAGTATACATTTGTATTTCAGAAATGGACTATTCTAGACCTTCAGTTCGGCATTCCGTTATTTGACGAGGGCCTCTGCGAGAAGATATGCAATTGCATAGTAGATCGGATAGCGAAGCCAGAACTGTAAGTATTTTACACCATATCGGTACTATTCCTAAGTATATTGTAATATTTCTTCTTTTTATTTTATATGTCTATGTGTACCAAATGTGTGTAAATAAATGTTTCTCTCTCTCTCTCTCTCTCTCTTTCTCTCTCTCTCTCTCTCGTAACTATTTATTTTATTTATGGTGAGTTACATTTGAGGTCAAATAGAGTTAAGGTTTATTTTCTCTTGACAGATTGGAGAAAATTAAAGAAGACAATGAATTCATATGCTCGGATGTTTTGAAATTCGTGTCGCAGTGTCAAGTAAGTTTCAATTAAACAACAGCTGGAATACGAAAATAAAAAATTATGCACGGTTAATTACAAGATGTTTACTTTAATGAGCTGGCGATATTTCGACGCAATTGCTTGCATCATTATTACAGGTAGAAATCAGTCTCAGCCCAGTAATCGCAGTCTATATCCCGTGTCAAAATGTGTAACAATAATAAATGAAAATAATTCACTATAAACTTATTTTTTTCTAGTACTATCCTGGTGAAGATATGGGCATAGTGAAACGCGGTTCGTTGGTGCCTCTGCCGCGCAAGAACTTGGCGTTTGAGAATGGCCGCATCAGCGAGTGGGGAGGGAAATGACGCTGCCCCACTCGCACCCACGTCACCCCCCTTATAGTGCCAGCGCGCGAAAGAGTCCGCTATATTTCAGTGTAACTTTTCTTTTGACGGGAATGCTAAAGAGAGCTAATAATATGTTACAATTTCATTGACGTCGTATCTTTGTAGGTATGTTCTAAATATACTGGCATATTGCTATTTTTGGATATATGAATATTATGATATTAATTGTGAATATTTGTGAAATCAAAATTCTTATGTTTTTTAAAGTGAGTTCACTGTTAGATTAAAATCCTGAAGTACTGGAAAGAGCAAGACATAGAATTCAGATTCGAGCTAGATAAAAGAGTTTTCTTTCTGTTGACATATTAATTCATATGATTATGATATTGTTTTGTTTATTTGTTATTTGCAGACTCACTTGATTTCAGTTCGTTTTAAAATGACAAAATTAACAGCAATGCCAGGAAGTCAATTATGATTGTAACCATTTTTTTAGATACATTTAATAATGTGATGTAAAGGGAGAATTATTTGAATTAGTGACCTTATATGCGGCACGTCAGCATCCGGTCGTGAGCTTTGTCCTAATCCTAATTTTGTTTGTTAATGTGTCGCATATAACATTTGTAGGAATTAGAATATCGTGTAAACATTTCTACCAGCAGGACTAGACTTGGGCATATTAAGGGCCTGTCTCACCACTCCTTAACTGTCAGTTATCTATGATGACGTCTCTGTCCGTTTCGTAGTAATAAATAGAGACGGAATCATAGATAACTGCCAGTTATGGACTGGTGAAATAGGCCCTTAGCCTCCGAGTGTGCTTGCTAAGCATATTACTAAGGCACGCTATATTATACAACATATAAATATCATTGAACACATAAATGAAGCTGAGATTTACTAGATGGAACAAATTTGAAAATCCGTTGATTTTCAGTGAATTATTCCTTTTTTTATTCCAGCCAGTGTGATCAATGTAAGATATGTACTCCTTGAGGTTTTGATGTATTGTGAGCGTACATTGAGCTCTGGTGAGAGGATTCTTACTATGAAAATGTAGTTATTATTCATTAGCTGCGTTTGTGGGAATTTTGCAACTTCTCGGGGTAAAAGAATAAGTTAGTTAGGGACAGTGTATCTTTGTTTATGCATTTAATTTTAAAATCGATTCATTAGTTCCAGAGATTATTTCCTACATACAAACAAATAAATACAAAGTATTCCTCTGTGTTATAGTATAGATTAAGTTATTTGTTGCCAAGTCTAACTAGCTGGTCTAAATAAGGTACACTACGGCCATAGTTAATAATATATAGTAATGTTAACTATTATCAAAGTTTAAGAATGTAAAATGAGGCGGAATATCGATCGTTCGGTTTGATTATTGATCACAATTTTTTTTATATTTTATTTTTGTTATTTTTTTTATAATTTTGAGAAATTTGTGATGTAACTGCTGTAATTTTCAATTCAAGTATTACTACTAACAATACAATTGTTAAAAATTTTCTTTTCTATAGCTCTGAAATAAAGAGATATCAAATACATCCTCCCGTCCAGCCAGATATTGCATTGGTTAATAGTGATAGAAAGCTATTCTTATGCTTTATGGTTATGAATGGGGATGTTACATCACTGTTACTAGGTCACTAGGTCAGTATTGATCTAGGTACTAATAGAAACAAAGATCAGTAGCAATTGTTTATAGCCACCGACCGAAACGACAGGCTGTTAAAAGAGGATACGCCTTTACCCAGAAGTGGGACACTTGAACAGGTAATTTGCCAATGATGGCTGTTGTGTATGCAACTCCTTAATATACGACAAGAGATAGCTAGTAGATAACTGAAAAAGAATTAACTGGAATTTAAAAAAGTTTGTTGCTTTGTTGTGTGTTGTTGAGTATTGTACGTCAAAATTTGTTATTATGAAAAAAGTAGCAACTTCATGTAATTTCTACTCTTATTATCCTACTCTCATCTCATCTTCAACCTATATATGTTGTCCCACTGCTGAGCAAAGGCCCTACTTTACGTTATTGTCATACCTACTCAAATTTTGAAAATTTTATGCATTCAAATATCATTTAAATATTTTAAATAATGCAATATTTCCGTCCCGATAGCACGATACTATAAGCATACCAAAAATCTTGAAACCCCATGCATTCCGTTTTATGCCTATTATCTTTCCTTTTTTTTTAAGTATTATTAAATTTAAACGGCTCTTTACTATAGTAAGGTTCTAATTTTTATTTCGCTCCTTCGTTGCTCTTGAAAATGTCGATATGTTATTAGTTAATAGTCTTATTTAAAAAACTAAAGATTGACGGTAAACTGGACTGAAATGAAATGACTTCATAGATGTTTGTGTTGTTTCAGAATATTTCATTAACATGTTATCTACTCAATCAATTCTTCACTTTGTGTGCTACTCGTAGAATTACATACACCGCGTATACTTTTAACTTCACAGTTGTAGAAGCAAGCTTGTTTATGTTTGTGACGATAGATATGAAATAAACTAATAAAGTACTTGTAAATAAAATTACGTGCTTTGTCTTACCCTAGTTTTTTAAGACTCAGATTTAAAAAATCCGCTCCCGGCAGTCAAACCAGGGATTTCTTACTATTATCAATACATAGTATAAAACAAAGTCGCTTTCCGCTGTTTATCTGTCTGTCTGTCCCTACGTATGCTTAGATCTGTAATACTACGCAACGGATTTTGACGCGGTTTTTTTAATAGATAGCGTGACTCAAGAGGAAGGTTTATATGTAAATTGTACGCAGACTAAGTCGCGGGCAGAAGCTAGTACATATAAAAGTATTCAGTGGACAGGCCCCGCAAACGCAAATGTGCGTTAAAAATGTTAAAATGGCTGAAAAATGATGACAACGCCGCCGGATGAAAGTCACGAAAACTCCTATGCAGAAATTCCGGCAGCAATACAATACACAAAGATCTGACTTTGGGCGGTAAAAAATGAAACATCGGCATCACTCACATTCTTCTTTCTGTCTAATGGCTGCGTTTGAGTTTTACTTTTAAGTTGGAAACACATTGTTAACACGCGACGCGACCCGATGCAACGCGACGCGTGTTGAGTCGAATCAAATTGTATTATTTTCTATGACCAGAACCACACTATGAACATCCGACGCGACGCCATGCGCATACATTCGTTGCATTGGGTCGCGTCGCGTGTTAATAATGTGTTTCCACCTTTATACAAATCCACAATATTTTTCTAGAAAAACCGAATCGAAGTTGTATCGTTACCTGTGACACTGTAGACGATGTTTCGCTTTGAAATAACTGGGAAGTTTCGGAAGTTTCGATTTTATATTGATTCGCGCATCCCTCGTCACATTCGCCAGTCACCACAGACAATCTAGAAACTACGTTTGACGTTTCAACGTCCGGTTTGCTTTCAGCTGCAAAACTTTGACATCTGTGATTTCTGTGAAAAATTGTGCAGATTGTGCTGCTGTTTATTATTTACTTTCTACAAATTGGGATCGGGAAAAATCTATTTTTGTGTTTTAAATATTGGAAACCTGGCTCTCTCTAACGCGAGCGACGGAAACACAATGGAAGTGGACCAATTCGCGAGCGAGTGGACGTACGCCGGCGAAGGGTCGCGGCTGCCGCTTATCGACGAGTCCACGGCTCTAGGGACACAGGCTCCGAAAGACAGGTCACCTTCAATGCCCTTTCACCCCTTAATCTATTAGTGCTAGGTTTCTGCGCAGTTTGTCTCAACATTTCTTGGTGTGTCGATGCCCAAATTGGTCTGCGCGGCGTTTAGGCCTAGCCGCCTACGCATTAGTTGTACATAATTCATTGCTATGCCTCAAAATGATTGAATAACACGTGTTCTCTAACGCGCTTAATGAATTGATATAAACAAGTGTCCCATATTTCCCTGCTGGAGACTCAGTGGGTGCTTGTGTGAGAAAGTGCATCATGGATCTGTCATTTAGTTGTGTCGAGAGGTGATTGAACTTGCTATCGTGTTTGTGTGCATTGTGTGTAAATTACTTATTGATTTATTTGCATAATAATCCATCTTTCTATCTACAATAGTTTAAAATTGATTAGATATTGGTTAATAACTAAAAAAAATAATGATTTACTTTTGATTATTTTTCTGCTCTGTTAACTCAGTTATAAACCTGTTATATCACTCTGACTTATGTTTTTGTAATAAATTGATAAGTGAATTGGTAATGTAACTATAGCTTGAATAGAGAAGTAATTTTATGAAATCTTCATCAAGAAAATAAATAAAACAAACAGGACAATTTAGCTTATTTTCATATAATCAGGAAGTAAAAGTTTGGGTGCGGGAGATATCATTTTGATGCATATTCACATATAGGGTGCCTTTATGTTAACAACATGCAACACTCCAATAACAAAGACAGCAGGATCCTAATTTTTTTCATATCAGAAAAAAAAAGATTTAGACGAATTGAGAGTCTCCCTTTTTTGAAATCAATTATAAAGGAAACATCATGGCGACTACTCCCCTGCGCTTAAAATAAATTTACTTACCCTAATTGAAGTCCTCATAGAAAAATATTATTAGTTTCATAAAACACAATACTAATAAAATCCAAGCACACCTAACTGTATTGTTACGGAAGGTAATTAAAGTTTTTTCATTAAAATCCTTATTAAATTTGAATACCTTCATGTCTTGTGGTGAGGGTGCCAGAAAAACGTTGTTTAATTGTATGCCAAAAGACTTCTCTAAGGTTTCATTGTTGAAATGTTGTTTTTTTTTCTGTTCTAACTAACAAAATGTATAATTTTGTTACAATCAGACTCATAGCGGTGTTGGATCAAGTAGAGCTGCGCGTGGAGCGGCTGCGGCGCGACACCGTACGCATTGAGGAGGAGCGCGACTCGCTGCTGTCCACGCTTGACAGCGTGCGCCACTCCGAACTGCTCTCAGAAGTCACCGAGTGTAAGTCTTGTGTAGTTCGAGGGATAGCCGTAAAAGAATTCTTTTTTTCTTCTTATTTGTGGCGTCTGAAGTCGTTATAGTGACGACAACTTCGCCAATGTCAAAGTAAAAAAATATATGTATATTCAAAAATCTTGTGACAAAATGTCAGCAACATTGTACGGTAACACGTTCAGAAGACCCCCTCCTCCCTGTCGGGCTCTTAGTCAACGGTCAATGACAGGGTGCACCCACCGGACCAAGCACTGCTCTTCCCCCCAGACGGATCCAAAAACAAACCGAAGCTCTTGATCACACGTGGAGGTAACCCGACTCGCACCCCATTCATAGAAGTCCTAGGCTTAATAGTGCTTTATTATATTCTCTGTGGGCTGTGACTATTGTCGACTACTATGTCTGTTGCAGGCGACAAGGACGACATATCGCGGTACGCGGAGCGCATCCTGGCGCGCGCCATGACGGTGGAGGTGGCCGTGCGCACCGACCGCGACCCGCAGCAGGAGGAGGCGCTGCACCAGGTGCAAGCACACGCACTACTGTTGTAAAACACTCCACTTCTACAGTCCTCATTTTGTAGGCTCGACTCACTTAATAGTGGACTCAGTGAACTCGAAGACTCCGAGTCCAGAGCTGTGTCGAGCGTGAGTATGGAGCAGCGAGCGAACCTAAACTCAATCGAAATTGAATCGCGTTAAGAGATTATGTTAAGGACCCTGTAATTATCTTCTATCTATGGCTCCATATTTACTCACGCTCGACACGGCTCGGGACTCGGATTGTTCGAGTTCACCGAGTCTTCTATCAAGTGAGTCGAGTCTACAACATTAGGACTCCACAACTCGAGTCTTTTACAACACTAACACACACACATTGTTAGCAGACTTTCACGGAATATTTCTTAATTTGACTCAACTAATTTTGTTGTTTTGTGTATAATGCATTGCATGTATGCAGCTACAAAACAGTCACTCGAATAAATGTTCAAAGTATCTCTTTGTACAGAATAAAATCAAGCCATCTTAGATGGGTGCATTTAAGGTTAAAAAGATGCATTTTCATGGAAAATAATAACAGATATGATAAAATGTTAGCTAACAAAATTGTAGGAAAAATATCACGCGTTCACTCATCGGTCCCGACTTGTATTTTTTTTCAACTTCCAATGACTGTGAGTGTGTGTGTGCAGGTGAACATGTACATCGACCAGCTGGTGATGTCGGTGCAAGACGACGGCTGCTCTGCGCACGCTCGCTGCCTGACCTACATGAACGCCTGCACCAGCGCGCCCGAGACTGTCGCCGCAGACAAAAACTTCGAGTCCGCCATCTTGGGTCAGTTGCCACAATGTTGTAGTGTGTCCGTAGCGACCCCTAGCTTCAAGATAAGATAAGATAAGATCCAAGTAGTAATTGGGCAACCCATTTTTACCAGCGATGTAAAGCACGCATTAGCAATAACTTTACTTTCGGATTTTTCTGAGTTTTAGTTTTCAGTAAGTATCATGCGGGTGGTAGGGCCTTGTGCAAGGTCCGTCCGGATAGCTACCACCATCTTACTCGCTAATCCTGCCGCTAAGCAGCAGTGCTTGCACTGCTGTGTTCCGGTGTGGAGAGTAAGACAGCCGGGGAAATTACGGGCACAAGAGGCATTTCATCTTAGCCCTCTAGGTTGGCAACGCATCTGCAATGCATCTCCGGGGTTGCGGGTGTCTATGGGCAGTGGTGATCGCTTACCATCAGGTGACCCACTTGCTCGTTTGCCTTCTTATTCGCATAAAAAAAAAAACATTTCAAGCTATAATTTCTAACAGCTCACTCGTTAAAATAAAACAAATAGGTATTTGGCCCACAACACCGTACTTTACAATGACCTTAACCGACACCCAGTACACCTTGGGGGTCATCCATAAAGTACGTCACACATTTAGGGGGGGGGGGGGTCTGGAAATTTGTGACTCGCGAACAAAATAATTGCAGTCTTCATAGTAAACCTTGTGACAACGGGGTCTAGAAGTCATGAAATTGGTGTGACGTACTTTATGGACGGCCCCTTGCCTTGTCTCATTAGTACGATTAGACAAAGCAAGGTGTACTGGGGCCTTACCATGACGTCTTAGTGCGATTGAGTTTAGGTTCGCTCGCTCTCAGATTCATACTAAAAGTGACAGCTAAAACTTGAACTGAGTCGGAATTAGGACGTCATGGTAAGGCCCCTGGTGACGTTTACGGTCATAGTACAGCACCGTGTAGGGCAAAAACCTTATTGGATGATTTATCGGCATTAAACAAGCCACCCTTGCCCATAGGCTGCACTCTGGACGACCAGAAGCGGGTGAAGAAACGGCTCCAAGGTCTGTTGGACTACTTCGCCAAGCTCAACGTCACCTCGTGCTCGTGAAGGTACGGCTTAACTCCAGCTTTCAGAGGCCTTAGTATCACAGACACCGCCGACGGACGCGACACTCACGAACACCGCTAATCATTTGTTTTTTTAACTAGTCTAGCTACAGGTTTAAGGTGCGACCACACCGCCGCTTAAAAAACGGTGACGTTACGGAATCGCAACAAAATGTATGAAGAAACAGTGAGAAAACGTGACGCCTACGACACGTCACTGCGTATACGCGGCGGTGTGTTCGCACCTTTATTGAACTTGCTGACAAAAGGGTAATTCAAAAAGTCACATTATCGTTGGAGACTTGTAAACACACGAATAAAATGTCAGTAAGTAGCGGAATTTTTAGGAGGTCCCCTAAATGATACAGTTGTCAATTTTGCTACTTGCGCTGAGTGTATCTTTTTCTTTCTAGCGTTGTTAGAATGAGAAGCACATAGCGACAAACAGCAAATTGGTAACATGATGTGTATCATATTAGCCGTTCTGGTATCTGTCGTGTTGCTGACGCGTCCTACGCTAGACTACCTTAAATATTGCCGATCTCTAGCATTCACATTTATTGTTCAGGTGCGATGCTGCATTATGATTATGAACGTTCCATTATAAATATTTGAAATGTCAACCAAAAACCACGCTCTTTGGAATTATTTTCGTCTTGCCTTATTGTTTGTTTTCGACTGCAACCGAGAAAGTTCGCCGATTTTGCAATTTGAGCATCAAAAAGCAAGAAAAATTGCAATGGAAGCTATTGTGATATGGATATGTTAAAGATTTTTTTGCGTTAGTTCTCTTATGCATTCTTAAGTATACGGACCATTATTAATTTAATATGACCGCGTTTTTTTAACTGTAAGACTGTCGCCAGTTTCGCTCAGCTGATGTTGAATGTGATTACATATTGCACTTCTGTGGTTGAATGTCATTTGTTTTCTCATATCTGCAACTTACAGTTTTCATAGCGAGGCAGACACATTGCAATTTGATTCAGATCTTATACTCCCATATTCGAAATTCTATGTTCGAATCGTGCCGTCTCGCTAAGACTAATAATATTGTTTGATATTCTTACTTCGAATTTCGGCTTTGAGAGTAGACCTTCTGGCTTCAACCTGAAGATAACGCCCGCTGCAGTGCACATCGCTGTAGACCAGTGGTACCCAAAAATGCAGACGAAGCTAGGAGGGCTTTACCTAGACCGTTGTAAAAAGAATCTTGCAAGTTGATTTTACCCACTTCGAATGGTTCGATTAACTCGAAATTTGGTATGACCCGTAATATACAATTAAAAAATTATATAACCTTCGTAGTTTTTGGGTGAACTGTGTATGGAAGCTGGGAACCATGCTGATGCTTTAGGTAAAGCTGTAGGCTACGTCCAAAATGCATTTGTTGTTTGCAACCTAGTCATTGTGTTGCCACTTGCTTGTACTTGTACCCAGACAGTAACTGTTGCGGTAATTGAAACTGAAGCGATTGTAATTATAATTTTATTTTTAACGAATCGAAATATAACTAACATTTCACAGCTTCGCATCACATCGATCGATTCGTGGTAGTAACTTTTGCAATAGACGCTCAATACGGATCTCAATATTTCTGTACCTACTGATTTGTAAAAATAGAGGGAATTGTTGGTAGTAATGAAATGAAACATCGGAAAATAATGCTCAGAATAATTCTGCTCTAATAGTAAATGGGATGTGATTTTGTACTAAATTTGGAAAATCGTATAATTTGTGTTTCTGCATATTGAATATGCTAGAAAATGCTTAGTACCTACGCGGTCTGACAGGTTGGTTAGTCGTGAGAGAGGGTGAGAGTCGACTATCTCGATTCGTGTGATATGTACGATTAAATTGTATTGCATTAATTACATTATAGTGTTTTTATATTTTTTATATGTGAAAGTATGTACTCGTAAGTTAGCTAGCGCCTTAAAATAATATTATTTAGTTTAGGCGTCGTCGCCACTGGTAATACTAGATTTTTTTATTTGTTTTGGCTGTCTATGTTTTTTGAGTAATGTTTAGAAATCATAATTTATTTCGAAAAACTTGAATTACCTAGCTAAAATTAAACGAATTTTGGTATAACAAATTTTAACTACTAAAGCTATTAGGTATTGAGAAGTATGTACTTAGATTTATGCATAATGTAAGGTGTGAAGAAACGATCATTACAACTTAATATCTACATTTATGTATATATGTGGGTTTGTCTTTCATACTTTCCTGTTTCTCCTTAAACGTTACCCGTGCGAAAATCCTATGGTGATTATTTAAGCCGAGTTAATACTAGAAAAATCCTATAAGTTTCATTACATTGCCCAGCCTTGATGCGGGCGGGTTTGAAGTCGTTCACCAAGTGCAGCAATGAAATGCGACTTGCAGAATTTTTCTTGACAGTATAAACATTACTTTAAATTTCTTTGTTTTGATTAGCGATTGATTTACGGTGAAACAGTATGTTAATATGAAGATATGAACCCAATATTAGAATAATTTATTAATAATATTCTGGACTACTTCTACATATAGCAAGAGTTGAATTATATACAAATTCAAGTATTAACCATCGCTTTTGAAATAAAGGAGCCTATAACGAAGCACAATAATTAATCCCACGGGTTTTGCAGCCAGCGGCAAGTATGACAGGGACTTCCCTTTGTATCTCAACTAGTGGGAATAATGAAAATTATAATTTCATATTAGTTAATGGTCGTTTCTGGGCGAGCTTTCCCACGCATCGAGCCTGTTGTTTTGGCTTCTTGTTGTATTGTAATAAACTCCAAAGTACCTCTTAATTATAGACTAATGTCTAATAAAATATATAATGTTTCATAAACGTCGTTTCATTCGATATCTTTCTATGTCATATGGAAATAAATTGGCTGACTCTAACACTGATAGGATTTCACTTCAATATCAATTAATTAGGTTCAGAAACATTATGTCAAACGCCGTTTTTTTTCAAAATAAAACCTTTTCTTAGTAGTTATAAAAATAATTTATTTCCACAAATTGCATTACAACATCATTTATTTACATGATTTCAATGTCATGGATCTAATATATAAACAAAGTAGAGTGACTATGTTTCAAGTACTAAGTAGTGTTAAGCATAAAATTTTGTTGGTACCTAAAACTAACCTAATTTCATTGCACTTTGCAAGTTTTTACATACCTACACAATATGTACACGCGTACACCACACTAAATACTAATGTCCAAAGTAAAAACACCATTGTGCTTGCACTTTTATTTTATCAGTTATCACTTTGAATAATGATTGTTTTCAGAACTTTAAGATATAGAACTCTGTAGGTGCGGTCGACGATATTTTTACACTTTAGTGCCTTGTCGCTCTGAGCACATTGATAACGTCATATGAAAGTTCAAACGGGAACTTCCAACGACAAGGCCCTACAGTGTAAAGATATCTTTGACGTCGACTGTACCTATATGTGATTTGTATTGTACCTTCATAGCGAGGTAGCTAGCTGGGTTGCAGTGAACACGCATCACCTGGCGTCCAAAATCGTGACTTGATCAAAAAAAGAGTCCTGGAAATAGTTTCCAGCAATTTTTACTTGAGCCTTTATTGTTGATAGGTACCCGTATTCGTAATATACCTAAAATTCCGATAGAAACTGTTCTATTCTCAGGTTATGTTAGCGTCTGTGAGACGAAACAGCGTTATGGTACATGCGATGATCATAGAAGTGTTGGCAGGATTTTATGCTGACACTCGATACACACATAAAATTCACATTTGAATACGTATTTGTTGAGTGCGAGTATATAGCTGTACCATAGCGCATATCGATAGTTTAGTTCACAATAATACCTACTAATTAAATAATTTAAAAAAATGAAATTAATAAAATAAACTGACTTGTGTTCTATCGCCCTAATTACATCAGCTTTTTTCCCGTAATTAGTATGATTGTGAACTAGACCATCAATATATTCATTAGGTGTCGGATATAACGACTGCGACAAAAATATATGCACTTTCAATTTGTGTTTATTATAATAATGTGCATTATTTTTTGCCATTGGAGAAGATAAAGTAAGTAAAAGTCCGTTATGATAGGACTGTCATACGTCATCGATGCCTCAGACTGTTCCAAGTTAAATAAGAATAACAAGGATCAGATAATTCTCTTCCAAATTCGGAGCTTTACAGTTGCGAATTAATCCAGTTTCTGAACTGTGTTTATTGTAGAAGGCAATCCCATGTGTTAGAGTATCCTGCAAGCGTTCCGTAAGACGTTTTTCTTCTTGCCTCCCGGGCGCGTCTTCACCGGCCGCAGAAGGATTGTGCCGTTGCTGTTCAAATTTGTGAAATTGCCTGAAAAAAAACAAAAATAACAACGTAAGCTCAGATTGCCTGGTAATGTCGCGATTTTAGATATCAAGCGAGTGCATTCATTTGTTTAAACTTTATATGAACTCGAGGAGGAAAGTTTTGAATTCAGAAAGGTGAATGCCATTATAAACATTCACTGAACAAAACACATAACGTGGTTTTGTGCAATCCTAAAATGAGCAAACTGAATTAGCCTTTTGGTAATAACCCATTGTGGATTATCGTTAGTACCTACTAAAGTTACGTATGTTCAGGTAATGTTTGCCTTGTGCAGAAATTCATATTCCAGTCTTAACTCGCTGCGCCGCGCCGCAAATAATAAGTGTTTTGTTAGCCATTGTGACACTGGCACACCGGCGATACACCATCTGGTTACCAAGTGAGATAGTGTGCGGTTGCATGGTACGGTACTCATCCAAGACAGCACTCTAGGTAACAGCAGTGTAAAGCAGTTCGTCAACCGGCACAGTTACCGCCGTTACTGAGAAAGAGATGATGCGGGCGCCGGAGGAGAGTTGGAACTTGTATTTATGCTTCCGCGATGAGAAACTTCGATAGTGCGAAGCAGAACGGAGGACGTCACCGGCGCTAGCTCGCTCTCGGATATTCGCTACTCGTGAGTTGTAGCTGATTACGTATTTTTTACTAAGTGGCGCTAAAGTTCAAGCGCGGATGCAACGTTGTGGGGTACGACGGGCATGCCCCAATGCATGGAATGCAATGTTTCGAACGTAAACGAAACTGTGGTTGGACTCGTACTTAGCCGATTTTCAGGTAGCCGTGCGTGCCAGGACCACAATGTTTATCAGGAGCTGGATCGGCCCCCGCTAGGGTCGCTTAACATACATAAACGTCATCTTGTCTGCCGAAGTTTGGAGCAGTTTTCTTACCTATGACGGGCGTGTTGTGCGCACAGGGCGGCAGCGCGCGCTCGTCGTCGTCGCGCCGCTGGTCGGCCAGGCAGCGCGCCGCCAGCGCGCGGAACACCGCGCCCACGTTCACGTCCTCTTTCACCGACGCGCGCATCAGGCGGCAGCCCAGCGCGCGCGCTACTAACTCCGCTTCGTCACTGAAATAATAACTTATTAAGCAGGATATTCATTGCGAGCGGTTTACGTAACTGTTGCACGTTACAGTAAACAAAAACCCTAGTGTGGACATGGTGTTCTGCTCGTGAGCCACGCCACACTAGGGTTTTTGGTTGCTGTAAATTGCAAACGGTTACGGTAACAGCTCGCAGATGTGTACCCGGCTTTACGTTTTATCGATAGATCGAGTATGTTATTAAGAGGGTGCATCCCTACTGAGCTGGCAACGTCGCATTTTTGGTGATTTTTTGCGATTATTTCACAGAAATTGAATGAAAGTTTCAAATATCCGTCTGTAGCGCACTTCGTTTTTAGTGTATTAATGTGTCTAATGCAATAATTGATCGTGATGGACTTTTATTTTCTTATTAAACGAGATATAGTGTTTTATCCCTTTAATACGAAAATAAAAGTCCATCACGATTAATCATTGCATTGGACACATTGATACACTTAAAATGAAGTGCACTACAGACGCACATTTGAAACTTTCATTCAATTTCTGTGAAATAATCGCAAAAAATCACCAACAATGCGATGTTGCCAGCTCAGTAGGGACGCACCCTCTTAAGGGACATGTAAATCCGTTACGGATTAAATGGGTCCCCAGTGTGGGATTTAAATATTGTTAATTTCTTGCGAAAACAGATCCCGTTTTTTGTGCGCTCTACATTACACACGAGTATAACACTATACCTAGTCTAGACTAGAACACCAGCCATAGAACAGATATTGTCTATTCTATAGTAGGTATAGATGAATGCCAAAAGAATAATGAGATCACTGAACTGCTCCACATTAAGTCTGGCAATAAGTACGAATAATCTTTAAAAAGTTCATTGCACTGTTAATGTGCCTACTTATCGAGTAAAAAGTAATAAGTGTGTATAGAATGAGTTTATAAGATTAATAGCATTTAAGAGTGGGTCAGATCATAATAGAAACAACTAGGTTACTCACGGTCCGACGACGCATTGGTCCATTAGGTCTATTTTATTTTGAACTATAATTGTAGGGATTTCTCCGCATTCATTCTCCACCTGTAACAAAATTGTTAAGAATTAAACACCGTCTACAGTTACCAAGTAACTTATATTCAATGGTATAATACCTGAGCAAAATAGCCGCGCATGTATAGCTATTTCTAGGGTATGAAAACACACAAAAAAGTCTGCTGAAGATTTTTTTATTCAAAATGCATAAGTAATTTATTTCAAGATCTCTGATAAATTGTGGATATCACGTCTTGAGAGGGCAGTCCGGACTCCCCTCGCGACCCGTCATGATCTCTATGCTGTCCACGACACTTTGCACTTCGGATGGCGTCTCCAGGTTCTGCGTCAGAAGCACTCCACGCCCGCCCGCCGAGCAGTTAATACCCAACACGTATTTATCGTTCACACGCAAAAACATGTACTTTGAGATTCGGTCGCACGAGCGGTAGAGCGACTTGACCTCTTCTTTCCCGTAATATGTTACGTTAGTTAACTTCCCGACGCTGTTAACGTATGATGCCAACAGCACGTTATCTCCCGGTGATAAATTAGCGCTCGCACAGCTGTTCCTCATAGCCTCCACTTCCCCCCGGGACAAGTTCTTAAAACGAATCACTTCGCAGCTTTCTCTCCGGCGCCAGTTCGGTGGCCAGAAGTACACCGCGTACCACTGATCGTGAAAGGCGCTCAAATCGAAACTACTCCCGGATTTGTAATAATCGATGCACTGCATCTCACTCGTAGAACTTTCACACGTTACAAAGAGAACCACAAATACCAGAAGCGAGTATTTTGTGTGCATGGTCGCAAATTGGCCAAACGACTTCCAGCGATGAACGTGCGAGACGGAGTCCAAATATAGCGACGATGTGTAAACAACAACTAACTGCGCCTGTATTACTTATCTGATGCCTACTTGCGAGTATCTAAGCGTCAGTAAACAGATGCACGACTTGACCTCTGTTATCTTTGAGATCGGGTGTTTTAATTTGAAATGTCGAACACTCTGAACGCAGTTATATAAAGTGTTAAGTAACGTGTCGACATATTGATATAATTGGCCGGTAATTGTGAATTATTATACGAATCTGTGGGAACCGGTTGATCACGTCGCTGCGCGTGATTGGCGTCCAGCTGGGTCTTAATCGATTTAGCGACACGACGCCTGTAACTTTATACACGTAACATCGCTTACAATTCCAGGTGCCCGTAGCAACAGCAATGTATATTCCTTGTAAATGTAATCGTCTGGTGTTGATATTTTCACATCAGCATACTTAATTGACATTAATTTGGGCACATATCCAAGGGGCCAAAAAGGGTTCAAAAAGCCCTTACCTATACACATCATCACTATCACTACATAGTATAAAACAAAGTCCCTATGTATGCTTAAATCTTTAAAACTAGGTAAGCAAAGGATTTTGATGCGGTTTTTTTAATAGATAGAGTGGATCAAGAGGAAGGTTTATATGTATAATACATGCATAATATACCGTGCGAAGCCGGGGCTGGTCGCTAGTAATATTTAAATCCGCCGTGTCCCCTTTCTCGTTCTAATTATCACAACATAATTATGTCTTAAGATCTAAATCATAAGTTCCTCACTTTTAACTTCCACGAGTGCAGCGCGAGGAAGGAGTCGCGGTCGGTGGTGGAGAAGGCGAGCACGCACGCATGCGCGCCGCGGTAGTACGCCTTGGTGATCGCGTCAAACTCCTCCTGGCCGGCCGTGTCCCACAGCATCAGCCGGACCTCTTCGCCGTCGATCCTAGAAGAAGATGAACACTCCTTCATGCTCGGAAATCATGATACAAATTATGATGTGCTGCTGTGTTGGCATGAAGGGACAGGCAATTAGTTTGGTCATATCAAATGGCTGAATGGTTTAGAGCTGTACCTACCATAGGCGATGCTGGTCAAGCAGCTACATGTCAGCATAGATTTAAGAATTTTCAGCAGAGGAGGAGGCAGCGCGTTTATTGCAATTTTCTATATTTACTGTCCAAGATTATAAAAGTCTCGGCCCGCGACAGATCAGGTCTAACTGTCAGAATACTGATCACCCAACTCGATAAAGCCTCGTGTTAGAAATTCTTGCAAGGTAACTACTAAATTTCCATGGAGTTATACAACACTTGCATAACTAATCAAATCAACCATTCTTAAACGTCCATCTTCCATTAATTTCATTAGTCTTTATTAAACAAGGCAGTGATAGCGACAGGTTGAGGATGTCGTAAATTATCCGACGGAAACTGGGTAAACATCATAACACAATTAATTAAGGTTAATAATAGTCAGGTAATTTGCATATTCTGACAAAACAACCAGTTGGACATGCTAATTCAGCCCGTGGACCTTTCCTCGTCTATTTTATATGAAGTAGAAATAGAAACCTAAAACCTGACGCTACGCCAGTACCAGTACCGTGTTTTATCGATCCGTATTGATTTCAGTTAGTTACTTAACTGTTGTATTTATATATGTATCAATACTATTTATTTACAATCTGGATCGAAACAGTTCAATTTCTAGATCCCAATCCCAACAAAGTATGAACGATCATTTTCGTTATTTTTTATTTTCTGTCAATCTGTGCCACGTGGAGTACCTACCTACTCCCGATTATAATATACACAGCGGGACCAAATGAGGCCAAGTCTCCTTATAAAATCACCAAATTGCCACGCATTTCTTGCCTCTGAGTATACAATATTTAAGTACTCACTCAATTTGTCTCTCCAAGAAGTCTACGCCGATGGTCTTCTTGTAGTCTCTGGTGAAGGTGCCCCGGCAGTACCGCTGGATCATGCTGGACTTGCCGACGCCGCCGTCGCCCACGATCACCACCTTCAGCGCCACCTCCAGCTCCTCCTCGCGCATTCTCGCCACATCCGACTCGCCTCACACAACATTAGTGTGCCACTCTCCTGGAACAAGAGGTAACATTCATTACTGATGGTACTGTCGGCCAAATAGGCGGTCTATCACTTCATCCAATTTCCCAAAGAAAATATAACTACTTAGCAACTTCCTAACAATTTTCAAGTCGACATGGATCCACGTCTTATCGACATTTTTCCAAGGATTTTTAACATTAGGCTGGCAAACCACATAATTTGGTTGCCGGTATGCTACGAGGACCCACTGTTTATTTATAGAGTCGCGGTGTTTGTTACTAACATTCGTTGCAGAGATGGGCATTCAAGGCGTCTGTCCCTTTTAACACGTGATTACCGCCTGGGCCCTATATTATAAAGCTACACGTTACAATTTACAAGCGGAAGTCTCTTTCTGACCCTATGTGTTAGATCAGACTTCCGCTTGTAAAGTATATAACTTGTAGCATTATAAAACAGGGCGCTGATTAGGGCCTTATTAGTGAAGTGAGTACATATATATTTCATGAGCTAAGTCAATGGAAGTTAAATTAAATGGGTACGATTAAATCCTATCTTAGGTTTGTATGAGAATATACATTCGACCTTCGCGTGATTTTGTTTGATCGAAAACCGTACTTAGTTATTATTGTAACTATTGTTTAATGGACAAAATTGAATAAATTTGTACGTTTTATTACTCAAAAATGCGTTCGCAGTCCACCGTCACCGGGTCGGCCAAATTACCACTCTGTCACGCGATACAAAATTCAGTATTAATTCTAATCTCATTTGCAGCGTGTAGATTGCGCGAGGTGAGAGAACGTGAAGTGACTTTATGAGTTTCGTAAGATGGTCGTAAAATGTGAAATGTTCGAGCTTTCCTCATTAGCTGGTAAGTTCCACAGGTATTTACTGGCTCGAGTATATAACGGACTATAAATATAAATAATGTAGC
Organism: Pandemis heparana; assembly: GCA_963854515.1. NCBI lineage: Eukaryota > Metazoa > Arthropoda > Insecta > Lepidoptera > Tortricidae > Pandemis > Pandemis heparana. Next base: position 4,549,129 of record OY978023.1, on the reverse strand, counting down.
ATAATGAAACATGCCCAGGCTAGACATTCAAAACTGTTAGGAATTGAATATAACGGGCCTATATAGAATGCAAACGGTCAGTTTAATGTTCTATCTAAGATATAGATAGAGTAAGGTATACAATCTAATAATGGGACGATAATTAATGGTTTCTAGTGAGTATTTCAATACCTATCATTTAATTGATTCTTTAAAAACTGATATATTCCAGTGGAAATGATAGACGATACTGTTTTAATAATGTCAGGCAATAGAATGTATGAGAAAATTCCGATATCTTTATCTGAATGGTTTTAATATTCATGTTTTGATGACATAAATATTTTTATTAGATCACACGCTCTCGATTTTTTTATCTTCTTTGCTTTTCTTTATTTATGTTCATTTGTGTTCAGATCGGGCCCTTACCATGACGTGTTAATTCCGACTCAGTTCAGGTTTTAGCTGTCATTTTAGTATGGATGACCTGATGATGAGCGAACCTAAACTGAATCGCATTAAGACTTCATGGTAACCCCCCAGCCATGCTATGCCGTGTCCTAATACTTATTGCAATACGTCACAACTTATGATTGTTAAAGCTTTGTAACCATTTCGTATTGCACTAATTGATTGCGATTGTTGATAAACCATTGCTCTACTGATGTGATAATGTGGTAGTGATAGGTACATTTTCAATTAAATTTTATTTCTTAAATCTCTGAACGTGATCTCTTGAAACATAAGTTTGGTACTAGGCTGTTCTGTTACGTTAATACCACGCCGCGACGCCGCTAACCAAAATCCTACATCATGGACTTTTTTTATTATTTTTCATCTCTCATACTCTGAAAGTAGGTCATTGATTATCTGGATATAGGGTTGAAAGTGACTCATCGCGACCCTTGGGTTGAAAGTAATTTTTTTTTCTAGCCAATCCAAATGAGGTATATAGCAATGGAAATACGTATACCTACAGCCATGTAATCTATGTTTAAAATAATAATCTATACTAATAGTTCCTTTTTAATTGTAAAAGGCAAAATAATCTTAAAATAACATTCCCGCTATATATAAGGTTATGCAAGCGTATACAACGACAATTAGTAGAAATTATTACGTACGGTAATTTTTTTAGTTTGAAATATTTAAGTCGACAATTAATTGATAGCGACCTCCGTGTCTGCAAGTTTAAAAAAAACTAGCCGGCCGCCATTGGTGCGCAGAAAAAATGCGCAATGCGCGCAAATCGCGCAATAGAAAAAAGAGCGGGAAGAGAATGACAAACGTAACAAATATTAAATGCGACCATGCGACGTTAGTGAAATTTTAATTTCCTCATATTCGAAATGAAAAGTAGAGTGTTCAACTCGGATGAAATTACCCATTTCACCCTCGAGCTATTGGCACCCTTACTTCGTTCGGGTGCCAGAAATATCTCAGGTGAAATGGGTTTATTTCAACCCTAGTTTATCAATCTACTATTTCATTTTGCACTTTTTTCGAGTTTTTATTTTAGCTCTATCAGCCTATCTGAATCAAAATCTAGGAAGGTAGGTACTCAGGCGATTCTGCAAAGCCGCAGTTTTACCCGTATTTCTAGGTGCCTAATGTTCATAGAGCCACTATTTGTTCAGAACAGGTTTGTGTTTGGCTCGCAAACATGATGAGGCAGGAACCAACCAGAAACGTCCAAATAAGCGCTGCTTTCAAAACAACTCGACCAATTGACTCTATTCAATGAATATTGAAGGACTCATAAAATGTACAGCCAACATTGTTTTAACAGCCTTTTGTGAACCATTACAATACAATGTGATGCAGTGAACAAATGATCAGCTATAAAGTGTTGGCAACCGTATTGAAACTCGTAAGTGTACCTAAAAAAATAAAATTTTTTGTTCCTTTGCAAGAAGCGCCGTGTAACCTAGACGTAGTATGAAACAGTGGAGACATAAAAGCTGTAAGTACTTTAAAGATATTTTTGAGAAAGTTACTCCCCATTAGGAAACTACTTGTACTGTTACATAAATTCTGTTGTGGAGACCTACCTACCTGTCTTTAGCAAACAATTAAAAATTTGTCTCTTCCATTATAAGCGAAGGCTATGTGAACAAAGTGGCTGGCTTGCGCCAACGAGAGAGTGCTTTATTTTACCAACAAGGATTTTGTTTTACGTCAATTAAATATGTATTGATTGTTCGTAACAAAAGCAAGCATCATAGTCCAACAAGCAATCCGTGTCGACCAGCCAAGCTTTGTAATGACTCGACTTATAATTTAACTCTCGCGTTTCTCCTCGGAATTCCGCGCAGTCATGCGAGCAGATGAAGTATTCCGATTATGTCAACACCACGTAGGTATTTATTGACCACTCGTTTGGTTTGCGTTCGAGGGCACATCCGCTGGATCTTATCTCAAATTCTCTATCTGAGAACAGCTTGGACTTGAAAAAATTGTGATTGAAATTATTGAATATAAAATTACCTACCTGACGTAGGTTGAACACCGAATTAATCGCATATATTAAATTATATATTATGGAAGTGTGTACCAAACTCTTCTCTTCATAGTGTTGTTGCCAGTTATCTTAAGAATTCATCGTAGCCATATCATTATTACACAGTGTGTTTTTATGTGAGTTTACAGCCGCATTTAAGAGTGAATTAAAGTATCATTATCATTACCTACCAACAGCTAGTAGGTATTCAGAGAGTCAAGATTTGTCATACAATAAAAAAATAAACCAGCCAATTCTTACTACATTAATTGACTCTTGACTGCTCATAATAGGTAATCCGTTCTTGGATGAATAACGATACAAGTTTAGCCGGCAAATGTCGAATAGATTAGTTTGTTGTCGTTTCGTGCTGATTGAGATTAAGACGTTTACACGAACCCGTCCGTTTCTTTGTATCATCTTGATCGGAATCTTGTGACAGTCGGAAGGGATTACGATTAGTCACGAGCGTCTCGAAACATTAGAATGCCTTCTGTGTTAGTTTCTAGGCACCATACGCTACGCAGCCATGAGCGTCGTGGAATAGCGATCGCTATCGCTCGTCTCGTTCACATATGCGTCGGCGTCGCGTGCGCAGCGGGTTGCATCAACGGCTCAGTCTGATCTGCTGCAGACGTAACGAAGACAATATTCAGGTGATAGGAATACTAGAATATAGTTATAGATCAACGATGCAAGAGGTAGAGCGCTGTGAGTCCGAGAGGGCCCCGCTGACATTCGTAAATGAAAGGAATAGTTTTTTGACACGCGCCAACAGCTGTCGAAATTTCTGGTATCTTTCTTGTATTCTGGTATATACAGAGGACATGACAAATACAAATCATCAACTTTGATGATAATCAAACTGGTTTACCAAACGACGGTCATCATGAGGATCATGACAACGACAGAATGGTTAATTTACCGGCAGTCATCAAGGAGAAAACATAATAAATGACATCTCAAACACTGAAGTTGATATACACCGTGTGCTAAGTCATTGGGAAATATGTATATCAACTAGATAATGAACAAACAACTTGTCTTCATTTGAAGATGCTTAGAAAGCGGTGAGACCGACCGAGTTGGTCACGCATAGAAAATATATCGGCAGATCGGCACAAGTATTTAGTTGTCTATAAGTCTATAACCACTGCCAAATGACAAATCATTATATGGTTTTGCTTGCTGTATGATGCCCTGGGGCCTTACCATGACGTCCTAATTCCGACTCAGTTCAAGTTTTAGCTGTCACTTTTAGTATGAATCTGGCAGCGAGCGAACCTAAACTGAATCGCATTAAGACGTCATGCATGGTAAGCCCCTGGATTCTTTGCAAAATTCGCATATTTAAGAAGCAGTCTCGAAACCGAGAACTTTTGGGCTAAAGCGTACCTAAAATGCGTAAAAAATATCATCAGTCAGCTTGTAAAATTTTCCCATATCTATGTACCTAGTATTAATTTGGTGAAAGGTTGTTTGCACTACAAGGTAAGTAAATAAATATTGATCAGGATCACAGTCAATCGTAAACATAATCTCTTTTTCCTCCAGTATGACTTGGTGGGATTTTGATGATGAAGCTGACAGCAAAGAGTTACGAGCTATCAAAATGATTACAATGCATCCATTCAATGCATTGTCGCGTTTTGTTGCTGACGGAAATCGTAATTGTTTGAACACGGAAAGTTGACGATTGTTTTTACAGCCTTTTCTCTAATACACCGAGAAACGCTTGTTTGTCTATCACTTTCTCGCTAAAGACTATTAAAGTTTTAAATAAATAAATACTTAATCCCTCTAGAGTCTAGAACCTACGGTTTAGACTCTATCTACGCAGGCCATATCTATTTCTTTTAATGTCAATTGGCATATATCTACTGGTTGACAGAAATTTGTCACATACTACTAGCTACGCGGTTTTTTTAAGGGATTAAGGGTTCTGTGTGGTACACTTACAGTGCAGGTAAGTTATACCATTAGCCAAATACTGACGTTGCATTGCAGCTAACGTCAGTACTAGCCCTCAATCAGAGAAGAGTGAGGTTGTTTTCAGCGCCGCGCCCTTAGATTGATTAACAGATTCTACTCCTCCCCTCGCCAAGTTGCTTTTCGCGCCCCGTGCTACTTCATTTTGGCACTTCTTGCTATCTGATCTGACGCCTAGAGCGGTCGCTTCGCTTGCTTTACCCTAAGGTTGGTCGTGATTTTCTTCTAGTAAATAACGGAGATGTAATACTTACCTACTTAAGTTCATACTTTATTTACTTACTTAACTTCATATAATATTCAGAGAATGTGGAAAGTACAGTTTTAGAGCCTCCCAGAAAGTAAAAAGTTAGTAAATCGTAAGGCCCCGGGCGAGACTTTCTGATGTAAATAAAGATCACTCAATCTGGCGCCCACGGCCATTGACAGGCCGCCTTGTACATATTCTCTTCGAAGCCGCCATTGCTTTCCATCTTTACAAAAAGGTACCTCCGAGCTGGTTGTGTATGAAAAGTGCTGTCCAGGGTATCTAACTTTCTTAGTCGCATCATCAGAAGGCACTAAATATTATTATATTATATACAATTACAAACATTGCACTACGTCATGCTTTAAGTAAACAAGTAGAACAGTTCCGTGAGCTGCTAGAACGTCATTCGGGGTTTGGGTCCCATCGGCCGATTCAAGTAGGCACCAACCCCATAAGAGTAAGTGAGACAGGAAAATAAACCCGAAAGTCGTTTTAGGAACTCACGGACTGTAGGTTCTTTGTTTCCGTCGATTTCTACCTATGTGCTGGTACTTGGCTGGTAAGAAAGACCTGTTGACGCCTCTGATGTCTGATATATATAATGCATATTGTTATAGAACTATTTTATACACCAGTTATTGTCACTTAAATAGGGTTTTTATCATGCGTATGTGCTAGACTAGCACTGCTAGTAGCAAGAAAACCCTGTTGAATAGCGTTGTAACGTTGTGACCTTTGTTACGAAATTACTACACAATTTTAATAAAATTATTATAAAATTAATGATTTTATTTACAAATATTTTAATTATTAATCTAAATTAACCTAACTTATTCACTAATATAAAATAATCTCTTAATCTAATCTAACCTAATAAACTAATTTAAATATAAAAAAAAAATGATTATAGTAATATAAATACGTTAACGCTTCTGTGCGCGACTATTCTTACGATGCGCTAGGCAACAACCCGTTTTCTATTGAAAAGAATTATCGAGGCGTTCGCGCCGCGGTCTCGGATCAGTCCACGGCAAGCAGTCTCCTGAGACACCCACGTACCAGCAGCGCACACATCCATTAATACGTGTCGTCTCGCGCGCTGGCACGATAAATACTTTTACAAAAAATAATTTTAATTTAAATATTTTCGGTGTCCGTGGACGCCCCGTTTAATACCCCGACGTACTTCGGAGGCATATTTTATTCGCGTATCAATTCGCACCCAATTCTGGTAAGTGAAAGTGTTGAACGTTTTATATTTAAAATCAGATTAGTTGTAGTAATAATTTTGGTGGAATTATTTTTATTCAACTGTAATTAAATTCATAATTTTTATAAATCATCATTGCTTATTCATTTAAATTATTATTCCATTGTTGCTAATCGTTATTAGTAAAAATGCAAGTATTTCAATTCCAATTTTATTAATTTTATATTTATTAAATGTTTCACCTAATGGTTATCGGAATTGCAAATCATCATTTTGTACACACTTAATTACAACTTCGTTTATTGCTAGTAATTCTGTGTAAAAATTGCAAATCATTCCACCTTATTTTTTTAGGAGGGTAGAACCATGTTTCTTTTAGTGTTGCTTTCTAGCTAGTGCTTATTATTGTTTTCTATGACTCCGCTCTGCTTGTGAACACAAACACGCTATTTTACCGGCTTCCTCTACGGTCCTATCTACAGGGTGTTCATAGGTCGAGCGGAGAAAAAACTGGAGCAGTACCTTACACTGTGCATAATTCACAGGGTGCGACGTTTACGCTAGAGGCCCAGCAAGCACCCAGCCCAACACCTCGGTTAGGTGCACCTACCGTCTGCTCCGAGCCGCCTTACCCTCTCGTTACCGCTGGTCGACCTGGACCCCTCGGCCGTCTGCGACCACTCAGGGGAGTACCGGACTACGGAGCAAGATCAGACAGGCCTTTACCCCCACGACCCTCTCTTGCTCGATTCAGATTTTTTTAAGGGGAGTTGCACTCCCCAAATAAATGTTTTTTTTGTTGACGCTCCTGGTTTAATTTAAGTAAACCCCTAGTAGCGAAAGCGTCACATTGGCGCCCTTTGTCGTGGTAAAGGTCTGGTTTTGCTTCGTAGTATTATCTGTGTGTTTGTTTTATTTTTGTGAAACGTTTTTTTTTTTGGTTGCTTGTAGCTAAAGTGTACACCTTAGATATTTTTATGTAAATCGTTGGAATAATCGCAAAGTTATGTAAAGTGAATAGTGAAAAAATAATGTTTAATATTTAATTGTGATAATTGTAATTTTAAAAGATATTGACATATTAATTTAACGGAAACGATTTTTATATTTAGGTAGGTAGGTGTAATGAATAAAGTAAAATAAAGTGAAAAGTGTAGTTAAATGAATTTAAATAATAATAATAATCAAATTATAATTGTTTTTAGATATTGGTGATTGTTATTTTAAAGAATAACGAAAACTTAATTTTTATTTATTTTGAATTTTATTTGAAATTTTAAAAATCATTGAATTTATTAACTATTGTAATATAAATCAATTTTAATCATTCTGAGTTGTCCGAATAATAATATACTATTAATTTTATTATTTTGATGAATTAAATTTTAGAACAGCCTTTACTGGTGCAGAAGAGCGATAAGGAAACCGGTACAGTCGTTATACACAAGTGTTAATTTTTGTGATATATTTTTTTTTTTTAATGTAATTAATGCGATTGTTGTTACTCGGGTGTACACGTTAGTTGCATCTTAACGCTTGTTTTTTTTTATTTCTGTGCATGTTTTTTTTTAGTGCGCTTTACTAATTTTTTTTTTATTTGCCAACCATAACGTTGTTGATTTTAATCAGCTTTTGTAACAGAACGGAGTAGTGCTTAGCATAGATAGGTAACGTTCAACACTTTTAACTTTTTAAATTGTTTTTTAAAATCTACCCCCGGTTTTTTTTTAAATTTCGGTTTTTGTCCGTTACATTGGAAATGGCTTACCCAATAAAATATTTATCGTTACAAAAGCCAGAATTGGAATACGAGGTTTCTATTCGAGGTAGTACTCCGGGTGCTACAGTCCAGGATCTGCGGAAACAGATTGCGAAATTAGGACCTCAGTTTCCACCGGAAGATATTTTAGAAACCAACATTCCCGTATCGGTTGACCTCAACGGTGTTAATGACGTTTTAGGGAAAATTGATGCAACTTTAGAGTCGCAGTTGGATCGCAAAGCCTCGTTGCGCGTTCAAAATTGGCTGAACCACGTCTATCACCGTCTTAATCGCATTACTTGCGATGAGGAGACTAAATCACTATTTAATGCTTGCATTACTGATTTCCAATCACTTATAGCGAAATACCACTCAATTAAAGAAACCGCTATAGAGACAGTTCAGGTTCCCTCTGGTTCGTCTAACTCAGAGCTTAATGCGCCTGCTGCCCCCGTTAGTGTCAACGTCACGTGTGATCGCGGAAGTTCTAACGAACTGTGCAAAATAAAATTTGATGGCAAAAGCTGTGTCCGTGCTTTTATACAGCGCATTAATGAATTTAGCGAGGCTAGGGGTATCACCGATGCAAAAATTCTGTCCTACGCTACGGAGATTTTTATAGGAGACGCGTTGCATTGGTATAGGAGCGTTAAATGCCACATTTCCAGCTGGAATGAGCTTTCGTTCTTATTGAAGGAGGATTTCGGTCAAAAAGACTACGATTATAGGCTGATGTCTGAAATTAAATCTAGGACCCAAGGTGAATCGGAGACCATCACCATTTACCTTGCGATAATGTCTGGCTTATTTTCTCGCCTTTCGAAAGTCTTGCCCGAGGAAGACAGGTTGGAAATTATCCTCCATAACATCAGGCCATGCTATGCCAGTACTTTAGCTTCGGCACCCGCGATCACTGACATCAAAACTTTGAGAACATTGTGTTCAAATTACGAGAGCATTCAAGCACGTATTGCCGACTTTCGTGAACCACCGAAACGGACTTCCGATACCTTAGCACCTGAGTTTGCTTATGTTGGTACTAGCGCGAATAAGAATAATGCGTACAAAGGTTATAATTACAACAATTACAATAATAATAATAATTCAAAATATAATCAGTTCAATCAATACAATAAAAATAATAATAATAATAATAAACCTTATACTTATACTAACAACAATAATAATTTTAAAAATAGGTCAGCTAATAATAGTGATGTGAACACGAAATATGTACATGCTGTCGCAACACCCACTGTCAAAGCGTTATTTTGCCCCAGGTGTCGTACCAACACCCACAACTTGCGGCAGTGCAATGCTAATAAAAGCGAGGTGTACTGTTTTGTTTGCGGTCATAAAGGTGTGAAGACTCCTGATTGCCCTACTTGTAGAAAGGATAAGCCTTCCACTTCAAAAAACTGAATAAGCAGAATTGTGCACACCACCCGTCGGATAAATTTAATATTGAGGATTGGAACGATTGGCTAAAAACTATTAATATTTACTTTAGTTCGTATAAGATCGACACAATTCTGCATTCCAAGCCTATTAACGATAGTCGTCCTTATGCTTGCGTCCGTATTAATGACTTTGATGTGTCAGGTCTTCTAGATTCAGGTTCTGCCGTGACAATAGTGGGTAACGGTGCTCATCAAGCGCTACAGTGTCAAGGATTGACCATCAGTGATGATCACTGCATTACAGTGACAGCAGCAGGTGGCCAGTCTATGCAGAGTCAGGGTTGCATGAACTTGCCTATTCATTTTCAAGACCAGTTTCACATAATTCAGGCTTACATTGTCCCTGATATTAAGACTGATCTTATATTGGGCGTAGATTTTTGGCGTAAATTTAACCTTCTTCCAAATTATTTAAGCAGTATTGTTTTTTCTAGCGCTGCAATTTCAGAAATTAAAGTTAATACTGAACAGCACACTTTTATTCACGGTTATGACAATTTATCAGCATCCGAGAAGTCGATAGCTGACAACATTATTGCACAGTTCGAGGACATCTCTGCTGAGCGTAAAGGTTTGGGTGAAACCAGTTTAATCACACACCACTTGGACACTGGAGACGCACAGCCTATCCGGCAACGTTATTACCGGATGTCACCAGAGAAGCAGCGCATCCTCGTCGAACAGGTTGACGAGATGTTAGGTCTTGACGTCATCGAGCCTTGCGAAAGCGCCTGGTCTTCACCCGTGCTGATAGTTACTAAAAAGAATGGCCAGCCACGGTTCTGCCTCGACAGCCGCAAATTGAACTCGGTTACTCGGAAGGACGCGTACAATTTGCCTTATGTTTCCGAAATATTGGACAATCTTCGCGACGCTCGCTACCTTTCGAGTATCGATCTATCGAAAGCTTTCTGGCAGATACCGATTGCTGTCGAGGATAGGGACAAAACCGCTTTTTATGTTCCCGGTCGCGGCACTTACCGTTTTAAGAGAACCGCTTTTGGTCTGACCAACGCTCCAGCAACACAACAACGGCTAGTTGATCTCCTCTTCAGGGAATTTGATTTAAAGGTGTTTGCCTACCTAGACGATATCGTTATTATATCGGAGGACTTTAATTCTCACGTATCTCTTCTTCTAAGAGTACTTGATAAACTTCGTCAGGCAAACCTTACAGTCAATTTGGAAAAATGCAAATTCTTTAGGAGTCAATTGAAGTACTTAGGATATGTCGTTGACGGTTACGGTCTACGGACGGACCCAGAGAAAGTCGAAGCCATTCTGAACTACCCAACACCTAAATGTAGGAAGGACATCAAACGATTTCTCGGGACCGCCACTTGGTACCGCCGATTTGTACCTCAGTTTAGCACCATTGCAGGCCCCCTTAATAAACTTACTTCTAATAAAAAGGGTGGTCCGCCTTTTAAATGGACTCCTGAGGCAGACATTGCTTTTAATAAACTTAAAGAATGCTTAGTTTCGGCTCCTGTGCTTTCTTGCCCTGACTACAATAGGCCATTTGAGGTGCATACCGATGCCAGTAACTACGGCGTGGGCGCTATGCTAACTCAAACCGTAGACGGTAAGGAGCATCCTATTGCTTATATGAGCAAGTCGTTGTCAGCGGCGGAGCGGAACTACAGCATTACTGAGCGTGAAACTCTAGCGGTGGTTATAGCACTTGAACACTGGAGGTGTTATTTGGAGAATGGAAGGCGCTTCACTGTCATTACTGATCACAGTGCTTTAAAGTGGTTCCTTTCTCTTAGTAACCCTACCGGTCGTCTGGCGCGTTGGGGAGTACGATTGTCAGCTTTTGACTTTGACCTTAAGCACCGTCGTGGCGTTGATAACGTTATTCCCGACGCTCTTTCAAGGGCTATACCAGTAGGCGCTATTAACATTGCAAATTCGTACTTAAATACGACAGACAATTGGTACAAAAACATTTATAATTCCTGCTTAACCAAGCCTCAAAATTTTCCGAACTTTCTAATTAAAAATAATTCTCTTTTTAGACTTTGCAAAAATAAACACGAACTGACATCGGAATTTTCGTGGAAAGAGGTTGTACCGTGTGAATATCGTCAGGACATTATCCATGAAAATCACTCTGAGCCCACGGCTGGACATTTAGGTGTCTTTAAAACGTACCATAGGTTAGCGTTAAGATACTTCTGGCCGGGCATGCACCAGGACGTAGTCAAATTTGTCAGTTCTTGTACCAAATGTCTGTCATACAAGCATCAGACTCATCAAGTCTTGGGTGAGATGGGACGGCCTAAGCAATGTTCCCGTCCCTTTCAGATGGTATCGATCGATCTTATGGGCCCTCTGCCTGTTAGCCGGAAACAAAATAATTTCATTTTGGTAATAACTTGTTGTTTTTCAAAATTTTGCTTAATCTTTCCTATACGTAACGCTACATCACCAATCATCACTAAGATCCTTGAGGAGGCACTCTTCTTAGTGCATGGAGTTCCTCAAACGATTTTTCTAGACAACGGTAGTCAGATGGTTAGCAATGTCACAGTGGAGTTATTTCGAAAATACAATATTCCTAACATCTTCTACACGCCTAAGTACACGCCACAAATTAATTGCGTAGAACGTTATAACCGTACCATAATTACCTGCATTTCAACCTTCGTAGAGGAAGATCACAGAACTTGGGACGTCTTTATTCCAAAGGTACAGTTTGCCATAAATAACTCTGTGAACGAGGCAACTGGTTTCACTCCTTCCTTTTTGGTATTCGGCAGGGAACTCGTAACATGTGGTACACACTATTTAGAAAGTGACCTAGGTGATGAAGTTCTCTTTTTACCACGTGACATTTACGCCGAAAATCTAGGCAGCCTTTCCAGTGTGTTTGATCAGGTGCAGGCTAAGTTATGGCAGGCTCATGTAAAAAACACATCACATTATAATCTACGTCGTAAGAATGTGGAATTTAATGTGGGCGATGTAGTCATGAAGCGGGCTTACGTATTAAGTAACAAAGACAAATACTTTAGTAAAAAACTGGCTCCAAAATTTATTAAGTGTCGAGTCATCGAGAAGAAATCACCCCTTGTCTATGTTCTAGAAGATATGTCAGGCAAAAATCTGGGTACATGGCACATCAAAGATATAAAATTAGTAGGATCACTTCGTTAATTTCCCCTTCCCGTGTCTATCATACCAACTTCATAAGTGCAAGCATTGTATTTGTATTGGTTACCGGTTTAGTCATAACTGGTCACCTTCAATGAGTATGGACGCGTTATTATCTTTCGGTTAAACCAGATATTGCCGCTATCGTAACTGCGAGAAGTATGAATGTTGCTGTCAGGTAGTATAAAAGGTTAAATGCAAATACGTTAGCGTATATTGCGCGGATTTTATTCTGAGGAATAAAATCCTTTCTATGACGCGCGGGGTAATGTAACGTTGTGACCTTTGTTACGAAATTACTACACAATTTTAATAAAATTATTATAAAATTAATGATTTTATTTACAAATATTTTAATTATTAATCTAAATTAACCTAACTTATTCACTAATATAAAATAATCTCTTAATCTAATCTAACCTAATAAACTAATTTAAATATAAAAAAAAAATGATTATAGTAATATAAATACGTTAACGCTTCTGTGCGCGACTATTCTTACGATGCGCTAGGCAACAACCCGTTTTCTATTGAAAAGAATTATCGAGGCGTTCGCGCCGCGGTCTCGGATCAGTCCACGGCAAGCAGTCTCCTGAGACACCCACGTACCAGCAGCGCACACATCCATTAATACGTGTCGTCTCGCGCGCTGGCACGATAAATACTTTTACAAAAAATAATTTTAATTTAAATATTTTCGGTGTCCGTGGACGCCCCGTTTAATACCCCGACGTACTTCGGAGGCATATTTTATTCGCGTATCAATTCGCACCCAATTCTGGTAAGTGAAAGTGTTGAACGTTTTATATTTAAAATCAGATTAGTTGTAGTAATAATTTTGGTGGAATTATTTTTATTCAACTGTAATTAAATTCATAATTTTTATAAATCATCATTGCTTATTCATTTAAATTATTATTCCATTGTTGCTAATCGTTATTAGTAAAAATGCAAGTATTTCAATTCCAATTTTATTAATTTTATATTTATTAAATGTTTCACCTAATGGTTATCGGAATTGCAAATCATCATTTTGTACACACTTAATTACAACTTCGTTTTTTGCTAGTAATTCTGTGTAAAAATTGCAAATCATTCCACCTTATTTTTTTAGGAGGGTAGAACCATGTTTCTTTTAGTGTTGCTTTCTAGCTAGTGCTTATTATTGTTTTCTATGACTCCGCTCTGCTTGTGAACACAAACACGCTATTTTACCGGCTTCCTCTACGGTCCTATCTACAGGGTGTTCATAGGTCGAGCGGAGAAAAAACTGGAGCAGTACCTTACACTGTGCATAATTCACAGGGTGCGACGTTTACGCTAGAGGCCCAGCAAGCACACAGCCCAACACCTCGGTTAGGTGCACCTACCGTCTGCTCCGAGCCGCCTTACCCTCTCGTTACCGCTGGTCGACCTGGACCCCTCGGCCGTCTGCGACCACTCAGGGGAGTACCGGACTACGGAGCAAGATCAGACAGGCCTTTACCCCCACGACCCTCTCTTGCTCGATTCAGATTTTTTTAAGGGGAGTTGCACTCCCCAAATAAATGTTTTTTTTGTTGACGCTCCTGGTTTAATTTAAGTAAACCCCTAGTAGCGAAAGCGTCACAGCGTGTATATAATGTAAAGTGATATGCAAGAATCACGGTTAGTCTTTACGAATCGAATAACTGATACAGTAATTAAATATCGAGCTTGTTATTCTACACTTTGTTTTGTGTTTCACACCCGCTTCTCATTGCTCTCATTGATTCAGTGTACAGAATGTTTCATCTAAGTTTGATGGCGGTTCGTCAAAACAACTAATACGTAGTATTCATTTAGTTCATCCTCATACGAAAATACTCAGTAACTAAATAAGTTTTTGTTCAAAATATTCTTAATGCAAAGCTTTTTTATTTACTGTATCTACAATTCTACATAGATATTACGGTTACGGCTTATACGCAAAAGTTGCTCTATCAAGTTGCATACCTATCTGGGAAAAAATATTTCTCGACATTCCATTTCGAGGAAATTTACAGACTTATTTAACTAATAAGCGCTAACATAGTCGCACGTTAAGAACCTGGTGGGAACATTACTCCAACCACTTTTTACGACATACAGGATGAGGCTATGCTGGTCTTGCTATCATTATAATTGTAACTTACGAGAAATAACTCTTATTAATATAAGTTCTTGATCTACATTACTTGAATACACTAATTGATCGATTCATTACCCAAGTTCATATTTAATGTCAATTAATACATTACGCGAAGATTCATGAAACAGTCAATATTTTTGAGAAATCTTACACGTGAGCGCTGACATTGATATTGTTTCCCTTTCCTAAAAACTGTCCTATAATTTTATAATAGGTATTATTTATACAGTCATATTTACGTAGCATAAAAAATATTTAAAAGTGATCCAGTAACTTAGAATGCGGCGGCTGCTGTTAGAGCCGCTAGAGGCATACAGTGTCAGCAACCGGTCTCCGAGAGCGCCATTAATCTCAGTAATTGGTCTTCCTGATTCCCGCCATTAGCTGATGTGAAATCACTCTGGATTAGATTATTACTTATTAGATTCATCAGATACATATCAAATTAATTTCTTAATTGAAAACTATAGTAATAATCGAATAAAATTACAATGATCGTAGTTACGTTGTTCATTTGACTAATTTAAAGTCTAAATAATAGCTAAGAATTTTTACCACAATGCGCGACATGTTCCGCAATTAAACGGGTGCTTATTTTGTGTTTTATTTTCTTACAACTCACGCTTAGTCATAGGTATAGCCACAAAAGTACCGCACCTTATATATTCTAATTATTATACGAGTAATACATATCATCACTCATCAATTAACTCCCACAAGTAAATTTTTAAACTTTGACCAGTCTTAGAATTCAATTTCAAGACGACCCTTACCTTTTGAAGAACCAAGACCACTTTAGATTAAATTAAGTAGGTAAGTATAGCAACTGAAGATACGCTCTGACGTCCTATCGATTCAATTAATCGGCAACAACTACGGTACAGTCAGCATAAGAAATCAATAAACGGTCGAGCTCAAAAAGATACACTTTCTTATTACATTGGTGATAGAGTCGTGCGTAGATCTTTTTGAGCTCTCCCACTGTTTATCAATTTCTGAGACTGCATCCGCGTTGGCTATGGACTGTGTACCTATATTGAGGATGAAGCTATCGGTCGAGATCCAATTAAAGTCTGAGATTTAGTATAATGCTTTTTTAAAACAGATTTTGCACGCAGTTTGTAGATATTGTATATCGTGGTACTGAGACTAATTACGACGATAATCTTGGTCGTCCTTACTTTAGCTTCCAAAATGGGATTTTGTATAACGAACAAATTTCGAACTTTACGTATTTTTCAAATATTTTTTTTAATAATTCTATAAAGGCACTAACCTGTAGCTCAATTTTTAAGGTATTCTTTCTGTGTCACATCAAAGGAATTGAATGAGAGGCCAAAAATTTTTATGGACTCGTCAAAAGCATGGTAAAGTACGTTCTCGATAACACTGAGCTCTGCGCTCAAAATATCTTAATTAAAACCTTTGACTGTATTAAATTTCAATTTTATAAGATGCAGAAACATCTGCTCTGAATGATACTGTCATACACATTGTATTGTTATAGTAGGTAAGGTACTGTATACTGCATAGTATAGTACTACACGATTTTTGATTTTAGGATATATACAAAATATTCTGGGGCCTTACCATGCGTTCTATTCTCGCATAGTACTCTAAACTCTAATGCAAGTAAACTAACGATATACAATATGTAAATCGTTAACTCGTTTTTAACACACAGTATAATCATATCATCCCTGTCAACCGTTCCGTCTTCATGACGTCTTAACTTAATGCTATTCAATTCCTATTGTAAGTGTGAGTTGCACCAAGTTACTTTAACGACAGCTTTAACCATTACCGACGATTTTGACACAAGGTTTCATTGATTTTCTGTCAAACATCGTCAGTTTGGTTAAAGAAACATAAGTATTTCCTCGATACTACGACGACTGCATTTCTGACCTAGGCCTCATTTGCACGCCGCGCCTGAAGACTTATCAGAAACGTCGCGGGCGCCGAAGCCCCGGCCATTGTGTAGATATTTGCATAACCGGTGTCCGTGGGACCGTGCTATTAGCGAAGCTATGTTGGCTATGCACGGCACTGGCGATTGATTAGACGGGGAATTAACTTGTTGTTCTAACCTCTTAAATGACTCATTTTCATTTAAGATTCACGATATACCCATTTTTTAGAATTTTGTAGTTTTTGTACCACAGTTTTAAGGCGACACGGAAGTACACAAAGACTTCTTCGTTTCATTTGAAATTTAAGTACAACATCCTAAGATTTTAATTCTGCTCTACATATTATGTTATCTGCTGAATAGTATATAACATTAGAATTAATTACAACTAGCTGTCCCGCCAGACGTTGCGTCGTTCTGTCAAAAACTAAACATTTTACGTTTTTGCCGATGTAGGTGCCCAATTTTTCTTTTTTTTTCTCCAAGAGAGCTTTTCTTAGACTTCAACGAAAATTTTAAAAAATAATCCATATCGATCCAAATCGTTCGGTTTGTTGGGTCGCTAGCAAATACATATTTAATGTTTTTATTGATGTAAAGTTTGTTTTAGGGAGGTACTCACTCAGTGATAAACCTAATGACTTATTCTTATGGTTCTCACTAAACTAAAGACCGAAGTTAACACGTACTCTGACACATGTTGAGTAAAGTTAGCGAGTAAATTACATAAGACAATGCCTGCATGGCCTCTCTCACTTCCTCTACTCAGCACTTTGTTGTGAATATGTAATTCGGTGGACGCATTCGGCTTGATTGACCTTCAGAGTTTCGCTTTTGTTTTGATGAATGATTCATACAGTAAGTTTTTACAATAATTTCATTTGTTAAAACCCTTTATTACGTTGACGGTACTTGATCATCGGAGCTCTACATTGTGTACCAAAATCTCAAGTCAATCGGACCATTAGAAATGGATAACAAACATATAAAAATCGAGTTGTAAGTTCTGATAATGTGTTTGTTTGTCACTTAGTTTGTAAATAAGGGTGTTAATTTGAAGAATATTCAGATAGGTATTCAATTGCATAATTTAATCAGATCCCAATAGACATTCCAGATACAGCTAGGATTAGGAGATTTAAAGCGGTCTGTCCAACCTGCGTAGTAAAGTACACCTATAAGTCTTATTTAGTATTCTATTGATTCTACTCAAGTATGCCACCTATATTCTTACTGCGCCTTTACTTAAGTATATTATTGTACCTATCCAAAGAATGTGTAGTCTGTCAATTATACATACATATATGTTCTTTAATATGATCAGGGGCCTTACCATGACGTCCTAATTCCGACTCAGTTCAAGTTTTAGCTGTCACTTTTAGTATGAATCTGACAGCGAGCGGACCTAAACTGAAACGCATTAAGACGTCATGGTACGGCCCCAGAACAAAAACGTTTACGCTTAAGATATTTAGGAGCAGCATCGACATGTTTGATACCCCGTTAGCAACCACAAGGGTTGTTACCGACCGGTGGTCATTCAACTCAGGAATGTGATACCGAACACGCCTCAGACAATCGCTCTGACAGCCGACTCCCGATTACGCGTAATTGTCGTACTTCTTACTAACATTCGAGAATGCCTGAGAAGCTTCAAGTTTATGTAACATTAGGTGTTTCCTGCAAATTTATCTGTCGACCTCAGGAACATTGCAATTTCCCGGGATAAAAAATGTTTCAGGAATAGTATAGAAATGATCTACGTTTCTTTTTCCGCAGTTACTTCAGTAGTTACGAAACGGTTCAATTTTTTTTAAGGTGTGCGGTGTCTATCAGGCTAGTTACAGCTCGCAAATTTACCTATACTTACTTTACCCGTAGTATCCTGTAGTTAAATACCTGTTTAAGCACAATCAAAGCTATTTTTTTTAATTTGGGCTTGACGTAATAATCACTGCATTGCAGTGTACTGTACCTCAATCACCTCATGCCATATCAATTTAGGACACTTGTGTCTAGGATATCGTATTATCTACTCTCCTATTGGTAGATTTTCACACTCCGCTGCCTTCCGTCTTTATCTTCAATTCTGCGAGGTATTTGGCGTGTGCTAAGGGCAAGGGCATGTTATCGAGCGCTTATCGCAAGACTAAGTGTCTGCTACCCTTTTTTCTACCGGACTTGTTAAATGAGACTAGGTACCATCCCATTACATACGACATTGTATGTTTACGAACTTCACATAAACTTACCGTTTCCCTGTGCTTAAACTAAAATAATGAGTTTAATCTCTACTTTAATAGCGTGCCTACAGCGTAAATTACTATTTTATATTTTTACGATCCACTTGGACGATAATAATCGGTTTAACGTTATGAATCTGCGTTCGACGTCTGCGCGCGGCACAGTAATAAGTGTAACAGGTGAATTAATTGGATCTATCGTGAAGCTAACAACTTTCAAATTTGTACCGCACCTTAACTAGATACGCTCATGTTACGGGCACTCATGTATTATTAAAATTTTGCTATGTTCTCAGGTTCCCACAGAAGCTTGCTTGCGTTAGGTGGTTATCCTTGAGTGGTCATAAACAATTTGTTCTATCGCGCTGCTCAACCATAGTTTATTTGTTTAAGTAATTATAAAATAAACATTTATGTCCTCCTACGTCTTACTGTTGCATTTAAATTACGTGCTCTGTTTATTTCCAAAAACGAAAGAGGTATAAAATAAAATGCAAACACAACACGAATCAATATCGTTGTCACTTTTATACCCTGCCACAGAATATATAATAGTACTAACGTACAGAATGGCCACGCTCCGCCCCGCACCGATTCGAGTTACCCCACCCCTCAAGCGCAGTCTGCCGGAAAGCTGCTGGCAACTAGTAGGGCTCGCGACGCGATGTATGTCGGCCGCACGTCACAAGTTCGGGAGCCTATCCTACCTACTTCATTTTATAAAATATTAGAAAATTAATGCTTTCTGAAATTATCGCGATTAATACATGAAATAACTACAGAATCATTCGCTTAAGTTTGTTGTCGTACATTGTAATTGAAAATAATAATGCTTAAATACACAGACAGAGACACATTTTAAGTAAGTTTAAATAAATAGATAACGATTAAGTACATTTATTTGCACACATCTAAGCCATATCTTTAATATATTTATGTCATTGGTAGTACTTATAGTACTAGGTTTTTGCGATAGACAGCCCTGTGTATCTTACGCACACATTGACGCGTGTACAGACGACGTCGTGCCTGTGTTCATTTCAGAACGCGGATTTTGTACGTTGTGGCCGCCGTGTGACCCTGCTAAGGATTAAGTCTCGGAGGATTATAACTACTTAATTTACTCTACCAAAGTCCTCATAGTGTAGATATTTCATAAATGGTTGGTGATGGTGCTGATATGTGATTATGTTCCCTTTGTTGGCATTACTTAATGGCTTATTGGCATAAATTACCAATAAATGCTAACGCTACCGCCCACAAACATTTTTACCCAAAATTAAATTATCGTAGTCGCTAGTCTTGCGGGGACAGTCTCGGGACCACGAAACAGAAGAAGCAGCGTTGGCAGGCGGACTGATAACATCGCGAGAGTTGTAACAATTTACACCCTATTCAACTACGACTCACCTGAGTTTATTTTGTTCAGGTTAGTTCGACATCTAGCAACGCATTTATTTTCCACTTTTGATACTGTAACCCTGTACTTGGAGCACTGTCGGCGATCACACCACTTATTCCACTCATTTTTACCCGTGCACTAATCATCACTATCATCCAATTTCTTACAATTTCAACAAGAAAGTCATACCAAACTGCCGTTCTAAATAACATTGTAAACATACGTGAAATGACAGATCTGCGTTTAGTTCTCCCCTCCGCCTTTCAAACTGTCACGTCTTAGATCAGATTCCGATTTTCTTTCTGAGTAATGTCACAGAATACAAAATAATATTTTTAATCTTTTCATTCAAACTGGGTCGGTTAGGAAAATAATTCTATTAAACAATTTCTAATTTATTCCGAAACTAATATCTCAATATTTTGAATGAGTGACAGGATTGTTTTTCCCTAACAAAACGCATTATGTGACATTCCGTTTCACCTAACACCGGTTCTTACGCGACGCTACTTTCCTCTTTGTTTGATTTATATTGGATGCTGGAGAGTCTTTAAAATGCACCTGTAATTAAATTCTTATTCGTTGCAACAGGCTGGATCATTCCGTTGTTAAATACAAAATCAAACGTGATTTTCTTCATGTCAGTTTGTGGCCTCATTTCCATTTTGTCGATGCACTACTTGTAGCGTAGAACCGAACGAGACATGACATCGTGATTTCGGTTTAGCTCTGCTGACGGGATTCCGTGCCCGCATTCCATTTTTGACTTTCATGATGTGAACCACGATCACTACGTACATCCTGTGATTCCAAATGCCCGGTCGGGTAAGTGAAACTTTTTCAAATGTGCCTAAGCACTTTCATCTACGCTCAGTGTTCGGAATTAAATCATTGTTTTTTTTCTTTCTAGTGCTCGTCACCCGCCTAGTAAACATAAATTCAATTAAAATCCTACATGGATTAATTTCAACTTCTTCCTGCCAAAGACGGCATGCTACACATTCCTGTGGTCCACGTATTCTCTCCTGGTAAGCATTTCTACTAATAATTGTGCTAGCTGATCTATAGAAAGTGTTTATTTGTCTACCGTCTGTGTAGTTTCTTTTACTGATTAGGGCAAATTCTTTTACAGCCTTTAATCCATCCAAACCTCATTGATACCAACGTCCAGTAGTTGTGCTGTGCTGCTGCTTCCTGGTCTAGCTTCATTTACCGTTCGAAGAAACCCCTTAATTGGGTAAGTTTCCTCATCCTTTCTCTTACCACCTACCCACTTTAAAAAAAATTATTGTAGGTAAATTTCTAACTGTGAATACTTTTGTTCACAGGGTTTTTTTTTAGTACTCTCAAATTTACCATTTAACCCGCGGTCTACTGTCTCCGTTACCATCTAATTTTCAACATCTCATCGCTGGCTTCATCTTACGAAGTGGACTCGGAACTATCTCCGCTACTGGTCTACATTTTCCTATTCGCTACCCACATTCAAGAGATGCTGCACTCAGGTTGTACTGTTGTGACTTACTTTCGTTATAAATTAACTTTATTACTCTTATAACTGATACCGACAACCTGGTGTACGGCTATAATTAAGTGCGTTTAGTATAAGTCGAACCGTTGTTCCGATGTACTTTACGGTATCGTAAAATAAGTCGCAGGTTAAGTTTAAGTGTGTAGCGCTGATAGGTGGCCGTTGGTCATTACCTTGTATCTACCTTGCTCTGTGATCCTGTCCGACAAGGATACTTAATTTTAAATTAAAATGCTGTGGTGAAATTAAATTTTATTATCCGATAAGAATCCGGAGGGTACTTTTTAATCTTTATAAATTTAACCTGCCTGTATGTACAAGAGTTTTTTTTATGGAATAAAGTTTTGTTATTTCACTCAAATATTTGTTTGCTTTCATTTATATCATTCGTTTGACAAAGGGAGTATCTGGCGCCTTTCTAAATTAAATTCTTGATACTGCCTTTTGCTCTGGGACAAGCCAACCCACACCCTGAACTTATCAGTCTCGTCTCTCTTAGCTACCTTTTAACTTTGAAGTTTCTATCTTTTACTTTGACATGGTTTTGTGCTGCCAGACTTACTAAGGTTGGTGGTTCAAACTATTACAGAGTTGCTGGCAATCAATGGGTGCATAATAAATTATCGCTCTAAGTTACGTTCTCAGGGGAGGCCTTTGTTTACCAGTGGACTTTGGACGCCTTCCTGATGATGATGACAAATTTTATGGAAACCTTGTACATTATTTTTTATAGGAAGTAATGAAGTGCTGTCATGAGACTCATGAGCGCTAGTGTGCGAAGGGGCAGCTAGATTTAGAACATCGTGTCCACTCGCAGCGGGAACCCGTTTTATGAATGGCGCAGGCGCGTCCTTGCCGCGTCGCACCGGTGACTGCACCGTCCGGCCTTGTGAACAACCTGCCACCTCAGCCACCTTGCATTTGTTAAGTGGTCATAAAGTGTCCCAACAAAAGAGCGTTTTATTAGGAAATACAGTTTATTTAGGACGCTGGGCATGGTCCGAGGATTGTAAAAATTCGACCACTGTCACAATTACAGATATCAATTACTAGCTTCTGCCCGCGACTTCGTCCGCGTAGAATTAGAAATTGATATGTTTATCGCTATCCCTCGGGAACTGTGCAATTTTCCGGGATAAAAGTAGCCTATGTTTCAATCTAGGGTACCAGCTATCTTCGTTCCAAATTTTATCCAAATCCGTCCAGTCGTTTTAGCGTGAAGAAGGAACAAACATACACACTCACTCACTCACTCACATCGTCACATCGTCACAAACTTTCGCATTTATAATATTAGTAGGATTTGCCAATAGCATTTAGGTGAAAACGTAGCTTAGTTATAACTCACAAATAAAACAAGTAAATGTACAAGATTCCCGTAATTGTAATTTTATTAGAGCATTACATTACTTTACACTTATCGAAAGTTTCTTTAAGTAATTCAACATAACAGCCGACAATATTTAACATAGAGAAGAATCTAATTTAAATCACTGGCCTCCAACTCCATGTATCATAAGTTTAATTAAGAATAATTTCTTTTAATGACTTTTATGGTATTAGGAAACGATTTTATCAAATTAGGAGCGTGACAAAAACATAATGCGCTCAACGCGTTGGTTTCCTTGGTTTCGAATGCGGTTTTTAATGTCCGTCTGCTGCGGTTACGACCCGCATTGCAACCATTTTATGCAACTTGTCTGCAGAAATCGAGTTTAAAACAATTTAGCCATCGTTTCCTTGTATAGGCAGAGGTATTATCGATTTCTTGGTATATGCACAAGATGTTTTATTAAATTGAGGTGGTTAACACAAAAGCTTCTATCGAATGTCGATTGCATCACATCCTTTATAAATAAATTCCGTGTAAAATAATCTCACGTAGCGATTGACCCTATTGTTGTGTGTATGAAAAACAACAGAACAAATATAATTGCTACCTAGCTCGTTCGTTACATCAGAGGTTCAAAAAGTAAGTGAGTCTACAAGGCACAATTTGGCCGAGTGACTTGGTAGCTTCGCTTGAAAATGTACTCTTGAGTATATACCTATCTAACCGACCGAACGTGACCCACTATGGAACCTTTTCACAAAACATTTCATAGTGACGTGACGTGGCATAATATTTCCTAGTGATGAAAATCATAATGACCCATGTGGATCAAAATGACCTCAATGATGAAATAGACGTATGACCAATGATGAAATACCGAGTTAGTGTTATTATCACATTGTATGTTATGACTGTTTCTGACAAAGAAGTGAAAAATAAAGACAAAAAGGAGCTTAAGAATAAGAGAAGAATAAGAGAATTTTCATTTTAATTATGAAATGCCTAAGTACTGAATTTATCAGCAAACTTTTCTACTTATAAATCGTAGAGACAAATAAATATTGCATTCAATGTACTGGAATTTGTACAAATTAACGAATCAAGAAGTCATATAGTATTTTTTTTCATTTTTCATTTTTTTTTTCAGTATTATGTACGTATGCATAAACCTTTATTAAATTACCTGTTCAAATTAGTTTAGTTCATTGTACCTATTATTTTAAAGGGTAAAGATGATATTACTTTTAAGGGGAAAGATGGGTTCGTCAGAGCCCGGAGCGACAATTGCTGTTTGCCGCCGCCACTTACCATACAGTTACTGGAACCGTTACTAAATAAATAAGTTCGGACTGTTCGCTGGGTAGGTACATACAGTACGCACCACCCATCCACAACCACAACATTTATTATCGACGCTCAGCTCACATAGCGTTCAAAAGGAAACATTTTCACCAATTTTCATCGACGAGCCAAAAATATCGGGTCACTTCCCATACAAAGTTGTATGAAAATCGTTATTTTTGCTCGTCAGTATATTTGACAAATTAATTGTCACAAAATTCGTGTAGGTACTACATATTACTCGCTTATATATCACCCTACTTTAGTGCTGTACATATATTATCTCACATCGTTAATACTTAAATTATGCCGTAGTTACTTCTCCAGAAGTTAAAACAAGTAGATAGCTTAGTAAATCACAAATAGTATCACTGCAAATTTAAAGCAGTACAACATCCTTTGGTCATGCCGTACTGTAGTGGTATAGACAGGTGCGCGGGAGCAGCTGGCTCCGCGACTGCGACCGCTTTTTTGTTTCCTATACACTCACCCATATGCCCAGTAACCTTCCGAAAGAACATAGTAGTAGTGAGAAAGCGACATTTTAAATTTAGATTGTAGAGTTTTTTGGTAGAGTCTAAATTAATTTCATAATCAAAACAGTATTTTTTTGAGTATTTGCAGAAGTTAGTATAGAAAAACAAATATGTATCTTTAAACAATATTGCGAAGGTCCATATTGAATGAGCGGTGGGCGAATAGCAAGAGTAGGTATAGGTAGAAAATGTTTTTTTTTGTTTTAAGTACAGTCGAGAGCATAAATATAGATACAGCCTTTGAGATACAGCCATCATCTAACTAATTCAAACTATATATCTAACTAATATTATAAATGCGAAAGTATGGATGGATGGATGGATGGATAGATGGATGGATGGATGTTTGTTTGTTACTCAATCACGCCAGAACAGCCCAACGAATCTGGATGAAATTCGGCACATAGATAGAGAAAAGTCTGGAATAGCACATAGGCTACTTTTTATCCCGGAAAATTACCGCGGGATAGCGATAAACGAATTCTTTGCAGACGAAGTCCCTGCAACAGTTAGTGTCAAATATACGTGCCATCGGCCTTATTGTTTATGGCATAAAGGTGTATAGATGTATTAGACGTTTTTGTAAGGTACCTACAAATGTATATTTATGCCCTTGAAAGCTGAACTGTACTAAAGAAAGACCACTAATCAGGAAATCAGATACAGTACAGTAAGACTCAAAAAAGAAACCATACTGAAACTTAAAGTACAGGGATTATGCCAGCCGCTAATCAAAAACTCGATAAATGAAACAAGCAACTCTCTAATCTATGTCAGTCATAGCAAAGGTGAAATAATTTAAACAAATAGAGTAGCCTACTTAAAGAATTTCCATAAACATCACATTTAAACGCGAACGGTAGAATTTGTTATCGATTTCCATAAGCCTAATAAACATAATTTTGATTAATATTTTAATACATTATGTTGCAATAAGGTACGTAGTAAATACAGTGATTTATAGTGTCAACAATATCGCTATATCGATTTGTTGTGTAATATCCAAATGTAGCAACGCTATGAATATATTAGGAACAAGTTAGGTGCTGTTTTGTACGTAGTATATCATTTTCACCCACGCTTAAACTAGCTAGAATGGAAAGTCGTACTCAACTTAGACTTAAGTAGTTAGAATTTGAACATATTTTCAGTTAAAAATATATACACTCGAGGACTTTAATTGTTGAGCATACATGGAACGCTGTCATAGAGAAGTAACGCCATGTCGACAAACAAATTTCAATAATATTTTGACATTGACATTTTGCGACAAGGTTCTATCGTGCCTCAACAATTAAAGACCGCGAGTGTACGTACTCGGGCGTATGTAGCGGCTTTTATTACGGGAACACACATTCTTATAGCTTTGCATGGTTTTTGTCATTACCCACAATGGTATATTACGGAGGTGTACCTAGGTTTATGCGTATAGGGTGAAAGTTTGTTTTTTTGCTATGAAGTGTTTGGTTTTCAATTGATGGTGAATTCCCGCTTAGTTTAAATAGATTAAAAACCATACTTATGTCCGGAAATCGGAAATAGTTCATTTATTAGTCGGAACCAACTCTCAGAAGCATGTGGTATGTGTATGTACCACTGTGGGAGGATGATGCCATTGTTTTACGAATCTTAATGCGTTTTGGGTCCCAATGGCAACGTACAGCTCACATAGCTTCATTCACAAGCGGGTGTACCATAACATAACCGTGGACTATAATTATTGTAAACTTCACACGTAGCCTGCGTTCCACTTTTTATAGCCCGCCCAATAAATAATTGACGTATAGCCTCGCTTCCGTACACTTTCCGTGTCACTGGATTATTTCCGCCATCTTTATGTAATCGGCCATCTTGGAAACCGCGTCGTTACGTTTGACGCTAATGAATTTGTTACTTGATTGTGGGAATTCTGAAATTGCTTTAATTTATAATGCCGTGTAAAATGTTGGAACATGAATACACTTGTTATAATAATTAATGTATGTCAACTCGAACGCTGAGAATACTGATATTATTATAAATGTAGTTAAATGAAACATTATTTAACCGCTCTTAATTTTTATGACCTAGCCTTTTGCGGCGTACTCGTGTATGTAGGTTTTTTCACACGTTAAGTAAAAGAAACATAAATACTTATAACACAACAAACCAGTAAGCAGACAGTTTTTAAAGCTTAGTTTTCGATTTAAAGTTTTTAGATCTTTTGTTCTTTAAAATATTTCAATTATTATCTTGTTTATTCTAATTATTATAACCGACGACCCCCGGTTAAATAGTTCACTCAGTAGTTACCAGATAAAAAAATGTTTATTAATATTTTACCTATGGACATATATGTATAAGAATATACCTACATATATTTTTATTTCCTATCGATGTTCCATGCGCCCCCTCCACTTTCTCTCAGTTCTGTTATGCAGAGATTCACTTGGCGACGCATTCTTACAAACCGGGTTGCACTTGCAGCGAACAATTTAGGAGTCCATCCGCAACCCGCAAGTAGTGATTATATTCTCTTTGATCCGCTATGCGAAAATATGCGACACACCTTTAGCTTCACTGAGTAGGTATGTTGTAAAGTAATTGACAATATTTTTTTTTAGTGCTACTTTTTATTGTCTGGCTTGAAAGAGTGCACAATTTTAAAACACCCATATTTTTATATATTTGTGAAAATCTTGTATTTTCGTGGAAAAATCCATTTAAATCGATGCTCGAGCAGAAAGGGCGTATGTCACAACACAAACGTCCGTTTTACATATTTTGCTAATTTTTCTAAAAAACATTGTACAAAAAAATCCAAAAATATTTTTTTTGTGTTCTACAAACGCTTCTCTCGAAATGGTTTTTGATTTATGAAAATTAACATTTTTGAAATATTGTCAATTGTATGTACAGGCAGGTAAGGTAAGTCTCAGTTAGGGATAAAGGTTCTATTCACTGCAGGGAAGTTCAAATATGACAGGGTTTCTTGACCTATTTATATCAACATTGTTTCCATTGTCTCTCTCTTTGCAAGCAAATGGGCCACTGACAAATGCACCACTAACAACAACACTCGAGTATTGCGGAATGCAGATGCGTTGCCAGGAGGTTGCCAGCCTAGAGGGCTAACAGAGAATATGCCACTGACTATATACTGATACTGAGTCTTGAGAAATGAAAGGAAAAAAAAATGAAACAACTCCACCATTTAACAAAGAACATCATTTAACTTTTTTCATACTTCAACGTTATGGTTCATCAATCATCATTTTAAGAAAAAACTGTTAATAACTTGCCTATTCTAGTCAAAGATTTCCTGCGATTTAATAATGTATTCCATATATATATGTAATTAAGAAAATCACAAATCAGTCGACAGCCTGCGGACACCATTATACGCGCTTCCAACTCATTAATTAGGCTAATTTAGGTAAATGATAAACAGCTGGGAATCAATACATGAAAGATTTTAATTACGTTACAGCGACATTGAGATTTATACTTTAAACGTTTGTCCGTAAAGTTCTACTTACGAGTGTTGTTGGAATGGTGATATGACAAATTGTATGATAAGCTCCTCTGAATTAGCTGTGCTACAGATGCAGATGTAGGTAAGTGGAGTTCTGTGGTTCAGTGAAGCGTGGCTGTAAGTGTACCGTATTAGGTAAATGTGACAGGGGAAGTGAGTAAATTTTCTTTTTTCTGTTTAAGTATAGGTATAAAAAGACTTCCACGTAAATAGTAGATTGATAAACTAGGGTTGAAATATACCCATTTCACCTGAGATATTTCTGGCACCCGAACGAAGTGAGGGTGCCAATAGTTCGAGGGTGAAATGGGTAATTTCATCCGAGTTGAACACTCTACTTTTCATTTCGAATATGAGGAAATTAAAATTTCACTAACGTCGCATGGTCGCATTTAATATTTGTTACGTTTGTCATTCTCTTCCCGCTCTTTTTTCTATTGCGCGATTTGCGCGCATTGCGCATTTTTTCTGCGCACCAATGGCGGCCGGCTAGTTTTTTTTTAAACTTGCAGACACGGAGGTTGCTATCAATCAATTGTCGACTTAAATTTCAAACTAAAAAAATTACCGTACGTAATAATTTCTACTAATTGTCGTTGTATACGCTTGCATAACCTTATATATAGCGGGAATGTTATTTTAAGATTATTTTGCCTTTTACAATTAAAAAGTATTACAATTAAAACTATTAGTATAGATTATTATTTTAAACATAGATTACATGGCTGGATACGTATTTCCATTGCTATATACCTCATTTGGATTGGCTAGAAAAAAAATTTACTTTCAACCCAAGGGTCGCGATGAGTCACTTTCAACCCTATATCCAGATAATCAATGCCCTACTTTCAGAGTATGAGAGATGAAAATATTTGTACTTAGCTACTTTTACCATTTAGCCTCATTGCTAAAACGTACTATTGCTAAGTATTTCTTTCATCAACTACATCATCTGGTCGGTCGGTAGTGGAATGGCAGAATCTTTCAATCCCATTCTGAACGCGGTCTAGTGATTTCTTATGTCAATCCAATAAAAGTCATTAAATAAAGATAACTAATTTGAATTTTATACAAACAACATTGTTCCGAAACTAAATCAATTAACGGACAGTTGTATCAGAAAAAGTCGCACAACAGTTATTTTTGTATAATTATAATTTTATAAACAGACAACATTATTATTATGCGTGAAATACTATTAACCTGTAGACACTGACAAATGACCATTGGGATTAGGAATGACTCGCGATAGAGATGTTCGACTAATTGCGACGAAACTTAAATAAAATTAATGAGGTAGAAAGTGAGAATTATAACACATTGGCACATCGCACACCACCAGAGATGCGGCAGACACTTCATAAAATGTCTGATTAAATGCTCGCGCGGTTTCTAAACTTTTACATGAAATACTTAGGAGAAATTGATCTATTATGGAAATAAATATAAGAAGTACATAATAATAATACAATAATTTTGGGCCATTAATGTTACTAAAAAATAACTGAATATTTTAAAGTTCTTTAACTCTAGATTTAGTTGTGGCAAAATGTATGGAACTTACTGTCAAGCTTGAAACCAGATTTAGCGATTACATCGAGATTATTTTTTTCCAGTAAGCGGCCGTAAGATGCAGTGTCTTGGTACAATTCCTGTTTTAATAAGAAAAAAAATCTTGTCACAAATTAGGTGTTTGATGATATCTTATTAAAGTTGCATAATCATCAAACACCTAATTTATGACAAGATTTTTTAACGTTTAAGGATAATTAATAAATAATAATTATAATCCTTGTTAAGTTGATCATCTATATTACCACAAACCAACGAACGCAAATGCATTACAATATTCTCGCTCGAAACGTAACTCCGCACCCGTTGAACTCTTTTGCTCCGGCGTTTTACTTTTAATTTTTGAAATTCGAACATTAAAAATTCCAGCCAGTCTTGTTATCAGGCTCATAACTGTTCTGCAATCGAGCGCTACATGTAAGTGGGCTTTACACAAGTAAGAATGTAAGCAAGTAATGTAAGGAGTAAGGAGATGCGCTGGCGTCGGTGCGTGAACCGTGACGCCTTGGACAACGACCCGACTACGCCCAAATTCGTAGTGTGGTTCTATTCTTGGAAACTGAGTTACAATTTTGGAGAATAGATTTGTAGGTGACGATGAAGAAATAGGATTGGATAAATTAATTCAGGTATATTTCTTTACTTATCTTTATTTTCTTTTTTACTCAATGCGGTGCTACATATCTATAAGTGCTCGTATATGTCGCACGTAGAGTCTTAAGAGGGTGCATCCGTGCTGAGCTCGCAACGTCGCATTTTTGGTGATTTTTTGCGATTATTTCACAGAAATTGAATGAAAGTATCAAATATCCGTCTGTAGTGCACTTCGTTTTTAGTGTATTAATGTGTCTAATGCAATAATTCATCGTGATGGACTTTTATTTTCTTATTAAACGAGATATAGTATTTTATCCCTTTAATACGAAAATAAAAGTTCATCACCATTAATCATTGCATTGGATACATTAATATACTAAAAACGAAGTGCACTACAGACGAATATTTGAAACTTTCATTCAATTTCTGTGAAATAATCGCAAAAAATCACCAAAAATGCGACGTTGCGAGCTCAGCACGGATGCACCCTCTTAATAATTATTTTCTCATGCCATTTATTTTCTCGTTACAAACTAATTTCTCTGCGGTTTGATCCAATAATCATCCAAAAGTAGACTGTTGCTAGGTTAGAATGTGGCAGTCTTTTTCTTATCGAATTAGATACAAATCTAAAATATACAGAGTAAAAGTAATAGCCCTGCTTTATTAACCCGTTTAAAAGTGTTAAAATTTAGCAATATCGATTTTAAAATGAACATTCGCGTCGTGTCACTAATAATATTATTATTAATCTTCTGATATCAATATTAATATCGATCAGATTTAATTTCCACTCGGCCATAAAGCCGAGTAACACATTGACCCTCTTAGCTGTGACAGATTGGAAACACGAAAGTAAAACTTGACGATAAACGAGCATTTCCGCTTCGATACGATTTGATGCGGCTGCGTCGTATCGAAACCGTGGGCCTCATGTCCAGCCTATATGTATACGTCCCAACTGGGCACAAACCTCTTCTCTGAACGAGAAGGCTTGGGTTTTGGGAGCTTTTTTCGGTGAAGGAAAACATCGTGAGGAAACCCTCACACATCTGCGAAGCAATTGAATCCGCACTGTGCCCATTAATTACAATATTCAATTGCTTCGCAAATGTGTGCGGGTTTCCTCGCGATGTTTTCCTTCACCGAAAAAAGCTCATGGTAAATTTGAAATGTAATTTCGGGGATCCCTCCATTTCCCATAATTTCTTTTGTACTAATTTCATTTGCCATAATGGTCACTGGCTATAACCTTCATTTGCCCTAATATCACATGCCATAATTTTTGAATGCCATAATACTCAAACGTCATAATGTTCAACATCCCTAATATTAGATACCATAATATCACTTTCCATAATTTTTACTTTCCATAACTTTCAAAATCACTAATATTTCATGCCATAACGATCATTTGCCATAATTAAGGAAAAAACAGATCCAGACTGTTTAAATTTACTGCTACCGAAACACGGTAGGTTCATTAGGTTTCTTGCGACCCTCAGAGCTGAAATAGAAGCATCTCTAAGGACTCGGGGGGCTCGGGGGGCAAAGCCCTCCTCAATAGCCACATGCCTGGTCAATTAATTAGGTTAGGTTAGGTTAGAATGGCGTCAAGGCGCGAAGCGCCAAAACTAGGCGGAATAGGAGCTCCGCGAAGCGGAGCTCCGTCGGCTTCGCCTCAGGGTCATTCAGTTCATATTTTTGTTTGTTTTCTACACATGTCATCACATCTGTTAAACGTAGATAATTAACACACCCCGTAGTAAAAAAATAACATTTTTAATTAATTATTATTATTATTACAAGAATCAAAATTCTGGGTTTTTTATGGCAAATAATTATTATGGCATTTGAATTATATGGCAAATGATATTAGGACAATTGATAATAGGAAAAACGAAATTTATGGCAAACGTATCGTTATGGCACCTGAAAATTATGGCAAATGAAAATATGGCTAATGATCATTATGGCATATATATCGTTATGGAATATAAAATTATGGCAAATGAAATTCGGGCAAACAATAGAGAACCCACAGGTCAAACTAATACCTATGTACTATGAAATTAAAACATTTGAAGTTCGTTTCGCACCGTTACGTTGACTCTAATAGTCTAATAGGAGTGAAAGGGACGATAATGACACGAACACTGAATTTTGAATTTACCCCACTGGTTTTATCGGCTAATTCGAAATTCGAATCGTGCCTTTTCCTTCACTCTTATGGCATTTAATAACAGGGGAGTAGACCCCCTTGGATGACAGATTTATCTGACTTCACTTCGACTTGTTCACTTTATCTGCAGAGCTTTTGTACCTGATCGTATGGTAAGCAATATATAATTTTTTTAAAGTCATATTTTGTCAAGTAATTTTAGTTTTGCTTGTTTTGACAATACAAATAACGTAAAGATTATATTCAAATATTCATAAAGTCCCTAAAATAAATTACTTGAATCAATCTTTATTCTTTTCACATTCCTCTAACTAAATGACTCTACCTACAGACTAGAGTCCATAGATTTAAGTACTCTGAGGATTTTATAGCTTTTAAGCAGAGTAAAAATTGAAAATCAATTTTCTATCGCCCAAAATATGTGAACCGGTGATACCCTGTCAGCTCTCAACTTCATGTGGTTAATTAATATAGGTTGTTAACGTAGAATTCTTCGCCAAGTGACAACGGTAATTACCCACTCTGTCACTCGTTTCATCGGCATTTTTAATGGCAGTATTTATTTCACATCGTTTTGCTAACTCTGCCTGCGCTGCGTTCAATGAAACGTTGCTTCGTAAAAACCTCCACGTTTATACAGTTGGATAAATTCATCTCAATTTATTATAGTTCTTAATCTCATGTATTTAAGAGAGCTTACCTGCAGCATTTTGCTCAAACGACCGCATTAAGATGGTGTTAGATGTGGAGTGAGAAAGTATCGGGTGCGCGGATACGACAATGATTGCAATTTTATGCTAGATCTCGTTAATTAACAGAAAATGGGCTGTTGGCCGCCGTCGACGTCTAGCCCGTTAGCCTTTGTATATTTTTGGGCAAAAACTTGAGAAATACAATTGAAACCGTCGTACTTCAAGCCGAGACTCTCGGATGCTCCAAAATATTTTAACACAATGTTGATTGAATTCGATTGAATAATTCAATTTTACCCTGGATTGCCGAATTTGAACTTATGCAAAGGAAATAATGTATTCCAAAATCATATCACATATACTTACACATTAAGGGCCTGTCTCACCACTCCTTAACTGGCAGTTATCTATGATTCCGTCTCTATTTATTACTACGAAACGGACAGAGACGTCATCATAGATAACTGACAGTTAAGGAGTGGTGACACAGGCCCTAAATGTATCTAAAGAGTCTCATATTCATAACGCATTTGATCTCCTTGGGTCGATTTTTGAAATCTCATCTGTGATGTTAATATGCACCTCGAAAGTGGTACCTAAAACAATGTGTTGTATTTGACATACTAACAGTAGAGTACATAGTAGATAATTAGATCTCCAAAACGAGGCGAAACTACGCTCGAGCCGTAATTAATATTTCACAAATTTTCATCTCTTTCAAGTGGTTTTGACAGGTATGTGATTTTGAAAATCGGCCTCCGTCTAACGACTAATAACAGTAGGTATAATAGCCTCGTCAACTGGTTTATTTTATTGTAATTGTGGACAGACCTGGCAGTGGGTTACTACTGCCTTTACTGGCTAATCGCGCGCGCTGTGACTGGCATGGTAATGAATGCGATGCTGAGGCTATTTTTAAAGTGCGACATACCAACCTCAAATGGGTTAGCAATTATATGCCTTACAGTTTTTATCACCACTTCTGTTTTCAACTTACGCTTTTGAGAGAGAGAGAGAGAAACATTTATTTACACACATTCGATACACTTAGATATAAAACAAGGAGAAATACAATATACTAAGGAATAGTACCGATATGGTATTTTGCGAGTAGTCATTGGTGTGTTAGGGTTACTTTCCAAGGCCTGGCTCTTGACTGGTCATTTTTGTATTTTGTTGCAGTACACGAAGATAAATCACGTCTTTATCCCTTATGGGGTAGATAGAGCCAGGAGACAGACAGAGAGAGAGCACGAGAGAGAGTTTTGTTACTTATTTTTACTGTCCTAGAACTTAGAATCGGTAACCTAACATCCTGGGGTGGGCACTAGACTACTGGGACATGGCTCTGAAATGTATATTCTACTTCTACATATACGTTTGGACGACCGGATAGCCTAGTGGTTAGTGACCCTAACTATGAAGCTAGAGGTTCCGGGTTCGAATTCCGGTAGGGGCAGACATTTGTATGATGAATACGAATGTTTGTGCCCGAGTCATGGATTTTGTATGTATTTATCTACATTATATGTAGAAGTATGTTTATCCGTTGCCTGGGTACCCATAGTACAAGCTTTGCTTAATTTGGGACTGGGTCAATTGGTGTAATTTGTCGTATGACATTTTTTTACGTTAGATTTTCTCCTTAATAAAGTAATTTTACATTGACTTGTCGTTGACCATCGCAAATCAAAAACTCAAGAGCAACGTTTACTTCGGACTTCGGGGAGAAAACATGGTATTATAGCAGTACTTCGACCATCAATACTGACTAAACGTGCACACCGCATTTCAAGGCTTAAATCTGTATAGATACAGACTCGTGCAGCAAAAGGTTTAATAATGTTGTTTAGAGCAGCGGGATCGTCCGACGTTATCATTAGTGGCAGGGGCGCTAGCAAACCAGCGTTAGTCGTACATAAATTTTCCATCCTTTACGCACACGACTGGCTAGAAAGGGATGCGCACCCGCGACAAGCAGGTAGATCCTTCCATTACGCATTCCGGACCGCGAAAACCTGCGGCCCGGTGTAAACAGAGGGTAATGATGCTTTTTGCATTCTAATCGTATCGATCGGCTCCTACGCAACTCTAACGTCGGGGACCAATTTTTGAAGAATATTCATGTGAAAATGCCACTCGAAAGCGATGAGAAACTGTGCTGTATATGAAATACTAGAGTTTACCCCCTTATTCGCTTATAAACGCTCTATAGGCTTCTACTAACCTAGCAATCGTTTGAAAGGTAAATGTCAATATGACAGATAAGATGACCGTTATGACCTTCAAACTTTCAAAAAAAGAGCCTACTCCTACCTAAAAGGCCGGCAACGCACTTGTGACTCTTCTGGTGTTGCAGGTGTCCATGGGCGACGGTAATCGTTTTCCATCAGGCGATCCGTCTGCTCGTTTGCCCCCTATATCATAAAAAAAAAAATAAAAAAATAAAGATAAGGACAAACGATTTACTTTAATTAACTGCTCTTGTCAACTAGTCGAAATCGTAACGTAATCTATAAAGTTCTTTGTTCCCAGATCAGCATGGCAGTGGACTAACATTACCTACTTAGCTAATGGTAATAATAATAAGTCGTCGTCTACCGTTCATAATTAGCCGCTGTTAGCGCCGCTTCATGTGAAAATGCATTAAGTATACATAATATCTTATTTGGTGATAAAAAGTAGCTCGTAGCTACCTAAGTGCTCTATAATAATAGAGCACTAGGTTTTCACTTTATGGAATGCAATTAGGGTACTCTTCTACGGTTGAGATACAGAAATTAACTAATGTCATAAGTTGATCCTGTCGCCAAGCAGCAGTGCTTGCTAGCGCTGCCGCTGCCGCGTTCCGGCGGCGAGAGTACCTAAGTCAAACGGCGGGTTTCTACGAGTGGTGGGTGTGCTCACTTACCATCAGGTGACTCACTTGCTCGTTTGTCACCTTATTTCATAAAAAAAAGTTGAAATCCGTATATCTAGCCTTTCTATTTGTAGCCAATTGTTTTCAGCTAATGCGATTTATTTAATTCTGCATCGATTAGTGGAGGGATTCGTTTATATTTTATTGAATCAGGCGTTACTTTGCGGAGGTCCATTTCAATGATCACAAAATATTTACCTTGCTACTCCGCTACTTACGTGCAAGATAACCAAGCCTGTTCAAAATATATACGTTTTGCATGCAATCCCTCCCTCCACTACTGCCACACAAAACGCACACAAATCCCACAAACTTAATTAATCCTAACACCACACAAACACTGACGCGCGTTTCGATCCCTCTACGGGATCATTTTCAAAGTTAGAGCACAACCGATGTATGTACGTCGTACACATCGTCATCATCGTCATCGTCATCGTCGTTCGCATGTACATTGGTTGTGCTCTAACTTTGAAAATTATCCCGTAGAGGGATCGAAACGCGCGTCAGTGTTTGCATGTGTTTGTGTGGTGTTAGGGTTAATTAAGTTTGTGGGATTTATGTGCGTTTTGTGTGGCAGTAGTGGAGGGAGGGCTTGCATGCAAAACGTATATATTTCGCACAGGCTTGGTTATCTTGCACGTAAGTAGCGGAGTAGCAAGGTAAATATTTTGTGTTCATTGGATTCGTTTATTTTTGTTCAATTTCGCGGTAACTTCTTCAGCAGCGTGTGTTTTATTGCCCATTATCTGTCGTTACCTGTGAACTTAAGGCTTGAACAATAGTTCTGTGTTTTCTCTGTTCAATCGTAAATGTAAAGTTGGTATATCTATATATGTATTGTCTACCATACGTTTTACAATAGTAAATATACAACAATAAATTATGAAGTCTTCGCGCGATTTGTGAGTGACTCTAAACTAAACCCTACAAGTACGTAGGTATGTATGGCGATGTGTTGATACAGCTATCAGTTTTCCCGTCCCGTTAATGATGATATGGACTAAATTTGCTATCGTGTTTTAAAACTCTACAGAACTACGTATAACTCTTCAAATCCTACTAATCCTACTAATCCTACTAATATTATAAATGCGAAAGTTTGTGACGATGTGACGATGTGAGCGAGTGAGTGTGTATGTTTGTTCCTTCTTCACGCAGAAACGAGTGGACGGATTTGGATAAAATTTGGAACGAAGATAGCTGTTACCCTAGATTGAAACATAGGCTACTTTTTATCTTAGAAAATTGCATATTTGCATAGTTCCCGGGGGATAGCCATAAACATGTCAATTGCTAATTCTACGCAGACGAAGTCGCGGGCAGAAGCTAGTTTTAAATATATGTGTTTTAACTTACCAACAACTTAGGCTAGCTACTGATAAATTCCAAAAGGAAAGGTAACTTTGTTGTGGATTCATTCATATAAGTTCGCTTTTAACACTATATTTACAATTGTCGTATTAGTTGAAGCAAGGCAAGTGAAAGTTTTCCGTTGACAAAACGTAAGTTCGAAGATTGTGGTCACAGATTTCGATTAATTAATAGCTCTTAGAAACATTTGTAGAATAATAAATATTTTATTAGAAGGTATTTTTTTAACATATTCATCAATTTGATAATTCGTGTCATGTTCCAATGTAATATTTTCTTTGATAAAACAAACACCAAAAAGAGCGACGGCCCGCGAATAGGACTTAAAACGACATCAATAGTCCTGCAGGTAACACTTGACCATCATTAAAACATTCATTTTAATTGAACACAAAGCTTGAGAACTCACATTAAGCTCTGCCTGTCGAAGTTCTGCACATGCGCTATCATCCAATAACAATCGCTCGTAAATCACACGGTGACACGAACAAGATTTTCACTTCACTGAATGACTTCAGGCACTCACTTGAGAGAGAGCTTTAACTTGGGAAACTATCGCGGAAAATTGTGTGAGGTGCGAGACGGCGTGCGGTCACACTGGTGGCTAGGTGGAGACTGGAGACGACCGGCGGCTCCGCGGCGCGGGCGCAGGCTCGAGTGGAAAGTTCATCGAACGAGAGCAGCTAGACCGCCATCACACGTGAAAAACACCTAACTAACCCTTTGGGAAGTATCGTTAGAGGTGTGGACCTAAAGACCATTACGATGAATAGAGACCGTATTGTTCGCAACTACCCACAGTTAGTGGTGGCAATAACGGCTGTTTTGCAATAATAAATAACAGTTTTGTGTTATTCTTAAACAGCTGTTATTGTAAACTGTTGTTTGTTATCCTGTTATATTTCTGTTTTACAAAACGATAATGAACTTATTATTAAATAATTGTTATACTTATTTCGTTACGTTACGAATGTTACGATAGAACGCGCGCGATCGCTGCGTAATAAAAACGTACGTGAACAAAAGCAAAACAACGTTCTGTTACCTTGTTTGTTATTGTACTGATACTGACTGACAATAAACAGCAACAGCTAATAATGATACCAAAAGTCAGTTATTTGAATTGCGGCACAGCAACAGCTAATAACAACGTTGACAACAGACAACGAATAATGACAACAGGATAGTTGACGATTCGATAATGTGTTTTTCGTTGCGTACAAATAATGCATTACGTTATCTGCTGTTGTAATAACGACCACCACTACCCACAGTTCCCACAAGTTCGGATTTCATCGGTAAATATCGAATACATGCTTTAGACTATTATTTATTGTGATTTAGTTAAGTATTAGGTATAGGTGCTAGAGTTTTTGGTGCGACCCGAACCCCTAACGATAATGGTAGAAGAGTTACATAGATATTTCAGAACTTGCTAGCTAAGCTCTCAGCGTTTTGAATACCTATCAAGTCTACGTTACTCGCGCTGGCAAGAAATTTAAGGAGAGTACTTATTTGACTTTAAATCGGTTGAGCTGATCTCGAATTACAGACATTACAGTGAACTAAAGAAACTAACATACATACATACCCTGAAAACAATATACCTACTTACCTACTTTTTTTTCCATAGAATAGACCGTTTGATTGTGAAGCCATGCGGTATTTATCATTCAGTCACGTGTTTATTCGAGTAGGACTCGTGGCTCCGTAACTTACTAATTCGCCAAGTGAATAAACTTCCAGTGTTAGCAGAGCCCTACCTCCTTAGCAAAATGTAGGCAGTTTGAGGTCATTTTATATTGGTTATTTACATACTTACAGACAAAAATATTCTGTTTTTGGTATTTGTTGTTATAGCGGAAACAGAAATATCTACATCATGTGTAAAAATTTCAACTGTCTATCACGGTTTATGAGATACAGCCTTAAAGCAACGCGGGCTTCCTACGGAAGGGAGTAGCCTTAGCGATACATTACTATTAAAATAGTTCTGGCGTTTGTTGCGGGGGGAAATGTGCACACAAGCGCAGTTCCGCACACTTACAAGGTAAAACAAAACTGTCACCTGACAGCAACTGACTGTAATGACGACGTTCACACATAAAAAATCCAACAATACACTAATAATTCGTGTACAGATGACTCAAAACTCACGCATTGACACGTTTTAGACGTCTACAGGGGTACCCCAATTGTCGATACTGCAATATCGATAAATTTTGGAATTTATCGTATTAAGTAGGAAGGATTATGGGTGACGAACTGAAACATTACGAGTATTAAATATCGTCTTTATTATTGGGGATGATTAACTTCATATAGTACTTGTGATTGTAAAACGGTCTTCTTTATAGATGACTTTCTGCCAAGTTTCTTGCGGCGCATTCTTCTTGGCATCCCGAAAGCGCTCAACTGACTTACGGCACAAAATGCAGTTTGCTATTCATCTTGGTATTGTATTCTCCACTAATCTTCTTTTTGTTGTTCGCAAGGACTTGAAAATCAGATGCCTGGAAATGACTAGAGCAAAACACACTTGTCCTTTTCGGATCCCGGGTTCGAGTTTTATTGCAAAATGTCTTCCATCTATCTCTTAATCCGGGATTTTTAGGAAAGCTGTAAAAACAAAATGTAAAAAAAACTATTTGCTGATTTAATATTATTATATTTATAGATTATAGATTTATTATTATTAGGTAGTTACTTAACATCAACTTCTTGAATTAGAATAATAAGGGCCAAGCCACAACACAACGCTCAAATTTAATTCGAGAACCTTACATTGTATATTATTTTTTAGTTATTATTTTAATAAATTTTATACATTCAACAGCATACAGGTTGATATATATTATTTTTGCTCAGTTTAATTTATTGCACTCGAATTATAATAAAATATCTAAATTTAATCTATGTTTTTTTTTACTTTTTAGTTCTTTACAATATAGTAGTAAAAGTCTAATTCTATTGTTATTTTTTCCGTATATTTATTTTTAACTTTTTAG
This sequence comes from Pandemis heparana, assembly GCA_963854515.1. Classification (NCBI taxonomy): domain Eukaryota; kingdom Metazoa; phylum Arthropoda; class Insecta; order Lepidoptera; family Tortricidae; genus Pandemis; species Pandemis heparana. The sequence goes on along the minus strand of OY978023.1, from coordinate 4,508,514 downwards.
TAGGTATTATGTGATAATCAAAATAATTGTTTTATATATATTTTTTATGTGAATTGGAAGGCAAACGAGCAAGTGGGACACCTGATGGTAAGCCATCACCACTGCCCATAGACACCCGCAACCTCGGAGAGATTGCAGATGCGTTGCCAACCTAGAGGACTTAGATGAAATGCCTCTTGTGCCCGTAATTTAACTAATATTACAATATTCCAGCTTCATCGAACTCTGGGAAGTGGGTCTAATTTAATTGCAAGGTGACGTGTGAAAATCTTGCAATAAATACGATGCGTTGTAGAATTTTACTATTTATTCGATATCGCAAAGCAATGTTGTGGATTGACCTAATATGGCGCTGCTAATCGCTACTTCAATTTATCGACACATATTATGTTAAGGTAACATCACTAAGTACGAGCGAGCGAGAAGCATAGGCGAGAAGTCGGATTTGTCGCTTGACCGATCCGAAATCTTTACGGGTGAGTGGACTCGATGTTGGTAAACGAATCCGACAATAATATTATGATAAAATTTAAGACTTTGATGTTTAAATGTAATTAAATAGCAACTATACTATAAAAATTTACTTACATATGAAATGTAACACCATCTTTTTGCAAGCTTGATGTCCCAGATCTCTTTTTACAGCAGAAAACTGAACAATTCGGCATTTTAAGAGCTGCTGCGTTCACCCTCGCGACTCGATTCGGTCTAGTTTGAAATCCGAGCGCGCCTAGTTTTATAAAATGTGTATGCCCACTTGGGCTTGTACTTTGACAGAGGGGAATGCAGCGAATGCCGACTCCCTTCCGTAGGAAGCCCGCGTTGCTTTAAGGATACAGCCTGATGACCGACATACAGACAGACGGACAGTGAAGTCTTATTACTTATTAGGCTTGTCACATACATGTGGGAATGTAGGTGAGTCTGTGGACGAATGATTGATGCGAGAGAGCTGATCGAATGACTGGAAGAGATTTCCGGTGGAGTGAATGGTGCAAGCGAGTGAGTTGAGAGTGTGAGATACGATCGGGTGCCTTCAGCGAACACAAGTCTTTTCTGTTGCCTATAATTTTTTTTATTTTCTTTAAAATAAACTTTTCATTATTTTCTTAAAAGTTTGTTTCCTTCTCACGATCCCACATACATACGGAATTTTTATACGGTTTCCGTACGGAATGACGTCAGCGAACTGGACATCGCTATATAACGGAACGGGACAGGGCTACGAATTGACGTCATTCCGTACGGATACCGTCTGTGGAAACAGTATAAATATTCCGTATGTATGTCATAACACAAGCCTTAGGCCTACCGCATAAATAAGTACGGAATTTGAGTATGCAGTAGGCCTTAGTAATACCCGTTTTAACCCTTTGGATACGGAACCATAATAAGGAAAAAACTAATGCACTCCCACACTGCGTGTTCGAAGATACAAATACTCACGCGTGGGATGTCACTTTAAACACAAAGCCTTCCACATTCATACGTGACTTTTTGACACATCAAAGATACAGTAGGATGGATACATGTGAGATATTTGAGATCTTAATTTGACACATGATTACAAGAACAGTAGCGCTCTCATTTGTTCTAAAAAAATATTCCATATAAGTTTCACTTGTCCATTGGCCATGGACTAATAAATTTATGCATATTATTATTATTATTTTAAGGGAGAAAAATCTAAAAGGAACCAAAACCTCGGAAACCAAAACGCTGCTCGTTCAAGAAGCGTTTTGTATAAGTACAAAATTTTGACAGATACTTAATAATAAAACGCCTTCCATATTTTTGTTGTGAATCTGTGGCTGGCGAGTGTAGACGAAGTTCTAGTTGTCGTGACTTTCAATTCTCGTTTTATTCTAAAAGTTTCGTGTACAATAACATTTTAACTTGTGATTTAACAAATACTGTTCCTAAAAAATATAAAATAATGCCTAAATATTCAGGTGAGTGTATCTTAGTATCGAAAATGCTGTTTCATTCTAGAAGCTGTTAGGTTAGAATCATCTAAATGTCAATGATTTCATAGTTTTCTGTAAATTATAATATTTTTGGCTTTCTATGAGTGTTATCTTTGCATTTCTTGCAAATACTGTGTTGAATGCGCGTTTTGGATTGAACCATTTATGCCGTGTCATGTTGCCCTAAAATGGTAAATAGGGACGATGCGACCTTCCGACCGGCATTGCGTTTATCCTCAAGTTTTATAATAAAATTAAGTTAAAATTATTAATCTTAACCTAATTGTGAAGAAAAAGTCTAGATATCTTTAAGCTTTCTTTTGTAATCTCCCTTCCTAGTTGTGTGGCTAAAGCTATTAACTGGTACATCTGTTCATATTTCGTACCTATTATTGACAGATGAAATAGGGCTCTGTTAGGGTTTGTACATAGCTGGGCACCGTTAATGAAATAGTTAACTTCGTTAATCGTTAATCCGCTACAAAAAAAGTTAGCTTCGTTAAACGTTAAAGCGTTACATCTCGGAAAAATTAACGCAAGTTAACGTTAATCGTTAATCCGTTAATATATGTAAAGTTGCATTTTTATATCGTTGCTTAGTGAACCTATAAAACCTGTTGGTTTAGGTTCTGCGCTAAGTAATGAAATGATCAAACGAAACAAATCTCTTCGCAGTTTTCTCACTCGCACGCACCGGCAAAATATATCTTGTTTTAGTTTAGTTTAGTTTTTATTTCACTCGCTGCCACGCGCAGCCCGGCACTTGTCGTTTCATACTTGTCTGAACCTGTTTTTCGCGCCGCGCCGCGGTGCCGTGCGGTAAATAGTAAGCATAGGATTAACGATTAACGGACTCCTGCATATTAACGGAAGTTAACATGTCCGTTAACATTTTTAAAAGTTGACTTAAAAGTTAATCCGTTAATCAAAATGTTAACTTCGTTAATTAACGATTAACGGATTAACGAGTTAATGCCCAGCTATGGGTTTGTAATAAAAGACACCTAATACCCTCAGCACCAGTCTTACTGGAATCTTATAAAACATCCAACTAAACTATATACAAATATGTAGAAATCTCAACTTTACAAGTATAGTAAATTTTTTTAGCTTTGAGACTTACATTTTAATCTTCATATATGGTCTTTTTTTACAGTGAAAGTAAAATGGGGCAAGGAGACATACCCAGGTGTAGAGGTGAACACAGAAGACGACCCAGTGTTGTTCAAGGCACAAATTTTTGCTCTGACTGGAGTGCAACCCGAGAGGCAGAAGGTTGTGTGCAAAGGTGTCACACTGAGAGATGAGGAGTGGGGGAACTTTAAGCTAACTAATGTAAGTATAGTATGCAAGAAAAAAAACATTAGGTATCATTGCTGTTCGGCAATATGATGTACCTATCTGTTATGTATGTGAAAGTGACATGTTTTGTATGCAGAATTCTTAGGTGAGATGTCTTTTCTAACTATTATAGATCTGAATTACTATAATTATAGCTTGAAATGGTATTACTCACTAATATAGAAAAATCTATGGTATAGTCATGGTTCTGTATAGCATTAAAATAATGCTCAACATTTGGTTTGGCTTATAAAATTTTCTGCAGTTTGGTTTGAAACAAAACATTTGGCTCTCTAACTCAATCTTTGTCTAATAAATTTGTTATAAATGTTTGTAGAATGCGCTGGTGCTAGTGATGGGTAGCAAAGAAGAGGATGTCCCGGCTGCACCTGTGGAACAGACTCGTTTTGTTGAGGACATGAACGAGTCGGAGCTAGCCACTGCTGTGAGTATATCTTCAGTATGTTGAGTTGTTCCATATGAGAACATGGAGCTTAATTATAAAGGTTTGTCAAGCACTCCTGTAGTTAGAGGCTCTGGTGGTGGACAGGGGACTGTTTGAGGAATTGAGAATTGAGTTTAGTGAGGCTGGTATGGTGCAATTAAACTTCATAAAAAATTGAGAATAAAAATCAATGGTGTAACTACAACGTCAGGGGCCTGCAGCAAATTCATCAGATGGGGCCCTTCCTCACTATAAAGAAGCGCATTATCTTCCCTTCCGTGCTCAATGCCAAGCCAGTTCGGGGCACAGTAGGGCTGGGGGCCTGTGGTGCATTTTGCCAGCCCTGCCACCCTAAAGTTACCCCACCAATTAAAATGAAACTAATTGTTTGCTTATAGCTGGACATCCCTGAGGGTCTGATAAACCTGGGCAACACCTGCTACATGAATGCTACGGTCCAGTGCCTCAAGACAGTGCCGGAGTTGAAGAATGCGTTGCTCAATTATAACAAAAGTAAGTTTAATTAATGACACCGTCACCTTGTGCTGGTAGTGAAAGTCATCTGCCACATTATTTATCACTATTTAGTATAAATAAACGACTATAACAACAACATGTACTTACTGAAATTGTAGCGAATTCGGAATAAAAAGGCTTATAAATATAGTATAAAACAAAGTCACTTTCTGCTGTTTGTCTGTCTGTCCTTATGTATGCTTATATATTAACAACTACGTGAAGGATTTTGATGCGGTTTTTTTAACACGTTCACTGCGGGAAAGTATTTCGATGACTTTCAGTCGGTGCGTCATAGGGTATATAAGATCCGACAAATAACTTTCTGTTAGAGCGTTAGGGGGTCGAAAGGACCTGTTTGACTTGCTCGTCTATATGGGCCATTATCCGCATAGGTATGTTGAATATTGGTAAAATATACATAGATATAGAGTTACTCTTGGCACACCAAAGTTCGTAGGTATGTGGAGCCTTTCAAAACTAATCAAATGTATGTTTACAACTGTCGGATCTTGTATGCCCGATATCCGCACTGACATAAAAAAGTATCGATATAATTTTAGCGCTGAGGGTGTTAAAGAAAACATCGATATCGAGCAATATAAAGGCTTGCTTTGGAAAGTTGTTTTCCTACTTTAAGAAGTAAGTAGAAAAAAAATGGTCTTTACCGGTGAACACTCTTGAAGTATTTCTTCTCGATTTATTTTAGCTTTGTTTGTAATCAAATTCAGTTTTTTTTTTAATTTTTAGGTGTTGAAAAAATGTAACACTTATCTTCACCAGATTCCGAAAAAAAAAGATCGATCGCGGTGTGTTTAATTTGAACTTGGGTACCCACTATATTCGTTGCTGGTTTCATTACAATGTCATGTGATATCTCAATATGCTGATTACGAGGATAACTAGTCGACGAGAAGGGTATATCAGACGAGCTTGGTGCATTTTGAAATGTTTGCTACGTGCATCCTGTAGACGGGCTGGTATAAATAGTAGGTTGATAAAAATTACTCTTACCCAATGAGTTTTTCAGCTTAAACATATCGGTGGGCATTGTTTGTAAATATTCTTTTATTTTGGTGTTTTTTTCACTTTCGTCACCACTAGGCATTAACAATTTCCGTTTAGATCACTTCATTTTCACTCATTTCAAAAACAAAAAGTCCCTGCCTTAATTTCGGTTAATTTCAGAAAAACAAATAGATTTGTTCTGCACACGAGCACTGCACTAGACAAACTAGCGTATAATCTAGTGCGGCTATCGGGTAATTGGGCATCGGCTCACTAAGATCCTATAACGCACTAGACGATATTTTTTTACGTTCAGTCGGCATAGAGCATAAAGGATCCGATGAAGTTTTTTTACAGTAACAGACTAGTTTTGGAGAGGTAATTCCAAAACAGTAACTATCTCACTTATACTCAACAGATAACCTGTATTAGCTTGTCCCGCACCAGCGGTGAGTCAAGGAATTTTATCGCCGCACCGTAGGCTAGATGTGCATAGGATCTATTCGACCCGAAACCGCAGTGAACGTGTTAATAGTTAGAGTGATACAAGATATATCCTTAAAATAGTCCTCCAGCACTTTGTACACTGATATGCCAGCTTGTTGTCTTTGAACAATATAGTCTTCCTTACTTTTTGTTTTTTGTTTATTGTAAACTATTTAATAAATTTATGTATTTTCTAGTCACACATAAGTCGGGTTCTGTCTATTTATTATATCTATTTATTACATTACTTACGTAAAAGTTTATGGTTTATGTAGTATATTTTGCCTGTGTATCGTTTCTTGAGTCACAAACGGTTCTGGCTGAAAATCAGTGCTGCAGGTGTCTAACACCTCAGCGTAATGCTGAGCCAGCGACCGTTTCACTTTTGCGGAGACACACAACGCTGATGATCTAATTTTCATATGTGTTTTTTGTTTTTGTTGTTTCTTTTCTATAAAATTGTGTGTATGCTCTTATATTTGTGTGTCTTGCAAAATGAATAAATGTCTTCTTTCTTTCTTCTTTCTTTCAAGAGGAACGTTTTTATGTATAATTCTATTCTATGCAGATGAAGTTGCGGGCAGAAGCTAGTTTTATTTTTAAAGAGTTGTCAATTTTTGCAAGTTTAGTTGGCAAGGAATATAAGGATGTATTTGAAGATCTCAATCAGATCAAGAGTTTTAAAATAAGATTTATATAATTTATTCAGTAAAAATTAGATCATGTGTTCAATGTCAAGGTAGGAAAAAAATAATTATGAATTTTATAAAATTAGAGTTATTAGTTAAATTCTCTAAAAGTTATATTTAGTTTATTATTAAAATAATGCCAAATCAGTTGTACGAGATTGTCATTAATTTTTTAGTTCTGTGTAATAAATAGATTTCCGTGCCATAATTGTTTAAAAACGCTTCTTTACTGCCATCAGCGTTTATCGGGCCGTGTAGCGTGACTTTGTAGCGAATGGCATGGATAATGGCGGAACCACATTGTTAACACCCGACGCGACCCGACGCGACGCGACGCGTGTTGAGTCGAATCAAATTGTATTATTTTCTATGACCAGAGCCACACTGTCAACACCCGACGCGACGCCACGCGCACACACGCCACCCGACCCAGACGGGCCAGATCGACGTGTCGCCGATGGTGGGGGTAAACACCCCACCCGACGCAACACGCGCAGTGTGGTTCTGGACAACACCCGATGCCACGCGTCAGTTGTTCGAGAACATTCGCAGAACGTATGCATGTGTTTGTGAACTACACACTTCCACAGCTGTCAGCTAAAGAAATTGCTAGCGTGTCGTGGCATCGGGTGTTGGTTATGTGCACGGTGCACGTCGGGTGTCGACACGTCGGGTCGCGTCGCGTGTTAATAATGTGGTTCCGCCTTAAGGGCTCTAAGGCCTCTTTTAGACGTCCGGTATTTTCACCCATTGTGTGCCATACACCACCGCGAGTCTGGCAAATAAAACGGTCCGTTGTCCGGTGAAAATACCGGACGTCTACAAGAGGCCTTACTCACTAGGATCGCGGCGTGCACGCGACGAGCAAAACGCTGAGAAATCGCCTGACAAATCGCTAGTGTGTAAAGGCCCTCAGCTAGACAGTTAATATTATCGTGTGATTCATGGATATTGTGAATCGTGATCCATATTACGAAATATTGATGAGCATCGCAGCGTTCCGGTCATTCTAAAATCTACGATCCCGTATCGACATAATATCAGTATGATATTGTCCGTGTAATCTGGCAACGCGTATCTACGTGTCATCGCGTGTCGCTACTTTACCAAAACAACCGCTCATAGTCCAGGGACTGATCGCATGTTACCGATCATTAAAAAAAAAATGTACTCGTCAGGCAGCGGCGGCGGCACGGCGGGCGAGCTGGCGTCGGCGCTGAGCGAGACGATGTCGGCGCTGGAGTGCGGCGGCGCGGGCGCGTGCGCGGGCGCGGCGGCGCGGCTGCTGCGCGCGCTGCACGCCGCCGCGCCGCGCTTCGCCGAGCGCCAGCCGGGCGGCGGCCTGGCGCAGCAGGACGCCTCCGAGTGCTGGACCGAGATCGTGCGCGCGCTGCAGCAGCGCCTGCCCGCGCCGCCCGCGCCCGACGCCGCCGGACCTACCGACAGGTACTTCGCGGGATACAGTTCGATGAACTCCGGCTGCACTATACACACAATAGTGTCACGTTCCGCGTCACGTCAGATTTCCACCGGGCTACATTATCTTCTATTGCCTTTACTTTGTAAAATTTCAAAAAAAATAATTATCCATAACGACTTAACAGTATGTACGACGTGTTAGACCTCTTATCTCCCAGCTCATACTAGTGGTGTTGCAGAGCGTCAGTGGTGGAGCAGTACTTCGGCGGCACGCTGGACGTGCAGCTGGTGTGCGCGGAGGCGGAGGAGCCGCCCACGCGCGCCAACGAGACCTTCCTGCAGCTCTCCTGCTTCATCTCGCAAGACGTCAAGTACCTGCAGTCCGGCCTGCGATCCGTGAGTACACAAATACGATGAGGCAATACAAAATACTAAGCCTTAAATGCATCCCGATATTCCCAATGCCATCCAACTATTTTCTCACTCACTATTTAATTTAACTCGAGTGTTTTTAAGTTAAGCTGTTGTTACTTTCAGAAAATGTCAGAGCAAATCACAAAACTGTCACAAACACTCGGGCGAGACGCGATTTATACCAAAACAGTGAGTATTAAAAATATTATTTTCGAATGAAAAACCGAAAATAAAATTTGTTTCTGTCAATATTTTCCTGAATAACTTGTTTTGTTTCAGTCCAAAATCAGTCGTCTGCCGGCGTACTTAACGGTTCAGTTTATTCGATTCTACTTCAAAGAAAAAGAATCAATTTATGCAAAGATACTGAAAGACATCAAATTCCCTCTAGAGTTAGACGTTTACGAGCTCTGCACGCCAGAACTGCAGGAGCGACTCACGCCTATGAGAAATAAGTTCAAGGTAAAATAAAAACACGCGTAAATCCACGTTAAGGCGTACCAGCTTGCAGACTACTTGCGCTGATAACCTATCATTAATTAGAATGACAAAGTTGAATTCAGGGTGTGGTTAACGTAAAAATAACGTTTAATAATTTCCAGTTGTTACCAGTAAAAACTGAATTAATGTTGAAATTTATACCATTGCCAAGGCGTTATTGAACATTAACCCTTTATAAGGCCCCATTTATTGGATCATACTACCACGGATTCAAAAGCAGCTATCGAATGCATACCTGACAGGATATTTTCAAAGCTAGTCGTGTTTTCAATAATTACAATGGAAATTGTGACGTATATTGAAAACAAGAAGGTTGAAATTCCAACAATGCACGTGGTCGCTAAATCGCCTCTGCCTTATAAAGGGTTAACAGTCCCTACTTAAATTCATGTGAAATCAGAGCATGTCTTATTGGCGTAGACGACCTGTACAATGTTGTTCATTATTGCGTCATTATACATTGATATGAATTTCGATTTACAGGAATTAGAAGAAGCTACCATAAATTCAGCGTTAAATACGAAGAACAAGAATCACGGTGATAGCAAAAAAGATACCAGACCGAAGAAAGCGATGCCATATTCTTTTGAGGATGGTAAGGATTTTGAAATCGTTTTCGAATAAGCAAATTAATAAAAATTGGCATACTTTAATAGCCGGTTCTTGACTGAGCGAGCCGCCTCGCGAGACAGCCAGTTTCGCTTCGATTTTGAGCCTTGTGTCAAAACAAAAACATGCCTCATGCAGCCGCCTCGCTGTATTGATATACTAAGTATGGTAACATGTATTAATGGAACACAAGGGCTTATATAAATAAAAAAGTAACTGCTTTTATTGGCTCAATATTATCATGATACTAGTATGTAGGATCGTGGATTTCATACCAACCGGATTCGCTGCGAGACGCATCAATATTTCGTGATACGGATTGTACGATGATATTGACCGTGTAATCCATGGCATTCAGATTTTATACATGATCAAAGCAGGGACCGGAACCGTTACTGATATATCTGTTAATATTGTTCCAATATCGTTATTTTATCTTGCCTTTAAGTACAGAGAACGAAATCTTTATGTTCGCGTTAGCGAAATTATACCGGTTAAACCCAGCCGCCGCCGACATATGCCAGACGCACAGTGGTGTAAAAGACGCATTCTTCTTGGCAATGATGGTCTTTCCGAATGCTGGTAGTTTCAAAAAAAGACATGCAAAAGAGCCCTTGGCGGCCTATTTGCAAAATAAACTTTTGATTTTGATTTAACCGGTTCCCTGTATCAAACCTCCACTGAACTTAGATTATTTTTATTCACTTTTTGCTTTTGCTTTCTCTTTCTTATCATTATCGCATATTTTGTTTCGCTTTGACCAGTAGAGACTTTATACATCCCTACTATAGACCAATGTAATTTAAGGTACGGACTTAACTTAGGGACCTTTTACATCCCTTTTATAAAATGTATTAATTGTATTAGGTAAGTTAAGTAGAATTTAAGTACTATTGTAAATCTATTTTATTTTGAAAAAATGACTTTCTGCCAAGTTTCTTGCGGCGCATTCTTCTTGGCAATGATGGTCTTTCCGAATGCGCTGGTAGATTCAAAAAAAGACATGTAAAAGAGCCCTCGGCGGCCTATTTGCAAAATAAACTTTTGACTTTTGAAAGCACACTTCAGCTCGGGACCTTTAGGAGTGGTAGGTTGAATGGTGTTGTTATTGTGTAGACGTGGGCAGCAACAACAGCGGCTACTACCGGCTGCAGGCCGTGCTGACGCACCGCGGGCGCTCGGCCAACAGCGGGCACTACGTGGCGTGGGTGCGGCGCGGCGACGGCTGGCTGCGCTGCGACGACGACGCCGTCACGCCCGTGCTCGAGGACGAGGTGCTCAAGCTCAGCGGGGGAGGTCAGTATGCTTAGGGCCTGTCTCACCACTCCATAACTGGCAGTTATCTATAATGACGTCTCTGTCTGTTTCGTAATAATAAATAGAGACGGAATCATAGATAACTGGACAGTTCTGTTAAGGAGTGGTGAAGCAGGCCCTTAGTGTAAGTTTTCCATAGCAAAATACGTGTCAGATGCTATGAGAACAGTTTGTTGCCGTTTCGATCCGCAAGTGGCGCTGCCAATTATTCCATAGTGATTTCAATGTTTACGTGAACGCGTTCGAGACGTTTTTATATGCAAAAACTTACACTAGAGGCTTACTGTAAAATTCGATCTTCGAAGTTGATTTGGTGCCGTTCAGCTCATAGTAATATATGCTAGTTATTAATTTGGGAGTGTCAGTGGATTCTTAGGTCAGTCAACACGCAGTGACGTAACTATAGGGTGACAGGGCTGGCAAAATGCCACGGGCCCCGAACTGGCTTGGCCTTTAGCACAGAAGGGATGATGATGCACTTCTTTATAGTGAGGAAGGGCCCCATCTGATGAATTTACCGCGGGGCCCTGACGTAGTTACGCCACTGGTCAGACGTAGGTAAAATACCAGTCGCTCGAAACTGCGGAGGTTTGCGGGTGGTGGAACTTTGTGAAGGGTCTGTCCGGATCGCTACCATCATCTAACTTGCTAATCCTTCTGACAGCTGTCTAAAGTGTGCCGCCAAAAACAATTGGGATTGTTAATTTTTTTTAACCCCCCTTTTTATATTTTTTTTAGAAAATATGGATCGCTTAAGAAACAAATTTGAATATTTTGTCATTTCATGGCTTAATTTAATTAATATAATTGCTTAAATAAATCAGATACGACTTTTCGTAAATTATATACGGCCGGCTGAAATAGGCAATTTTTCCACAATCCTTTGGAAATTAAAAAAAAAATAGTTGTCATAACTGTTGTGACTGTCATCTCAATGTCAAATATACTGTTTACCTTTGGTTTACCTACAAGCTTATTGTATGTTGCGTTAAATCCTGATCATGGTTATAATGAGTTGAAAATTTATGAATGTGGAAGTATGAGGCATTGTGTTTTGGTACCTACTTACATCGAAATGATCATCGCAACAATATTGTGTACTTATAAACTTTGAAGTATTCAACATTTACTTCGCGACACCACTTTTCTCTTAAATCTTCTCGGGTCCGTGCGAACTATTGTTTTGGAGCTGTTTTTAGAGTCATTATTTCAGGTTGGAACGAAGCATTATCTGTAATTTCCATTATTTCGTTTTAAATCGACCGACAATTTTAGGTTTTCAACAAAACAATATTTACTTTACTGACATTGGGTGACATTGATAACTAGTTGACATATAAATTTAATAGACAAACTAGATATTTGCCGATTTCTTTTTTGGAACTACCAACAGCCGCTCGGTAAGGTCGAATAAAGGTCAAATAATTTTTTTGCAAAATATCCGTAATCCTTGAGTATTTTTGAACGCCAATAAGATAAAACAGTTCGCAAGCCCCATACTTCGAAATGGTTTTCAAATCAGGGTATGTTGTAAAAAAATGAACAATCCCAATTCTCGGCAGTCGCTGCGAGAAGTCGTCTTTTGTTTAAGAGTTTCATGATCATGAAGGTGCAGAAAAAGTGGTCTCGTCTATCTAGCTTGACCTAACGTACGCGTATTATATCGTTTCTTCTCTCGCATTGCCAATTTTGTAGTAAATTCTAATTGACAACCATATAAAGCAACAAAAGATTTTCAATATTTGGTATTTTTGTTTGTTCAGGTGACTGGCATTGCGCGTACCTGCTGCTGTATGGGCCCAAGATCCTCGAGGTGCCGGAGCCGGAGGAGGAGCCCATGGTCACGGACGTCACCGAGGACCCCGCGGGCGCTCCGCCCACCGCCCTCGCGTAGGCCTCCGTCGCCCGCACTAGTGCCCGACTCGCTACTGACTTACTTGGTCCTACTTAAACATAACTTAGACAAGTCTAAAATAAGTTTTCTATCAGCTGACGAATTCGTGTCGACTTGGCTAAGTTGTGGTAAAACTGACAGAGCTTACTCGGAATCATATCGCTGAAAAAATAATCCTAACACTGCGTACTCGTGCAATCTGAATGTAATGTAAATCTTGACGTCTAATCATCAATTTGTACGTTGTGTAATATGTTACACACTAACCCTCTTATTCATAAACGCTAGGCTTCTGCTAAGTTAGTAATCGTTTGTCCTTATCTGTCACTTTGACATTTACCTTTCACAGATAAGGACAAACGATTGCTAAGTTAGCAGAAGCCTATAGAGCGTTTATGAATAAGGGGGCAACAGTCTGTTGTACGTGGCTGAAAAGTGACTGACACAGCTTTGTTTGTTGAATTACGGCTTACTATTAACAGACTTCATCTCTTTAGAATTTTGAAAATTTTGAGCAGGAATCGTATGTTAAGTTATTTTTCATCACACTTGCTTGGAACGGGTGTTATAACACGCGGGCTTTTAGAGCCGTAGTAGCTGATTTACATCCCGCGGGAATTTTAAATATTTTACTCCCGACATAAGAATAAATAATAACAGAGTAGAACGGAATCTCTTTCGACCGCGTCCAAAACGCCGCCATTTATATACCTACTTCCCCTTTCACGTCGTTGCTTTTTACACTGTTTAGGATCCAAGATGGCGGATGACATTTTGACACTATAATGGTACGGAACCCTTCGTGCACGAGTCCGACTCGCAGTTGGCCAGTTTTTTTTTACTATTCATTTTATTTCCTCACAAATGTGATGAAAAACATGTTGTGTATAGGCAGTAAGGGGATTACAAACTCGAGTCATTAAAAGCCCTTCGCTTTCGGCGTCTCGCTAGCAATCCCCTTCTTACCGCCCTCGGTGCGCAATGTACTAATCCTTAAGTTATGGCATCATGTGTTTAAAAATCAAGTGATTACATCAAGAAGGGCACTGGAACTTCTTAATTTGAAGTCTGATTTAGTAGCTAAAGTTACAAGTTTAGCTAAAGGTACGACGTAAATCAAAAATATGAAGACTAAATATAAACCAGTAAATCCAATGCCTGACTATATTATATTACGGGTGCTAAATGGGCCCGATTAGACTGCTGCTATGCTTTTTTTGTTTCTCCTGAAATGTAAGACTCGAATGTTGATGTCGACTTAATTCTAAACGCTTTCAAGTGACTAAAATGCGGTAGAGAAGGTTATACTAATGTCTGACAAAGATATACAGATACTCTGGAGTGGTATTATCTTTTAAGAGTACCGTTTGCTTCCAGAGTGAACTAATTTAGCACAAAATTCCTATTTATATAACTGTTTTACTTAGTGTATCCGTCAAAGATGCACGCATGGATTTATATAAGCTTGCTGCTTGTCAAATATAAGCCAATAATTTATGGTTGATTCTAACGAGTCTCGAGCTAACTAACGGCACTGGTGAATTGTTAATTTATTCTTGTAAATTGGCATTTTAAATGCGCTGTTAATTGCTGAACGCAATTTGTTTTAAAGTTTCTGAATAAAATATCGTCTTATTTCTCTTTATACAATGTAGGTAACTATTGAATTTTATAAGACTTATATAATAAACAATGATCGAGAGTAAATTGTGGTATTATTGATCTACCTTGAGGCGTAACACCGATCTACCAACAGAAAACTGCTTTCACTCTTGTAGAGTACGATAATAAAATAATTAATGGTAGGAAATTGATGAAAGAGGAACCAATACATACGAAATTGTTGCCATAATCGAGCATTTCACGCTTCAATCAATACTTTTATATGTGGTGTGGCGCCTTCATTTAATTACCACTTAATCGCCGTAGGTACTTCACAAGCGCGAGCGGAAATTTATACTTCCACGCCTGGGGAAGACGTAAAATGAGTTTCGAAGTTCGTTTCGTGCCGTTCCGCTCTCACTAATAGTTATTAATTTGAGAGTGAGGGGGACCGTGTGATACGAACTTCGAAAATCGAATTTCGGAGTAGCCCCCCTGGTCGCATGTTCATCGCCCTCGCCATTCGCTCGTGCGACAAACTCCTTTATTTGACAGTTGACACTCCTTTTGACACTCCTTTATTGAGACATTCTTTATTTCACCACCCTCGGAATGTAATGTACTAAAAAATATGACAAGATGGGGTAACTTGACTCCATTTCCTTGAATCCGGAAATTTCGTCACCATAGATTAATAGAAAAATGATTCACCTCCCCCAAAACTGTGACGTGTTCTGGACGTGATTGGTGGCACTGACGCATGCTAGGATGACGTGACAGTGCTACAAACAAGTTGTTTAAATATAGCTATCTCAATATGGGTTTCTTCAACTCTCTAAACAAATGTTGTTCAACCATGTTGGAAGCACTGCTATTTAGACGGAGATATAGATGGTTGCGAGGCTGCTTCGCTTTTGCCGGAGGTTGTTGTCTAGGAAAGCTTTACTACAGTTATTTGTTGAAGAATATACCGGTCCCTCAGGATACGGGGGCTGCGATTTGTATAACTTTATGCGTAATAATAGGTGAGGCTATAAAGTTGAATTGGAATACTCGTCTACTGTCAAATGAAATGAAATGTTTATTTGCCTTAAGTGTGGTGTGCAAGTCTGCTGTCTTCTTGTCGCTTGGAGCTGTGACAAAATCAAACTTCTAAGCCAACGCAATCAAAAGATACAGCCGTTTATGCTGCAAATTTTCGCAAATTTTCGAAACTCGCACGGGAATAAAACCTACAGGGTACTTCCCGTGAACCCAGAATCTTGAAATTTGGTATGAAGCAACGTCTCATAGCACAGATAAAGGAAAAATGCGAAAACCGTAAATATATATGTATGTCTGTACTGTATATATAAGTGACCAATATAAAGTGACCCCACACTGCGTACACTTTGCGTTGGAGGCTTTGCTTGCAATAGTTTATAGATAATGGTACGGAAGCCTTCGTGCGCGAGTCCGACTCGCACTTGGCCGGTTTTTACTTTGTTATAGGTTTATTGAATGTAATCTCTACACAAATTAGATGTATCTCGCTTCTGACGTTCCCCATGTATTGTGGAAAAGCGGGACGAGGCGTCTTGAAGGCCGTCGTGTTGACCTACGTCGTTGCTGGTAATTGCACAAACCATTGATTGGTTTAAACATTCACAATAGGGTAGTTGACACCGACATTACCGACAACCAATAAAGAAAAGAAACTCTTTATTTTAGAGCTGTAAACTGGATGAAATTTGAATTGACTATATTTTTTTAAATACAGTAAGTATAAATTGCATTATTTAAAGCGGCGCGTTAATCTGGGGGCACGGCAGTGCCCCCGCCAAGTCGAGCAAAAAAGCGGCACGGCCGTACCATCCTTTTCTCGAAACAGTTCAGGCCATTTTCGACCCCCATAAAACTTTTTTTTTATATGAATAGGAAGGCAAACGAGCAAGTGGTTCACCTGATGGTAAGTGATCACCACTGCCCATAGACACCCACAACCCCGGAGGGATCGCAGATGCGTTGCCAACCTAGAGGGCTAAGACGAAATGCCTCTTGTGCTCGTAATTTCCCCGACTGTCTTACTCTCCACACCGGAACACAACAGTGCAAGCACTGCTGCTTAGCGGCAGGATTAGCGAGTAAGATGGTGGTAGCGATCCGGACGGACCTTGCACAAGGCCCTACCACCCGCAAAACTTGGGGATAAAACTAGAAGACTGAATTTTTAGTAACCAAGCAGGCATTGAGTTATCAATTAAAAGTGAGGTGACAACTCGCACCGCACATGTAGTAAAAAATGTAACTGGGACTTTTAGCGTTTTGATAGCTCATCTAAAAAGTACAATTAGGTATAAGTAATTTTTAATATAAAATTACCGTGAGGCTCAGACATAGATATTAATGTAAACAACCGGATAACTCACGTTTTATTACGTGTTATTGTCGGACCTTTTCCGACGTCATAAAACGTGAGTAATCCGGTTGTTTACATTAATAGGTATAGGTTATGTTCAAATTCCCAAGTCTACTCAATTCCATTTTGTCGATCCCCAAGGCCCCATAACAAACATGGCCCTGAACGCCAAGGAGGTGGTGCGCGTGTTTGCCTGCAGCACGGAGCTGGCGTACAACCTGAGCAGGGCCAGCAGCTCGATGGTGGCGCGCCCGCTGCGGCACGCGGTCGCCGGCCTGAAAGAGGAAATCGAGGGGGCGGCTGAAACGTTAAGGTTGTCGCATTGTCTTCTATAGTCCGGGAGCTTTTAGGATGCCATTCGGGTTTGTCTTGCTGTCTGACTCTTACTTTGTTGTTTGATACTTAATCGCCCGATGGAATGGCTTTCTAAGATCACGGACTGCACCATAGTTTGCGGTAACAGTTTATTGCCGTGTTACTTCGATCCGCAAGACGTTGCCAATATTTCCATACTTAGTACTTGAGACGTTTACGTGAACGCGTACGAGACGTTTTTTTTTTGTGAAAGTTACACTAGAGGCTCAAAATACTTATATTAACGGCTGATAAGGGCTTGATCATTGATGGGAAACATCGTGAGGAAACCTGCACACATCTGTGAAGCAATTCAAAGGTGTGTGTGAAGTTCCCAATCCGCACTGGGCCCGCGAGGGAGCCCAGCAGTGGGACGTATATAGGCTGGAGATGTGGCCTTCATCGTCCATATTCGTTAATAAAAGATAAATAGGTACTAAAGAGGCAACATAGTCTTGAGCTGAGCGATACTTAGAGCGAGAGAGCTCTTATATCTTATCAATTTTATCAGATTTAAGTAAGTACTTAAGGGATGACTTTCACTACGGGATTAAATCTTTCATATAGTTTTAATTTCTAAGGTATATTCAAGACGTAGCTGCTCCCATATTGAGTGAAGTAGAGTACGAGGGCGAGCTGCTCAGCAGTCGGGAGCTGACTGACAAAATCGACGCAGAGTTGAAAGCCCAGCGCTCCAGCACCATCGGACGTAAATACGCGTACGCTAACTATAATATATCTGTTTATTATGAAATTGTGAACCGCACTGGCAATAAATATGAATAGTATATAGCAACGCTAAGGCTGCTGTTTCTTTTTTGTCTACTTACTTAAGTAACTAGACCGGTTGGCTTTTTTCAAAACAGCTTTATATGCACCAAACTAGGTTTAGCAATAAATAAGCAGTGTAACTTACATACATACTTTCTAGAGCATCTGTTCTACATATTGCAGCTCATCTCCACGAGACCATAGAAAGGACGTTTACCAAAAGAAATATCTGATGAAGACGGAATACCGGTGCAACAACCTTTTATCCCGGACTGTCCTCCGTTGCAAGGGGCAAATGGCGTCCTTGCTTGAGATTTGTTACAGAACTGTGCCTATAGGAATAGCACCCAAGTTCTGTTCGGCTTTGGAAGCGCCTGCGGCGTGCGATATTATACGCGCGGTGGGCTCCGAAGTATGCGATAGCAGGAAACAAGTGAGTTTTTTGTTACGATTTTATTTGAGTAGGTTTGTGTTTTTAAATAGACCAGAAAAGATGTGATGTTGGGGACTACTACGAAATTTGAAGTTCATAATCATACCGTCCTTACAATGGCATGGCAATTATTGTAGGCGGAAGGGCACGATACAGAGTCCGTATTTTCAACAGGAACTTTCGAGCGCAGCGTCACTGTCGCTGCGGGAAGTGACGCTGCGCTCGGAAGTTCCTTCATACATTTTCATACTGCATAATACTATCGCACTGTCGTAGCGACAGTGTCGCTGCGTCAGTGACGCCGGAGCCGCTTTGCTCGGAAGACTAGTTTTAATACTGTAACGCTCTTCATGTTCACAGGTGGACTCTGGGTTGGGCGATGGATACGCTGCTCTCAAACAAGCTAAAGGAGAGATGATGAAGGGGTGGCGAGACGTGAATATTACGAGCCAAGACGATCATATTATGTGTGACGCCCAAGTACGTGCCGTTTACGGACTTTAGTGGTTTTAGCGATTTAATATCAATTTTGGGTATATGTTCCTTACCTCTATTTAATTCTATAACTAGTCTGCCTCTGGGTGACTTGAGTGTGGTGGCATGGTCTTCAGGATAGGCGTTGGCAGTCGTATGTACCTTTTTTACACGCGTGGAAAATGCCCCTAATGCATCCCGTGTTATAGGTCATAAAAGGTCCACTGACAACCCCGGAATGGGGGCTCACGTCGACAGTGAGCAATGAGGGCTTGGGAAGTTAATAGACGTAGTTTGCCAGGGCAATAAATGCTTAACTTCAGAAAGAGATTCCAGGATGCCAAAGAGACTGGTGAGCGCGTCAAACAAGCGTTTGAAGAGAAGTACTCCGTTATGCAGTCGGCCATTGTCGTCGTGAACATTTGCACGGCTCTGCTCTTCCTGCGCATCGTTCTCGCTGCGCAGAACTACCACGACACGTATCTCACGAGCATCGAGTTCGACAATGGCTATGTGACCGACGATTTCAAGAGAATCGATAGGAGACGGCTTTTGAGAAATGAGAGCGTCCTGTTGCCACTGAAAAAGGTAAATATCTACATAAGTGATACACT
Source organism: Pandemis heparana (assembly GCA_963854515.1). Classification (NCBI taxonomy): domain Eukaryota; kingdom Metazoa; phylum Arthropoda; class Insecta; order Lepidoptera; family Tortricidae; genus Pandemis; species Pandemis heparana. Next base: position 4,489,262 of record OY978023.1, on the reverse strand, counting down.
TAATATGTTATAATAATGCTCCTCTCATCTACTCAAAGGTTAACTGGTAGAGATCCCTTATAGGGATAAGTTCGCCTTTGTGCATATATTAATGTTATTTTTATTTTTTGTGTACTTATTGTATCTATTTCCTTATATTACTTACTTACTCGATGCATTATTTTAGAATTTTTTTAACCCGATTAAAACTATGATTTAGCTCCCTAGTTAGGATGTATCGACATTTTCTTTCATTTTCCAAAAATGATACATCCAAAACTTTCTCATGAAAGAGTAGGTAGGTACGTTTATATGTAAGTACCTAAGTAATTAATTGTTAACAAGTTCAGGAAGACCCGCATCCCACATACCTGGTGGGTAACTCAAAACAGAATTGATATAGGTCAGTAAGAAAATGAGGACTACGAATTACTCTTTCTTAACACATAGATGGAGCGAAGCCGCTACAAAGACCTGCATTCCCTAGCATACACGTCGGCCGACCGCCACCGGCTGGTTGCACAAGCGCTCAAGGTTCTCTTGGAGATGGTGACAGCGACCACCTTCGTCATGCTGGACCGCTTGTTCTACGAAGCGCTGGACGTGGTCAGGCAGCACGCCGGACAAGGCAGAGGAGGGGACACCAAGGATTTAACTATTGAGGTTAGGAGCTCCGATTAGAGAATGAAATTTTAGGAATCCGAATCAGTTAAACACAGAGAGAGGTTTAGCTATGTACCTATTGCCAGCCACTGCCAGGCAGCGATTAGCTAATGTTGGCTACCTCTGGCTACAATGTTTAAGGTTTGACAACTACATCCTACATTGTGTTTAGATTTCACAAGTCAACCCGACCACTAGATGGTAAAGTAGGTCAAATTTGATTAATAGTTAGAAGCAGAACAATACGAAAGTGTCGTTCCTTTAAGCTTTAAATATAAACTGGAATCCTGTCTTCCAATTAGGTACATCCTCTATCAATCAAATCAATACCTAGCTATGTAAATTCTGATAAACCTAACAGGTGGAGGGCACTGGCATAATCGCGAACACGCTCCGTTCGATGCTTTTCCACCTGGAGTCGCAACCGAAGCGAACTCGTCGCGCCACCAACGTGTGCCTGCCTCGGCCAAGACTCATGCCAGCCATCTTCTTCTTCCGCATCTACGGTGGCTACGTCTGGATACTGCTGTTGCTTAGTATAAACCCGTACACTTTACGACTGAGAAGGTTAGACCCACATATGCAGCTTGTGTTGCCTTTTCGAAGCGACTGACGGCAGTTTTGACCCCCCGTAACTTCGTTGTCGATGAAGCAAGAACTTTAAATTTTTTGTGGTCAAACATAGTCACTTTGACTAATTAGCTAGTAACTTGGAACACTCTTAATATACAACTAGCTGCTAGTTGTATAGGTCCTAAGAGTGTAATGCATGTGCAAGTTTTGTTCTATTGTGATATAACCCAAAAAATACAAGCCTTTTTGCTGAATGTGCTTTTTGCTAACTGTACTTGCATTGTCATCCGTTTTACATAATGTGAACCAAATTTCAAGTCAATCGGACCAACCGTTGAAGAGTTCCCTCCTGCGGAGACGGTCCTGGCTGGGTAACCAGAACTTCACTATCAGATTATTGTATTGTTATCTGACTTACAAATTATGCACAATTTCAGCTGAATATTCCACCCAGAGAAACATACTTTAGGTTAGGTACCTACTAAGTATAAAGCTTAAAAAAGCTGTGGTAGCCTAGTGGTTTGTTTGACCTTATCAAGCAGAGGGTCGTACGTTCAAATCCCGGGCCCTCTGAGTTTTTCGGAATTTATGTGCGAAAATTACATTTGTAATTTGCCATGAGCTCTTCGGTTAAGGAAAACATCGTGAGGAAACTTGCACACATCTGCGAAGAAATTCAATGGTGTGTGTTATGTTCTTAATCCGCACTGGGCGCGCGTGGGAACTATAGCCCAAATCCTCCAATACACGGAGGCCTATGCCATGAGCATGAGGCACGCCGAATTATGCGACAATTTAATTAAAAAAGAACCCACTTGTACCTACTATAATAATATAAAATAATAATAATAAGTATAAAGCTTGTAAAATAGATTTAAATGTGTACCTCAATGGTGTAATATTGATGTAATATTGGTGTACCTACTTTTATGTGTTGCAGGTTTACCTAGGAAAACTAGCCAACTGACTTATCCATATTTGCATACCTACTACTTAATTGAAACCATGATTGGAAATTCCTTCACTAAACCGTCCTGATGACCACGACAACATCTTCCAGACTAATCTGTAGCTACTTCTACCCGCGTCGCGAAAAGCAGCGCGTGCTGCACCTCTACAACGACGTCCTGAAGAAGCGCATCAAATTGGACGAAACGCTGCGACGCAAGGCGGTGCAGGCGGTGCGCGCGCACTACTTGTCCGGAGAAAGCATGCTGAGCGCGCGCATGCGCTTTCCGACTATATTGGGCTGGCTTCGCGTTCTGCCCGCGGCCAGGATGGCCTGCCTCATATGCAGCGAGATCGAGCCGAGAAGAGATGACAGTAGGCATTTTTATGCTGTAGAGTAGAATTTCAACTAAGTCAGTGACTCGATTCGCGGTAATCCAAAAGCTGCCCAGGGCCCGATTCTAAAAAAACACGTCACTAGATGTGTCATCCGAAAGCGGTAAAAACTACAGCTCTTTGCGGCTCACTCGTATTTTATATCAAATTTAGCACAAGTTTTCACCATTTTCCAATGAGGTGTTTCGAAAATTGGGCCTCGCCTTGAGCCCAACACGTAAGGAATGTTTGCATGCTCCTTTGTTAATTTTTTTTATATCTCACTCGCAGCAATACCACGTACCTAATCTATACTTGCAGGGTGCGAATGGCACACGTGCTTCACGTCCAAGTGCCCGTTCATGTATTGCGACGAGTGCTGGCGCGAGGTCGGCGAGCGCTGCCTCGCCTGCGACCCCAGCCTCGCCGAGCTCAGCGACGTCGACTCTCTCAGCGAAGACGAGCTTCCCAAATACTAAAGCCTAGTTTATACTGTCAGCAAAAATCCTGCAATTCGCATTACGTTGCGGCATTGGGTCGGCGATGTCGACGATTTCTAACACGTTCGCATCGTGAGGCGATACAATAAAATATACAGGATTTTTCTTGTAAGTAAGTCTAAACTTAGCTTTACTTACACACTATGGATATCGTATGAACCTAAGAATGTCTAACTTCACGCTTAATTCCCCGTGCTGTTTTACGCTTTTAACAGTTGTTTCCCAAAATCCCCCGATAGTTGGAGCATGTAATCCAGTATGATCCTTGTGTATAATGCACTCTTGATGGTTGCTTACCAAAGGCCACTAAAAGCAAGATCGGCTGGTTATTAAAACCGTAAAATGTTTTCGAAAATACTACTTAAGTAGCTGCTCACTAGCAATGAGATTGGACTTTGCTTTTTATGAATAAGATACTGGTTAAGTTTAATATATGAAACAAAAGATAGCATTTATCGTTTTATTTCAAAACAATCCGTATTCAAGTTGTTCCCCTACTGTAAGGTTGCTCACGAACTGGATGTTTTCAGCAATATCGTTGCAGAGCAGCGCCAGCCCCGACAACTCACCCTCCCCTTGCGGGTTGTAGTTGTATATCAGCTAAAATAAGAACGATCGGAACGGTCGTTATTGTGTACTATCGAAAAGTTGATTCCCAGCCCACTGTGGAACTTTTACACAGTAAATGTTATAGCGACGCTAAATTGAGCTGTCAAGGAAAATCAGTGACGTTTACCGTGAGAACGTTCTACGGTGGGTCAGGATCAGGAATGAATTTGTTCAATGGTACATCGTTGTTAAAACGAAAATCACCGATAAGAACTCGTCGTATGTGATCCAGCCATCATTGTCAGTGTCGGCTTCGGAGAATTTTTCTTTCCGAATCTCCATCGTGCTCTCGTCTCCCAGGCTTTCCAGGACAGCTCCACTGCAGCATGCAACATCACGTGTCAGTGTTTGTCATGGTAACAGAATTACGTCGTTCGGGGGAACATGGTTACCAGGTGGTAAACGCTAACTACAGAGTGGATAGCTCTAACTAAATTATCATTATAATAACTCGATCAATTCGAACAATGCATAGCGATTGTTTTTCGAATCTAGGTATTATCTATTTAAATACATCAATGAAGCGGCCAGCGGTCACCCAAATTATGTGTGAATTAGGCATCCACAATTATGATCCAAAAGATAATCCAATGGCTATGCATAGCAATGCTCAAGCCTATAACGAATGAGCACTGGCTGGCTACTCAAGTTTTCGAGTTTGTCACAACGCAAAGCATTGCAAGATACTGACAAGTCATCGAATCCCAGCATCCCGTTGGCCTGGTTGTCGAACAGCAAGAACAGGCTGTGCAGATTCGCGATGGTCACGTCGTTCCAGCCCGCGAACCGGCGCACCACCTTCTGGGTGCTCCAGCGCCGGTCCAACTCTTTCATCTCCTACGCATAGATCACACGAATAATAAAAATTGGAAAATGAATGAGAGAGGACCAAAGAAATATATATAGTTAACTAGATTAATTAAAGCTGTAATTATCTTCTAATCTACTAATTCTTATTTCAAATTCAGATTAATGTGCTTTCAATAATCGGGCCCCTGTGTTTCTATTTTCTTAATGCCTCTCGTAAAAAAAAAGAAAAGGAAAAAGTCCTGGCTTAGGAACATCCGCGAGTGGACGAGCATTGCCAGCGTGGAAGAGCTGTTTCGCCTGGCACAGGACAGGGTTCGCTAAGCTAACGGCCAACCTCCAGTAATGGAGAGGCACCATGAGAAGAAGAAGAATTCCTCTCGGCAAACTTCGTGTCTTTTCAGTTCCGACGTTTAAGAAAATAGCACTAAACAAGGTAGGTAATTATTTTTTGTTCATTTAAAAAACTAGCTAAGTAGGTTAGGAACTCAATGGATCTACACAAAGACTAACTTCCTAAAGCAATACCACAAATAAAATGTATCATGTATTTAGCATACTTGATTGTATTGGCGCTGCTCCGCCAGCCGCTTGTAGAACAAGTCTACGAGCTTATCATAGTCCGTCATGGAGACTTTTGGTGTTTCCGATGCCTTCCGTACTGGGTCCCCTGTTTTATACAGACCTCCGTAACAAATTTGTTTAGACCTGACAAATCTCTTCTCTACCTAGGCTTCATCAATTCATCATCACTACATAGTATAAAACAAAGTCGTTTTCCGCTGTCTGTCGGCCCTATGTATTCTTAGATCTTTAAAACTACGCAACGGATCTTGATGCGTTTTGTTTTAATAGATAGTGATTCGAGAGGAAGGTTTATACCTATGAATAATAGGTACGCAGACAGTCGCGGGCAGAAGCTTAGTAAATTATAAATGCGAAAGTACGTCTGTCTGTCTGTTACCTCTAAACGCTTAAACCGCTGAACCGATTTAGTTGGAAATTGGTAAGATAGTTTCGGTCCCTGGGAAGAACATAGGACAGTTTGTCACATGAATCACAAAAATCACGTGACTCCCGCGGGATAGCGATAAGTGATTACTGCGCAAACAGAGCTCTCCTTACTCACTAATCCTGCCGTCAAGCAGCAGAGCGTTTTGCATTCGGGGAGAATAAGATTACCGGTGAAATTACTGGCACACGAGGTACTCCATATCAGCCCTCTAGGCTGGCAACGCACCTGCAATCCTGTAGTGTTACGGGTGTCCATGGTGCTCATTTATCATCAGGTGATTCTTGCTAGTTTGACACTCAATCACATAAAAAAATGAAAATAATAAAGTAATCCCAATAATATCAGTATTATGGGAGATCAAGCTAAAATTCCAGCTCTTCATTAACTCTGTACTACTTTTATCTCGGAATTCACCGACAAATAACCCTATAGGTACTCAAAATCACTTGCTCCTTCGAAAAAGAGGTAGGAAGGGTTACCTGTAGCTGTGAAATCTTCCTGCCTATAAAAACAAATAGGCTTTCTTTTCACTGGATATTCAAAAAATCTACCCAAACCAGAGAAGAACGTGCTGAAATTGCTACCCATCGTGTTATTTTAAAATTACTTTGTTTACTTTGACTATGTCAAAATGTCAACTAAATAAATGTCTATGAGGTATAATATGACAAATAAACCAACATGAATACTTTCAAGTATGATTAAGTCCAAATCTATGGTGCATTCCTTTTTTTTATAGGGTAACATAGGTGAATAACTATTTCGGGGAAATGATCTAATCAGCCCCGAAATCATTTCATACGTTACAGTTTTTTTTTACAACGTTAACTGTAGGGGTGCGAGTCGGGTTACCTTCGCGTGTGGTCAAGAGCTGCGGTTCGTTTTTGGATCCGTCCGAGGGGAAGAGCAGTGCTTGGTCCGGTGCACCCTGGGCTTCGGTTAATGATTTCCTGGCGGTCTCCGTGGGATATCATTGTCCGTTGGCTAAGAGCCCGACAGGGGGGGAGGGGGTCGTTTGACCGTGTTCTACCGTACAACGTTGCCGACATTTTTATGTCACAAGATTTTTGAATACTTACTGTATTTTTTACTTTGACATTGGCGAAATCATCGCATCGATCGATGGGGCCATATTATTAAAAGAAGAAGAAGAACGTTAACTGTATATTTGCTTGAGAGAGCTTAGTACAAAATGCACCGCAATTTTTCGACAGAGATTGTTGTAGATGTAGACGCGTTATAATGCATCATCATTATCATCTCCCACTGCTGGGCACAGGCCTCCTCTCACAGTTAACAATGCATTAACATGAAATTAGTTTTTACTCCCGCCCTAGTACGAGGTTATTCCAGCTGCTTTTGGATCTTTATGACCGACTAAAGACATGGTTCTTCACTTAGATTTTTTAGATACTCAAACCAGGAAACCGCTAACTATAATTACATATGTTCAAATAATAACGCCACTGTTCTATCAATCACTTTATTAAATTTTCATACAAAATTCCATTAAAAATTTCAAAAATTTCATGACATTATATAGCGTCAGTTATAATTAATAAGAGAATGTAATGATAAATTACCGATAGGGCAAAATAATGTAAACCAAATACGGTAGCACTAAATTAAAATATAGGAACATTTTATAAAATTTCAGTCTTTATTTAACAGTATTACCGAGTTAACGTAAGATATAGTTATAAAAAAATGATAAAGACTGCTGTCCACTAGGTCACTAAACATATTTGCAATAGTTACAATATTACTATGTACCTAGAAACATAAATTATGTTGAAAATGTAAAAGCACACAGTAGTATTTTGGGCGCACAGAAACAGTAGACAACAGACTTCTACGCGGTGATCTGACCACCGTTACATTAATTCCAATAATATTCAGTCTTCAATGCTTCACAAGTGAGGTAGATGCGGTTATAATATTAACTTCGAACACAAAACTAGCGGCGTGCGGGCGCGGTCGGCGCAGGCGACCCTGGCGACCGCTCCCGCCGAGGCCCGTGTACAAAAATACTACTTATCTCAGTAACACATGATATTTACCGACATTACATTCCTCTCCTACTTGTGACTGTGCTGGGAAAAAGCGGACTATAGTTCGCCAGCGCATGAATTATCCGATGGTTATTTGAAGTGGCTTTTGGCGCCCAACAGCGCGAGCAGATAGGATAACATGTTGGAGTGGAAACCGAAGTCTCTATTTTACTGTCACAAGCAATCACTTTCACTAATTGATCGGGCTGTTGAGACGCTTGCGGCCGCTGAGGATCTTGGAAGTTGATATTCCCTTTTGAAATTACGGTAAAGGAACACAATTAGGAGACAAACGAATGATATTTACCACTAAGACTAACACAACACAAGCGCCTATTTAACATTACAAAAATAGCAGGAAAATGGCTTAGTACAATTAGCTAAAATCTCGTAACCGAATGAGTTTTATGCTGTACCGAGTTGCGTCTCCCGCCTGAATACATCGGTCGCTGTACGTTTTTAACATCAAAAACTTGTACAAAAATTATGATTACGTTTCAATTATTTATCATTAAGTGTCAATTTTATTGCATTTATCACAAAACCACAATTATACTGCTAGCTGCTAGCAGGTCTCACAAGGTAGGTACTCGTCGTTGCAGCGACGGAAATCTCTCCCCGGCATCGTGGTAATTTCGAGATCGCTTCACGATGCGCCCGTTGTATGAAGAGCGAGTTTACAAGGGCTAAGGCAAAGAAACCGTCACTATCTAATACGGTCACTATCCGAAGTAAAATCATTGCAAACTGCATTTTATTTACCTTCCATATTTATAATGTACTTACTTATAGTACCATTCATAAGTATAAATACGCGTGAAAATTACGAAAGTTTAAAACAATCAATCTTCGATATTACCACAATCTCAAGGACAGTAACAAAAAAAATCTAAAAAAAAACATAACCAAGCCTAAAAAGGTGTTTTAAAATTAAGTCGTGCCCCGTTTAGCTTCCAGCTAAGCTGGCCTAGCGTCGCGCCGCGGCGGCCTAGGGCGCCGAGTGCTGAACATCATGCGAGGTGGAGTGGTAACATTCACATTTTTCACAATTATCGTTTTAAGCCGCTCCAAGCTGACTCTCCACCTCTATGAGCGGTACAAGCAAAGATTTTAAATCTGGCTAGAGTGTTACCAGTCCACCAGCACGTGTTGCATCGGGATCGACAAGATGGACGCCAGGACCACGCCCAGTGGCAGACTACGTTAAATTACTTTTCGTCATTATGACAGACTGGTGACATTCTTAGAATGCTCTCGTAATCAGTAGGTACATTACCATTATGGTTGTCGGCGTTTGCTTTGCAAATCCAAACGTTTTTTTTTTTCTAAAACAACTGTGATTTTATGAATATTTGAGATTCGTTGTTAAATATTAAGTCATAAAGAAATATTGAATTCTACACAAAAGTGTTAGTCTCCGAAAATACATAATAAAAAAATGCATCTCATGCCACACATTATTTTTAAAATAACGTAATACTTTAATAATGGCACCGAACAAAAAATATCACTGATTTGAAAACAAAATATTAATAATTATATCATTATCGGAATATGTCAATACGCCAAGACGCAAACTACACGCACACTCGACTACACTACAGACGGCGCCGGCGCCGGCCCGGAGGCGCGCCCGCACTCCGCAGCTCCCGCAAGGCGGCGCCGGAACACAAAAGACAGTCATACAGACATGCAAGCGACCAAGATTCGTCCTTTACCTTTGCGGTATAGAACCCTAGAATGGGAGCCGATATATCGAAAACGTTACGCATCTCTCCACCCCTAATACAGGCTCGGAACGGCATTGACCACGCGGATAGTGTTCAAACAACAATTTTCGTTTCTTAGGCAATTATTTAAGTTCAGACTCTCGATCTAATCACGACTATAATATAATCAGTTCCTTGTTAAATTCTAAATTTCCGCATCACATGAAAATTGTTGCTTGAATTGTTTTAGTGTTTACACTAACGGATATCCGGCCAGGATATCAGACAAGTTGAAAAACATTTGACGTTTTTAATTATCCTAACTTAATCCTACGCACAAAGGAGAAAATGTTAGTTTAACTTTTACATCCTAATTGTCCTCCTAAATACCTATTTAAGAGCAACACTTTACAACTATGTATTTTAAAAGAGTTAATTCTTAAGACGAACGCCACGACTATTATATGGTTGTTCTAGTGAGTAGGTATATAGGTCTAAAATATAATTGGGGTGTCTTACAATACAATCTAACTATTTGTCTATCCGGCAATTATTATGATATATACGGTAACGCTCCGTGGTAGATCCATGGTTCTCGTCTTAGTGTCGTGATATGGCATCCTACTTGACAAATAGACTGATCGCTAAAGATACTGTTAACCTCTATTATAACATGCGATTATTAGTAAGTAAAACCTCACAACAGCAAAGCGACAGCTACGCTCTACGTACGTACAGTCGTAAAAGCTACTCGCGGCGCCCGCCACCGCCAACGGTGGCGCCCAGGCGCCGCGTTTCTTGGCGCTACTAGGTATATTTGTATTTATCTACGTACGAAGCTCTTGTAAGAATCAACCCTTCATACCATGCCCTCCAGGCATGTCACTACATATATAAACTTATATTAAATACGTTAAGTGAACACATATAGACTGAACACAGCGTTTAAAATCGAATAACTTCGACGTATCTCTAGTAATAGACTTATTATGCAATTTATAGAATTCAAGGACAAAATTTCACTACAATATTTAAACTAATACAACAATTTTGATTGTATATAAGAGCACACAATTAACTAAGTAAAAATTATTACTTTGTAGAAGAATATCTATCAATTATGTACCTATATTACCCCAATACCTTTAATCGTTTGATTAAAGTAAAGTCGCTTCATTAGCTAGTAAGTTACAAGTTTCTATATAAATTTATAGCATCGTCTGCGAAAGCCAATTCAAAACATAAATCTCAATTCTAACAAATCATCCCATAGCAATAATCGTAGTTAAAACAACAACTCATGAACTATTTATTCCAGTGTCTAAATAGCAGTGCTAGAAAACCCTTTGGGTACCGAGTGGCGCCCGCACCTTGGCTCCAAGAATCGCTGAATTCTGCTGAGAACTAGGTCACCTCGGTGCAGTACTACAGTTAAAGTAGTACAACTGGTTACTTCTAGTTATGGAACGGTCGGCGGGTTTTAGGGTTCCGTACCGGGAAGGTAGGTAACAGCGGAACCCCATGTCTAGTCGTATATTATTTTGAACGTTGACACTACATTTTTTTTACGCGATCATTAGGACAATTGACTTTGTTAAGTTGTACGGCACCCTTTGCAGGTGAGTCCGAATCACACACGATTTTTGTTTTCATTGAATTTATAAATTATGCTAGGTATAGTAATTTAATTTTTAACTACGTTTATTGAACGTCGGTGGATGAGTTTGAATAGGTATTAAATTAAATTGCATTAAACTATGTATTTATGTTTTTGGCAGCGATTCGACTAACGTATATGTAGAATATCTTTTTAAGTTTACATAGAAACTATTTAACTTCCAAATCGCCCCTGATCACCCATACCTACATATAAAAAATTATAATTAATAAACAAAAATGTTACACGCAGTAACATGTTGACAAAGTACCAATATGTATTAAATCGAACGCTACGATACGTAAGTAATTCAGTTCTTCGTTCGCGTTTAAATGCAGGTTTTTTTTTCATTAATTTAAGCTGCAGTCTCAATTGTTTGCACTAAATTTAAGTTTTAAACAAAAATTTCGCTCAAATTTAACATGAAATAAAAATATCACGATACTTATTCAAATTATTAATACGAGCGTCGGATGTCGGCGGCCGCCGGCGCGGGCGCAGGCTCGCGGCTCCGAGGCCATAAGACAGTCTTCTAAAGTCAGTCTTACACTTTTATTGCATTGATTTGCTTGCACGATAATACTACGCTCCCTTGGGTTTCAATTATTTTAAATAAATTTAATAGTAGTTGAGAAAATGCAGCTTTCTCGCCAATTAGTTTTAGCTTTAGCAATTTATAACAGCGTTTAACAAAAATGAATATACCTAGATATATAAATATCAAAGTATAATGCGAATTATCGTGTGACGAAACACCGACGCCTGAGTTTAGTGATTTAACCAAGTTAAAAACTCATAGGTAAGTCATAAACTAACATTTTGGAAAAATACTTTTCAAGTTTCTAAATTATCTCACATAAAAACATCTTTTACATCACATTGTGATTCCACTTTCCTTACGATTTGTAGGTTTTCCTTATTTAATAATATAATCGTAAGTCTAATCGGACAAAGCGTAATCGACATAATGTAAGTGCTCCGCAAATGGATTTGGTGTACATCTAGGTTAGACTACGGGGTAATGACGGCTACGGCTACCGATACAAGTTAAGTGCTACTACGTCGTGTACGTTTGGTCCTTAAAGACTAGTCTTATGCTGATATCAAAAACAAATGACTATCATGGTAACCAAACATGTAACAAAATATAAGAAAATTTGATTTGCAAATACTTATCATGAGCAAATGCTGTTCCCGAACAAGCTAGGCTCGTACGGATCATTCCAATGATGAATAAAATTGGCACAATATCAAAAGAAATCACAAAAGAACAAAATAGAATACGGACGACCTTAGGCCTCTGCTACTAGGTATAGTAATCGGGAAGAAACCTTACACATTACTCTTCATAATTCTACAATGCCTTACATCGAATATATGTATAAAGTAGTTACTACAGTGCAGATGTCCCATTCAATATTTTTGGCGATACAGTCTTCATTCGTATATGGAGTCCAGGGTTAGGTTTCCCCTCGAGATCTATACCGATATACCACATAGATAATACGTAAGTCAGTGAATTAATATACCTTAATGTATTGTTTGCCGTGCGAGGTGAGGTCGCGCGCGGTGTCGGGCAGAGTCTCGAAGAGGACGACGAGATAGCCCTCAGGAGTGAGCGCCACATCGCTGGGGCGGTCCTTGTCGTCCAGCCCCGGGCTCTTCAGATCCACGGCCCAAAGGATACGCAGCTCCGCCGTGAACACTAGCACGCGGTGATTCTTCGAGTCCGCAACGATGATGCGCCCGTCGTCGTCCGTCACAATCCCCGACGGACGGTTCAGCTCTCCCACTCCGGACCCCTCGCGCCCTATCGAGCACAACACCTTCGACAGCGTCGGGTCTACCATGAGCAAACGATGGTTCTCGAAATCAGACACGATTACATTTCCTGATGTTGTAAAACACACGCCCCTCGGAGTCGTCGGTCCCTTTAGCATCTTGTTGGGGTTGGCCCCTTCGAACACGAACTTTGTGATGTAAGCGCCTTCGCTGGTGAAGAGCTGGATGCGGTGGTTGCGGGTGTCGGTCACGACGATGTTTCCTAACGTGTTTACTGCCACGTCCCAGGGATACTGAAATTGGCCACATTCTTTGCCGAATGAACCGAACTTCAGAATGAAGTCTCCGTTACATGTGAATATCTGTACTCGATGATTGTCTTTGTCTATGACTATTATGCGTCCGTATGTGTCTGTGGTTATTCCAGCTGGTAGGTCGAATTCACCTGGTTCAGTCCCCTTGCATCCGAACATTGTCTTGAATTCTCCACGGCTATTGTAAATTTGAATCCGATTGTTTCTTCTGTCTGCAACTATAATGTTGCCCTCTCTATCGACACACAATCCCCATGGGCGGGAAACCTGACCCTCATCCTGGCCCTCTTTGCCAAAAGAAAACATAGGAACACCAGGAATTGGGCTTCTAGTCTGTCTCACAGATACTGCTTCCCAGTATCCCGGAATAGCCTGGCCGATGCCACGGGGGAGATTATAAGATGAGAGGCTGTGATGCGAAGACCTGGTGTGGCTAGGCATATAATCAGGCAGCGACCTGACGCTATTGGTGGATGGCATTTTATAGGACGAAGCAGGCGGATAAGTTTGAGTGGACGGCAAAACCTGTCGAGGTTGCTGCAGGGCGGGGGGAAGACTGCCCACAGAATACGAGGAGCTCGCCAGGGATGGTTGTACGTCGCCCTGTCTCTTCAGTTGATCAACCAATTCATAATTTGGAGGTATAAAAAGAATCCTCTCCTCCATCACGTACATTTGTTTGAACATGCACGAATAGAAGTCAACTTGAGCCCTGCCCTTTTCTTTGGCCATGAATAAGTCAATACCTTCCGATTCCATGCTGCGTACCAGCGTCTCGTTGGTGTGGGCGAGGCCAGAGAGGATGCCGCGCAACGTGTTCATATGCTCAGTGAGTTCGTTCATTTTTGAAATTCTCAGTTTTTCCACTTTGTCCAGTAAATATTTCTCGCGGTCTTCTATAGCTTGCGCGTAGCAACGCATCGCTTTTCTGATTTTTAAATTAGCATCAGTGGTTTCTTTCTCGTATGACTTCGACACTGCTACTGCACGATCTATGGCAGTTTTAATAGCTTTCGTGCCCGTTTTGGTATCTTCTATAGCTTTTAAAACGCCTAGACGGCACATGTCGAGTGCGCCCTTGATTGGCGTATAGGTATGATCTTTGTGCATCCAGAGCGTGCACTCCTGGCAGATGAAGACGACGCAGGGCTCGCAGTAGAACCTGACCGGGTCGGCATGCAGCTCGCAATATACCTCTTTTTCGTTGGTGACCGAGCTGGGTCGAACGCCGATGGGCGATATCTGGTGGATGGGGAGCAGCGTATGCTCTCTGAGCTGGCAGTCGGAGGTGACGCCGTGGCAGCAGTCGTGGCAGAAGAGGTCGTTGCACTCGAGGCAGCGCGTGGTAGGCGAGCGTTCCTCGCAGCGGAAGCAAGTGATAGACACAGACGAAGAGGTGCCGGGGGAGCCACTCGAGTTGTCCTCTTTGGAGTGATGCTGGTTGTTGTTGTTGGATGTGGTGTTGTACTCACGAGTAATGGGTCCGAGAGTGTGGTGCAATGTAGTAGGGGGGATAGCCCAGATGTCGTAGGGCATCGGTGAGGCAGTGGAGCTGGCGTGCAGCGCGGAGGGTTTGTTGTCGAGCATGCTGGAGATGACGTGCGAGAGGGCGTGCGGCTCGTCGCGGCCCGCCGCCGCGCCCGCGCTGCCGGACGCGCTCGCCGGCCCGCCCCGCCCCCGCGGTAGATTCCCAAACGACGACATTTGCCTCAGACACGTCAAGACATCAGACCTGCAATAGAACGATAACACACATGAGTTTTTGAAGAACCTCTAACCTCTAAGCGTTTGATAGTTGGCATAGAGTTTTTTAAACTACATAATTAATCGTACATCATGTTTTATGGAAATAGTGATAAATTAGTTAATCGTGGTTTTTAAATGGTAAGGTTACAGTAAAGAAACTATAAGTATTTACCTACTGCTTAAGTCTCAAAGATTTCTGTATGTCTATGTAGCTAGAGCTACAACGATCCTATTGCTATCAAAAAAGGTGATTGTATATTTTTTTAATTAGTAAGAAAAATTTGTGTTAGTACTTAATTTAAAATCGAAATAACACCAAATAAAATATTTTAGTACCTATTTAAAAAAAACCCTTGAAAGAAATAGGTTATGATAAAATAAATCGTTTCTCGTTACTGAACTTTAATAAAGCCCTAGTTATAAATTGAAACGGTTCCGGGGTAAAAAACTAAAATTACATAATCTAACAATAGACAATCGATTTCTTCACAAATTTCTGAAAACTAAATAACCCACTTATTTTATGTTATGACACAGGTTTAAAAATAAACCATAAAACAATTACAAAGTTTTTAAAATCGTTCCTTTAAACAAGGAACCAACATTAACAAAAAACGAGTCAAAAAATCAAAAGATATGCATAAACAAAAACAAAACATCAATTTGTACTTACAAGATCAACAAAAATAACTGGTTCAAGTCGTGGATGACTGAACTTATCACTTCACGACCAACAAACAAGTAATAACAAATAAAAGAAATAAAATGTTACTGACGTGTTAACCCAACGGATGTTATGGATGCACTGTGCCTCTCTATAAACTGCAGTTTGCGAAAAAAATCTATCCCAAATCTTTTGTGAGCTCCCTACCACTACCCCTCATTCGTAGGTAGCTACCCTAGAGCAGTACGGAGATAAGGTCGTCCCCGTGTTAGAGCGAAACGGTAACATTAAATGTCGCATTCCAAAATTTTCCATAATATAGATAAAGAGCGTTTACTATGATTAGGGTTGGCAAACGTCGACTAGTTCCGATATCACCGAAGTTGTTAATGGCGTTATTACTTAATGGCTGTAATTTACTGTTTGCTTTATTATCGTATCAATAATAATTAACTATGTATGTAGGTATCAACTAAATAAGAATTATATAAATTCAATCAAGCTTTCCCTAATTTGTTAGTGCGATAATGTACCCTGGCACTGATAATAAAACACCATTCACTCATTTCTGGTCTAGTTTGATAACGGTCATGGTCATGAGATCATTAACAAAAATCAAGGCTGTCAACCCTGGCCTAGCTAACATAACAACACTATTGATGAGAGGCAATTCCAAGCCGGACGGGGGACAGAGACGCTACGCGTTCTCTATAGTTGCGAGAGAGACGGTCGCTCAAGATTTCGTATTTTGGGAAGCAGCATGTGCGGGCGACGTGACCTTGGGATAGCTCCGGGCTTGAGGCAGGTCCGGACCCCAGCGACGCCATCTTAGCGCGCCCCCGCGGCTCCGAGTCCGGAGGGTGCCAAAAATCGATGCCAGCGCCCTTATATCCTCCGAAGGGCGCACCACTGCCATCTAATGCCCCAATACAATATACATATCTATAACGCTTCTAACATGGTTCCATCCATCGATCCATGCCTATTTGTAATGAAGTAACTTAAGGGAAAAATTACAGATAAGTAGTTCGTCACACGAAAATAAGTTTAAGAATTCCAGTGAGATACATCTCATCAAATCTACACTGAAATAAACGTAGTTTATGTAGATTTGACCAGAAGTCTCGGCTTTCCGATTTTACATTAAATATTACACTTGTAATTACATATTATTCAAAATTCTAATTGAAACACTTAAAAACATGGAGGTGTGAGGATACCGCAGGTAGACTTTTTACTTCTACCCAAGAGACGAAAATCTTCATGAATTTACACCAAAAAAAAAAAAAGTCAAAAGTTTATTTTGCAAATAGGCCGCCGAGGGCTCTTTTACATGTCTTTTTTTGAATCTACCAGCGCATTCGGAAAGACCATCATTGCCAAGAAGAATGCGCCGCAAGAAACTTGGCAGAAAGTCATTTTTTCAAAATAAAATAGATTTACAATAGTACTTAAATTCTACTTAACTTACCTAATACAATTAATACATTTTATAAAAGGGATGTAAAAGGTCCCTAAATTAAGTCCGTACCTGCCATCATTTTTTTGTACCTATGACATGTGAATTGCATTAAATAAATAAATAAATCTTAAAAACCGTGGTATTTTAAAACGCCCAAAGCGCACGTGTGAATAAATGAATACTTAATGTATTTTTAAAAACAACAATAGACGTTTGAACAGTGTTATCAGTTGGTAAATGTCATTCTATTGTCGAGCCCGCCGTTTGACTGGCAAGCAAACAACAATACCATAATCATATTTTGTGGAAAAAAGCGTAAAAGGCATGTCAGTATTGTCAGTATAGCAGCAGTGTGGTAAGGATCTAAGGACTAGTTGGGAAATCCGGGTCGAAACTATCTAAACAGATATGTCATGCGTCCCTCTCCCACCATTAGGGCTTCACCGTTATCTAGTAAGGCTTATCGTTTTATTTGCCTGATAACACATTTCTACAAAAACAATATACAGACCATGGGTCTGGTCGCTTTTGTAATAAAATGACTAATGCACAAATAGTTACTTGAGTGTATCAAGTTGTTTGTAAAGAAGAGAAGATCCTCTTTATCCAATTTATCACGAGATAGTAGCCCAGAAATAAACATTCATGTTACTATTGGACTAAATCTAAAAAAGTTACCGCTTATAGCCTTGGCGCTACTTTACTTAACGTTAACGCTAAAAGACAGTCTCGTTAGTGAGTAAAGTAGGTGGTTACTAGGTAAAATGCAGAATTGTTTAATACTACTTCTAGTTCTAAGCAAGTTCTAACTTAGATATTCGGCAAAACATGGAAAATACCACGCTTGTTTCTTTGTCGCCGATAAAATGTTTGCTAATGTTTGCACGGAGTTATTCGTAGGCTTTCGCAGTCCTTCCCTTGTCCCTGTCCCTACGACAGCAAAAAATTCGAAGCCAGTGGTTTTTGTTCGGCACAATGCATTTGCGCAGGTCGGAATCGCACCCTGCAGCCCTCCGAAGGGATAAGAAAACGGTTCTCAAACTGTCACTTGCTTTAGGCAGATTCAGAAAAATCTTTACGCCTAGCACGAGCAGTGCCTGAATTGAAACATAATGTCAGTGATGGAAGTATTGTTGCTTAGTTTTGGTTCTATCTTAACCAGTCTGGCAGAGCATTGCTGATGTAAAAAATACGGAATAGATTTTATCTCCAACTAAATCTTATCTTGATTTGCAATTCCAGAAAATATTTGGTAATTTCCATTTAACCTTGTGTCGTTATCAATGAGTAATCCGGAAGTGTTAGAACGACGGGATAAATTAAATGTAAGTATTGAATTGATGTGTAAACTTTCATTCGAAATTTACAATAAACAATCCAACGCACATACATACATATATAAATCACGTCTTTATCCCTTACGGGGTAGACAGACCTAAGGTAATAAAGACCACGTTTAGCATTATTTTGGGTGTATGAATGAAAAGAAGAATCAAAATAGAGATGGGTTGCTAGCCACATCCATCGCCTATAACATGATTCCTAAGATTTTCATCCAATCTCTTGATGGGCTTTCACCATCTGCACGGGAAGAGAAGCAACTGGTATATTCTATGTTTTTTCTTTGCCCCCAGACGCATGGAAGTAATCCAACGTATAATCAATTTTTCAATTTGACCGAGTACTTCGAAATACTCGGTCTTCTGTCTTCCGGTGAGCTCATGGACATGGATGTTATTCTCTGAACTAAACAAACCCAGCCCCGTCTCCGCCAGAACTATGAGAAATAGGAAATGATAATTGTTTTTTTACATACGTCAGTTGTTATTTTTGCTCTTCAAATGGGTCCCCAAACATCTATGTGCCTCAGGGCTCCGACCTATCCTACTAATATTATAAATGCGAAATTTGTGAGGAAGGATGGATGGATGGATGGATGGATGGATGGATGTGACGATGTGACTGATGTGAGTGTGTATGTTTGTTCCTTCTTCACGCTGAAACACAGAATAAGTAATGCTGAAAGGACTGGACGGATTTGGATACAATTTGGAACGGATATAGCTGGTACCCTAGATTAACACATAGGCTACTTTTTATCCGGGAAAATAGCATAGCTATAAACATGTCAAAGGTCGTAGCTGCCTAATATAAGTCTAATTCTACGCGGATGAAGTCACGGGCAGAAGCTAGTAGTTACATACCGTGATGATCATTGACTTACGATAAACAACTAGACTACAATCAATTGCATACGATCGTGAGAAGTAATAACATGACGCCACGCGCTGGAAACCTGTCTGTCTCTTGTTCTCAAGCGTTTGAGATTACGGTGCGAAAGAGACATGTACATTGTTATCGAAGCGCGGTCGAAACGCGCGGTTTTTGAGCGTGATTGTGAGTCTAGTTGTTTATCGTAAGTCAATGGTGATGATGGTCCTGAATAAACCCACTCTGCACTCGATTGACAGCTACAACTTAACCCGTTCACTCATAGAAATTACACTAAGTCAGGTGTCTCGCCGTTGGTCATTGTCACAGCACGACCAACGTCGAGACGTCTCACTCAGTTACCCACGAATAGCGATGCCCGATACGTATCGATCTTTTAATGTATCGATACAACGGAAGGCAATATCGCTATATTTTGTATCGATACACGTCAATACGATATTTACCTGTATCGTTCGCCGCAATATCGGATCAAAAATATCGACTACTGCTTGGCCAAATTTTAGTGCTTTAGCTCTCAAATATTTATCTGTAGATGCAACATCAGTACTGTCGGAGCGTTCATTTTCTTCCGCAAAAAATACGCTCTCAGAAAATCGGAATAGACTAGACCCACGTTTGTGCAAATTACTATTTCTTAAGTGTTTAGATGTTAAATATTGGATTTTGTAATAATTGATATTCGATATAAATATAATCATGAATTTTATTTAATAAAACCTATGCGATATTTTCGATACAATATTTGCAATATCGATACAAGGGCTTACGATTTTAAAGGGGTATCGATTCAAGCAATTACGATACAATATATCGATACAAGGCAACATATCGGGCATCCCTACCCACGAAGGAACATGGGAAAGACTCAAATGAGAATTCTCCGTCGAGCACAACACTGAATTCGCAGATAAGGTTTTACCATAGAACAATAAGCAAGGCAAAAGCTAGTTCATATTTTCCTTATTAGGTACTCTAGGCTAAAGTTTGAGCAGCAATGGAGAGCCAGAATAATGTAAGTTCTTCTACCTGCGTGGAAAGCCTTCGAGAACCCGCATCCTTTGGAAAGCGCATTTGTTCGCCACGGTTGCTTTATCCCTTTGTTCTTTAAAATAACGTTGTAATTTGTAACAAAGAAGACAACGTCTTAAATTGGGAACGACCGGTCATTAGAAAGAAAGCTTAGGACTTTTATTTTACTACCTACAGTAACAAAAGGATATTTTTGTAAGTTTTATCAGTGTTTAAAAAAAATGGTTTCCCATTATATGTGCCTTTCACCAAGGCTTTACTCTGTCTGACCAGATTTCTGGGGAGCAGGTATAATGCTATTGTAAGTCGATCTCCATTGTAAAAGAATAATTTGGGTAAAAGCGATAACAAGAACTAGCAAGTAAATAGACAACGCGCGTAAATAAGTATTTGTGACAAAATGTTTATCATCTTCTTGCAAACGGAAACGTACTATCACAGATTGATCAGTTCATCTCTATCTAATTTATATGAATAAAAATGAATAAGAAGAAGAATGAAGAATAAGATAATTACTCTCAAACGCCTGGACTATCTTAGGTAAACTTTTTTTAGACTAAGTATTCCTTGAAGTCCCAGGAAGGTTTCCGTGAAGGGAGAAATTGGGAAAATTTCTCGGAAAACTCGTTTTCTACCATCCCCTTTCACGTTTCCTGCATTGGTAAAAAAAACTGTTGTTACTGACGAGGAAAAATAAAGAATCGCTTGGTATGAAGTACATATAGGTATCTCGGTAATCTCTATGTAAGCGTTATTATAATTTTTAAACAAATTATGAGTCACGTCCGCGTAATCCTTGGTTTAGGAGCACTCGAATGAGCCGTCGAAATAATAGGGTAGGCTGTTCGGGGCAGGTTTTATTGGTATAAATAATTGCGGAAATATTTTGAGGGGCCCGGCACGCACGCGCACTTTGCCTCAAACCAAGCGCAAGGCGCGGGGCATTGAAGCCAGAGCTACCACGATGCTTGGAACTTAACAGAACCTAACTCAAAGTTCTATTTGCTTGAAACGGGTGAGTTTGACAGGTCCGGGGTTGGCTGAATATTGGCTCAATAGGAGCTCTCTTCAACTGAGTCAAGTTTGCCGTTGCTGAGCGGAGTTCCTAGCCTTTAGTGTAAGGTTCGTAACTAAGCAATACTAATAACTATAGAACACATGGAAAAATCCGAAAAGTAGAGCTATGGCCACATAATTCAAACAGATGGTGCTTGGCCACAATATCGCTAAGTAAACTCACGTGACAGCTGGTTACAGATGGAAAAATTCGAACACTTATTCACCTGCTATGGGTGGTATAGAGGTAAAAGCTTGCATCACAGATTGATGAGGATCCAGCTTCGATTCCTGGCCATAACTTTAATCTCCAGCCTATATTCGTCCCACTGCTGGGCACAGGCCTCCTCTCAGAATGAAAGGGCTTGGGCCATAGTTCCCACGCGGGCCCAGTGCGGATTGGGAACTTCACACACACCATTGAATTGCTTCGCAGTTGTGTTCGCAGTAACTTCGGCCATAACTTTACTTTTCGGATTTTTCCATGTGTACAGTTATCTGAGTTTTTCGGAATTTATGTGCGAAAATTACATTTGTAATTTGCCATGAGCTTTTCGGTGAAGGAAAACATCGTGAGGAAACCTGCATAGCATACATCTGCGAAGAAATTCAATGGTGTGTGTTAAGTTCCCAATCCGCACTGGGCGCGCGTGGGAACTATAGCCCAAACCCTCCAATACACGGAGGAGGCCTATGCCATGAGGCACGCCGAATTACGCGACAATTTAATAAATAAACGACAATAACAACAACAACATGTACTTACTGAAATTGTAGCGAATTCGGAATAAAAAAGGCTTATAAATATAAATAAATAAATAAATAAATCTAGTTATCAGCATTGTTTAGAAATATAATTAACCATAAAAATAAATACAAAAATCGGGATGTAAAACTCTCGATTCTTTCATAATTTTTAACATCGAAACATCTCGAAAGAATTTGCCCATACTTTGACCATCCCGTGTCAAAAACTTACACTAGCTAGTGGCTCAGTTCACTCAGAACAGAACACAATCGTACTCAGCACTCAGCAGTAATGGCAAAGTGTAGAGCAGACTGCAGGCTCTAGAATACAGACAAAAGTATCACCATCGATCGGACTCTGACAACGCCCTAATTTTGAGTCAACGTTTTTGGTAATAAAGCACAGCAACATCCCAGACGATAAGTTGCTCTTCTTACCCAAACTAAAACGGCTGCAAATGCTGCAATGCACCGATTTGTATAGTTTATAGGCATAGCCTGAATTATCGCATTATATATGACACCTACTTATATCCCGAAAAAATCTTAGTCCCGCGGGAAATTGATAAACTAACTAATTCTTCATAGATTAGCTTACATTAACATTAGCTGGGTAGGTAGGTACATAACACAAGTCTTACTAGCGCTTACTTTGGGACTAGGTCAATTTGTGTGAATTGTTCCCAAAATATTTATTTATTTATTTATTTTATTTATAACGTACGTGTGTTTCCTTAGTTATTAAAAAGCCTGATTGCATCAGCTTTTGAAAACAGATTAGAATTGCCAATCTATGCGTTGATCTCATTCCATTGCATATACCAAAAAAATATATACATATCGTAGTATTCGTAGTAAGTACATGACTAAAATAATGATGCATAATGTGAATTATAACACTACTTACACTAACGTTCTTATGTATTTCACAACATGTCATTTAGAATTAGTCATGTCTCAAAAAAGCGTAATACGTAATAAGCAAGCACCTGTGCGGCGCGGGCGAGGACTTGGTTAAGCGGTCGGTGTATAGCTACGTAGGCTGTAGGCTGCGCACTGTCTGTTTTCAGTCAGTATTCCACGGTAGTTTTATAGCTTATATACCTAGCAGGAAAATTATTTAAGGATGTGGTCAAACGTAGGCAGTGAGAACTTCGCCGTAAATAAATTTCAAACAATCTATTTTTATAATTATTACACATGCAAAAGTTAGTCTGAATAGTGACGGAGTGAGCCCGTATATTTAGTAAGTATACCTATTATTATCTCCAATTCTCCATAGCTAACTACTCAAACGGATAAGACGTGATTAATATATATATACTTATGTATGTATGTATATACCGACCGCTTCAATGGGCCCCCGCCCGCGCGGTGCAGGGACGCGGGGTGGGACGACCGCAGGGGCCGAGAGGTGCGGGCGGGTAGTGCGCCTGCCGCCCGCACCTCTCTCGGTCCCCTTTGTCGTCCTACCCCGCGCCCCTGTGCCGCGCGGGCGAGGACTCATTTAAGCGGTCAGTCTATACTATAGTAAGGATTTTGATAAATGTTGGTATACCTATAAAACGAAAGGACACCAGATGGGCTACTTTGCCTACTTTTTAGGCCGAAAGAAGAAATCTCTGCATGTTAATGCTTGCTAATCAGAGATGCTCGACCTGCAGGCTAGGATTGAAAGTCGAAGTCTAAGCGAATCTCTCGAAGTCGAAATGGAAACTGAATGTGAGACTTTCTTTATGCTACGATTTGGTCGCATACATTTGGCCATCAGTCCACATCTACAGGGAGCGCCTCTTCGCGAGTAGCCCGAGAGAAGCAGAGCGAAAAATAGACCAAAATCAAACGCCAAATAGGTTAAATATTACCTTATGCGCTAATCGGAGCCTGATATCAGGAATTGAATCTTCCAGTGTGAATCGGGAACAAAAGGCAAATTCGATAATAGAGGCTTCAACACGACTAATATCAAGTAGCACTTGGCATAGAACAACGTAGCCGGCCAATCAGAAAGTGCTGGCGATAGCAGGGAAATCCCCAACTCGAAACGGAAAAAAATATTTTTACCGATAAATACTGGGTCTAAAAAATCGTAATGTGTCGAACGTCGATAGATATTGTCGTACGTCACCTTAATTATTAACGCAATCTAACATAGTATTAATTATACCTCAATATAACGGCAACAATTAGTACGAGTCATCTTAAAACTCTGACTACTAGAACTAGACGAACACGATAAGACTTGGACAAACTCTAGCCTCTCTTTCTGACAAGTAGGTTTAAGCGAGATAAATAGATGCTGTTGACAATGCCAAGGCAACAGAGGAGAAAGTGGAAATGTACAATCATTTTATGCACAAGTTACCTATTTGCTTGTTGCCTAGAAACATAATAATATCTGTGAGAGGGGATATACCAACAAAAAAACCAGTTGAACTTAAATTTGAACCCTATTAACTTCAATAATAAATATTTAATTTATTCAAGAAAGTGGAACTATGAAAATGAACTAGATATTAATAATTAACAAAACAGACAAAGCTAAAAAATACAAAACCAAAATTTTAAATTACCTATCAATTAGTTTTAATATTTTAAATACATCAGTTGTTTGAATCAATCTTTTTTCCTTGTCATTTAATGTTTAAAAAACCCAGCCACATAATCACTTATTTTCATAGGTAGATCAATTGTAATACTTTTTTTTTACTCCATACACCATAGACATAGACATAACCCTGTTAGACTAAAGTGATTGCTAAAAAAATTAAATGGCATAAAACACATAACCTAAAGAAACTGGTTGCCACAAACAAAAACAATAAAAAATATTCAAATTACAAGTATATACCATAAACCAGGGTAACTTTGATGAAATTGGGACTTCTTTGATAGTTTCAAAATTTCTATAAAATCAATACTGTCCATATGCAGCGAATGTTCGGCATGTAGACAAAAAGAAGGTTAATTGGCAGTAAATGTGAATAAAAATTAGTGAGTTCATCATCAAGCTAATTTTGAAAGTCATTAATATGTTTTATGTACAATAAAGAGTTATACATAAATACAAAGTTCAAAGTTACCCAGGCAGTACTAGACTTAGATGTCTGTACTTATTAGATGTAGGACTAAATTATGAGTACAACCAGGAAAAAAAATGAGCAATTTTACATACAACTAATACAATAAGATAGCCATTTTTAGCTGTGTCGATGATATGTTTTGATACTGAATGTTTACCTAAAACTACATAATTATGTATTAGATTTCAGTAGACAGACAGACAATGACAATATTAGCTGCAAAGTGCCCTGTGACAGGCCTGAGGTGTTAAGACAAAATCTTATAAGTAACTATACTCATTGTCCAGTATTAATACACTCAGCCATTTTGTCTACAAGCAAGGTTTTGTGGAAATGTGGCAGTATGATATTAAATAAACATTTACCTCATGGCAATGTCCTGGCAAGAAGCTTTATTATAGACTGACCACTTAACTGAGTCCACGCCACAGGGGTGGGGTAGGCGATAAAGGGTGTCGAGAGAGGCGCGGGCGGCAGGCGCACTACCCGCCCGCACCACCCTAGGTCCCCTTGTCGTCCTACCCAGCGCCCTTGTACCCGCGCGAGCGATGACTCAGTTAAGCGGTCGGTCTATAGGTGTTTTTTTTTTTTTTTTTTTAATCTAAAATTTTAACGAGGCTTGAGTGCACCAATGGTGACTATGTCAGCCTCATGGGAGGTACCTATTTCAAACTCTGCCTTGCCCAGAGTCCGAGGCTCTGGAGCCAAAGACGTGTCTTACAAATTTATACAATAGTACTGCGTCATCTGACAAAGGGCAACTCAGGATCACATTAACACCTCCGTTATACAAACTTATACCATCCAGATACCTCTTACGGATGTCTTTATTATGGTCACATTCCAACAGAAAATGAATAAGGTCCTCAGTTTTATTACAGTGAGCACACGAGGGTGATTGTATAACTCTCATTAAATACAAAAAACTACTATAGGTGATTGGATTGCGCTTTACAAATCCCTAAATAGACAGTATTTTATGTTTTAATTTTTATTATTTAACAATGCATTGCATGTTTCATTACCTCATGTTTGCTTGACTTATTCAGTGCTTTAGTGTAAACTGTAATGCTATATAAGTTTTTTGAATAATAAAATAAATGAATGTGCACAATGTAACCACTTGAACCAGCAGCCAGATTATTGAATGTCTCATCTCACCTCTTTCTACTCTCATCCATCCCAGTTTGAGAGAAAGAAATAGTGAATGTGATCATGATTATAATGTGTTAGGCAATATGCCCCTAGTACCATTCAAATAGATTTACAAAAGCTAAGCCACTTGGAACTGCTAAATGCCATAAAGTAAAATGCCACTTAGTAAATGTAATGATTATAATCTATTTATGTATGATTATTTTTATTTCTCGAACTTATTGATTTCAATTTCAGTTACAAATTGACAATATCCTGTAAATTTATGAATACCTTCTAATAAAAATAAATGAAATCCAAACTACAAGGAAATACATTACAAAATACCTGGTTTATTTTTGGCTTTACTTTTTAGTTTCAATATCCTACCACTGCCACATCATGCTGACATCAGTTTAATTAGACTAATAATAATGATAATAATTATACTTGTAAATGCCTACTGCAGCGTCGATCATGCGCAATTTCACAAACTACGCAAAAGTGCATCGTACGCGAGGTTTTACTGCATTTGTTGCAGCACAAAGCAAGCTTCAACTGAAAGTCTCCAAGTAATGTTTGCTCTCCCTACATATCAAACATCTAAAATTTCATATAAGATCTCTTTATTTTGAAATTCGAACGCCACCAGTTGGATGAACAGCAGATAAAATGAATCATTCTATGAATAGGTATATGTATCTCTACACACGCGCCGCTCATATTTACCTTAAAATGCACCACTAATACACGCCTGCATCACAAAATAACAATCACACAGTATTTACAATCCATTTGTCCATTCAAAAGTAGTTTCTTATAAGTCCTGACTGAAAAAAATATTCACAATAATATGCCCGACAAAGCAGGTAGATTGCACAAAGATAGCTTCTACGATGATAGTCAATTTCAATTGCTTGTCATTGACTCCGTAAAGTTTATTGCACTAACTTCACATACCGCTGACCATCGCGATTACTTATTAGACTTATTATTTCGCAATAATTGTTTATATTTATTTATTATCGTAAAACACCACGAAAACATCAGTCAGCAGTGGGGTGAATGAACGATCAATCAATTATTAATTCTTTTGTCTATGGTTAATTGACAACAAACTGACAGTACTAGGGATGTGTTTATCGATCCATACTATGTTATTCTTTTTGGTTACTTTTTGGTCTCGTAGACCACAGTTTTTTTTTCTTAATAACTTTTAGTTAGTGAGTGTGGCTATTTTTACGACAGTGAATCCTTTGAAAGATGAAACATTTTTATTGTTTTTTATTTCGTTAGTTTCAGCTAGTTAAAAAAACATCTGTTTAAGTAACACTTTAAAACGCTTATGTATATTGGGTAAATTTAAAAAATATGTTTGACAGCTATTTTTCAGTGTGACCATAGTTAGCGATCTCAAGCTTTTTGGCAAAGTTTAGCTTATTTAACATCGTCGAAGACGATGGAAACCGTAGACCCAACTAGACGCACTAGAACAAGCTCGTACAAAAAAGTTGAGGCTACTTTTGTATCCTACCCGATATCTAAATTATTGGACATAAGGTTGGGTTGGCCGGATTTTTTAGTCAATAAATGGTTGTATACAGCATTATTTAATTTAGAGGTGGTCACACCACACTGGGTTTGATTGACATTGCTTTTCGCGCCATAAACACGCACCGGTCACTAAACGTCATTTTGTTTGTGTTCATTGTGTTGTGTGTTATTTCATTTCATTTCACAGTTTATTTTGTATAATTAAATTGGATATCAACGATTGGCAGTGCATTGATTAACTATGTCGACTCCATCTAAACGGCCGTCGTCGCGTTCCTCCTCGGAGGCTCCGACCCCTACGCGAAGGACACGCTCATCCCAACAGGTTATCATTCCCGAGACTCCACAACGAGCTTCAGGCACATCTTCTCAAGGTAGATTCAAATATATAATGTGATGACAATAAAAAAACTTCAGTCTCCTTGCCATTCTAGTAAATTTGTACCGTAATTAACCTATCCGGCAGTGTTAGAATTCTTTGTATGTTTGTTTGGCATTTTGGGCCTTGGGCCTAACAGATATACTCTTTCTTTGAATATAATAAATGACTGAAACTAATTTATTTATTTACACATTATTTATTTTTTTCTCTAATTATGTTTTTAATTTTGAATCTAAAATTATTCTATTTAAAATAAAATACTTATTGGAGAAGATAAATATTGACATAATTTTACCAAGCAGTATATTATCCCATTAAATGATATCACACCTTACACATCTTACACATAACATTTCTTTTGTGAATATTTATATTGTTGTCAAAATTGCATGTGCTTAATGTAGGTAATCAAGTAGTGGATGGAAATCGTTGTTGAAGTGATGGGATTAGTCACAGTATTTAAATAGACAAACAGGCCTGACAGTAATTTTTAAATTTCACATTACAGATGGAACTCCAGCGACGCCGCGCGGGACTCCAGCGACGCCACGCCGCACGCCGCGCACGCCGCGGGCACAGGGCCCGTCGCCGGCTAGAGCGGCAGCATCTAGTCCTCTTGGTACATCTTGATATCCTTATATGGTCCTATGGTTACAGTTAGATGTTTACAGTAAAAGCCTTCGATAAACAATAACTGTAGAGACACAGTCGCGCTCCCGAAAATCTCCGAACCAAATAAGCTCCAATTTAATAAAATTGGCTTAATTTTTTCTCAGTACGTTGTTGTCAATGCCAGCGTAACGATGCCCACGTGTGTCTTCAAATAGTGCAAAAATCCCTCGCAAAAACGGAACAAATCTGATGGAATATCATACTTTCAGTGAATATCTGTTGTTTTTTCTATTAAATTCTAAGAATCGGAGAGAAATAATAATCTAAATTAATTTTAAAACCATTTCTAAATTGCTAATTTTTGCCAGAATTCGACAACATTGACATAATGCCTGTCTTTGTCACACGCACAGGAAAGCTTATCAGTAAAACGAAACAGATAAACAACAGAACATAGAACAAAAGTGTAGTGGAGTTGCCATCACCCTATTTTTTATTTCTAGAATCTTATGTGTTTTTGTGTGAAGCTTTGATTTCCTGGATGTGTATACGTAAGTCATGTATGTGTGATTTAGTTTTCGACTTATTTACTCATCAACAAAAACATGCATGTCACCAATACATATAAGTATTTCTTTTGAGATCGTCAAAAATTAATAATAATAAGAGCATAATAAATTATAAACTAGTAACAATAAAATAAAATACAATGTCAAAAATAATAAGTTTTGTAAAATATTACGTCAATTTTATAATTTTAATAACATTTGAATAAAATTTATCTTGTGTATGTGTTACTGGGAAACATGTGCGATAGTTTGACTGTTTGAGAACCACTCGGACCCTCAGATATCTATTTTTAAGACAATCGGTCCAAAAAGTAAAGATTTAAAAATGGCGGCCACTTTTTCCATTTTTGATAACGGTTTCATGTTTGGGGACCACTCGGACCCTCAGATATCGATTTTGATAGCAATCGGTCCAAAAACTAAGAATTTCAAAATGGCGGCCAGCTTTAAAACTTAATTTCCACACTCAGAAACGCCAATTAACATAATAAGAACTCTGAGTGCTGCAGGGATGATTAATTGAAACTTGAACTTGATCCATGAACATGGTAAAACAATTCTAAATTTCCACTGTCAGTCAATACAACCGACTGGGTAGGTAATTAAAATTAACTTTCATACTCAGAGACGTCGTTAAGTTCTAATAATCATAATATTAACTGACGTCTCTGAGAACGGTTTTGATATATTACTATTTTGCAATAATTATATACGTTTCCACTTTAGGCAGCTACGACATTTGTCATGTTTACCGCTATCCCTCGGAAATTATGCAACTTTCCGGAATACAAAGTAGCCTATGTGTTAATCTAGGGTACCAGCTTTCTCCGTTCCAAATTTTATCAAAATCCGTCCAGTCGTTTCAGCTCGAAGAAGGAACAAACATACACACTCACATCGTCACATCCATCCATCCTCATAAACTTTCGCATTTATAATATTAGTAGGATATAGATTAGATACGTATCTCGAAAACGGTAAACATTCGGTTTGGAGTAAAGAAAATTAGCTTTAAGATTATCTAAATGACTTCCCCATTCATCCTGTAAAGTATTGGCGTTAACATTAATTTCACCCTGTTTTTTGTTGCATTAATTGTCAACAACTTTTAAAAAATAAAGTCCTCTCCGAAAGTCCGAATGCATTCTTTGTTCAACAACATAATTTCGTCCGTCAAAGCAACGTCAAACTCGTCAAAGCGTCGCCTTCAATGTAACAAGTGGAATTAATCCCTCTGCCGTTTCTGATAAGGCTTACATTCATATCCGAGTTTAAACCAAACGTTGAAATTGTCAAGTTTAGCTGTCAAGGTGTCAAGCGTTTTGGAGTTTTGCCGCTACCGAAATTCGACTGTAATGAAGTAAAGACTAGGTTGAAATTTCGTCACGTATTCTTTCAATTCGTCTGTGTGGTGGGATTACTTTTCTCTACGCACACGTAAATATATTTTTAACTGTGGAGTAGCGAAATTCAACTGTAATTAAGTAAAGACTAGGATCAAATTTCGTCACTTACTTCTCTTAATTACTTTGTGTAGGTGATGATTTTATTTGTTACGCAAACAAATAAATAGTTCGGACATTTTTTGAAGGGGATTTTGTATGGCACTGTGTATCTACAGTTATTGTTTATCAAAGGTAAAAGCAATAAACAAAAGTCCTCATAAGACTTAGAAAACTTCTTCATTTAGCTTTTTAATTCAGCCTTTCCAATTAACCCCTCCTATGCGGGAGCTAAAAAAAGTACTGCATTCTAGTCTCATCTGTTTCTATACGCACAAATTCTGCTGATTTAAATAAAAATACAAAAAGATAGCCTTAAATTTGGCACGGATCCGTGTCTTAAGCATACAAAGGGTATTAACCTTTAATTAATAGTGACTTCCAGTATCAAAATAGAGAGAGCAGTTTATTTTCTCTACACTAATATATGTTACCTTTTTTTTCATGTCATAGACATCTGAAGATTTTTGTGACAGAAAAGAGGCTGAAACAATTTGCAGTTATAAATAATTTTTAACTTAACTTTGTTTATAATTTTATTTATAAATAAAATGTTACCTTTCTTATTATTTTAATTAGTTTTGCCTGTGAAACAATGTGTAAACAATCTATGTTAAATTCCACCATTTCAGGCACAGACTTTGACATGATGAGCTCTCCACTGAACTACGGCACACCAAGCTCTCTCAGCACCCCTCGATCGCTCATGCGTGGAGTCATGACCCCAGCAAGGCAACGGGCTGACCTGAGGGGACACCAGATGGGCCGCAACGTTCCAGCCCCCACACCTACAAGAACGGTATGTTTTTTTTTCTACTACACATAGCATTCCCAGACAAATAAATACAACGTGTCCCCAGCCTGTGGACACAGAATGAACACCATCGTAATGCTACTTCTCACTAATGCTGTGAAACAGTTTTTGTTTTAATTAGAAGTAAAATCAAGAATCAAAAATTTCTAACAAATTTAATTCCAGATAAACGACAGAAAAAAGTTACATACTGTATCATTATTGACACCAATAAGATGAAATGATATGCCTGTGTGAGTGTGACACACATGTCAAAGTCAACAACAGGTATATGTGTGCGTATCTGCTTACAGGCAACACACGCGCGCCATCGGAGTAGATAAATGTGTAATTTACCAGCAATACTAGGCATATTATTAAACTGATCGGAATATCAAGTATCGAAATTGTAACTCTAGGATTAAAATAATTAATGAAACCAAATTTACGTCACTAATCATCATTTATTAAAAAAAAATGTAAAAACTTAAATTTTTAAATGTTCAAAGTGGCTACCGTTTCTTAGTGTACACGTGTGTAAACGCCGCCTCATATTGCTCTGGACTTTTCGTAACAGAGCACTGTCTGAAACCATCGTCTTTAACTTTCCGAATGTTACCGTGAACATGAAAACGGCGAGCCGCTCGCCGCAAGCTAGATTTAGGCGTACAACGAAAGTATTCAAAAATATGTTGTTCTTGGGCAATAATTGCCGGGTTATAACGCCTTCGCGGTTAATTGTTGGGTCCAGTGGGCGATTTTCTCTCACTCTTTGAACTGCCCTTGTTATTGTACGCGGGTTATTAGGGCATCACCTAGTTTCACTATATCGCTCACGGTACGTTCTGATGGCGAAATTGCCATTCTGATGGCACTCCCCTTAAATTAATATCATATCCATGCACACTGCAGCAGAATATCGTGCCATCTTATCAAAATGGTTTTTATGAACAAAACCAAACAAATTGATTTATAAATGTTATGGCAACGTCACTTAATCAGTGTCATTTATTTTAAAAGAAAATCATGCAGTTACCACAGAGTTTTCATGCACGTCTAAGGAGTTTCCAATTGAATATTGTTATTACAGTACTTCAAACTCTTCAAAAGAGATTGCATTGGTCCCATAAATGCGTATTAATCAACACAATGTAAATAGAGGCTGCTCCAAAAGTTAAAATTTTAAAACCATTGTTTTCTCGGTAAATACTAGACCGATTGTTTTAATACTTTGCATATTGGTTAGAAATACCCTAATAAACGTGTAGTATTCGTCTATGTCCATAGGCTGGGGACACGTTGTATATTCTGTATTAAGATATGAACCCGTAAAATTTATAAATTATTATTACTACCTGTTAGTTGAATTAATCCAAATTACAAATATTTTTATGCCAACAAATGGCTCTCTCAAGTATTTTTTATTCAACCAAATCTTAAGAAAATTAATAGTATTTTGGCATTTCCATGGTGAAGGTGTTCCAGACCCACCTGTATTGGTAAAGGGGTACAGAAACTGAAATGAAACTCATATTTGTGTTAGTTCTTTATTTTACAAGAATTTTTTAGGCAAACAATGAACAAAATGGTATGAAAAGTAACAGATATCACGTACTCAAAGCTAGGCAATCACTGTAAGTCTATGAAGTATATGAAGTAGCTATTTTTATCTGGAAGTAATTCAGTAATCCCATCAGTGGATACCTCAGCCATTTGACCATGAAATAAAACATTGGCACTAGTATACTTAGTTTTAAACACAATGAAGTTGTTCTCGTGGCATCACTGTCGGCAAGTTTGAATGTTTTCCTTAACTCCTCCGTTGATGATGGATCATCCTTCTATACAAAAACAGAAAGCACAGTTAGTCACAACATATGTTGCTTCAGACTTCATTGTCTGTGATAGGATGTATTTTTTGAACTGGAATAGGTCTTGATACTTCAAATTTTCACTGAGTACGTTTTACCAAGCAAATAAATTATAAAAATTATGGACAAACGTCGCAAACGTGCTCAGCGTGCCCACTCCTTTCTTTTTAGAGCATGGGGCTTTCCGCTCCCGCCTCGCGCACTTGCTGTTTTAAGCCATGTATAAGAGCCCCAATCAGAAAACCTAATTTTCACTAAACGAGCTGCTGAATGAGGTGGGTCATTTTATTTTAATAGGCTTAAAGTTGTCCAATATTGCTTGCCTTGCGCGGCGCCTCGCTCATTCCGTACCCGGTAATCCAAGCGTGACTACAGCGTTTATAAAGGCAAAGCCTGTAGCAGGTTCTATCATGTTGTAAATCCAGCATGAAGTGCCTTTATCATCACCTTGACAACACTGTATTGGGCTACCTACAACACACCTAAAATCTCTATGATCTGTCAATAGTCGGGGCACACTGAGTGAGCGACACTAAGCGAGCCCTAAGCTACCTTTTTTGGTTCCATTTAGTGCCCTGTGTCGAACCCTAAAGCGCTTATTACACATGGCTAAATTTAGTCATCCTAATTAGTGCGCTTCTGGATTAGAACGCTTCTGATTACACTATTCCTGAATTTAGTCACTGAATCAGACACGTCCTCCGGCCGTGCGTGGCGAGGGCGACTAACTGCACTAAATATCATCGACACGTTCCTAACTAGGATGCTAAACCATTCAGCTTGTCATACTTTTTAGGATCCTTACTTCCTAAACGCGATTACACTTCATTTCACTTCACTCTTTTGCTTGTGGTTACCGTGCAACTTTGCACAATTCTGCCAATACTAAATTAGGTTTCTAATCATTTAGCGTTCTAAATTTAGCCAAGCGTAATACGCCGTTAATGGAAAATCTAGAGTAAAATTGATATTGCTTACCCTTACAAAAGCAATGTTGCTCGCTCGAGCACGGCACAGCGGGCAAACGATGAAATCAGGCTTGTCCTTCGACTGCCAGTACTTGTTTATGCATTGCTCACAAAACATGTGACCACAAGTGAGGGACGCGGGGTCAAATATCGCAGAGAGACATATCCTACAGCTGCTCAGCATTGAGGACACCTTGCTCTTTAAGGTGGCGCTGGACGCACACGCCTCGCTTTTGGGGCACAGGCAGTAGTCAACTGGTTGTTCACTGTTTGCCTCTATCATGTTTCTGTGTAATGTGTAAATTTTCGTAAGAGATTTGACAGTGACCACGACAAGTCGAATTTTGATGTCAGTGATGACATTGGCTTATGTTTGGCGGGTTAGTTTTTTGTTTTACAAAAAGGTTTTAGTTTATTATTGCTAGTGTAGTGTGTGATCTCTATTATTACTAATATTAAGCGAGTTTCACTTGCTATGCCACACCACTGCCACACATCAACTAAACATTAACTATCCATATTGATCATAATAGCTGCTTGCTCAGCTCTAGTGACCTGTTTGGCCTTCGGCTGGCCAATTAGAATGCAGCAATCGCCAATTTCGGCTTGGCTTAATTTTATGGCATTTTCAGAGCAGTGCTTGATCCGGTGCACCCTGGGCAACGGCTAATGACTTCCTGGCAGTTTCTGAGGGATATCATTGACCGTTGGCTAAGAGCCTTATAGGGGGAGGAGGGTTTTTTTGACCGTGTTACCGTACAACGTTGCCGACATTTTGTCACAAAATTTGAGAATATATATTTTGTACTTTGACATTGGCTAAGTTGTCGTCACTGTAACGACTTGAGATGCCACAAACAAGAAGAAGAAACATGGCATTCTCTCTATTAGGTTCTCTGCTCCATTTCTGAGACGCTTGAGACAGATAGTGTGTCTAACGCACTTGTTATCACAGCTACCATTTTCCTGTCAAATGGTGAGAAGTAGTGTTGTTTCAGGAAGAGGCGTCGACCGCTGAAGTGCCGTCGAGGCAGCCGCAGCTGGTGGTGTGGGGCACGGACGTGGCCGTGGCCGAATGCCGCGAGAAGTTCGTAAGGTTCATCCAGCGGTTTGTGGAGCCCACCGCACTCACTAACGAGCCGCTCTACGAGGTCAAACTGGAGGAGGTTAGTACCAACACGGCTATAGAACCGCGGCAGGCGCACTACTCGCCCGCACCGCTGTCGCATCTAAATGTTCTTCTACTAAGGGCCTGTCTCACCATTCCTTAACTCTCAGTTATCTATGATTCCGTCTCTATTTATTACTACGAAACAGACAGAGACGTCATCATAGATAACTGACAGTAAAGGAGTGGTGAGAGAGGCCCTAAGGCGCAATGCAACTGATTTATCGCTAGTTAATTTTTACAAGAATAAGCAATGTAAAATTAAAAAATAATTAAACAAAAATATTCACTGCTTAAATCTGTTTTTGCAGTTCACTCTTGCAAAAACAGTTGCTGAACATGATTTTGGAGTTGGTTGAGTCCTCCAAAAATTTTCTTTAATACGTTGTGACGATATTATAAGCGGGTTGGTTATTTTATTTTCTAGATTCACACCCTAGAGGAGCCATTTCTGGACGTGGATTGCGACCACGTAAGGATCTTCGACCCCAAACTGCACCGACAGCTCGTATGCTATCCCCAAGAGGTAAGAAAGTGCACAGACAATGTTAAACACCAACATGTATCGGGAGCTCAATAAAGGTAATCGCGGTTCATATCCCGTCTATAATATTTCGAATGAACTTAACCGAGAATCATTGAAAACTCCTACTGTTTTAAACATTTCCGAGTATGAAGTTTTCAACGGAGTTGTCATCATAGATCACTTTTGCGGAGACACACAACGCTGATGATCTAATTTTCATATGTGTTTTTTGTTTTTGTTGTTTCTTTTCTATAAAATTGTGTGTATGCTCTTATATTTGTGTGTCTTGCAAAATGAATAAATGTCTTCTTTCTTTCTTTCTTTCTTTCTTTCTTATAGAAGATTGAATGGTCATACCACATTCCCATTATCTTTTTCTTATTTGAACTCTTCGAAAACCTGAGGGGCCGTCCGCAAATTTCGTAATGCTTTTTGATTTTTATTGGCTGTTTGGGATGTTTGAGCAGTGTTAATAGGAGTCACTGGTCACTGGGCATCTTACTTGATTCAGACTTAAGAAGGAAAATAATAATGGACAATAACGAAGCAAAATGACTGAATGACTTATCGTTTTTCTTATTAGAATAGCTTCTGCCCGCAAACTTCGTCTACGTAGAATTATACATATAAACCTTCCTCCTCTTGAATCACTCTATCTATTAAAAAAACCGCATCAAAATCCGTTGCGTAGTTTTAAAGATCTAAGCGTACATAGGGACAGACAGCGGAAAGCGACTTTGTTTTATACTATGTATTAATGATTCAGCTCAACATACGCAAACAACTTATCGGTGGTCTAGTTCAGTACTAATTACATTTCTAGTCAATGAAATTGCAATGACTTGTTCTATCGTCCTGATTTCTTTAAAAAAAGAAAGAAAGAAAGAAGAAATTTATTCCTTTTTGCAAGACACAAATATAAGAGCATACGCACAATTTTATAGAAGAGAAACAAAAACAGACATGAAAAATAGATCATCAGTGTTGAGTGTGTCTTCGCAAAAGTGAAACGGTCGCTGGCTCAGCATTACGCTAAGGTGTTAGACACCTGCAGCACTGATTTTCAGCCAGAACCGTCTGTGACTCACGAAACTACTTTAGATTTTTCCTCGTATTTAGTATAATTTTGACTTAGAGGTCGCACAAGAATATAAACTAAATTTCAAATGCATTGTATGAATGCTTTCGGCAGGTGGTGCCAGCGTTCGACGCGGCGGTGAACGAGTTGTTCTTCGAGAAGTACCCGGCGGCGGTGTTGGAGCACCAGATACAGGTGCGGCCGTACAACGCGCCCGCGAGGCACATGCGGGACCTCAACCCTGAAGGTACGCCTAAACGTGTCTTGAGTGACAGGAATAACCTTACGAATGAAACAGCGTCGATGTCCAGATGTGGAAAGACCTCTATTTACATACTAGCTACTGCGCGCGACTTCGTCCGCGTAGAATTAGACTTGCATTAGGCAGCTACGACCTTTGACATGTTTATAGCTATCCCGCGAGAACTATGCAATTTTCCGGGATAAAAAGTAGCCTATATGTTAATCTCGGGTACCAGCTATCTCCGTTTCAAATTTTATTCAAATCCGTCCAGTCGTTTCAGCGTGAAGAAGCAACAAACATACACATTCACAAACTTTCGCATTTATAAAGTAGGATTTACATTGTTATTTATACTAGTTGCTGCCTATGAATGAGTGTATGTAAACAGAATATTGTCGTTGTGTGTTATTGATAATTAATTAAAACGTGATCGTGGCGTTGCAAGTTTGCAATAATCTGCTTGCCAGTTTCATGGTCCTGTTTCGTCATTTGCTGTTATTTTCACGTGTTCCTGGCGCGTGAACACACTAGTTTCACTGTTACTTAACTTTCATGTACCCTTAAGGATGATGAAGCTAAAGTGATTTTTAATGAAAGCTTTTTTTGCTATTGTATTTTTTGTTGATTGTAATTGCGTTGTCATCCAATTTTGATTGTGTACGAAATTTCGAATTAATGCTACTACTGGAAGTGGTCGGAAAATGGTTAGCAAATTTTTTATAGAATTTCCGTGACATAACTTGCAAAACAGATGAAAGCTTGTAAAAACACTCGACTTTATGAATAATGCTAAACACCGACAGTTTTGGATCTATAGAAAAATTAACCAACTTCAAATATGAATTAATTTGGGACCGATATTGATAAAATTGACGTCAGATCACGTCTGAAACATTACCTCTGAAACATGCCCCATCGAATAGAAAATAACTGTCGAAATATAATATATGTATAGACGGTGGACAGCCGACAAAAGTATTGCGTCATCCATATAAAAAACATCAACCCTCCCTCCAATTTTCAAAGACTGCTAAGAAAGATCCGATACAGAGCGTTCAGATCTGACCGTGCTTATTATAGGTATTTAAGTCGCGTAGAATAAGAAAACGAATGATTCCACCCTCGGTTCTCTCGGTGATTCCCAGATATCGACCAGCTGGTGACCATATCGGGCATGGTGATCCGCACGTCGAGCATGGTGCCGGAGATGCGCGAGGCGTTCTTCAAGTGCGCGGTGTGCGGGGCCGCCGCCGCCGCAGAGCTGGAGCGCGGCCGCGTGCCCGAGCCGGCGCACTGCGCGCACTGCAACACCGCGCACTGCTTCCAGCTCATACACAACCGCTCGCACTTCAGCGACAAGCAGCTGGTCAAGCTGCAGGAGGCGCCAGGTTACACTCTATGCATATGAATCATTTTGGTCTGATTCGGAAGACCTTCTCCAGAGAAAGATACTACATCACGCGAGCGATTCGAGTTCAATCGGGGTAAGAGGTGGGGAGCGGCGGGCCGGGTGAGGCGGGTCGATAGCTAGGACTGCATAATCATATTTCGACTGAAATCAGTTCGCGCGGATCGTACTCGTCGTCTAAACGCACTCCCGAACAGACCTCAAACGACCCCATTGAAGGCACTCAACATTTGTCAAAAAAACTGCAGGATCAAGTTAGGAGGAAAAGATAAAGAGTTCAGATCTTTCCCGACTAATAATTCTTCGATAGCAATATCGTTCTAAGGCATGAAGTAACCTCGGTGTCATTCCCCAGACGACATGCCGGCGGGGCGCACGCCGGCCACGGTGAACGTGATGGCGCACGGCGCGCTCGTGGAACGCGTGGGCGCGGGCGAGCGCGTGCGCGTGACGGGCGTGTTCCGCGCCGCGCCCGCCGCCGCGCACCCGCGCAAGGCCACGCTGCGCGCGCTGCACCGCACGCACGTGGACGCGCTGCACTACAGGAAGGCGCACGACGACCGCCTGCTCGAGATCGAGGACGGGTGAGCGACGCCGAGTCCCTTACGCTTTTTTTTTCTTTTTTTTTTATGTAGCTTGTTGTATTCGATTTAAGTATTTTTTATATTTGTTTCGCGTCCTTACGCGTCTGTCACATTCAGCTAGGAGGCTGAATTACTTAAATTTGTTATGTTAAATGTGAACACTGTTTTGTCAAAGATATAAACTTTTTGTGATTTGTTTATGAGCCATGTATGACTGTTTGTGTTCCTATTCATATTAATAAATATATCAAAAAAAATAGGCTTTTTAGCGATTGTTTGTCCTCATCTGTCACTTTGACCGAGGCGGCCGGAGGTCTATGGGGGAGGCCTATGTCCAACAGTGAACGTTATATGACTGATATGATGATGATGATGAGGCGACAGTGGTGTGACTAGCATCCAGCTTCTAGCAATTAACGAGATGGAGTCCTTCAATAGGTATATCGACTCAGTACTCTTGGCCCGGCCGGTTCAGGACCTCGCAGAACTGGCGAGTCCAGAGAAGCCCTCGTCCTTATAGAACTCAGAAGTGCGAGCCCGGGCTCGAACCCACGACCCTCTGCTTGAAAGGCCACAGCTCAACCACTAGGCTACCACGGCCTTTTTATTACTCGGCAGCCTACCTTAACCTTACTACTTCAGTTATCCAAAAATGTCTGTGGAAAAAGTTGCTGGAAACCACTGCATTTAGACAAGAGTAAAGACGCGCCCCCTTATTCATAAACGCTCTATAGGCTTGTGCTAACTTAGTAATCGTTTGTCCTTATCTGTCACTTTGACATTTACCTATCACAGTTTACTGAGTTAGCAGAGGCCTATGAGCGTTTATGAATAAGGGGGGCGGTCAGTAACATTGAACCTTTGCCCCAACAGCAAAGAGCACCGCTTCCCGCCAGAACGCGTGGAACTGTTCAAGTCGCTGTCCAAGCAGGCGGACTGCTACGCGCGTCTGGCGCGAGCCATCGCCCCCTCCATCTACGAGAACCTCGACATCAAGAAGGGCGTGCTGCTGCAGCTGCTCGGCGGGACGAAGAAGAATTTCAACGCCGCCGGAAGAACGCATTTCAGGTAGCCAATCCAACTAGGGTCCACTCAAGTATTACGTAAGCAGATATTTTACAATTATTTATTTATTTATTTAATGCAATTCACATGTCATAGGTACAACAAAATGATGGCAATATACACATTAAAACATATGAAACCCTGTTGGGCGCAGCATTTTAGAGAGGGAGAGATAGGCCGAAGTTACATTACAGAAATGAGTTGAACATATATTATGTGAAACTAGACTTACAATAATTGATAAATTGGATTTCACTGAAGATTATAAAAATAGATTAAAAAGATAAATATAGACTATAAAATAAACTATTACATAAATGAATGTCGGTTCTACCCCCCTACCCCTTGTCAGCAAAAGTAAGCAAAGTAAATAAGTGTCAATCTAGTGGTAATCTAATTTATCCTAATCCGTCCAGTCGTTTCAGCGTGAAGAAGGAACAAACATACACTTCGGGCAAAAGCTAGTATATGCATAATATAATGTTCTAGCTGTGTCCTGCGACTTCGTCTGCAAAGAATTCGTTTATCTTTATCGCTATCGCGTGGAAATTTCCCGGGATAAAAAGTGCTATTCCAGACTTTTCCCTATCTATGTGCCGAATTTCATCCAAATTCGTTGGGCCGTTCTGCCGTGATTGAGTAACAAACAAACATCCATCGATCCATCCATACTTTCGCATTGATAATATTAGTTATTTGGGGGATGCCAGAATAGAGAGATCTCTCTCCAGGCAGATGCCTGGGGACCGAAGTCCATTGGAAGAGAGTTGAAAGTTGTATTTATGCAGCCGCATTGAGAAACTTCGTTAGTAGGATATAGAATGATGTGACAGCTGTCATTAGAACTGGCGCTAGCTACTCGTGCGTCGTAGTAGTTATGTAGAGGCCAACTAGGTGGCGCTAGTGTCGCTACAGTTAGATCCTTGTTAAGACGCGAGGTATACACTCAGCTCGGTCGAGTTATGCGAATGTTTGTCGCAGATCGGAGATAAACATCCTGTTGTGCGGCGACCCGGGCACGAGTAAGTCGCAGCTGCTCCGTTACGTGCACGCGCTGGTGCCGCGCGCGCAGTACACGTCCGGCCGCGGCTCCAGCGCCGTGGGGCTCACCGCTTACGTCACCAAGGACCCCGACACGCGCCAGCTCGTGCTGCAGACGTGAGTACTGACTAGAACAGTAATGGGCAAACTACGGCCCGCGGAGCTGGCCCGCAAAGGAATTCAATGCGGCCCGCCGGCGTTCCTTCAAAATGGAGTGTTGTGACACAGGATGATGATATTTAGACGGTCCTGCTGTATAAAATAGAATAATAGATGCAAAGGCAAAGCCAGCTGGACTAGTCACGTAGTTCATGCGTCATGTGTAAAAAAAATGCATTTTGGAATAATTTTGGCCCTCCTCTGAAATATCTGTAATTTTCTGGCCCGCCATGAAAAAAGTTTGCCCACCATTGGACTAGAACGAACGCTCGCCTCTAATGACACCATTGTCCACCCACCAAGGCGCTGTCAACCGCCAATGACCTTGAGCAGCGCCACTCTTCACACATACGGTTCGCGTGCCTGTTAGTGAAAGAGAAGAAACTATTCCGTCTAAAGTCTTGCAAATAAGACAAAAATAATAAGAAATAAATGAAGTATAGATTGTTTGTGAAATATGACTCGTTAGCGTCTGTCGTATTAGGCCGAAGCCATGTTTTCGGTTTCCCGCTAATTCGCTGCCACTGCTGTCAATTTCTTTTTTTAATTCACTAAAAGCCTATTTTGGTCTATGATTTGTCAAGGTGGCCAACATAACACGTCTAATCCATCCATCAGCAGCTCAACAACTAACAGACTGCTAGCAAGCGTTTATGAATCATACTTCTTAACAACCGTCCAATAAGCTTAATCAGTCTGTTAACTAATAGACCGATCAAACCTCAATTAAGGATTTTTTATGAATAAGGCTTTTAGTCTATTTAGTGTTTCCAATATTATTTTCTGTTAATTTGCAGCGGTGCCTTAGTACTCGCCGACAACGGCATATGTTGCATCGACGAATTCGACAAGATGAACGATTCCACCAGGAGTGTGCTTCATGAGGTGAGGAACATTCAAATAAAGAATCAAACAAGACTGTCCGTGAAAGTGTAAAAAACTATATGTCGGCAGATGTTCGGTATCAGAATCGTCCGCAGAATTAAAACATACATACATAAATCACGTCTTTATACCTTACGAGGTAGACAGGGCCTAATGTAACAAGACCTTAAAGACCACGTTTATCATGATTGTGAGCGTATGGATGCAAAGGGGAATCAAAATAGTGATGGGTTGCTAGCCATATCGCTTATAACATGGTAACATTTTCGCCCAATCCCTCGATGGGCTTTTACCATCTGCGCGAGAAGAGAAGCAACTGTTACATTCTATGTTTTTTCTTTGCTTGGGGCCAACCATGATGGGGGTGAATTAAAACGCTATCAATATCATTTTTCTCAGTTTTATTTGAAACATCGACCTCCTAGCGCTACAAACGTTTACTGCTAAACGCCTCCGCTGCTTTGCCGTCGCCCCTGGCCTTATACTCCGAAATTCGATTTTCGAAGTTCGTGTAACGCCATTCCGGTCACACTAATAGGAATTAATTTGAGAGTGAGAGGGATGGTATGATACGAACTTCGAAAATAGAATTTCGGAGTAGCTCCTGTGTTCCGCTATTGCATAACTAGTGTCGCCATCGCTACCTCAAGAAAGCCAAAGCTACAGAACAAAAACTTGTTACCAGGTAATGGAGCAGCAGACGCTGTCGATAGCGAAGGCCGGCATCATCTGCCAGCTGAACGCGCGCACCTCCATCCTGGCGGCCGCCAACCCTGCCGAGTCGCAGTGGAACAAGAACAAGACCATCGTCGAGAATGTGCAGCTGCCGCACACGCTCATGTCCAGGTCACGCTCGCATTTACACCCTTGGCCTTAGGGCCACTTGCACGGACCAGGGTTAACGACTTAACCCCGGTTAGATGCTAACCCGGGGCTAAGTAGTGTCAAAATGTATGGAACTGTCAAACCTTTTTGAAACGGAGATGAGATTTTTTACAAACTCCCAAAAAAAAATATGTTCGCATGTTTTTTTTTTTTTTCACCATATGAAATTGAACCTTTCTTTATTTGAATAAATGTTTCCTAATTGGGATTGTTGTGTGGC
Organism: Pandemis heparana; assembly: GCA_963854515.1. NCBI lineage: Eukaryota > Metazoa > Arthropoda > Insecta > Lepidoptera > Tortricidae > Pandemis > Pandemis heparana. The sequence continues at coordinate 4,445,610 of OY978023.1, read as the reverse complement.
AGATTTGACCTGATATTCCTGGTGCTGGACCCGCAAGACGAGATCTTCGACCGGCGCCTCGCGCAGCATCTCGTCTCGCTCTACTACCAGGACGACGCCGAGCCGCAACAAGACGACGACGTCTTTGTAAGTTGGCCAAAATCAATCTTGTCAGGGTTGAAAAGGATCAAGATCTTTTTTAAAAAAAAAAACACAATCAGATTAATTTTATTTAAATCAGTTTTTTTTATTAATTTAATAGTCAGTTCGGTTATATATTAAAATTAAAAAAAAACCGTATTTTGGTTCAACAAGTTCTACTAAAATCAAAAATTTTAAAAACAGTACCTAGCGTTGATAAAAATAATGAGTGACCGGAGTTTAAGGGAGTCCCGGAACTGCTGGTAATTGCTCGCAGGGCGTTGCAATCGTGCGCGCCGCAGTCTGTCGGGGGAAGTACCCAGACAATTTTTGGCCGATAGAAAAAACAGTTGATTAAAATCACGATTTTAATCAAGTAATTTAAGTTATATGTTAATGTCAACCCTGCAGTTCTTGGGTGCCGTTCGTTTATTACGTCAGACTATTTTTGCTGGTTCTTGACTACTGCAAACCCACACCCTAACCCGACCTAAACCGAAGAGCATGTATGAAGAGATTGATGAATGTGCATGAATCGAAATCGATGTCAGGACCGTAGCAAGTGGAACAAAGTAGTCTCTGCCTACCCCTATGGAAAAGAGGCGTGAGGGTGTATGTTTGACTGCTGAAACTTATTTTTCAGGATATGAGTATAATGCGCGACTACATCGCGTTCGCCAAAGAGAACGTGCAGCCGACGCTGAGCGAGACCGCGCAGCAACGGCTCATCGACGCCTACGTCGACATGAGGTATGGATTTAATGACGTTTCTCTTTTTTTTTATATATATTTTATGGCCTGGATACTAGCCCCCTTATTCATAAACGCACTATAGGCCTCTGCTAAGTTAGTAATCGTTTGTCCTTATCTGTGAAAGGTAAATGTCAAAGTGACAGATAAGGACAAACGATTACTAAGTTAACAGAGGCCTATAGTGCGTTTATGAATAAGGGGGTAAGTCCTTTAAGCGAATACTTTTGGAAGAAAAATACAGATTATAGTGGATGTTGATCGGCAACTCCACCTTACTCAGAACTATCGCTATTTATAGCTTGACAACTGTCTATTTGGCCCTGAGATAGTTACAAACGACTCACTTACGGCAATAATGTGCATAGGTATGTATATACAGGTGTAGTGCATAGTGCATAATGATTTTCCATGACATTTCGTTAGATTTTATCAGATTTTCAACTTTAGTGACATGTTATTAAAGTCGCGTATACGTATGCGTATGCGTTTTATAAATAGAACCTTAGTCGTTAAAGTTGAAAACCGCATGGGATTCCACGAAATGTCCTGAAAAATAATTTCGCACTACATCTGTAGCACTAGCTATAGGTACATTGTCAGTACGGATTATTATGAAGGACCAATTTTAATAAATTAATATTGTGTAAGTATGTATTCTATGCAATCCTCCATCCTTTTGTTGATAGAAATATTTTATTGTATTCAGATTATTTTTTCCTGTGAATCTTTTTCGGCATTAATCGTTTATAATTTATTTCATGTATATTAAGTAGGCATTGGATTTATTGACATTTATATTTACATCGGTCTCTAGTATGAGACTAATTTATGACTCATCATCATAGTGTCTTAATTTTTTTTTTTTTTAGACGCGTAGGCAGCGGCCGCGGGCAGATAACTGCGTACCCCAGACAGCTGGAGTCTCTGATCCGGCTGGCGGAGGCGCATGCGCGCGTGCGCCTGTCGCCCGTCGTCGAGGTCGTGGACGTGGACGAGGCTTCCAGGTGAGCTGCTGCCGCAACAACGCGTGTGAGGGGCCCGGCGGGCCACCGGCCACAGCCATAAACGCCGCCACGAGAAACTAGCGTAGCTAGGGGAACTGGGCTGAATGATCGCCGAAGAGGATCGACAGCCCGCCTGACACAGTTAGGTGTCCCCACCCAACATTATCATGCCTTCTCCTTCATGCAGAGCGTCGTAGTTTCGAACCCGGGCTTGCACGTCTGAGTTTTTAACTAATGAACGAAGTAACGTTGGAAATTTACCAAAGACATCTATTTAAAGAGAAAAATGTTTTAATTATAGCAACGACATCTAATTGTTTAAATTTTAATGATAAATTCTTCTTTTTTTATAATAATTTTGACATTTAACTAGGACTAATTTATTTTGTTTCATTTTGTTGTATTTTTATTGCATTGTAATTTTAATTTTGATGTCCATCCAAAATGTGTGTACACCTGAAATAGTAGAGTTCAGTGTAAAAACATTTTTGTATGTACAACTGTATCTGTATCTGTAACCTGAATTCCACACACAATAAATGATTATGAAATAGAACATCATGAGGAAACTTGCACCAACCTCAATAATGTGTGTGAAGGTCTTAATCCGCATTGGACACACATGTAACGATATAACTATTAGCCCAAGCCTTCTACCGAAGAGGAGGCAGGCGCCCAGCAGTGGGACCTGTAGGCTGAAGATGATGTATTTCCAGACTCCACCGAGAAGCGCTGAAGCAATCCGCGACCGACCCGGCGTCGGGGCGCATCGACGTGGGCATCCTGACGACGGGCCTGGGCGCGGCCGCGCGCCGCCGCCGCGCCGACCTGGTGCAGGCGCTGCGGACCATCGCGCAGCCCTACGCCAAGCCGCACACCATGACGCATGCCAAGCTACTCCAGGAGATCAATGCTACCTCGCAGATTGTAAGTATATAGATCGACCGCTTATGGCTCATCCAGAAATCATGTGATCATATTTGGCCTACTTTTGACCCCATTGGTGATATTTGGTAATTATAACGCTACCCCCTCCCCCATTCAAGATATGTGTCTTTTTCGGACTTAGTATGAATTGAGTTAGTGAATAAAAAAAACAGCAATAGGTATCTTGATTTTTACAGCAATATCTTATCCCCTGACTGCACGTCCTAGTTACACTGACGAGCGAAAATAACGGATCACTTTAAACAAAGTTCTATGAAAAGTAGTGTCCGACCGAAGTTTCGGTTTCGGCCAATTTCGGCCGAAGTTTCGGTTTCGGCCAGAATCCGGCCGAAACCTTCGGGTGGGGCGAAATCACTTCGCGGCTCTCGCATCGGGTGCGCTCGTCTTAATTCGGGCACGCTCGGCCGGGTAGGTATAGGTAATGCACAGGCGGCCGGCCCAGCTGGGACCAGCGACAGTAGTATGCATGCAGTTTTTTTTATTTTGTTTAATAAAAAAAGTAACTGTTCTAGAAATCCTAGCAATAACCTTTTCCTTACGATTTGTACAGTAATTTTGAATATTTTTGTGATATGATAAGTCTTCAAAAATTTCGGTTTCGGTTTCGGCCGAAATCAGAAAAAAACAGAATATTCGGTTTCGGCTAAAAATCGTGTTTCGGTCGGACACTAATGAAAAGCGACCCGTTATTTTTGCTCGTGAGTGTAGACTATCGTACAGACAGCGACGGTCTTTTGATTTAATACATGATTATTTGTTTTTTCTTCTCAGACGGTGACACGTGAGCAACTAGACGAAGCGCTGCGCGATCTGCAGGATGAAGGAAAGGCCACCATAGTCTCCCACACACATTTACGGTTCTGCTAACGTTACATACTTGCTACGCACCAACTTCTGCCTATTATGTGAAAGTACAACAAACAAGTGAAAGTAAAACAGTAAAATGTATAATGCTAGTGAGAATAACTAATCATGTGACGCAACGAGTGAAAATAGATACGTTAAATTCGCCTGGAGCGATATCACATATCACGGTTTGCGTCATTAGTGGCCGTGTAGTCGCTTACGTAGTAATAAGTCTTGGTAACTAGGTATTGAAAAGATTTAGCCCGTTATTAAACCATTCTTAACCCTTTATAAGGCCCCATTTATTGGAGCATACTACCACAGATTCAAAAGCAGCTATCGAATGCATACCTGACAAAGGATATTTTCAAAGCTAGTCGTGTTTTCAATAATTACAATTGTGACGTATATTGAAACCAATAAGGTTGAAATTAAAACACTGCCTTATAAAGGGTTAAGCTTGTTAATGATAGTGATGTACATTTTGGCTGCAGCCCCAGGAACCCTTTATCAGCTCCGAGATACAAGTACAGTCTTTGACTTCTGTACAGTCATAGAACAAAGTAGTTAAATCTTTATGCGAATATGGATAAGTATTTTATTTGTAAAACGGATAAGTGTTAATCTGTTATCAGTTTTGCAAACTTTTGAGGATAGCAAGTGTTTTTGTTTTCAAGTAATAGAATTGTCGAGAAGACTTAAAGTGCCTAACCCACGCCTAATCAGGACCAATAGAAGCAAGTTAAGACAGCTCTGTATTTGTTGGGTGGATTTTTGACGTTGTAATTTGTGTGCAATACGTATAGCATGGCACACAAATTACAACGTCAAAAATCCACCCTGTTCCATATTATTAAGTTATGTAATTGTTTGTGTACGTTAAACTTATTAATAAAATCATTATTTTAATAAATGGGTAATTTTCTTGCCATATTTTGGGTAACAATAGCACAAAATAAAAAAACTATTTAATTATTAATAAATTATCTGTATTTACATAAAATTCAAACCGCGTATCAAAAAAGCCAGCGGCCAAATAACATTTCAGAACAACAACGAATACTATGCTCTCTATGAAACACTTTGTCAAAAGAACTTGTGCATTTCCAAACATAAAAAAATCCACACTTCATTCTGAATAACCGACGTCAACGATATTGCACGAACTTTCTTAAAGCTTTATATTTTTATTTTAACAAGTATGGAAGGATATATTTAATTCTTGCAGTAATAGGAATGGCTATAGAATGAGGTAACATTAAATAGACTAACTACTTTAGTGGCAATCCACAGAAAGGCCGGCTCAGCCTGACTTTGTCCACGTTCCTTTTGTCACATCCCAATGTCGTCCAATTCTTAAATTGTCAACGTTATCATAGCCAGAATCTTGCCTTGTTTTGTGACAAGTTGAGAAGATGGCATTAAATTTATTTATTGTTACGTTGTGGACTAGTTAAAAGTGACAAAAAATAAATGTACGTAGTCATCCTTAGCCGAACGAATCTTTGCTTCAAACGCTCGCATCATAAATTATGCCCAAAGAGGAGCATGGTTTGCATACAACTAGGATATTATGTAGCCTATGAAGCGATCATTCGAGCGAGAGTGAAAGAAAAGAATGTATATCCCAGAAAGAGACAACTTATTTGACTACTATTTGACATTATTCCTATAGCAATAAGACAGTAAAGGTGCATTTGCTATATGATTTTATCACAATTCAAAGGGTGGGAGTTCCATGTAACTATACATATAAGAGGAAAGGTTATATATATACTACAGAGCCCTTTTTAAAAAGCTACAAGTTACAATTTACAAGCGGAAGTCTCTTTCTGACCCTATGTGTTAGATAGAGACTTCCGCTTGTAAATAGGGCCCTGATCGAAAACTTCTCGGACATGCGTAATATGGCAACGAATTATATATAGTACTACCCGTAACCTGTGAATGATACAACTTATAAAAAAATAATAGGCAACTGGTTTTCTGACGAACTCGATTTAATTGCAGTGCCCGTCCATAAAGATTACACATCGTCTTCTCGGCTAATTTCGGCTCCGTAGAGCGTTGTCTCGCTCTGACTTACGCAACGCCAATTGTCTCTTTTCAAAGACCGAAGTGCAATCTTTATGGAAGGAAGCTTTCGGTGGTAATTTAGAGTTCATTTTTCTGTCACTGTATCTCCGTCGTTTACGTAAAATATTGGCCATTATTAGTTTACACAAATACGCGATAATCTTTGAAAGCTGCTCACATTACAAACTGTCACCATTTAACTCAAAAAAAGGTGGGAGCAATAAATTAATACGAAACAATAGCATAATACGACTCAAAAAGGATAATTTTAAAAAAATCAACCTTATTATAAGTCAGTTTACGATAAAGTAATATACGTGTGATTGGAACAAAACCATCAACCTCCAGGCTTATCACGACCGCTCAGGTACGATTCCTGTATTAAAAATCCAAGTACATTTTTCACAACGACTTTTGGCAGCGATTTCGTCGTAATCGCCCGCAACATTACTAGTTCTTTAAATGCCCTATATCATTGGGCCTTAACGAATAGAAATTTTCAAAAGCACCGCAAAAAGTCGCTCTACGAGTACCTATGATGTAAGGTGCTAACGCATTCGCTGCTCGGGGCATTAAGAGACAAAAACGCCCAAGGATGTGAAACCACGGGGTCTACTACAAAATTAGAATTTTGTATCGTGTCCCACTCACTCACCCATTAAACATTATCAGTATGAGCGAAACTGCACGATTTTAGGAGTAATAAGACTGTCATGCACCGGGTAAGTACCTACAATTGCGTGCAGTAAATGTGTTAATTCAGGAATCATTGCTCATTGCTGTCTCACTCACAGATCTAAGGAGACATGCGCGTGCGCCCGGCGTAACTAGTTTTCTGTCGGCAGTGACGTTACTATATCTATTATTATTATATTAAAACCAACATGCAAATAACACACCAGTGAATCACCGGCAACAGCCTCTAACATTAGATGAAAAGTGTATTCAAATAGTATTAATTTTGAATAAGGCAACTCCTATACAGTTATTTAATCATTCATAATTCTTTAAAGATTTGGTCAAGAATTTTATATTCCGTAGCGAGTACACGATGAATCGGCCTCACAAAATTAATCTAGTGTGAAAAGGCCTCCTAATTTCCATTATCTTCTATAGTAGTTAGCAAGTTAGCCGTCACAAATCGGTAAAGACCAGGCACAATATATACGCTATCCATACACCGAGGGCGCTCTTTGATGGAAGCTAAACTCACGCTAAAAAAACTTTTGATCAATGCATCATTTCACAAACTCGTTATATGACACACCTTTATTATCAGCCAATTCGTAAATGTAAAAAAAAAATCGTAAAACTATTCGCGTGACAGTTTAGCTTGGATTTATAACGTAGTAATGCTAAAGGTTTGTCAAAATTACGAATCCGTGCTATGCATTTGTAAAAAGTTCTTCAGCAAATGATAATGCATCCTTTTTGATCTATGAACTAAAGCGTGAGTGAGCTATCCCTATGGGTTCTCGTATACAGAATTTTTCTAGCACATGATCTTCGTGATTATTAGTAGAGTCATCAAACCCAATGTGCATCGTAACCCTCTCTCCTACAACTTTTAAGAACTGTAAATATAACACAGCCTCACTCGCAAACAAAAGGCGCTATGGACGTTTGTAACAGACTTCCCTAAGCCTATCGCAAGAAATCACAGCAGGAACTGTCACTGGGCTTTAAACTGTAATAAAGGTTCGTTGACCCTTTAAATAGGTGCCTTACAAGTCAATGAATTCTTGCAATAGAGCCTTGTGTCAGCTTTCACGCTAGTATACTTAATTCATTATTATAACAATTTCGTAACTGGGATTCAGTTTTAAACCTTGTGTCTGCCATTTAATATAGTTCAGACGTCCTACATAATACTCGTATGAAAACTGACACGAAGCGATTAACATGAAGACTGGTTCTCACTTAACAAAGATGCTAGAGTTACAATCATCAAGAGGCAGGCGTTTTAGTGTCATTTCGCTCGGGGGTGCCCTCTCGCTCGTCCGGTTGGTCGCCGCTTCGCTCTTCGCCTTTCTCCCCGCTTCGCTCGGCGGTTGGCTCGGCGCTGTGCTCGCCGGCCGAGCGCAAGGCGAGGCGGTCGTTGGCGTCGCCGCGCGCGCAAGCTTCCAACACGTACTTGTTGAACAAGTCTGGTTTGTCAAGATACACGTGGTGGCCGGCTCCGTTTATAACCTACGATAAACGAAACATATTCTTGAAAAAAACTTTCTCATTGGTATGACAGATGTTTTTATAGAATATAATGTTTTAAGCTTCCGCGATTTTCAGTCATATTTATTTAAAGTATTTCGGGACTTAACCGCGCGCATAGTAGCGCGCGGTAGTTCGAAAAACTCGCGCTTCTAAACAAAAATGATACCCTACATGGCACTCTGCTCGTGACCACGGCCACTGCATCGTGGCCGAAACGTCGAGGCAATTAATAGAAATTTTTACGCGGTTAAGTCCCGAAATACTTTAAATAAATATGCGTTTTTATATAGAGTTTTAAAGAGCTGCGGCAGTGACCTGGCTGAAGGTGTTCTCGTGGCTCCGCCGCTGCTCGGCGATGGTGGCGGCGGCGTTGTTGTCCACCCAGGAGCGCGAGCCGTACAGCACGGTCACCGGCAGCGTCGGCTCCAGCTGGCCCATGCGCGGCGCCATCGGGTTCTTCGCCCACCCGAAACCGTGCATCAGGGAGTGGAAGGCGCTCTCGCCGCTTGAATAATTTATTATTAGTTTAGTTGTAGTATATGTATACATCACTACATAGTATAAAACAAAGTCGCTTTCTCTGTCCCTATGTCCCTATGTATGCTTAAATCTTTAAAACTACGCAACGGATTTTGATGCGGTTTTTTTTAATAGATAGAATGAATCAAGAGGAAGGTTTATAATGTATAATATACCATGCGAAGCCGGGGCGGGTCGCTAGTATACAATATAAGCAACCCAAAAATTAATAAATTTGCATGCTATGCTAGTATGATAAAATTGTACAAATAGCAGAATAAAACTGGTACGGGGCGAAGCCGCGGGTAACAGCTAGTAATAGGTATATAAAATGTTTACTCTTCTAAGTCTTGTACGAGTACTATCTGAATCTAGTTTCCGCGCCATTTGTCTTTCTCTGGACTATTTACTGAGTCAGTGGATGCGATTCTACGTGCCCATCGTCTAAATAGCCTAAAACTAAATTTTCTAATTCAAAAATTTGCGTTGTCATTTGATTAGGACAGCCGCATACAATAGCAAAGGGATTTAGCGACGCCTAAATAAAATTAGGAATTTTAGCGGCCGCTGTAGAATCGGGTCCAGCAGATGCTCGAATTTACGTAAGAAAAAAATAAGAATAATCTTCGGCGAAAATTCTAATTCATCGCCGACAATTCATTCTCTAAATCATTTGTACACTGCCCTTATCAAAATACGCATAACCGACCAACTCACCTCGGCGTCTGCGCGTTGCACTGGTGTATATAATCAGGTATAACCGTCTCGGCGTCGGAGACGTAGTTGACGTACTTCCGGGAGAGGTCGGGGCGGGTCTTGCTGACGAGCCACTTGCCGGCCGGGCCCGCGACGCGCACCGCCCACAGCGGGTTCAGCGGGGACACCGCCGTGGCCACCGCGCGGACCCAGAACGGTATCTGGTACTTCTCGTACACGTTCGCTGGCTTCTCCACCATGCCCCACGGGTCGGCGAGGATAAGGTGACGTACTCTGTACAAAGTCAGGTATTTATAAAAATAACTAGCTGTTGCCAGCGACTTCGTCTGCAAATAATTCGTTTATCGCTATCCCGCGGGAACTGCGCAATTTTCCGGGATAAAAAGTAGCCTATGTGTTATTCCAGACTTTTCTCTATCTAAGTGCCGAATTTCATCCAGATCCGTTAATCCGTTGAGGCGTGATTGAGTAACAAACAAACATCCATCCATCCATCCATCCATACTTTCGCATTTATAATATTAGTTAGATAATAATAAATATTAGGGAACAATTAACACAAACTGACGTAGTCCCAAAGTAAGCGCTAGTAAGGCTTGTATTATGGGTACTAGACAATGATATACATACTTATATAGAGATATACATACTTAAATAGATAGAAACAACCATGACTCGCGAGCAAATATTCGTGCTCATCACACAAATATATGCCCTTACTAGGATTCGAACCCAGGACGCTTGCTTCGCAGGCAGGGTCACTACCAATTAAGGCTTGTACACGCGCTAAAGTCCTTGAGCGTATGGGCGGAGCTTGGGCGGAGCTTCAGCCTCTCGCCCCCGCGACCCGCTCCATTAAAACGAGAGCGCGAAACAGTCTTACAGAGTAAAATTACAGACGCGTCATCGCGCCGCGCATCGTTACCAATGCAAGGGTGGAAGTGGACGGGTCGCATCGCATGATTATCGTTGTCATAAAGTGATATTTATCATTAAGTATATTATTGAAACGTGATATCCTTACTTAATATTATACATGCGAAAGTAACGCTCTGTCTGTCTATCTGTCTGTTACGCTTACATGCCTAAACCACTGAACCGATATTAATGAAATTTGGTAAGGTGGTAATTTTAGTCCCGACCCGAGGAAGGACAGGATAGTTTTTATCCCGGAAAATCTCATAGTTCCCGCGGGATAGCAGCGTAGACGGAGTCGCGGGCTACAGCTATTTGTCATAATTGATTAAGTTTAAAAATGATATTCCCAATATACCATTACCTACTTTTGAAAATATTTATTTTTCTACACATAGCAAAATCCGAAGGGTCCGAGTGGTCCTCAAGCAAGAATCCGTTGTCAAAAGTTTAAAAAGTAGCCGCCATTTTGAAAATTTTAGTTTTTAGACCGATTGCGTTCAAAATCGATACCTGAGGATCCGAGTGATCCCCAAGCCTGAATCCGTTGTTAAAATTTGAAAAAATGGCAGCCATTTTGAAATCTTCAGTTTGTGGGCAGATTGTTTTCAAAATCGCTGATCGCCCGAGTGGTCCCCAAGCATGAATCCGTTTTCAAAAATTGAAAAAGTGGCCGCCATTTTGAAATCTTTAGGTTGTGGACCGATTGTTTTCTAAATCGATATCTGAGGATCCGAAAGGTCCCCAAGCATGAATCCGTTATCAAAAATTAAAAAAGTGGCCGCCATCTTGAAATCTTGTTTGTGGGCAGATTGTTTTCAAAATCGATATCTGATCGCCCGAGTGGTCCCCAAGCATGAATCCGTTTTCAAAAATTGAAAAAGTGGCCGCCATTTTGAAATCTCTAGGTTGTGGACCGATTGTTTTCTAAATCGATATCTGAGAATCCGAGAGGTCCCCAAGCATGAATCCGTTAACAAAAATTGAAAAAGTGGCCGCCATCTTGAAATCTTTAGTTTTTGGGCAGATTGTTTTCAAAATCGATATCTGATGGCCCGAGTGGTCCCCAAGCATGAATCCGTTGTCAAAAATTGAAAAAGTGGCCGCCATTTTGAAATCTTTAGTTTGTGGACTGATTGTCTTCAAAATCGATATCTGAGGGTCCGAGTGGTCCCCAAACACGAAACCGTTATCAAAAATGGAAAAAGTGACCGCCATTTTGAAATCGTTAGTTTTTGGACTGATTGTCTTCAAAATCGATATCTGGGGGTCCGAGTGGTCCCCAAACACGAATCCGTTGTCAAAAATGGAAATAGCGGCCACAATTTTTAAATGTTTAGTTTTTCGACCGAGTGCTTTTAAAATCGATATCTGAGTAGTCTCCAAAGTTGAATTTGTTGTCAGAATATGATAAAATAGGCGTAAACTAGAGAATTTTCAGTTACGAGAGAGTAGAGAACGCCTAATTACACTTGACCGTTTTAGTAGAATCATATTTGGCATACCTACACACAACAGCTTACAAAAATTTCATCGCTATCGAGTCGATAATAGTAGTACCTACCTAACAGGAATTAGACATTTTAACATTTAAATCCGACTCACGCTTGACACTTTTTTGACAACTTTCTCAGCATACACACAGCCAGCTCACAATAATCTTCATTTATATTTCGGACAGACGCTTTCCCCTCTCTCTACTTAGTGTTTAGTGTGCGATAGACATATATCGTTAGTAACTTAGATTATGACTTTTGTCGAACGTCCCGAGACGCACACGTTTTTTTATTAATGCACATTTCATAGACAATATTTTTGCAATATGAACTTTTTAACGATAATCTTACTAATATTATAAATGCGAAAGTATGGATGGATGGATGGATGTTTGTTTCTTACTCGATCACGCCAAAACGGCCCAACGGATCTGGATGAAATTCGGCACATAGATAGAGAAAAGTCTGGAATAGCACATAGGCTACTTTTCATCCCGGAAAATTGCTTAACTTCCGCGGGATAGCGATAAACGAATTCTTTGCACACGAAGTCGCTGGCAACAGCTAGTCGATTTATATTGTGTGGTATTTATTGCCACTCACTATTCTATCACACCACATGCAACAAGCAAGTCTAGCATTTTTCTCCTGTAGTTGACAGAGTCCTGACTCTTGACATTAACTATAATCAGGAACCCCTATTTTTTCACTTGTAACCATTTTACTGCTCCATTTTTTATCAGAAAAAGATTACATTTTATAATCTTCGTCATAAAATAATGAGCAATAACTTTATTTTCTTACTTACTTAAATTTCTTAAAAAATTAGCTCGTTTTTAGTAATATTCCGGACAAGTTCCTACCGCTCCCCATTTTCGTCCATACGGTCAGTGGGTCAGTGCGGGACGAGGCGCGTTGCATGACGGACCTGTGTCAATTTTTCGCGGCGACCAAATAAAACTCCGTTTTTAAACATTTGTTGAATAATTTTGTAGCATAGAGTGGACAATCTGTTTCGTGATTTGTAAAGTAAACCAATAAACATTTACGTATAGTTTAGTTTTTGTGTGTATGCTAAATATTATTATTATTCTAATAAAACGGTCAAGTGTGATAAGCGTTCACTTTGCTAGATCTTCAGATGTCCATTTTGAAATCAATCTGCCCAAAAACCAAAGATTTTAAGATGACGCCCACTTTTTAAATTTTTGACTAGGGATTCATACTTGGGGACCACTCGGGCCATCAGATATCGATTTTGAAAACAAACTGCCCAATAACAAAATATTTCAAGATGGCGGCTACTTTTTCAATTTTTGATAACAGATTCATGCTTGGGGACCACTCAGATCCTCAGATATCGATTTTGACAACAATCGGCCCACAAACTAAAGATTTCAAAATGGCGGCCACTTTTTGAATTTTTGACAACGGATTCATGCTTGGGGAACACTTGGGCCATCAGATATCGATTTTAAAAACAATCTGCCCAAAACTAAAGATTTCAAGATGGCGGCCACTTTTTCAATTTTTGTTAACGGATTCATGCTTGGGGACCACTCGGATCGCCAGATATCGATTTTGAAATCAATCGGTCGATAAACTAAAAATTTCAAAATGGCGGCCACTTTTTGAATTTTTGACAACGGGTTCTTGCTTTGGGACTACTCGGATTCTCAGATATCGATTTTGAAAACAATCGGTCCACAACCTAAAGATTTCAAAATGGCGGCCACTTTTTCAATTTTTGACAACGGATTCATGCTTGGGGACCATTTGGGCCATCAGATATCGATTTTGAAAACAATCTGCCGAAAAACTAAAGATTTCAAGATGGCGGCCACTTTTTCAATTTTTGATAACGGATTCATGCTTGGAGACCTCTCGGATCCTCAGATATCGATTTTGAAAACAATCGGCCTACAAACTAAAGATTTCAAAATGGCGGCCATTTTTTCAATTTTTAACAACGGATTCATGTTTGGGGACCACTCGGATCCTCAGATATCGATTTTGAAAGCAATCGGTTGAAAAACTAAAATTTTCAAAATGGCGGCCACTTTTTAAACTTTTGACAACGGATTCATGCTTGAAGACCACTCGGACCCTTAGATATCGATTTTGAAGACAAACGGTCGAAGAACAATTATTCTGTACCTACCTTTTACGCAAAAAGAAGAAGAGAGAAAGCAAAGGTTAACTTTCACACTCAGAAACGCCAATTAACATAATTAAAGCACTATTTATTCCTTTGTATCTTTGGTTACGCAGTTATGATAAATTAAAACTTGAACTTGATCCGTTAAAACGGTAAAACAGTGTTGAATTTCCACCGTCAGTCAATACAACCGAGAGGACAATTACAGTTAAGTTTCACACTCAGAGACGACAATTAAGTTCTAACTAATCATAATTATTAACTGACGTCTCTGAGAACGGCACACGTTCAAGTTCTGCAACAATTTATAAATACGTTGCAACTCTAGGCAGCTACGACCTTTAACATGTTTATCGCTATCCCGCGGGAACTATGCAATTTTCCGGGATAAAAAGTAGCCTATGTTTTAATCTAGGGTACCAGCTATCTTCGTTCCAAATTTTATCCAAATCCGTCCAGTCGTTTGAGCGTGAAGAAGGAACAAACATACACACTCACTCATATCCTCACAAACTACCTACTTTACGAATCACGAAACGGATTGTCCACTCTGCGCAACAAAATTATTCCACAAATATTTAAAAACGGAGTTTTGTTTGGTCGCAGCGCAAATTGACACAGGTCCGTCATGCATCGCGCCTCGTCCCGCACTGACCGTATGGACGAAAATGGGGAGCGGTAGGAACTTGGGAGGGAATATTTGAGAAAACGAGGTAAATTTTTAAGATATTTGACAAAGTAGGAAAATAAAGTTATTGTTCATTATTTTATGAAGCAGATTATAAAATTTCATCTCTTTCTGATAAAAAATGGAGCAGTAAAATGGTTACAAGTGAAAAAATAGGGGTGACTTTAGATTGCTTTTTCTCTGCTTTCTTTCACTAAAATGGATTTCTACCAAAACTATGTTACTTCTCATATCTTCCAGATTAGGGTATATTTTTTCCGACGTATAAATTGTTACGTTATAATGTATAAAATGGTTACAAAACAACTCATTTTCACGAAAATTTCAAAGGTCGAGCCTTAACCCAACCACGTCATCAAAAATCGTCGTCGTTATATACTTTATTTTTTAGCATTAGAAATAAGGTAAACAAACAGTCTCACATGGCTTAATTGAAAAACGCTTTATAATTATCGGTAACTGGAACACATAATCGTTACGAAACACATGACAATATTCCGAACTGTCTCAGACTTATTTCTTTCTTTTATTGGTTGTCTGGTAGAGATCGCTATTAAGCGATAATACCGCCTATTGTCTACCTTGTTCTTTGTTTCTGTATTGTCTTATACTGATTTGTAGTGTTCAATAAAGAATATTAGACAGTATTGTATTGTATTATAGCTCCATTTGTCGACGCATAGCTAAACAAGGGCCTTACCATAAAATGACAAGGATATGACAGCGAGCGAGCCTAAACTGAATCTGAATTGAATCGCATTAATACGTCAAAGTCGGTGGAGCGAGGATCTCCGCAAGGCGGCTGGCAAGAGCTGGATGAGAGTGGCCGAGGCTCGTGCCGTGGCGTGCCATGGGAGAGGCCTATGTCCAGCAGTGGACGAGCATAGCATAGGCTGATGATGATGATGAACACGTCATGGTAACCCCCATGTTACCTGTCGGGGTACTTGAGCGCGTAGGCCGCCGCGATGTAGCCCCCGAGGCTGTGCCCCAGCAGTATGAACTCGCGCAGGTTGACCTCGCGCCGCCACTCCTCCACCGACTCCACCCACTGCGCTTCCACCTTCTCCGCGTCACTCGCGAACTTGGGACGCGAACTGCGCCCGAATCCTGAAAGACGACGCCATTTTTAATAAACTTCAAAACAATCTTGACAATAGGCCCGCGGACGTCTAACTTGGGGCCCGTGAATGTTTTGTCCCTACTAATATTATAAATGTGAAAGCATAAACACAAACGGCTGTGTACGGCGCAACACAAAAAGATACTTTCTCCCCTTGTAATATGGTTCATTTTAGTAAATACAAATTTTCAGACCACTCAGTCCCGTTTATGTATTACGTACATGTGTGAAAGTAACTCTGTCCTTTTCACGCTTAAACCGCTGAACCGAAGTTGAAATTTGGTGTACAAATATCTTCAGTTCCGGGGAACGACATAAAATAGTTTTTATCCCAACACCACAGTTCCCACGGGATAACGATAAGTGAATTCTGCGCAGCCGGAGTCGCGGGCAACCGCTAGCAAGTTATAAATATATACGTATATTGGGCTGCAAGGTTGGGCCCTTAGTTTATTTTATCACCTTGTGGCCCTTGCCTGCCAAAAGGTTGTCGACCGCTGCTCTTAATGACTTAGAATATACTTAAGTGTTTCATTATATGCGCATATATATGCGGAAATTAAAATTCTGCCAAACAGTTATAAATATTAGATAAAAAGTAGCAAGGACGTGCAATATCAAATTGATAAGAGTCCATGCTTTATAGAAAAAGTAACCGATTAAGTGATAAGGCTTTTCAATAAAGACAGTTGTAGTTAATGGTTGGTCGTTGTAAATGACCACTTCTAAACCGGTATGAAAATGAAAACCGCATAGTTAAAGTCTACCACTGATACTACAATATACTAATACAACTACAATATACTAAAGTCTACCAATATACCAAAGCACCATAGAAAATCGGTTCAGTAATAACTCTATTTTTATTTGCAGCATGTGTTAATAACTGTTTAAATGGTGCTACTAGGTATACTACTTCAAGTTTCTAGTATCGAAAATCCACGCACACAGTCGCCACCGACATTTTTTGACACTTGATACTTGAAGTAGAGTAGGAGCGGTAAAATAAAATAATCCACGAGCAACTGACCAGTGACGTAACTACTACGTCTCAGGCCCATAGCCCATCAGATGTAATTCCTCAATATAAAGAAGTGCATCATCTTCTGTGCTAGGCCCAGCCCGGGGCCACGCAGAGCTAAGCCCGTGGCACTGTGCCAGCCCTGCCACCCTATAATTACGCCACAGCAACAGACCCAAGAGTTGGGGGAGAAAAGTTCTCGAGTGGCGTCCACGAACCGGAAGATGCAGTGTTGGCAGGCCTCCCACTAGGTGGACCGACATCGTGAAAGTTGCAGGAAACCGGTGGATGCAGGTGGCGAGTCGTTCATTATGGTGTGCTAAGGGGGAGGCCTTTGTTCAACAGTGGACGTCTTCGGGCTGATGATGAACAGACCTAAGAGATCGATGGCGTAGACCGGCCGGGTGGCTGCGAGCGCGTCAAGGTTGGGGCACCAGAGCGCGACGCCAGCTCCCATGCCGTGCAGCAGCACCAGCGGCGTCGCCGGCGCCTCCTCGTTCAGCGATATCGTCCATATCTTGTCGCTCACACCCACCACCGAGCCGATGTCCACGTAGAAACGCTTGTAGGCCGTCTTCAAGCCTGAGTGAGAAACAAGTTCACTTCAGCACGTCTACCACGAGAACGCACAAGTCTCGTCGTGCGCGAGATAGATTGCCCGTCTTTTTCTTACTGTTCGTTGTAGAAAGAGAAGGGTAGTCTAACTCACGCGCGACGCGACTCTTGGGCGCTGTCGTGCTAGCCGGGCAGTGGTGGGTTTCCACTATGATGTTTATCATTTTTATAAGCATTTTATTAAGTTGCAATATGGTAGCTAGCTTGTGTGTTAGGGTTATAATCTTGCAAGTAAAGTTCGATCCACTTCGGTCAGATTGACTGGAAATCTAGTATGGATATGTAAATTGGATGGTACCTAATTGATCTGATAATAAAATAAGGAACGTCACCGCGGAAGGCAACTCGTCAATGGTTGGGCAGATTGTTTTGCGATACATATTATGTAGGATAGATGAAAATATTGACAATGCAAGTAAAATCAGCAAAAAAACTCGCATCAAATGATTTTTTGACAGTATTTTATGAAACGTATTATGAATGTATTTATTTAATTTATTTATCAATATAACAAACAGCCCGTAATATGCGTCCTTTGTCAAATAGTACAGATGAATTGATTAGATTACGTTACGTATGCATATTATCATTCATTATTGAAGTCGTTCTCACAACCGTATTAACTTAAAGTATGATGACTGATAAGCTCAAAATAGATAAATGTAATTCTCTCTCGCTCTAATATTAGAATAGCTCAAGCTGAGAGGCTACTCCGAATCCTAAATTCGAAGTGTGTATCATGCCGTCCCTCTCACCGTCCTATTTGACTACTGGTGTGAGCGGAACGGTACGAAACAAACTTCGCTATCCCTCAGAATCTGCCAGAAAGTCACTAATGCCCAGGGTGCACCAGACAAAGCACTGCTCTTCCCTCCGGAAGGACTCAAAGACGAACCGCAATTCTTTTACACATGTGGAGTCAACCCGACTCGCACCCCAATAAACACTTCGTAGTGGGCAAGTTTTCCAAGTTTACCCGACGATAAATCATATTTCACTACATCTGTACTAATACCAAAATTATACAAAAAACCTGTCAAAGTTCTCTAGCTAAGTACACATGTTCTAATAAAACGTTAAAATTAACTGCTTTGCGTCAACTCGACAGTCAAGTCTGGTTTAATTATATTGTGCTCGTCAGTCCCGACCGTTTCTGCTACATCACGTTTAGCTGACATAAAAGCATGTTTTATCGTCTCGTTCAGTTTTGCCTCGTTAACAGCTCACCATGATTTGCAAAAACGTAAGAGCTAATGACTGATCTGCTTCCAAGTTTTGAACTGACAAAACTGCTTATTGCACAATTTGATGTATTATTTTCGCATGTTGTATATTCCGTTAGAAGAAAATATACAGTGGATTATTGCCGTATCATAAGATCATAACTGGATCCGTTCTCACTTAGTAGATAATATACGGGAGTCATGTACCTAGTCAACTGGTCAACGCAGGACCAGCGATATCAGACTCCTGGCCCAATGTCTGCCAGCAAAAGGGGCCAATTTATGACTGTCGCCAAGCGAAGCGATAATCTTGCAGGAGTTTCTTTTAGATAATCACACCCTCACCAGACACGAAATGTTTGAAGTATCTACCTACCCAAGTTAGTTAGTTATACCAATAAAACTTACACGATAATATCTTCTTCTCAACGTGACGCAGCATCGCGTCAGAAGTCCGAGTCCAGCTGAACCACCCGCCTGACCAACTAGAACATACAATCCAACATTTCATACATGCATAACTGACTACCGTACCCAGAAACATTAAGTTATGCCTGCTCTACTCTACGTAGCATGAGAAGTGGCAAGGAAAAGAGGCAGAGTATGAGTACGTCTCTACTTATTTTCATTGCTAGTTCCCGCCCGGCCACGTAATCTTCTACGAAACCGAACCGAACCGCGCTGAATGGTTAATGTTTCTTAAATGTCTCTAGGTACGGTAGGCAATAACTTTTAAAGTGCTAAACTAAGTAAATTAACACTTAATTAGGGCGCAAAATAATTTTAAAATGGTTTAGTTTCGGGGATAGAGTTACCAGCAAACTGAGTGACTGAATGAAGAAAAAATCGAAAAAAAAAAAGATAATCAACACTACTGGGGACTTGCTCAGCAGAACTTGTAAAATAAAGACTCTAATGCGTTCATGACGTCTCATTGTCTTTCAATTTTTTTGTATAGGTGGTATATAGGACAAGCCTTCGAATAGTGACTCGTCTTTACCTCTTCACTACATCAGGATCAGGTCACGGCTGATCGCGCTTTGATTACGTTTATTTATATCACAGACTATAGTATACTCCAAGCAATGGAAATAGCTCCAACTAACTAGTAAAGTACTTAAATCAAGGTCAGTCATTATACTAAACAGCTTGCCAATACCTCGACCCATTTTACTCCAGCAGCAGTGGCTTCCCATTGTGTGTCTTTACGAATTTATCCTCGCCTAAAATGCGTTATACTCATATCTCTAAGAACCCGAATAGATTGTTTATTCAATATAGACATGTAAGTACTTGAATCTTTTTGTCTCAACACCTAGTCTTACGGCTGGGCAGTTTGAATCTTTTATCTGACTCTAATCTGGACGTAGGTAATAATGAGATATGAAATGGATGCAACATTACTTAAAAAGTGTGAAATAAAAGTCCGAAGACATATCCGACATATTTGGTACACATTCATCTAACAAAGGTGCGTAGCGTAGGTAGATCCATAAAGTCATACACCGTGTGAAGCAAGCCTAACGACCCGGCCACAACTACTCCCGATTTCGCCGACCATCGCTCGGCAGCAACGCTCCCCAGACATTGATAAATTGACAAAACACGCAATGGAAAATATCACGTAGCGCCGCAGGACGCGCGCGTAGTTGTGGCCGTGACGTTTAGATGAGGAAGGAACGCTGACGGGGCTATAAAAATGCATCGTATTGTGCAGGCACTAAAGTCCCTTCCTCGTACACTACACTCGTTAGTTAATTGGCGGGGTTAGGGGCTACGTTCAGAACAAGATAAGTGGATTTTGACACAAAGCGTGTTGGTTGGTATATGTACACGGCATATGCACGGTACATTCTGTTAGTGGTTATTGGGACTATTGAGTAATGGAGCGTAAAATTTTAGGTTGATTATAGCAGTGCGGAAAGCACAGACAAAAATATATGTACTTACACGTAAACATAAATAATGTAAAAAGTACCTACTGTAACTTTTTTTGCTCACCAGTGTCAAATGCAAAATTATTGAGTTAACATAATATTTTATTAATCATTTGACTTTTTGCCTTATCCTTCAAAGTGAATCACTGATTAAAGTTCATAAATGCGATAGAGTCTATCGGATAGACATACCGTGTTGTTTTTACTAGAACTTTACGTATTAATTCTTATTCACAAATATTGTTACGATGCTATGACTAGCGAATGGCACAAAGGTCAAGCATTTATTGACAAAGACATCAAAAAACCATTCATGACTTTAAATTCACAACAAAAATGTTTTATCAAATTAGGAAACCTTGAAATTAATTCTTGTCATTATTTTGCGTAAATGATTTGGTAGGTAAATAAATACTGTAGCAAATTCAAAACACATATCAAGGTCAAAGCTATTATGTAGCTTAATGACGTAGTTTTTGTTTCAATTAAATGTGTCGACAATGTCAACTACACTAACGATTTTCTAAGACTTACAGCCTTGAACTACAGCTCGAGATTTAGGCTCCTGATTGTAGTTAACAGCTACCTAATTAGGGCGCCAAAGTCACGAAAATTACTAAAATTTCAACTAAGAAAAGGCGTTTATATTATACCTATAACCACTTCAAAAATTTGCCAAGTCTGATGTAGTCGATACAAAGTAAGATGCATCTATAAATAAACAAAATACTTGAGCATAAGCCAGTGACTAGCTACATAGAATATTAAAATACTATTTCAATAAAATATGAAGCAAAGCTAAAAAAGACAAGCTGGGTGTAGTTATAGTTATAGTTAGGTGTAGCAAATGAAATATAAAAGACACCAACTGGAGTATGGTACAAATCTTACTTCCAAAATATAGACAAAATACTTCCAATCCATGTCCTGCTTACTACACTGAAATACAGAAATATTAGAATTAGATGCCTTTAGAGCCTCAAGTTCCATACATATTTGTAAATAGCATTAAACTAAATGAAGCCACATCCAGCATCATTTAAATTCAATTGCAAAAAACAAAGTGCTCAGTAATTCACAAAAATAATTACCACTATACTTCATTTAATTTAGAATGAGAAACTACAAAAGCATTATATTGCGTCTGGTCAACTATTTCTTACCTAGCAAATAGTACAGTGCAATAGTTTGGCAGCCGCAAAATAAAATTGTTTTAATGTATGTATGTATGTATGTATAACTCTTTATTGTACATAAAACACATGAAAAAGGTAAATACAGGACAATACAAATGTACAAAGGCGAACTTATCCCTACAAGGGATTTCTTCCAGTTGACCTTAGAACGATTGACAGGACACAGGTCACTTTATTTGTGTGTCATCAATTGTTACTCTAGTACAAATTGTTAAGAGATTACAGTTCACAAACCGCAATATAATGTTGTTGTGGTTTCTCATCCTAAATTAAATGAAGTATATGAACACTCATTTTACTCTGCACTCCCAAAACTTTTGGGATTTTAAAAATAGTAACAGTTGAATAATACCTATAAAAAAAATACTGTCTCATATCATTATGAAAACAAACTGAATCACAAGTACATGACACAAAAGACAATTGGCATATTGTTATGAATAGAGGCTGATGTGATAACATACACATATTATCATAATTCATACGTCAAGAATATCCTGCTGGTATCCACAATAGGTGTGGAAATCATAGTCTAATAGACCCTGAGATTAATTTTAATGCGAAATTGTATAAAATTCTTTGGTGGTGACAATTTGATGCTAATGAATGTGTCAAGCTTCATTTAGTTTATTATATCGTTATCATCCACTATTGCAACAGTGGCAGGTACTGGCTCAATAATACATGAAATAATTAATAATACAAATGACATAGCAAAATAGTTTGTTTAGCAACAATTATCTATAATTTCCAAATATTATTCAAACTATCATGTGTAGTAAATTGTGTCCATATTGTTTCGAGTTGTAATATAAAACTTTTAGTTTGGATTGAGCAACTATAGTAGTGACAGGAAGTCTTAAACATCTTAGAATAGTAATAATTAAGGCAGAATTTTTCATATCAACCAACATATATTTTTCAAGCAATGTAAAATTCTGCACTATTTATGGGTTATTTTAATTGTACATATTAACTTAAAAAAGGTAGGAAAAATACTCTTCTCTTAATCAGGGTTGTAACAGTCTATTTGTTACTTCTGGTTTTTTTGAACTGCCAGTTTAATTGGTAATGTTATTATTAACATCAAACTGGAATAACTAACACAGACATGCATTTTGTCAACAATTTCATTTTTGAAACACCCCCTTTGTTCATGTAATTTGGTTGGTCATCAGAGCTCATAACATTTATCAAATTTTAAAGTAATTCAGATCATTAAGTTAATAAAATTTGATAACATAGTTTTTACATAAGGGAGTTCAAAATGTTTTGGTCACAAAGTTATGTCACACAATATAAATTCTAGACTATCAAGTAGCCAATGCAATAATCCAAAGCAAACATCCATGATCACACACAAACACAACACACAAGTAACTTGCTTGTCAGCCCCCATTGAAGGCTTAAAAATATCTGAAATGTGGACAGTGGTGTATCAGTGAGAAAATACAGAACATTTTCTTAGGTATAAGATGGTTGATATCAGTTGGTGTGGAAAATTAAAACAATTTAGATGTGATTGTGCAAATAATGGACTGTTATGATTGTGTTCCTTTAACTTTTAAGCAAGTATTAATAACATGATATTAATGTTATTATAAAGGATTTAATAACATAGGTTGCAGGAATAATAAACTGTGAATATGCTTAGAATCAATTTAAAAATCTAGAACATTACCTTAGTATGCAAATAATTACGCGAAAGATGAGTGGCATGACATACAGACTCCAAATTTTACATGATCGATGGATTCCGTACATAATCAGATGAATTTGAACTTAAGTGCGCAGCCTCGACACCTACAAAGCGAGAAATAAAAAGCGATGAAAGAACAGACAATTAAATAATGAATATGTGTCCGAAACCAAAATAAATGTGATGCTGTATAATAAATTGGTTGTGCAATATTATTAATAGTTAATCGTTGCAGAGAAAATGGATCAGTAATGTGCAAATTAGAAAACTTACGTGGTTTCGCTCGTAGTTAGATTCAGTTCACTACCCATTTGGCCGCTCCTTGTAATCTAGTCATAAACATTCCACTAAAAAAGCTTAAATTATGAATACTGCCGTGTTCATTTACTTCGATGCGCAAAATCAAATGACATAGTGAAAAAATCTGCGCTTTTCTTATGTAGCCGACTGTCAGATCGGTGCAGTAGTGTCAACTGTCAGTGTCAGTCACAGTGACGTTTGCGGCAATAAACTGTTTAAGACGCTACTTTAATCGCTGATGTACAAGCACAAAAAAATTATGCATTAAAATTTATTCAACGAAATCCAACAACAAAATTAAAATTATAGTGTTCAAACATTATTCGTCTATTTATTTGACTCACAACGTATATACCTAAAACTTGGTCTACAGTTTAACATGTACGTATGTATGTATTTAGGCACGGAAACATGCAGGTGTGTAACCATGACAATAAGACACATCTTTAAAATAAACAAAACACTGCTACTCTAGTGGAAATAAATATAAAAAAATGCAAATATCGAGCATCCAGCCAGTATTTAAGCTAGAATTAAATCACAAAGTGTCACCAAACATTGTAACTATCGCCAAGTATGATGGCACACACCCTTGTCTGACCGCATGTGCTGGTTTCGACAAGGTAGCTACAATTTTTGATTATTTATATACATTTTCTTATTTCTCATTGAAATTCATTAACGAAATAACGGACAGGCGAGTCTAATGTGATTCAATATTTCAAAATACCGGACATAGCGCTATTAAAGTTCTACTTAAGAGAGTCTTCACATTAGGTCGCAAAAAAACAGTACCAGTGCGACTGCAGAAGCAGTAGCAACAATGACGTTTCCTTATAGAAATCCATTATTGGAAAGCAGTACGTCACCCTAACCCAAAGAAATCGCGGTGCTGTAGTTATAATAAGAATGCCTGCTGCTTAATGTGAAGGCGGCCTAAAAGTTGAATACCTCTATGTATTTATTCTACAACAATAATTAACTCCTAATTATCTAGATAATAATCCATCACCCGCACGGCGGGGCGGTGAGCGGGCGCGCTCAGCGGTCTCACGCCCATGGCGAGGTATCGGAGCTGAACCTGAGCCAGGAGGTCGTGGCGCTGGCCGCCGGCCCGCTGCGCCCCGACGCTACCCGCGACATGCTGCTCATCGGGTCACCCTCGCAAATATTGGGTAAACAACAACGAGCAGAGCACGCTAGGTTTTGGTCCGCGATCAAAAGCACACTTTTAAAACCAAATTTTCAAAAGGAAAACGAGCAAGTCACATGTTTATACGTGAGTACCGACTTCCATGGACACCCGGAACACCAATGGATTGCAGATGCCAACCTAAAGAGCTAAAGCTAGAATACTCTATGTGCCAGTAACTTCACTGGTTGTCTTACACTCAACGCCGGAACACAGCATGGCAAGCACAGCTGCTTGGCGGCATACAACTTGCACAAGGTGATACCACATGCGTCCATTAGCCTTAATAGCCCATTTCCTTTTTCCCAGCTTACGACGTCCACGACAACTCCGACTTGTTCTTTAAGGAAGCTCAGGACGGGGTGAATGTTGTCGTGGTGGGTTCATTCGGAAAGCACGACACCCTGGCCTTGGTGGGCGGGAACAGCTCCGTCCAGGGCATCGACTGGCAGGGCAACGAGGTGTTCTGGACCGTCGTCAGTGGGAAAGTCTGTGCCATCATCACGTTTGACTTTGATAAAGATGGGGAGAACGAGGTAGGTGACTTGGGAGAGGAACATTTATTTACACGCTGCATTCGATACTTAATGCTTCCTAATTTATTTTCGGACGGAGTCGACATACCTACTATTTCGTTTGTTAATTTTCAAGTGCCTGAAATAAACATCTTAGCAAGAATTAAATTTGAAGTAAGTAATATTATTTAATACTGAACGCGAGCTATTTTTTCAGCTTCTACTGGGCTGTGAGGACTCCTACATTAGAGTATTGAAGAACAATCAGTTTAAGACAGAGATAGCTGAAACTGGTCCTGTGATTTGTCTGGCGGCCATAACCGAAGTCAGGTTCGCGTACGGACTCGCCAACGGCACCATTGGGATATATGAAGAGGGCATCAGGCTGTGGAGAGTTAAGGTAAGAAATGGCTCTACAGCTACTACTGTTACTCTTAAAATACATAAAAATTGCTTAGCTAAAGTGATCCCACTTTTTATGTACGATCATTAAAGAAATCGAGAAAAACACGGGAAGATAAATACTTGATCAACTTGGTCCTTCGAACAATTAAAGTAATGTATCAATGTAACTGCACAAATCTCTTCACCTCCCCTCTTCTGATACCTAAAATAGATTGATTTAGCGTACCTATACCTATTCAAGCTTTAGGTATACATTTACAAGTAGCTAGGCAGTCGGTCGGCTTCATAAGATCATGTCCAACAGCAAACCTCCCATGATCGTTAAACGTTAATTAGGTAGGCACTTACTTTCTCTAGTCGAAGAGCAACGCCATCTCTGTCCAACTGTCCGGCGACGCTCTAGCCTGCTGCTGGAGCAGCGGGCGCGTGGACTGGCGCGACCCGGGCTCCGGCCGCGTGCTGCGGCGCGTGCAGCTCCGCTCCGCCGCCGCAGCTATGCTGTACGCGGACTACCGCTCCATTGGCACGGCAGACCTCGTCTGCGTATCGGATAGGGGGGAAGGTAACGCACCACTTGTATCTAGATTTTAGGAAATTACGTAGAGAGAATCCAAACACTGAGATGGAAACATTTTTTTACGGTCATATCTACGCTTAACACTGATAAATTATGAACCTTGTTAAAAATTTGCCGTTTTCATGCCAGTTTTGGGCTACCCACCGTACCAAGAATCCGCCGGATTTTCAAGCAAGAGCCAGCCGTCGGAAGAAGACCGGGCAGCCATCGTGGAGCTGTTCAACCGCAAGCAGGCGTTGTCGCTGGAGCTGCAGCACTACGAGGCCAGCGCGAGCAGCGGGGCTGGCAGCCTGGAGCCCGCGGACCGGCCGGCCGCCATGCCGACCAACACGCGCCTGCATGTCGCCACTACTACCGAAGTCACTGATGTAAGGTTTGGCCTAAGGATTGGCCGTTTTTTTCGTTCGTCGGTTCAATTTAGTGAACAATAGTTAGTAAGCATGCCTTGTTGCCGTAAGTTGGTTAAAAAGTAAAAAAAAAATAGATAGTAAATTACCTAACAAAAAATAGATAAGAGGGTAGATTTTGTTTTATTTTTCTACTTAGCTAGTAGATTATGTCGTTGTTTTGTGCAGTTGTGCTCAGATTGGATAGTGTACTCAATAGGTGGCGCTTTGAAAGTGAACTCTACGAGTTTAAATCACTTTAGCGCCTTGTGGGGTGATCTGAGGGTACTTAATTGTGACATGAATAGTTGGGTCTGTGTGAAACATAAACAGTTATTTTGCCAGGGTTGTATAGACCTCGCGATATCGACTAATAACGAGACTGTGGTCCGCGCCGCGCTGGTCCTCGCCGAGGGAGTGTTCGCGACAGGAGAGACGCTGGCGCGGCACCCGCCGCCCGCGCAGCTGCGCTCGACGCTGCGCGTGCCGTTGCGCCCGCCGAGGGACGTGCCTGTCGATGTACACATAAAGGTACCTTCATCAACTTCCTCCTATCCGTGGGGGAAGTTGTATTTATGCATCCGCGTTGAAAAACTTCGTCGGCGCGATGTAGAACATTGTGACTTCTCTGGCGGTAGCTACTCGTGCGTCATAGCAGTTTATGTAGTCGATGTTGGTGCTAGAGTCGCTACTCATCCATTTGATTGCGATCCTGGGCTGATTCTCTAAATATACTCACCCAAAGTGCGCTGCGCTTGATGCCATCGTAAATTCACCCATTCACAGTCAGACAATAAATTAGTTAAAAATTCCTCGTCTTGTAGTCATGTATAGTGTGTGCAACCCATTAGATTAAAGATGGCACATCACAAATTGTTATATTTATTTTGTTTTCATGGTTTATGAAGTGACTAACTTTCTAATCATTTTATATTTATTCCAGGCATTAGTAGGGTACCCAGACAGTGAACAATTTCACATATTTGAACTAACAAAGCAATTGCCAAGATTTTCAATGTACTCGTTATCACCTCCCACTGCAGTGGCCAGTAAACACACCAACCATGTCACATTCCGTATCACAGAAAGAGTGCAAAGAATCTGCATTTGGATAAACCAGAATTTTTTATTAGAACAAGAGGTTGAAATTGAAATGGAAAATGTGAAGGAGCTTCACATGAAGTTTATCTGTTTGAGGGACAGCTCCCCTTTAGACCTGGACTTTGAGGCTGATGGTGTTGTGAAATTCTCAACTCCCCATATATCTCTAGCTGGAGACTTGGTGCAAAGTCTGGCTGTTTATTTGAACCTTACAGACTTACAGGTAAAATAATGATTAATTTACTGAACAGTTGAAACAAACCTATATCTTTTTAACAGATTTAAAAAAAGTACATAGGTTCTTCTGTTGCATTTTACTAATTATAATAAAGTGAAGTTAGTTTGAAGAGGGTTATCTTTGGAACTACTGAATCAATTCTAAAAACTCATTTACTAATGGAAAGTTAAAGTACTTCAGATTAAGTAATTATATTATAATGAGGTAATTATAATCAGTTTCAAGAAATACATTGTGTATTTAAATTATTTTAATTTGACTTATAAAAATTATTGCTTATAAACTAAAGATAGAATTAAGTGTCTTATTGACCATAAAGTTCTACAAAACCAACACATTTCACTGGGTTGAAGAAGAACATGTTGTTGTGAGGTGGCTCCCTCTGGCTGACGGCCTTCACCACTTCCTGACCAATGACACCGCCCACCACAGCCGCTGCCCCCGAAACTGTGCCAAACACATTCGTCAAAAGAGCATCAGATATAAAAGTAGGAGGCAGAGTGAGTTCCTTTATGAGTTCATTGCGCATTCGCAACAAAACTTCGGTATCTGCTGCTCTTTTAGCTGGGTCAGGGTTCCTGTTGTACTCGTCTCTGAACCGTGAAAGGATCTTCATAACAAAGTAGGACGGGTCACCGCGGCGCAGCCTCGAACGCAGCTCTGGTTTCGACCAATCAGCTGATAGCGCGTTTTGCAAAGGCACGTAAATAGCACGACGTTTGACAGTTATAGAAACAGTCTCCCTAGCACTTTTTTCTTCGTCGTCAGGGCCGCGCTTCACAGCTTTGTGTTGAACAATTTCTTCCGAGTATTCATGGTCCACTAAGTCAGCAAACATGTATCCAAACGTGCCCCATACATCACCGCACAGGAATTTTTTGTTGTTATCGCGGCACACATTGTTGATGCGTTCTAGCTGTTCCTGTTTGAGGCCGGTCGCGCACACGATGTCGAATGCAGCAAAGAAGCTGTCCGGCAGCTCGTCAACGCCTTTTGTTTCCGATGTAATCTCCACCATGGGATTCAAAGCTCGGGCTCTCGTCAATGACGCTTCGGCTCGATTCTCCCCAATTTTATCCGGCGGAGCAAGGAACTGAGAGTACAAGTCGACTTCCTTTAGTTTCTCATTGTCTTGTAAACATACACTCTTTACCCCAGAGAGAATAACGTTCTTTGCTGTTTCGGCGCCCAAGCCGCTTAGCCCGATGATCAAGACCTTTGAAGCACGTAGTCGTTTCTGGGATTCCAAACCCCACAGACGAATTTGACGATCGTATTGCTCAGCCTCAGCCTCTGACAACTCAACGTCGTTGTTTTCAACCATTTTCAGAGATTTTTGTTGAAATTGTCGAAGTTGTTCTTGCTGTACCGTTCGGTTTTTTGACAGTTCTCCACGCCGCTAAAACCATAGACTAGATAGAAATGTGACGCGTCGCCATTTTGAATAGTGCTGTCCATTATAAACAAATTACACACGATCATAATCGAAATCGAGATACCCGGTGAAATCGATTACACATTTTAAGCTTAAGAAAAAGTAAACTATTTCCGGTTAAAGTTGAAAACTTATTTCGAATTCAAAAGTTATACATGTAGTTTTCCTCCAAAACTTTTCTTTCAGTCTACTGCACAATTTCCTGAAACTGAAACTATTCTTCGCGAAGAAATGGCAAATGCTTCTCAAATGGGCGAGATGAGATCACGCTTAGCAGCAGAAACCGCTGAAAGGGCACAACTAATTACTGCTCTCTTACCAGCCGCCCAAGATGCCGCTGGACATGATTTGTAAGTTATTTTGCAGTTATTTAAATAAGAAGATTATGAGAACTTTGATAATATATTGTCCTTTTCTTCCAATAATGAAATTAAAGTATTTACCTGCTAAAACATACTTAACTATAACTGGAACCTCCCCCTCGTTAAATAGCGATCCTATTTGGTTGAGATAATATTGAATTAACCATTGCATTCCTCAAGGAAAGAGATGCTAACCCGCTACAAGGAAGTAGTGATGTTGAACGAAGAGTTGCTGATGAACTGTCACGTGAGGCGCTCCACGCAGGAGCACGCCGTCGCCTCGCTGAAGGCGCTACACACGATACTGCAGCAAGCCGCGAGACTTAGAGGTTTACACCAAAGCGTAATATTTAACTGCTAGTGATGTAGGATGACGGCACCATTAATGGATAATGACCCAATAACTCTTATTTAAAAGAAAGGAAGGGATAGTAATTTATTTTACAACAATCAATTTATAACCATATTATCTTTTAATTAAGAATGAAATGACCATTACTGGTGTTTGTCAGCTTAGTGTCCAACATTGGTGTCATCACATCACCCTACAGCACGCATCACGGAATGATGAGGCACCGGGTTCGATTCCCGGCCATAGCTTTCTTTATACATTTTCGGTATAGGCATTAGTTTTAAGAATAGTTCAGTTCCTAACGGGATGACAGTAAAAGTAAAACCAGAATCAGAGAGAAGTTTTAATGTAAAACTTACGAACTATTTTATGTTTTGTTTTGTTTGAAAGCTGGTGAAATTTTTCAAGGGAGTTAAAATTGTAGCTCATATAGATTATTCGAGAATCTCTGCCATTTTTGTTTTAATTTTTACTGGATTTAAATATTTTAAAAATCGTTCTCAGTACATAATTATGGCCAGTGTTTTTTTTTTTACAGTTGGAAAATACAGCAAAGCAGTGGTGGCGGCAAGTCGAAGAGCGGTGAAAGATGACAATACAGAAGCTCTAATAAAGATTCTACAGATGGGGGACTGCTAAATGATATCCCAAGAATACTGAAAAATATTATTTATTCGCTAAAATTGTACCATAGTCAGTCGATTTCATATTAAAAATTAAGCTAACACAATTTCATGATGAAGCCCTTTTTGAAATGATCACAATTAATGTTATAAAAACTTTTAGTCCATGTCAATACAAAAATTACTTGAATTATGAATTAAATCTCATGAATCATGGCAAGACCGTTGTTAAATGTATAACCTACGCAACGCCAAGCCTGGAGAAACAGTAGAACTAATTTAAAACTTATAACATCGCGTAAAGGGTACTATTACGCTGTGTTCTCCGACGGATATATCACCCGTTGGCGTTGAAAATGTAAAAAGTTTTTTTGCCAGATATGATTACGTCTAAAGGTGCAGTT
Source organism: Pandemis heparana (assembly GCA_963854515.1). Lineage (NCBI taxonomy): Eukaryota > Metazoa > Arthropoda > Insecta > Lepidoptera > Tortricidae > Pandemis > Pandemis heparana. The sequence goes on along the minus strand of OY978023.1, from coordinate 4,414,455 downwards.
AGACAAAACAAGCGAATGCTCATTCTATCAAATTTACTGTGTACAGCAAAAATAACAGGTCACTCCATACAAAATTGTATGAAAAGCGCCCCATTACTTTTGCTCGATACAATAAATTTGGCAATAAAATATAGAGTGGAGATAGAATGAGCGTTTACTCGTTTGGTCTAACTCTACCAAACTATATCAATAAAATACATATACGAAATTACATGGATAACTAAACAACATTGAAAATCTACTTTGAATCTTATGAAATATAAATATCATTATCTTCTTATTCGAGGAGTGGTGGTCGCAGACCAAAAACTCAAGTTGCTATCAACAATATCGACATTTGCGTCCGCGCATATTAGTCTCCTTAGTACTAGTTAATTATAACGATTCATCATCATTTCTCTCTTCCTCCCTCTCTGCCTACCTCACTCCTAACCACGTGGCTTTACGTTTGGTTACTTTAATACATGTTTCAAAAAGCTGCACACGAATGTTCCACATGACCAGACTAGTTTCTCACACAGTAATCTGTCTAGTAGCGTAATGCACGTCGTCAGCGCTAACATTGAGCAGCAACCTCGGCTCGGAGGCTTTGGGCTCGAGCAGTATCAGCCTGGCGGCGGCGAGCCTCGCGCAGATGGCGTGGGCCTGCGAGACCGTGGGGGCCCGGACGCTGGGCGCGGACCTGTAGGGGCGCCCGTCCAGCGCCACCAGGGCGGCCGCCGTGGCCAGCGCGCGGGACAGGGTCGTCTCGTCGGAGCCTGTACGCTCCACCTGGCCACAGACATTAAATATAAAGACCAATAATAATATTTAATAACATTTGAGACCTTGGGGTCAACGAAAATACCAAACCCCAAAAGAAAGTATACAAATACTGAATTTAGTAAATGGTAATGGTAAATGCAATTAGTAGGTCAACTTTGGGTTCCTGTTTCCTGTTGTCCTGTTTTCAATAAAAACTTTTGATAACTCTGGTTTGAGGTATCAAGGTGTTCTAGTTTCCGTCGTAGTTTCAAACATGGTTTTTTTTTAAATATTTTCATTTTCTTTTGCGTTTTGCTGCACACAAAAATCCAGCTCAATTCGAGTAGCCGTGTGAACCAAACAGGAGTTTTGTATGAAACAAAAGGTAGCAAAAATCATGCGACTCACAACTCAAAGAGTTACTTACGCTCGTTTGGCCTCACCCTTATTAGTTGTGAGCAGAACGGCACGAAACGAATTTCCAAAATCACATTTTGGAGTATAAGCATAAGAATAAATAATAACAGAGTAGAACGGAATCTCTTTTGACCGCGTCCAAAACGCCGCCATTTATATACCTACTTCCCCCTTCACGTCGTTAAACCCCTCTGTCGTCCAGGCGTGTTGCTAGGGTTGCTTACTGTTAAATATTAATATGAGATTTATAAATCATTAGGTACGTTATTTGTTTCTAAGATCGACGTTTCCAAGATGAAGGTACGGTACGCGCAAACAGCCGAAAGTAGCCACTTAGCGGGTACTCTAATATCGTGACCTTGAGTCCGGCCGGAGCGGGAGTTTCCGTTCTACTATGTTCTTATTTATTCTTATGGTATAAAGTTCGTACCTCAGCGGCCACGGCCCGCAGCAGCAGCCGCTCGGCGGGCGAGGCGGCGCGGATGGCGCGCACGCCGGCGCTGGCGGCCGCCTCGCCCAGCGCGCGCTGCACCTCGCGCAGTACAGTTACCTCAGCGGCCACGGCCCGCAGCAGCAGCCGCTCGGCGGGCGAGGCGGCGCGGATGGCGCGCACGCCGGCGCTGGCGGCCGCCTCGCCCAGCGCGCGCTGCACCTCGCGCAGTACAGTTACCTCAGCGGCCACGGCCCGCAGCAGCAGCCGCTCGGCGGGCGAGGCGGCGCGGATGGCGCGCACGCCGGCGCTGGCGGCCGCCTCGCCCAGCGCGCGCTGCACCTCGCGCAGTACAGTTACCTCAGCGGCCACGGCCCGCAGCAGCAGCCGCTCGGCGGGCGAGGCGGCGCGGATGGCGCGCACGCCGGCGCTGGCGGCCGCCTCGCCCAGCGCGCGCTGCACCTCGCGCAGTACAGTTACCTCAGCGGCCACGGCCCGCAGCAGCAGCCGCTCGGCGGGCGAGGCGGCGCGGATGGCGCGCACGCCGGCGCTGGCGGCCGCCTCGCCCAGCGCGCGCTGCACCTCGCGCAGTACAGTTACCTCAGCGGCCACGGCCCGCAGCAGCAGCCGCTCGGCGGGCGAGGCGGCGCGGATGGCGCGCACGCCGGCGCTGGCGGCCGCCTCGCCCAGCGCGCGCTGCACCTCGCGCAGTACAGTTACCTCAGCGGCCACGGCCCGCAGCAGCAGCCGCTCGGCGGGCGAGGCGGCGCGGATGGCGCGCACGCCGGCGCTGGCGGCCGCCTCGCCCAGCGCGCGCTGCACCTCGCGCAGTACAGTTACCTCAGCGGCCACGGCCCGCAGCAGCAGCCGCTCGGCGGGCGAGGCGGCGCGGATGGCGCGCACGCCGGCGCTGGCGGCCGCCTCGCCCAGCGCGCGCTGCACCTCGCGCAGTACAGTTACCTCAGCGGCCACGGCCCGCAGCAGCAGCCGCTCGGCGGGCGAGGCGGCGCGGATGGCGCGCACGCCGGCGCTGGCGGCCGCCTCGCCCAGCGCGCGCTGCACCTCGCGCAGTACAGTTACCTCAGCGGCCACGGCCCGCAGCAGCAGCCGCTCGGCGGGCGAGGCGGCGCGGATGGCGCGCACGCCGGCGCTGGCGGCCGCCTCGCCCAGCGCGCGCTGCACCTCGCGCAGTACAGTTACCTCAGCGGCCACGGCCCGCAGCAGCAGCCGCTCGGCGGGCGAGGCGGCGCGGATGGCGCGCACGCCGGCGCTGGCGGCCGCCTCGCCCAGCGCGCGCTGCACCTCGCGCAGTACAGTTACCTCAGCGGCCACGGCCCGCAGCAGCAGCCGCTCGGCGGGCGAGGCGGCGCGGATGGCGCGCACGCCGGCGCTGGCGGCCGCCTCGCCCAGCGCGCGCTGCACCTCGCGCAGTACAGTTACCTCAGCGGCCACGGCCCGCAGCAGCAGCCGCTCGGCGGGCGAGGCGGCGCGGATGGCGCGCACGCCGGCGCTGGCGGCCGCCTCGCCCAGCGCGCGCTGCACCTCGCGCAGCCCCGCGCCCCCGCCGCCCCCCTCCGCCAGTTCGAGCGCGCGCGAGCACAGCGCGAGCGCCCGCCGCGCGTCACCCGACACCGCTGCTACTTTGCTACAAATAGAATATCAAAAATTCATAGCAAACGATTATTCATAGTCTTAATAATAAATGTAACTGACTAACCTATCCAATTCTATGGAATTTTGGTCCTGAAATAAAACTTTTTTGAAGTGAAAACTTCTTTAGCGACGTTGAGCACGGTTTGATGAGTAAAAAATGTTAAACTCGAGTCAGACGTAAGACGAAGGGAGAGTTTAAGTACCAGGATATCAAATCCTCTAAGAGCTTATTTTAAAATACGAATGAATCGCGTTCGATTTTTGAAGTGTTTTTTGTTGAGTCGTGGAGCAAAGGTACTAGGGGATCAGCACATTGTTAGAGGTCTGTCAATATAGATAATACGTACTCTTTTTAGTAAACGGCCAGTAAGGTACGCGTCTTGAGCGTCATAGAGGTTATAACATTAAAATCTAAGGTGCATTTTTAACTTCTGGCGGCACTCCCGGAATGCTACCCGTCGCTTTTTTTTATGAAAGAAAGTCATTCGCTGCAAACATTATCGTCAGAGACTGCAAATTATAAAGTCCACTTGAACATGGAACTTGGGAGTCCGGGGCCTTCCCTCTATGTTAGGGCTCGTTAGGGCTTACCGTGCTATAAGCTGCGCGGCGTCGGCGCTGAGCTCGGCCTGCGCGAGCCGCGCGGCCACGATGCGTTGCAGCTGCGTGTGCGTGTACGGCGGGAACGTCAGCCGCGTCAGCCCTGCACACATTCATAACAGGGCCGATTAGCGGGGTACCATATAAGCCGTAATATTTACACGTCGATAGCGACAGATAATGAGAAGCGTGTTGTATCTTAAGTACTGTTAACTGTATACCATATTCAGTGTAAATTAATAAATTATAATTATCAATAACTTTATACAGGTGTATCAGATAGCCCCTAACAATAATCAACTGGGGTATATAACCATAGCTACATTAGCTACAGAAGCTAAAAAAATATTTAAAATAAAACGGAGTGTAATCATTCTTATAGAAAACATAAAAAAAAATTACTCCAATTTTTTTTTAAATATTTTTTTTAGCTTCTATAGCTATGGTTATATACCCCAGTTGATTATTGTTAGGGGCTATCTGATACACCCTGTAATTATAATTAACATTATCATTATAATTGTCATTATAATTGTCATTATCATTGTCCTAAAAAGAACTATTGGCGTGGCGCCCGTTATCTTAACAACAAATTATATAATTCTTGTTGATTTTGTAATCAAAAATGTTATTACCTAAACCTAAAATATATTTTTCAATACAGTTGCTCAAAAAGTACCCTTTTTTTGGCTGTTTTGCGTGCGAAAAGTTCGTTTTTGCACACTAGTGCGATTTACTTTTCCATATTTTTAATTTGTGCTTGTTCCAATTCACGACTACTTACCGAAGAGTTATTATAATGCTAGTCTGTACCAAGATGAAATAAAAATAAAAACCTATTATTGATGTAAAAATATCAAAATATTGAGATTTTATATTTTATTACTTGCCTCTTCATCATTATTATTATAAAATATTGAATTCCTAAAAACAGTTCTTATTAAGGTGTCTGAATGGAACGGAATTTTAGCTGCCGAAACGCCTGTCAAAGTGGAGGCGTTTTTCCAACTGCAACCATGGTTTTTAAGGTTCTAAAGGCAACAGTAGTTTTTGTGTTTATACAATTTAAATAAACAAATGTCGGAGATTAACTGAAGCAGAGATAATTTTATTGTATTAACATTACAATTAATAGTATCCGTTAAGTGCGTTGTAGCTTAAATGCCGTCTGTCGGACAAATTCCAAACTGTTGTTGAGTAAACGCGAGCGATACGCCTGGGTAGAGTCGGTAAAGCAGACTGTCATGGCGGCGCTCGGTGGTTAAAGCAGTCGAGGTAAGAGAGTCTGCCCGTAGAACTGGAGCGGCTGAGCGGCGGGAAAGAGATTTTTGAGGTTAAATGAGTTTTATTTTGTTTACTTGAAATGAAAAGCACGAATGACGAGATTTGTGGACTTAACCTACCGGTTTGCTCAATTTAACAGCATTTTGTTAAAGTTAAGCTTAGTGTTGCTGACATTTGTTGACAAAGTGTTGTGAATTAGTTATTTCAAATTACTTTATTCTGTTGTATTTTTTTTTCGCAACTGTATTGAAAATCGTCGTTCGATACACGCGCGGAAATGTCATTCTTCACTCGTCTCGAGTCTTGCCTACTCGCCATTCGGCTCGTGGCAAGATATCTCGAGACTCGTGAAGTAATGACATACTTTCCGCACTAGCATCGAAATGTACTATTTTGCCCGCTCATTTGAGTTCCACAGTATTCAAGAGGTCAGTAAAGTTGTACGTCTTATACTTTTCCAACAAATGGTCATATTCGTAATTGATGTTAAATTTGAACGCTATTTTATTCTTGCTCTGATATGTTCAGAAATCATGAACCTACAGAGATATAGGTAATTTTTGTGCCGCTTGTTACGGATCCCTAGGAAGATCGCCGTGTCAGCGCGCATTCCATCTGACCCTAAATCGTGCGAGCCTCTCGCGCGCAGCCGACTCAGCATCTACGTGACGCGCGTTTACCTATTGACAACTGTACGATCGGTATCGTACAGAATTCTGCTAGCTCAGCGACCTACTTTAACGCATGAAAATACAATATAATTAGTTGACGATTAGCACTGAGCGCGACAGGCCACAGTTGAGCATTTTTAACTAAACTTGTGACTTTATAATAAACTTATGTACTTTACGTGGAACTGTGGTTTTGTGGTCAACTCCAACTACTACTATTAACTTTCCTCAACCTTTCGGCCATACATTTTGGTCCTTCGAACCTACAACTAGTGCGTTTTTTTTTTTGGGACGTCAGCGATTCGGTTTGACTGGCTTCCCACAAGCGGGTTCCACCAGTTAAATTGAAAAAGCGCGGTTATCGTAACGGAGAAACGTACCAAGTGATACCAGGATTCCTGCACACTACAGGATTTTGGAGAACTGGTGCCAACGGCAATACATCCAACTTAACAACCTACGAGCAATAATCAAGGTAACTAAACTAACTAACTATGGATCAGAGAGTTGAGGAACTTATCGCTCGTCAAGAAGCAACGTTTCTTGAGATCAAACAACTGTGCATGAACTACAAGAAAGATGGCTCCGATCGGAAGACTTTGGAGTACTTGGAAAAACGACTTACGTTACTTAACGCTACCTGGGAGCAATTTACTCAGAATCATGTTATCTTGGAAGCATGTGGAGAAACTGATCATCAATACTTTACTGAAGATGTCTTCAATAAAACGAAGTTTATGTGCGAAGAGGTTATGACGGACATAACCAACAGGAAATACCAATTGTTGTCCGCAGCTAAAGCAACATCGGCAGAGACAGAAACACCAACGCGAACGTCAGCAACTGCTGGGAAGAGCGGCTCGTCTAAAATCAGCTTCGACTTCGCGGGTGTTATGTTTCATGTACCACCACCGAAAACTAAGGATAATAATGATAAGCAACAAGAGTTACTGAGGCAGCAATTCTGTAACTTCAGAGCCTTTGAACGTACGGTGAATAAGATGGATTTGGAGTCTGTCGCTGAGAAATGGGAGCTAGAAGATAACTTGAACATTTTAAAGAACAAGTGGGAGCACATCGAAAAAATACACTGGGAACTAGACTGCATTCTACAAGATGATGAGAATAACTATAAGCAGAAGTACTTGGCCATGGAAAACATTTATGACAACTTACGGAAGCAACTTAACCACAAAATTTGGAATAACTCACACTATGAGAAGGCAACGCCGAAAATTGTAATTCCCGACTTCTACGGAAATTACAATCAATGGACTACTTTCAAAGACCTCTATACAGAGAGCGTTCATAACAACCCTTTACTTTCAAGTGCCCAGAAAATGCAACATCTCAAGACGAAACTCAAGGGAGAAGCTGAAAAACTGGTACAGCACCTTGGCATCAGCGCTGAAAATTATAATTCCTGCTGGGAGATACTCACACATCGCTACGATAACAAGCGACTACTTTTTACTTCATACATGAACACCCTACTTAACCAACCTGCAATACAGCAAGCAAATGCGGCAACAATCAAGAAACTACATGATGTCATGCTGGAGTGCCTAAACGGTCTTAACAACATTGGACTCGACGTTACGACTTGGGATCCAATTATTGTTTATCTTTTGGTGCAGAAGCTCGACAGTGAGACTTACAATGAATATATGAAAGATCTGAAGGAGCCAAGAGACCTACCTAATCTGGACGAATTTACTACATTTTTGGAAAACAAGTTTATGGCACTTGAAACTCTACAAGCCAGCAACAACCAAAAAACTACCTCATCTTACAAACAACCCCAGAACAAACAGACAAACGCAAACAACATTCAATCGTCACGGAATAATTACAATCATAAAAACTATAATGCACCGAGGTCATCGTACTTTAACAAGCCTCAAACGATGCCTAACGCCTTCGTAATGACGACACGAAAATGCCCTCTCTGCAAAACGGATCACGTGTTAATGCAATGCAACAAATTTTTGCATATGAACACAACTGGACGTCATGACGTAGTTCGGAATTTACGACTGTGCAAAAACTGTTTGTACAGTCATGGAGAAAAGCAATGTACGTCTGTAAAAAGATGTAAGGTGTGCAACAAAAATCATCATACACTTATGCATGACACGGAGAACCAACGTCAAGCAAACACCCAAGTTTCAACATCAACTTCACATGCCGTAAACAACGTAACTAACGAGGAAAAGGAAGTTTTGTTGACAACTGTACTACTGAAAGTGAAGACAGTGGATGGAGATTTTATTAAACTACGAGGACTACTAGATCAGGGCTCACAAGTAAGCCTGATAACGGAAGACGCGGCTCAACGTCTTAGACTACCGAGACGAAGAGAAAACGCAGTAGTGTCTGGAGTGGGAGCTCTGTCAGGAAGCTGCAAGGGATCACTGCGTTTGGAATGCAAATCAATACACTCGGATTATCAATTCCAGATGGAAGCATTGATAATGAAGAAACTTATAGGCAACTTACCAACAACTACATTCTCCAAGGATAACTGGCACTACTTAGAAAATTTGAAACTGGCTGATCCACAATTCAACATCTCAGGACCTGTGGACCTACTTCTGGGTGCCGACATTTACTCAGAACTTATTCTTAACGGAATCATGAAAAGCGACCAAACCAACTACCCCGTTGCTCAACAAACTAAAGTCGGTTGGATCCTGTGTGGAAAAGTCAAGACGTTCAACTGCTTCGTCACGCTTAATGATCTAGAGAACTTATCTCGCTTCTGGGACACGGAAGAAATAACTGAAAGTCAAAATTACCCAAACGAAAGAGAATTTTGTGAAGAATATTTTACAGAAACTACAACTAGACTTCAAGATGGAAAGTACGTGGTTCAGATGCCTATGAAACCTAACTATGAAGCTAACTTAGGCGACACGAAGAAACAAGCACTAGCTCAATTTCTACAACTGGAAAGAAAAATGAACAAAAACGAAAACTTCGAGAGAAGATACAAAGACTTCATTAACGAATACATAACTATGGGACACATGAAACTTGTACCAACAGGAACTTCAACTGAAAAACGATTATATCTAACACATCACGGCGTTATGAGAGCACAATCCACTACGACACCGCTAAGAGTAGTCTTCAACGCTTCCGGCAAAAATGCATCGGGCTACAGCCTCAACGATCTTATGTATACCGGTCCTAACCTTCAAAAGGACATGCTTACGTTGATAATCAACTGGAGAGTATATAAATACGTCTTCACGGCAGATATAGAGAAGATGTACCGACAAATTTGGCTGCATGAAGATCAGCAACAACTTCAAACAATAATCTGGAGAGACTCTCCCAAGCAACCGCTACAGGAGTGGCAGTTGTGCACCGTCACGTACGGTACGAAGTCCGCACCGTACCTCGCAATGCGTACCCTTCACCAACTGGCGCAAGATGAGAGCAACCAGCATCCAGAAGCTGCAGAGGTACTTCGAAACAACTTTTATATGGATGACCTGGTCTACGGACAAGATACGGTTGCCTCCGCGAAGAAATTAGTAGAAGAATTAATCGAACTTCTGAAAAAAGGTGGATTCAACTTGAGGAAGTGGAAAAGTAACGAGCCTACTATTTTAGAAGACTTAGAGGCTGAACAAAAATGCAAGTCAAATGCTAACTTTAGCTCCGAGCAAGCTACGAACCAAAAAACCTTAGGCATAAACTGGAACCCAGCTGCAGACACATTCATGTACAACTGGAACCTAACTGAGAAGACGAACTTAACTAAAAGAACTCTCCTAGCTGAAATAAGCAAACTATACGACCCACTGGGTTGGCTTTCACCAGTAACAATCAAAGCAAAACTACTCTTCCAAAAAGTTTGGCTGAGTAAAACTGAGTGGGATGACAATTTGCCGATTGACATTACAAAGGAGTGGGAAACAATACGCAAGGACTTACCTAACATAAACAAACTAAACATACCTAGATGGATTAAATCCACGGAAAAACAAATCGAAATTCACGGCTTTAGCGACGCTAGTGAAAAAGCCTATTCTTGTGTTATTTATAGCAGAGTGACTCATAACAATAACAGCGTGACGACATTGATTGCAGCGAAAACTAAAGTCGCGCCTCTAAACAAGAAACTAACATTACCTAAGATGGAGTTATGCGGAGCCCTACTACTGGCCAAACTGGTCGAAAAACTGAAAAACACCCTCAAACACAAAGAGTTACACATACACTGCTGGAGCGATTCGAAAGTGGTCTTAGCTTGGCTACAAGGAGACGTCAATAGATGGGAAAGATTTGTTGCCAACCGGGTAGCACAAATAAACGAAATAATACCAGCCACGCATTGGCGTTACGTGAAGTCGGAAGAAAACGCAGCAGACTGTGCAACTAGAGGTCTCTCACCCACTAATCTTTTGACTTTCAACTTGTGGTGGGAAGGTCCGATTTGGTTGAAAACGTATACTTCAGAGATACCTAGAGCGAATTTACAAACATACACAACTAAAGACGGGCTAAAAACATATTGTTACGCAACAAAGAATGACAACGCTTGCGAAACTGCAAATATGCTATTAAATAAATTTAGCAATTTGAAACGAGTAATACGAGTGCTTGCATGGATACTACGAATCAAGCGAGTTTTCTGCAATAAAACTAACATAACTAACACAAATAATAACTTAACCGACGGCGACAAAAAAGGAGTTATGACTTTATCGCCGCAAGAACTTACTGAGGCTACTCAACTTATAATCAAGAAAGTGCAAAGACAGCATTACACCGATGAGATAGAACATCTGAAGAAAACTGGAGCAGTATCAGCCCGAAGCAGCCTACTTAAGCTGACACCATTTCTTGATGAGGACAATCTTCTACGAGTTAGAGGACGCTTGGCTAACTCAATGTTGTCACCGGAAAGCAAGCACCCCATTATCCTTCCGGCTACAGGGAGATTAACAGAGTTGATTATACAAGAGGCGCATCGAGAAACACTTCACGGCGGCGGAAGATTAACCTTAGCACATTTACGGCTCAAATTTTGGATTGTTGGTGGACGCACAACTATCAACAAGCAACTACGGCTATGTGTAAGATGTCACCGGTTCAAACCGCACAAAAACGAACAACTGATGGCTGACTTGCCAAAGGAAAGAGTGTTACCTTCAAGGCCCTTTACAAGAACTGGAGTAGACTTCACAGGGCACGTTGAGGTAAAGATCAACAAGGGGAGAGGTGTCAAAACGTGCAAAGCGTACATAGCTTTGTTCATTTGCATGGTGACAAAGGCCGTACACCTAGAACTAGTGTCGGACTTAACCACGCAAACTTTTCTCGCTGCGTTCAAAAGGATGTGTGCACGCCGAGGCACGCCAAAACACGTTTATTCTGACAACGGTCGAAACTTCGTAGGGGCAGCAAACTTGCTTCAAAAGGACTTCGAACATCATCAAACTTTCCAAGCTTTGGAATTCCATGACGAAATGAACCACCTGCAAGTACAGTGGCACTTCAACGTACCCCTATGGGCATCAGCGGGTGGTCTGTGGGAATCAGGGATATGCTCAATGAAATATCATCTCAAACGTGTCCTTGGCGAGCATAAGTTGACATATGAACAGTTTACAACTTTACTGACACAAATTGAGGCGTGCTTGAACTCACGTCCATTGTGCCCTCTCACGGAGGACGTCGATGATCTTGAATACCTAACTCCAGGACATTTTCTAGTAGGAGGTCCACTACTATCACTGCCCCAGGAAGAAGAAGAATTTAATCACTTTGACTTAAGGAACAGATGGAGACTTATTGAACAAATGAACTTACACATCTGGAAACGCTGGTCGACAGAGTATCTGCACCAACTACAGCAACGCTGCAAGTGGCAAAAGGAGAAGAAGAGCCTGCAAGAAGGAAACTTAGTACTAATAAAAGAGGAGAACTTACCTCCAGGCAAGTGGGCGCTTGGCAAGATCATTGAAGTACATCCGGGCAACGACGGCAATGTTCGGGCTGTAACATTAAAAACCAAAAATGGACAGCTGAAACGACCTATTACGAAGCTAGCTCCACTACCCCTGGAAGAAAACTTACAAACTACTGACTCCACAGAAGAAGAGAAGAAAGAATCATCTAAACACAAACAAAGCACTCCGCCACGCAAGAACAAGACACTGTGCAGTCTACTTACTATTCTACTCGTTATGTTGATAGCGCCCGTGGGAACTGCAAACTCGGCGCAACTCAACAACTACAAAATAAGTCCAATTGAAAAAAATCACCCAATTTACTTCGACGAAGCAGGAAAACTACAGCTCATACACGACGAATGGACATTGGTGGTATATTATAACTTAACATCATACTGGCAAGCAACAAACAAAATGAATAACTACGTTAACCAAATCGACAGAATATGCCAACAAATCACATACCAGCCCTGCACGACAATCGTCAGTCATTTACGTCACGAGCTACGTCATGTGACCGAGTATAACACGCTGCTACGCTCTCAACCTCTCGCCAGACAGAAAAGAGGCTACTTCGACGGAGTTGGGAAGCTAGCGAGAACACTTTTCGGCGTACTAGACGAAGACTTCGCCAACCAATATGAAAATGACATCGACGCGCTGCAAGGAAACGATAAATACCTACTACAGCTCATGAAAAACCAAACTTCGATAATAGAAGCCGAAAATAACATTATAAAGAAAAGCGAAACATTCATGAACGAGCAGTTCAGAACTATAGATACCTATATGAATGAGACACGTACCGAAGTTACCAAGATTGAAACCAGGGTCCAAACTTTATTCGCTGCCAACGACATCAACTCCGCTGCTATTACATCAACGCTCATACTAAACAATTTACAACGTATACAAGAAATCCTGTTGGATGCCCTGGGAGACATTTACAAAGGACATCTAGATACGCACTTATTTCCCGCTTCTCAACTGATAGAACAACTCAACATCATATCGGGAAAACTACCACAAGGGTTATCTCTCCCAATCAAGGATGTACAAGAAAACATCAGAGACATTTACGAACTACTTTACGTCAAGGCCCGAATTACAAATAACTACCTAATGTTCGAGTTGCATATTCCTTTACTCAGCGAGGAAGAATATACGATATATCGAGTTATACCTATTCCCTTTATGAGACAAGGCCAACTAAAGTTAGTCGAACCTTCATCTAAATACATCGCCATTAATTTCGTGAAGAAAACATATATCGGTATAACTGAAACTGATATAAAACAATGCACCACATATGCGGAAGATAGATTCAGCTGCGTCGCCAAACAACCTGTTTACAACTTGTACGATAAGAATGCACCTTGCGAAGCTAATGTATTTAGTCAGCACAACTCACTGTCATGTGTGATCAAGGACGCGCAGTGCAAAGAACGCTGGATGACGTTACATAGCCCGAACGTATGGTTGTTTACGTTATGTGAGAAACACTTAATTCGTATCATATGTGACGATCAAGTTTCACCGACAACTATAGACGGTACAGGTGTCATTACAATGCGACCCAGATGTATTTTACAAAAGAGAGATGCTACAATTTACACTTACAACCATTTAGGAAGTAAAATTAACGTTGAGACAGACATTGATGTACCAACCATCGACTCTTCAATCAACAACATGTTCGACTTAAGCTGGAGCAACACAAAGCTAAACATAACAGAGATGAAAACATCAAACTCTGTGGATCTGAATCAAGTCGAAGAGCGATTACGTCTGCAGAAGGCACAAGAAGAACTACCTAAAACTTTAACCACCAACATGTCGGTCCATGATATTCATCACTACACTGTGACAACCCTGCTGCTGGGAGGAATACTGGTTGTTATTCTTGGGATATTCTTAAGGAAGAGGTGTTGCGTGCAAACCACACCTACAACTGCAACGACCACTGACACTACAACCAAAAATCGAAGAGATGTGGAGATTGAAATGCAAGTGGTCCGGAGCGCGACGCGACCGCGGGAGCCGGTCTACAGCCAACCAGAACCGACAGGAACGAGATTCAATTTTGAAGACTAGTTTATTTAAGTTTTATTTTAATATAACATTTACTTTCTATGTACAAAATGCTCTTCTGTACTGTTTACCATTTTCACTTTTTCCCTCGGGAGCATGTACGATCGGTATCGTACAGAATTCTGCTAGCTCAGCGACCTACTTTAACGCATGAAAATACAATATAATTAGTTGACGATTAGCACTGAGCGCGACAGGCCACAGTTGAGCATTTTTAACTAAACTTGTGACTTTATAATAAACTTATGTACTTTACGTGGAACTGTGGTTTTGTGGTCAACTCCAACTACTACTATTAACTTTCCTCAACCTTTCGGCCATACAACAACATTTCATTTTTATAACACCTGAAAATGTTAATGTGGTTCGAAAGCATTTTGCCTCCTGATCACTGTAATATGTTTATATAATTTTAATATCGCTTATTATAAAAAATAAAAATTATTTAAAAATATGTCCTAATTTTACCAAAACTACCACAGGATAGGTGTAACGCCTTTGCTTTTTTCACGAGAAAAAATAAGCGATCATAATTTTGTATTTTTGACAACTTCAAAGTACAGGGGGGGCAACTCTGAAATTCTATTTTCGAAGTTCGTTGCATATCTTCTCTCTCACTCTCAAGGTAATGACTATTAGTATGAGCGGAACAGCACGAAGCGAACCTCGAAAATCGAATATTGGAGAATAGGGCCTGACATTGACAATTTGAAATTAACGTCAGTTTTTTTTTCTATACAGAAAAGACAAAGGGATAAGTGTGTATTCTGTGATAGTATCGGAGTTACGCCCTTTTAGAATAAGTAAACATTAATAAATTAATTATAAATTAAATACAAGCCCTAGCGAAAAAATTTAACTGTCAGCATGTTCATATTTTCAAACAAAATACAGAGAACCATTAAAATTATAGGCTCAGAAATATGAAATGTTGTCAATTGAATAGTTAACTATAAGACTGCACTTTCGTCTCTTACATCGAGCGACTGTCATCTAGTTTAGGATTAGTTTTATAATGTACTAGCTATTGCCAGCGACTTCGTCTGCAAAGAATTCGTTTAACGTTATCCCGCGGGAACTAAGCAATTTTCCGGGATAAAAAGTAGCCTATGTGCTATTTCTCTATCTATGTGCCGAATTTCATCCAGATCCGTTGGGCCGTTCTGGCGTGATTGAGTAACAAACAAACATCCATCCATCCATACTTTCGCATTTATAATATTAGTTAGATTTATTAGTATTTCCTTTAATTAAAATCCATGTTCCATAACCCGCTTGGTATATTGAGCACTTACCGAGGCGCGAGGCGACCCTGGCGGCGAGCGCGCGCTCCGGCAGGTCCATGGTGTTGGCGACGGCCAGCACCGCCAGCCGCGCCGCGTCTCGCGCCGCCCACTCCATGATGCTGTACAGCACGTCTTGCCTGCGCGTGCACAGCGCGTCCAGCTGCAACCGCAATCACACAATAATCTTTACCTGGCGCTAAAGATTAGCGAGCTAGTCAGCTAGAAAATAATAATAATAATAATAATAATAAAAGATCAGCAGTTTGCAATAATAAGTATAACGTCCTATTACTGCAAATACCAGTTATCTGCAAAAAAGTAATTTCGAGATAATTCAATTTTAATGTTCGTGAGTTGTTTTATACCAGAAAACGCGTGTAGTAGTCATTTCAATTATGTTTTTTCTTTAGTATAAACTACGCGTTTTCGGGTATAATACAACTCACGAACATCATCATCATCACCAGCCTATACACGTCCCACTACTGGGCACAGGCCTCCTCTCAGAATGAGAGGGCTTGGGCTATAGTTCCCACGCGGGCCCAGTGCGGATTGGGAACTTCACACACACCATTGAATTGCTTCGCAGTTGTGTGCAGGTTTCCTCACGATGTTTTCCTTCACCGAAAAGCTCATGGTAAATTTAAGATGAGATATCGCACATAAATTCCGAAAAACTCAGAGGTGCGAGCCCGGGATTCGAACCCACGACCCTCTGCTTGAGAGGGCACAGGTCAAACCACTAGGCTACCACGGCTTTTTTTTTTTTTTTTTTTTTTTTTTTTTTTTTTTTTTTTTTTTTTTTTTTTTTTTTTTTTTTTTTATAAAACAACTCACGAACATTAAAATTGAATTATCTCGAAGTGACATTTTTGCAGATAACTGGTATTTGCAGTAATAGGACGATAAGGTCTATTACACTATCCAATTTTTAGGAACCCTAATCCTAACCTAACTAACTAAGGGTGGTGTAATAAGAGTTACAGAGTAAGGGTCCCTAACTAGGGCCCGGCTCCCTGACTGGCTAGTTCTGATACGAATTATTATTAAGTACCTACTAAAACAGTCATGGAAAGCTTTAGAACTAGCAAGGACTATAATCATTGAACGCGAATAACACCTGCCTAATATTTGCGAACGTTTCAGTGTGGGTGACAGCTAAGCACTTGACTACTGACTGGCAAAAGTATGTGTATATGATACCTCGTCCACCAGCAGAACTGTGGGGGTCCGTCTTGGGCCGGGGTTGTTGAACCGCTTCTCCAGCAGAGAGCATGCTTGCTCCCACACCACGGTTTTGCCTGCAAGATGAATATACTTTTGTAAATTTATGTTTAAAAGATAAGTCCTGACTGATTGATTGATCACTCCGATTGATCAACATCCAACCCAAACCCCAAGGTCAAACAATTTTCCGAAAACCCGAAAGCTCTTAATTGGCAGCACGCCTAAAGAGTTTCTAATTTCCAATTCAATAAGTATTTGGAGTTTTCGAGAGTCATTCCTTTTGCAACCATTGGACCCGCAAGGCTGAAGTTTTTTAAAGGCTTCATTTTATGGCGTACAAAAGAAACAGGGACGAAATAACGACATCCCCACAGGATAGTTCCACAACGAGAATGAAAAATAAGTCTTAAATCATTAAAGTTATTAAATTTACCTCAGACCGACGTGACCTTAGACTTATCTGACAGATATCCATAATTATCTGTCCAATAACTTAACTGACGATTGAAAAATCGGACCCGTTTGACGTAAGACGAGTTGACAAAATCTTTAACTTGCAGTTCTCATAGTTCTTGCAAGTTTGCTTCCCTCTTTTTTGTTTGCTTGTCTCTTTCACTCACCAGTGAGTTGTTTGTAGATCTGCACATAGGCCTGCCGGGGCTCCGCGATGCGCATGCCGTTGACCTCTACCAGCTGGAATTCGGGCAGGTCCACTTCTTCCTTCAGGAACTTGAGTGCGGAGCACACTGTGGCCGTCTTGCCTGTGCCCGGCACGCCTGATATGTACATGCACCTGGAATACAAGTTTCAGCCAGGATTAAGTAAAGTCACCGAGGATGAGGAATAGTGAAGTAGAAATGCAAAGAGATAAGAACAAATGGCCACATTAAGGTCCGACCACACCACTGCATACACGCAGTGACGTGTCGAAGGTGTCACGTTTTCTCACCGTTTCTTCATACATTTTGTTGCGTATACGCACCGTCAACGTCTTTTACGCACTGGTGTGGTCGTACCTTCACAGGTGTGGTCGGACCTTCACGAAGCACAAAAAATGAATTGTCCCTTTCTATTTTAATTCTACTTTCAATCGAAATTCTATTGCAGTTTTGAGGGTTGTTTTTTTTGCGAGTTTAAGTGGGATTTCACTGCATAAGATTCACATGTGATGTTTTAGTTCATGTTGACAGTAAGTCCAAAACAAGTACATTATAATGAACACATTTTATGCTTACCCACTAGTGCCACTCAGAAGTTTTGATCTAACAAATGACAATATTTCTTCCATCTGACTCTCCCTTCCCGGTAATGAGTTATTTTCTTTCAGTATTTCTGAAAATGAAAGTTATGTTTACAAAATTTCAAGGCATTGAACACTTGTACAGACGTGGTAAGTGAAATAAAAGCTAGTAAAAATAAATATACATAGATTAAAATTATAGACATAGATAATTTTGTTATTTTTACCATCAAGATTTTCCACTGAATGAGCTCTGGAATGCAGGGTTGGAGTCAGTTGACTTGTCAGAATTTTCCTAGTAACACTGCATTTAGGTGTTCTGGTTGGTGTAGCTTTTGCTCTAGGAGTTCTAGGAGTCCTAGGCGTCCTAGGTGTCTTTGGTGTACTAGGAATTGGTTGAAATTCGTCATCACTCACACTCATTTTCCTAATAGATTTTCTGGGAGTTCTTTTGACTGGTGAATCATCTTCTAAGTAACTGATTGGATTTTTAGTAACCCTGCCAGAGCGAGTCACTTTAGTTGGAGTTGGCTTAGCAGGTGGCATGTTTTCATCATGACATGAGTATTTCTTCCTTCTTGACTCACTGAAGTCATCATCTTCATTAAAAACTAACACTTTCTTTGGTGTTTCATCAGTAGATTTGGAGAATGAAGCCTTCCTCTTTGGTGTTCCAAGGTGTTGCCGAATAATAAGAGTTGGCAAACCGCCATCTGCGTTTTCTTTCAGTTCCATGGACAATAACTCTGCAATATTGTCATTGTTTAGTTTCCTACTGCTCTTAGGCGTTTCTGCCAGTGTTGTGTTCTTACTTCTTGGTGTTGTTTTCTTTGGAGAACCTTTTTCAACCTTGTCAGCTAAAATAGCTCTTTTAAGCAGCAATTTTGTACCATCATTTTTACTGACACTCCAGTTCTTTGGTTCAGATATAGAAACACGACTCATCCGTTTGACTAAACTGGTAGGCGTTTTAGGGGTTTTTGATTTTGTGCTAGGAGTTTTATTAGGGGTATTTAGGTATTGAATGGCTAGCCTC
The DNA here is from genome assembly GCA_963854515.1 of Pandemis heparana. Classification (NCBI taxonomy): domain Eukaryota; kingdom Metazoa; phylum Arthropoda; class Insecta; order Lepidoptera; family Tortricidae; genus Pandemis; species Pandemis heparana. The sequence continues at coordinate 4,395,807 of OY978023.1, read as the reverse complement.
TCTTCTTCTAATACTGGTTCAATTTGGACTTTCCTTTTGCTTAATGCAGTGACTCTATAGCGGCAAATGTAGTTATAGTTTGAAGTGCTATCATAGTATGTGTCTTTTGTGTGGGCAAATGTGATATGGCATTTCTTAAAGAAAGTCTCGATGGAGACATCAGTAGAGAAAGGGCGGTGGTCTTCAAGGACCTATCAACAAACAAGTAGATTACAATTTGAAAGTAGTTGGCAGCAACTTGTACATGTTAATGGAAAAAAAACCCAATGCATGCTCTTTGGGATTGAAATGCTTATCAATGCAAAAAGTGCACAAGTTAATTTAATGTTACCTTCTGCTTGTTACTTGGCAGGAAATATAACTTCATCCAAACTTAGGTCAGCAATATTAAAAAAGAATACACAAAGTCAGTCTTAAAATGAATATATAATAATAATAATAATAATAATAATAAAAGATATTTATTCAACAGTTTGCAATTACATTTAGGGATTCTTGCCTGTCTAATAAATATTATTATTATTATTATTATTATATCCCACACCTTTAAATGGACAAAATGCAATACAGTGCACATCATATACCTTGTTGGTTTTTTTATACAATTTATAAGACTACAAAATCATGGTATAAGGTTTTTTTTTAATTTGGGCAATTTAAGGGTTGCACCCTAATTTGCTTACCTCTTTCTCCATAAATTCCACAGGTTCTATGTTATTGAAGCACCATTTAGGCAGGTCACTTGGTCTTGAATACCATTGGACCTTAGCTCTAAAGGGGTCACTGTTACTGGAGATGTCTTCATACAAGGCGACGATTCGGGCCGCATCGCAGCCTTCCTCTGTGTCTGGTTCAGCTGAGTCGGCGTTTGAAATTAAAACGAAGTCCCCAACTCCAGCCATTAACTTTTTAAATTGAAATTTTCTGAAAAATACAGGAAATTTAGTCTGTACCTATACAATCTGCAAAGGAACATAATATTTACGTAGCTCCCCAAAATTATAAAAGAACGACATTGATTTTGTTTGGTTATAAACATGGGTGGTACTTACTCATAATAGTTAAAATTACTGGATACGCTTTGTTCAATACACAGTTTATCACTAAGCCAGGTGACGGCAGGCATAACAATCTTCTTAGGCATTTTGGTTAAATTGGTTCAGATTATACTTCATGAAATTACAAGCATCAACAAAAAAACAACACGGGGCCGTTCAGTCCGCTCAGCACTGCACTCAACTCACTACTGACCCAACTGCACTGCACTGCAATGAGAATATGAGCACTGCACTCCGAGACTGCACTGCACTACACCATCACCATCCGTATCACTGCACACACAGCACGCACAGCTGTGGCTCTGGCTCGTGTAGTGTAGTCGCGTAAACTGTCAAAAATATTTTTCGCGCCTTTCGTTAAAACCATAGACAAATGAGACGATTAACAGCAATTTAAGAATTGACTTAAATGCACCTTACTACTGAGTAAGCTATTCAAGCTACAATTTTTAAATCTTGGTTCAAGTAATCAAAGTTTTTGTACGTAACTCAAATAAGTGATGTCACGAAAAAAAACTGGCTTGTCAGATAAACTGACGTGCGTGACGTCGTGTTCCAAAATTTGGGATTTTTTTCTGATCTGAACATAAATCGGACTCTCCGAAATCGGAAGCTTTCATTAGATCTAATCCAATTCATTTCTGCACCCAAATTTCATAATACATACTACCAGTGTTATAAAATGGGACAATAGAATTCGCTATGGACGACACAGAGAGTACGACTACATCGGCCGATGAGAACACTGGCAATTTGTGTGATAATCCTACTAGAGACACGCTTGCTGAGGGCCTACTAGGTCTTTTGAAGCCAACAGTTGACCAGTTAGACGAACGAGTTAGAGCCACTAGGTAAAACATTAAAAGTTGACAAAAGTAGGCGTGACGTGGTGTTCATTGTTTTTTTTTTCAAGAGTCAATGTTAAAACATATTTACTCTTACGTTAATTTATTGCAAATGTCTTTTGCAGAATATCTCAATTAGAATTAAGACAGCAGATTGATTCATTGAATGAAGAGCTGCAGAAAGTGAGAGAAGCTCTGAACAATCATCCCGACTTGGACCCTTATGTGAAGAAACTTATTGCCTGCAAGCACAAAGTTACTGTAGTACTTAATGTTCTGCAAGCTTCTCAAGTAAGACCATGCAACACACAACAATTACTTTTCCTATTAGATTTAAACCCAATAATAATGTTACCCCTATTAAGAAGTACCAACAGACAGTAGTGTTGGTTTTAAAGTTATTTATTTTATTTTCAGGATAGACTGAATGATATAAGACGCATGGTCATCAAAGAAAAAGGTGTGCTGACCATATCGGAGTCCCAGACGCAAATCCCTACAGACAGACCAAGTGGCAGTGGGATAGTCTCTGAAAAAGGAAGCATCAACTAGCCATGGAGACCCCATATCAAAACCACATTGACAAGGCTGAATTTGACCATGTGTATGAACCTGCTGAAGACAGCTATCTACTCATAGATGCATTAGAAAAAGATATAGAATATTTGAGATTTAAAAACCCTACCTTTTGTCTAGAAGTAGGTTCAGGAAGCGGAGTGGTTATCACAGCATTTGGCATGGCGTTTCCAAAATCATTTTGTATGAGCACTGATGTTAACTTTAGGGCTTGTGCACTGTCACAGGTTACAGCTACACATAACAATGTAACGCTTGAAGCTATCAATATGGATTTATGTGGCTCTTTCCTTGATGAAAAGTTTGATGTTATAATTTTCAACCCGCCTTATGTTGTGACCGAATCTGACGAGTGTGGGGGCACAGACATAACTGCTAGTTGGGCAGGAGGAATCAATGGGAGGGAAGTGACAGATAGACTACTGAACATGATACCAAAGAAACTAGCCCCAGGTGGCACTTTCTACCTTCTGTTGATAGAAGAAAACATTCCACTGGAAGTGATCAATATTATGTCCAAATTTGGATATAAGTCAGAAGTTGTAATTAAGAGGAGAGTTCGAAATGAGCAGCAATTAGTATTGAAGTTTTATATGTAATAATGTATATTTATACAAAAACATTGTTCAGTTATAGATAAGATAACATCTGTTAAGTAATAAACACTATTTTATATTGACAAGATTTTTCTTCACTGCTTCTCCGAACTCTTTGGCACCTTGTTCATTTTCTGCAAAGCCTTGCAGAGTGGAGCAGAGCTTCACCCAACGCTGGATGTTGGGGAAAGATGAGATGTCCCAACCCACAGCCTGAGAAAGTAAAAACTTCAATTGAAAAAAATTTGAAGCCTAAGATAATGTTTGAAAAACTTTCTCCAAATAGTTCTTACCAAAATACTTGACAAAGATGCACAAATAGAAGTATCTGCAATTGTGGGGCTGTCTCCTGCAACCCAATCACTGCTTTTCAAGAATTCTTCCAGAAATCCGAGTGTAACATTAAGGTCGTTTTTCAAAGACTCTTTGATCTCAGTTTCGCCCAGAAATAGAATAGGGAACTAAAACAAGTAAACATGATTATGTTGCAAACTGGAATTTTCAATAAAAGTATTTTTTTTTAACGTGGCTACCTATTCCGAAATTCGAAGTTCGTGTCGTACCATCCCTTAAAGCAACGCGGGCTTCCTACGGAAGGGAGTCGCCTTAGCGATGGTTTACTATTAAAATATTTCTGGCGTTTTCTGCGGGGGGAAATGTGCACACAAGTGCAGTTCCGCACACTTACATGCTAAAACAAAACTGCCAACTGACAGCAACTGACTGTAATGACGACGTTCACACATAAAAAATCCAACAATACACTAATAATTCGTGTACAGATGACTCAAAACTCACGCATTGACACGTTTTCGACGTCTATAGGGGTACTCCAATTGTCGATACAGCCATATCGATAAATTTTGGAATTTATCGTATTAATTAGGAAGGATTATGGGTGACGAACAGAAACATTACGAGTATTAAATATCGTCTTTATTAATTGGATGATTAATTGTATAAATAAAAAAATTATCGTCGAAATTTATGTAATTTGTGTCACAAAGGAGCAAAATGATGTAATAGTAGATTGATAAACTAGGGTTGAAATATACCCATTTCACCTGAGATATTTCGTGTGCCAATAGTTCGAGGGTGAAATGGGTAATTTCATCCGAGTTGAACACTACTTTTCATTTCGAATATTATGAGGAAATTAAAATTTCACTAACGTCGCATGGTCGCATTTAATATTTGTTACGTTTGTCATTCTCTTCCCGCTCTTTTTTCTATTGCGCGATTTGCGCGCATTGCGCATTTCTTCTGCGCACCAATGGAGGCCGGCTAGTTTTTTTTTAAACTTGCAGACACGGAGGTCGCTATCAATTAATTGTCGACTTAAATATTTCAAGCTAAAAAAATTACCGAACGTAATAATTTCTACTAATTCTCGTTGTATACGCTTGCATAATAAGCTTATATATATATATAGCGGGAATGTTATTTTAAGATTATTTTGCCTTTTACAATTAAAAAGGAACTATTAGTATAGATTATTATTTTAAACATAGATTACATGGCTGTATACAACGTATTTCCATTGCTATGTACCTCATTTGGATTAGCTAGAAAAAAAAAATACTTTCAACCCAAGGGTCGCGATGAGTCACTTTCAACCCTATATCCAGATAATCAATGACCTACTTTCAGAGTATGAGAGATGAAAAATAATTTTGCTCCCTAGTGGCTCATACAACTTTTCACACTGAGCATTAAAAAAACTTGCAAAAAGAATTCTTAATATTATTAAAGAGCTATCAGCATAGAAAATGGCTTGGTTTTACAATTATCAACTTCAAAAAGTTTCATTCGCATAAAAACACTTAGACAAGCCTTGAGAAAAGTTGAACTTTGATCCCTCTCGTCAGGGAGCAATATTAACTTTTCTGAATGAGAGGTGTGAAAAATACATTTATTTTTCTTTAACTTGCTTTATGTAATACACGTTACGTAAAGTTTTACCAAAACTTATTATACATATACATCGTGGGAACGAGTTATGCGATTTTTTTTTACCAAAGATTAAGTGCCTATTTGGATTGAAAAAAAGTAATATAAACATTGCTGGATAAAGCCTAATTTTCGAGGTATTAAATTGTAAGTAAGTAAGTAAGTAAGTAAGTAATGCTTTATTGTACAAATATAAAGAAACAGATACAATTCACAAAATAATACAAATAACAATAATAAATGCACAAAGGCGAACTTAACTTAATTGTTTCAGTATTTCACAAGTTGATAAATCTCAAGGTTAACAAGTCTTTGTAATGTGACGTAATCACACGCACGCACACACACGCAATATGGGTCTAATAACAAACTTACCTGACATCTGCCATTATTTTGAATACTCGAAAAACTTTTCATTAAAAGTTAAGTTTCAACACCAAAAAGTTCTTTGTACTTTTTTGCCACTTTTTCTTGTTGAAAACGTACTGGCCGTAAATCAGATTTAAAATGTCACTAGAAATTACAAAAAAATTATAAACGATTGTCACCTAAGTCAAGTTGAATAGCGCTACTCGTTTCTAAGGTTTCGTTCACAAGAAAGTACCATCGTTTATTGATTTTTTTGTTAGAGAAATTAAGAAAGTTAATGTGACAGTTTTGGACTTATGTTGATTTGATATAACATTATTTACTCGTAATACCACCAGGAATCCATAGTTGTAATTTTTCGCATAACTCGTTCCCACGGTGTATAAATACAACAACATCAAACAGTCGTATTATTATATAGAATAAGTAGTTACTTAACATCAACTTCTTGAATTAGAATAAGGGCCAAGCCACAACACAACGCTCAAATTTAATTCGAGGACCGTACGTAGTATATTATTTTTATATTATTCTTTAATTATTGCTTTAATAAATTTTATAAATTCAACAGCATACACGTTGATATATATTATTTTTGCTCCGTTTGATTTATTGTACTCGAATCATAATAAAATATCTAAATTTAATCCATGTTTTTTTTTTTTTACTTTTTAGTTCTTTACAATATAGTACAAGCCTAATTCTACTTAGTGTTATTTTTTCCGTACTTATATTTATTTTTAACTTTTTGGTATTATGTAATAATCAAATAATTGTTTTATATTTAACCGACTCAAAGCAAAATTCCAGCTCCATCGAACACTGGGAAGTGGGTCAAATTTAAATTGCAATTTAATTGCAAGGTGACGTGTGAAAATCTTGTAATAAATACGATGCGTCCTAGAATTTTACTATTTATTCGATATCGCAAAGCAATGTTGTGGCTTTAGGGTGCGACACGCAGGTGGTATACGCAGTGACGTGTCGTATGCGTCACGTTATCTCACCGTTTCTTTATACATTTTGTTGCGATTCCGTAACGTCACCGTTTTTTAAGCGGCGGTGTGGTCGCAACTTTACCTAATATTGCGCTGCCAATCGCTACTTAAATTTATCGACACATATTATGTTAAGGTAACATCACTAAGTTTTTCATCGGCGAGAAGTCGGATTTATCGCTTGACCGATCCGAAATTCTGACGGGTGAGCGGACTCGGTGTTGGTAAACGAATCTGACAACAATATTATGATAAAATGTAAGAATTTCATGTTCAAATGTAATTAAATAGCAATAATACGATAATAATACGATAACAATTTCCTTACATGTGAAATGTAACACCATCTTTTTGCAAGCTTGATGTCCCAGATCTCTTTTTACAGCAGAAAACTGAACAATTCGGCATTTTCAGCACAGCTGCGTTCACCCTCGCGTCTCGATTCGGTCTAGTTTGAAATCCGAGCGCGCCTAGTTTTATAAAATGTGTATGCCCACTTGGGCTTGTACTTTGGCAGAGGGGAATGCAGCGAATGCCGACTCCCTTCCGTAGGAAGCCCGCGTTGCTTTAAGTACCATCCCTCTCACTCTCAAATTAATAAAGAACTAGTATGTAGTATGTACAAGCGGAACGTCATCAAACGAACTTCGAAAATCGAATTTCACAGTATGAGGCTACTCTAGCTGACGCTCTAGCTCTAGCCGCTAGAGCGTCAGCAAATTACTTTTACTTACACAAATAGCCCTAATTTTCACGTACAATGAAGAACTGTCGAAATATAATCTCTGATTTACAATGGCGCGACGTTTCAAATCTTTAGGGTAAAGTTGGTCATCCTTTCCGTACTTATCTGCCAGGTAGCAAGCGATCGCACGGCTCTCCCAAATAACAAACCCATCGTCATCCAAAGTCGGCACACAGTGCTGAGGATTAATTTTCAAGAAGTCTTCTTTAAGCTGTTCTTTTTTAAACAAGTTAACTATTTTCACTTCAATCGGAACACCAAGTGCTCTAGCCGCAAATAGAGCTCCTCGCGACGGACCGCTTACTGAGAAATGATAAAGTTTCACCGAAGAAACAGAAGCCATTGCAATGTGTAATAATAAAAAACGCGAGGGTGGGAACCGGGTAGCAGACCGCTAGCGAACTAACACGACACGAGTAGCGAAGTGAAAGGAAGGTTGGATATAACTAACTGTTCGATTACTTCGATTCGAGTTTCGAGTTCGAGTTCAGTCAAGGTTGTGTCCAAACAACAACCCAGTGTTGCCAGATGGGTTTTACGTTCCGTTACGCGTAGCTCTTAAAAATAGTACGCAAATTCAAGTTTGAGTACGCAGTGCAACATTTAGTGCAAAACTGCGCTTTACGCAGCTGGCACATAAACACAGGCCTAAAAAAAAAAAAAAAAAAAACGTCATCGCGACAGCCACAGGTAATTTATATTGATTTTCTGTCATCTGAAATAACCTAGGCTGTCAGGTGCTAAAATATAAAAATAGTACGCAAATTGACGGATGAGTACGCGAGTACGCAAGATCATAAAATAGTACGCCATGCGTACTATTGCGTACCCATCTGGCAACGCTGCAACAACCAAACAAATTCAAAGAGAATTGTCAGGCATGTGTATGTGTATGTATATGTAATGTATGTTTAGAGGGGAGGGGTAGGTCAAATTTGATCCACTATCCACTTTTTAGGTAATATAAAAAATCTAAAAAATATAAAAAATGGCGCAGTCTCCATCTTAATTACAATCACGTAAAAAAGGAAAAAAAATTTTTTGGCTGTAAGTAAACTAGCTGTAAAGTTAGTTTGAGTTAAAAATAAAAACGCTGCTTATTCGTCGTTTGTCATGTCTGTCATTGCCATTAATGTCATTGTCATTTCGTTTTGTTTTGTTTTTTTTCTGTAGTTTGTTTTGTTTTGGTTAAATATTTGATTATTTTTACTTACAGTGTGTACAGTGTTGCCAGGTCTCCTGATTTTTCAGGAGTTTGTCTGATTTTTGACTATGTCTACTGATCTACTGAATTTGCAAACGAATCTACTGAATTTTATGAGTCTAATTTGAACTTAATAATTATATTGTTTCAACGGTTGAAATTGAATCATGATGTAACCAAATTCCTAAAAAAATTAACAACACCATTTATCAAGAACAAGATTCATCAGATTCAGATTCTAACAGTGATTGAATTAATTGATTGAGCTTGCAGCATGAAGTTTGTGGCTTATAATTTATAATACCTTGCACATTCGCACTAATATTATAACTGTAAAATATTCTATTTATTTTATAATCGCCCGTGTGGTGTCGGGTTAGGATTAAATAATCATTTTATACATTACATATCAGCATATTGAAAACAAAATACATGAGAAAATTTGCATTTAGGTAAGTTTTATGACTTTTCTAGCATAAAATTTGATCTACTGATTTTTTTTTTCAATCTCCTGACTTTTAAGGTCTTACTCTTCTGATATTTCCAAATTGGACCTGGCAACACTGAGTGTGTAAACCCGGATAAATCACAGTTATGGAATCTGATAACTGTAGCCAGTGTAGGCTATGTTTAAGCGTAGACCAAGCTTTAACTAATATTTTTCAGAAACGATGCGAAATAATGTTAGCAACTGAAATAATGTCCCTAGCTAAAGTAATGGTAAGGATTAATTATCTTACTAAATTAATTTTGTCGATAAGAACCTTTTTAACTTCAAACTTTTCTCTCATTGCAGATTATGCCAAATGATGGCCTACCATATAAAGTGTGTTCAGAGTGTATAGTAAATCTCGATAACTGCATCGAATTTATAAAACGATGTGAAAGTTCAGATTTATATCTTAGAAAAGCTAAAATTATTAATGAAACTACTAACGACAGTATGATAAAAAAAAATGTTGATTGCAAAGACGAGATTGGTGAGGACACTGATATTTTTGAAGATATTTCTGCAGAAACATCAATTTTGCACGACATTGTACTGAAGACTGAAAAGACGGAAGAAATTGGATCGAATTTCAAAAATAAGAAACCAAGGAAGGCACAGAAAGAGCAATGCTCCACCTGTGGAAAGGTTTTGTCTTCAAAGTAGGTACTTACAAATAAGCATTTATTTTTACATCAATAATCTGCAAGTTCGTGATTTCAATTATATTTAAAGGAGTGTTATTCTTACAGGTTTAGATTGAAAATGCATCTTCGTATACACACTGGCGAGAAACCCTTTGCATGTCATCACTGTGGGAAGAACTTTTCCCTGTCACAAAATTTAAAAGTCCATTTACGGACACATACTGTAAGTACAAAGGGCTTTGTTGGAGCTTAAATTAAGTCATATTGAATCTGTGGCACGTTTCTCGAAGGTACAAGTTGCAATTTTACACATGTATTTCATGAATTTTTGACCCCTCCCCCCTCCTTGTCACAGATGGTTACATTTGTGAGACCCTCTCCCTAGTGATGTCACATAGGGATTTTGCAATTTTACATCTAGTAAATTATTAAATTAAAACAGCAGTTCGGTGATTAGTTTTATTTCCGTTTAGTTTTTCTTTAATAGTTCTATTAGATGTACCTGTTGGATTTTTAAATGTGACGCCCCCTCCCACCCCTTGTCACACAATGTCACACTTCGTCAACCAATGGGAGAAACGTCCATAATTTCTATATATGTCCAAGTTTTTTAAGTTGATCAAGAGTATTCTGCTGTTTATTTCTAGGGAGAGAAACCCCTAGAGTGCACCGTGTGTGGGTTATTGTTTGCACACTCCTCAGGCCTGTTGGCACATCAACGAAAGCACACTGGCCAGTTACCATACCCCTGCACATTATGCCCTCGAAGTTTCCGCACAGTTGGGCACTTGCAGTACCACATAAGGTAAATAAGTTACATTGACAGAGATTTCAATGATCTAATCAACATTATTATGATGTATCAGAACCGCACCACTTATCTTGAACAATATCATTGTAGGGTAAAGGCACCTGTAATGGACAAGGACCCAATAATGCACAATAACTTTTATTTAAAAGAAACGAAGGGATAATTATTTATTTTACAACAGTCAATTTATAATCATATTATCTTTAAATTAAGAATGAAGTGTCCATTACTGTTGCTTGTCAGCTTAGTGCCCAACACTGGTGCATTTCACCCTATGCAGCAAGCTCGAATACAAATTGCATTGTCTAGGATCCTCTAGCTAGTAATAGTACCTACATACCAGCTTCTTATTGAGAGAGTTGATACTTGTACATGAGGATGTACAGTTATTATCCGTTTTTGTTCCCATCACTATTTGTGTCTGGCATGTTTGGACTAGACCACAGGCTATAAATAAATGAATGCAGTGTTTTAATAGTACATTACTGCAGAGGCCGTGAAGTAAGGGATTGCAGGACGAGATTGGGGTACAAGCCAAGAAGTTTCACATTTACGGCCTAGGCCAAGAAGTAATGTGATGCGGTCGAAATGAAGCCAAGAAGTTTCACATTTACGGCCTAGGCCAAGAAGTAATGTGGCGCGGTCGGCGGGTGCGGTCGGCGCGGCGCGGCGGCGCGGGGCGGGGCGCGGGGAACATGGCGCGAGCAATAGTTTGTTCAAATGGCACGTTTCAAAAATTAAAAATGCGGCTAATTAAACAATTTTTACTTGATTTCCTCGCATTGCTTGAGAAAAGCACTATACAATCCTCGGCCGGAAACAGGGATTGCAGGACTCGCTTTATCCGGCCTCGTCTACGACTCGGCCGTGTACCCCAATCTCGTCCTGCAATCCCTTACTTCACGGCCTCTGCAGTAATTTACTATTGTTTTACAGGCGACACACAGGAGAGACGAGTTATGAATGTGACTCATGTTCACGTGCCTTTATTACTCGAACTGAGCTGAAGCAACATGTTTTGTCCCATACGGGCGAGAAACCCAACGTCTGTTGCGTGTGCGGCGCCCGCTTCGCCCGAGCATCGAACCTGAGAAGACACGTGAAGCACCAACATAATGGAGACAAACCCTACACTTGCAACATATGCTCACATAAATTTGCACAAAAATCAGACTTTCAAAGGCATAAAAGAAAACATGATAAACAGAAGTTGGATTAACTTTTTATACTACTAATAATAACTATGAATTTTATAATCTCAAAAAAAATTCTCTGCTTATTCTATCATGTTCATTGATTTTTTACTTATATTGCAATCTTTGCGTAATTTCTCTGTGTATATTAAGTTTTATGTTATTGCTAAAGCATCCGACAAGACGTTGTCCTGCACTTTTCCTAAAATAAAACCAGATAGCAGGTTACCTACCGGGTCCAATTATTGTGTATCATAACATAATAATCGCATAGTGCATAGGTACATACAATAATAATATAAATATAATTAATTGAGTTCAGTCAGTGACAAATGTTGTATTTTAACTGACTTATGTTATTATTTTGTTAGTTTTAGCTGTACTATTAGAGAATGTCATTTTTTTATGTTATGTTGTAAGTAAATTATGAAAACTGTACCTGTTTAGTTTTATTTTAAAATATTTTTTATCGCCAGTTTGGATACCTAATCAAGTAGTAAGATACATTTATTTACACTTAATATTTTCGCAAATTCAAATCGTGGTAGGCATGGGGAAATAGAAAGGAGCCCCAAGTTGTGATCTGAAAATTGTTGTATTGTTTTTTATACAAACATACATGAATCACGTTTTTATCCCTTACGGGGTAGACAGAGCCTAAGGTAACAAGACCATAGGTAAAATAGTGATGCGTTGCTAGCCGCATCGCCTATAATATCATTCCTAAGATTTTCGCCCATTCCCTCGATGGGCTTTTTTACCATCTGCGCGGGAAGAGAAGCAATTTTTTTTATATTTTCTAATTATTTTCAATTTGTTATAAAATATGTTTCATTGTATTATCAGCTCGGTGATGGTCGATTTAGGTTCGGATCTTATAGTCTGGCAGATAAACCACTGCAGCCAGATGACACTTTCAGTGTTGTCAGTTTTTGGCAATTATTAAATAGTGATGTGACTTAGTGAGTGAATGAAAGAATGAATGATGTAATTAAATTAATTTGCGTCATAAATGAGAATTTTCAAAGCGTACTTTAATAAAATGGTTTGTTCAATATGGTTTTTTTGGATGTTTTCTAGTCAGTAGTGTAAGAGCGCGATTTGGAAATGTGCGGAAGCATGTCAAATCAGTTACAAGTTTTCAACTCATTCCCCATTTTGCCATAAATAAAACAACAATTATCACATTAATATTTTTTTCTACCTTTGTACTTTTACTTAAAAACTTAAATTATTCCGAATCAGTTTCACTGCTGCTGTCACTATTTACGTGTATTACAAAGTCATCGCACATTTTATCTACTATTTTTTTTTTTTTTTTTTTTCTTCTCTTGGACTTGGGCTTTTAGTGTTGCCCTTAGCCATATATCAAAGTTAGGGAAATTGGGTAAGGAATAGTATTATGAATAGGGGCGAAATTTGGAAAAAGGGGTCAGGGTAGGTAGAATGTACAGATACATAAACATATTATAAATATTATATTTTTATATTATTTTTAGAAATAAATACAGCTAAAGAATTATATATATTAGGGAAAGTCAGCAAGGAGGATATATTTGTGGGAAGAGGAATATTCTGGGATATTAATGATTCCATCAATGAACTTCGGTCGTGTAATGAGCAGGATAGGAAAATATGATTTAAGTCGGCCACCTCAACTCCACAGTCACAAGTCTCACTATTTACAATGTTAAATCTAAAAAGATGAGAGGGAGCGCACGTATGACCTAGTCTCATTCGAGTCAAAATAGAGGTTTCTCTTCTGTCTAATTTTGAATTATAAAACCATGGTTTCAGCGGGATTTCTTTTTGAATACTATAATAATAGCTTCCAGTCTCCAAGGCACTCCAAAACCAAAAGAACTCCCAGGAGATCTGGAGGTATCTCTTAGGAAGGGCTAAAAGATCATGTGCATATTTTTTGTAAGGGAAAATATCCCCCGAATGAACAGCCTCAAGAGCCAGCTGGTCCGCCTTTTCGTTCCCACTTATCCCGGAATGGCTCGGCACCCATACAAACTGAATCTCAAGGCCTTTGATACTGCATTCGTGTAACAGAACCCTAATGTCAAAAATCAGAGGATATATTTTTTTATATTTAAACGGAGAATGTAATAACACTTGTAGGCTGCTTTTTGAGTCAGAAAAAAATTACCGTTTTCCCTAATTTCATCATATGAGCATACTCAACGGCTTTGAATAGCCCATAAGCTTCACCTGTAAAAACTGAGGATTCCGGGGGAAGTTTAATTTTTTGAACTATATTGAATCGATGATGATACACCCCAACCCCAACACAGCTAGTTGTCGAAGGTTTGGATGCATCTGTATAAATGTAATGCCAATCAAGCCAATGGGTGTTAAGTAATTGGTTAAATGAAGGTTTTGCATGTGAACTATTCTTAATAATACCTGTATCGAGTAAAACTGCTGGTTTAAGTAATAAGGCTTCAAATTTTACATTAAATAGAGGAAGAATCGTATATCGATGGGTAGAAGTTGTATGAGGTAAAAATTTTAAATAACTATTGATAATAAAGGGAGGCCTTTTGTTGCGTCAGTAAGAAGAAGATTCTATTTCTTTGTATAGAGAAGATAGTTTAGGTATAATAGGATGATTTGAAAAATGCATAGATCGAAAAATAAATCTGTCTGCTAGGAACTGTTGACGTAAGTGTAACGGTGGATCAACACACTCCACCTGCATCGCATTGACGGGGCTGGTCTTCATAGCTCCCAATATTACTCTCAAAGCCTTATTTTGAATTTTATTAAGAGTTTCGAAAGCACTATCTGTACCTGGACGCAGTAAAAAGGATCCGTAGTCCAATACGCTTCGAATGACAGCATTGTATACGAGCTTTAAGTAAAAGGGGTGACTACCCCACCAAACTCCGGCTAGACATCTTATTATATTTAAAGAACGCTCACATCTATTTTTTATATAAGTACAATGAGCTTTGGCTGAGAGTCTTCTGTCAAATACTACCCCTAAATATTTAGCCTCATTGCTAAATGAAATGAGTGAACCATCGTAAACTAAATTCAAATCACACGTCTTTGTTCTGGTTGAAAACAATACCGCTGATGTTTTGGTAACTGAAAGCTCCAAACCGTTTGTATCTAAATATCTCTTCAGTTGTTTAAGATTGCAATTGATTACTGCACATGCATCACTTACGCATTTATCTGCACAGTACAGTACCAAATCATCAGCGTATTGTAAAGCTGACACGGGGTGTATTAAATTTGACTGAAAGTCGTAAGTATATATATTAAAAAGTAATGGGCTTAAAACTGAGCCTTGTGGCAAACCTTTCCAAGCAGTTCTGTATAAAGTATCGGAATCTAGGATAAGTTTAATAATTCTTTCTCGAAACATTACTGAAATAATATTTATAAGACGTGTTGGGACACTCAATGCTCCTAATTTATTTACAAGGATATCTATATTTACATTATCATATGCGGAGTTAATGTCTACAAAACAAGCTACTACTGATTCACCCTTAGAGTGGGCTAGTAAAATATCCGAAACCAGTAGGCCTACACAATCTGAAGTGCTTTTGCTTTTGCGAAACCCGAATTGACAATCCGGGAGCAATTTTTTAGTTTCAATTAGCCACTCCAAGCGATTTTTTATCAAATGTTCCAGTATTTTAACTAACACGGACGATAGGGCTATTGGGCGAAGTGAATTATGATCGTTGCGGGGTTTATTAGGTTTAAGAAGAGGCAACACTAACTGTGTTTTCCATAGAGGGGGAATCTGGCCCGACATAAAAATAAGGTTAAGGATGTCAAGATAATAACCTAAAATTTGGTCGCTAGAGTGTACTAAAAAAGAGTACGGAATACCATCACAACCCGGTGCAGAGTCAATTACATACGACAACACGCTTTTCAGTTCCGATAGCGAGAAAGGGTTATTTAAATGTTGACCATCGCTGTCGCAGGAAATTGATTCGATGGTTAATGGCATTGTTGACACAAAAGGAGGGGCAAGTTTATCTAAAAACTTGTCAACAACTGTGGGCTCTAATTTAGTGGCGGAATTATCGACAAACGCTCCTCTAAATCTTCTAATTTTGCTCCATATTTCGGAAATGTGAGTGTTTGGAGATAAAGACGAACAAAAGTTTCTCCAGCTGTCCCTTTTTTTTTTCTTTAAAAACTTTTTTGTTTCTCTCATTATGCTAACTAAATTGTTGTAGTTTTCTTCACTCATGTTAGCCCTATAAATTAATTCCATTTCCTTTCGCTTTTTTACAGCTGTACTGCATTCACAGTCCCACCATGGAGGACAGGGAATACGCATATCAGAAGATTTTTTAACTGGAAAAACTTCATCTGCTGCTTCAAGCAATAATTTAGCAAATTCATTGGAACTATCTATAATTTCACTAGGATGCCTTACAGCTGGCAAAATACTGAATTTATCATCCAATTGTTTTTTAAAATCATCCCATTTATTATTAATAATTACATGTTTTAATGTGCATGACCTTTTTAGAAACGGTTTATTTTTGAAGGGAAAAGATATTATCAGTGGGTAATGATCACTGCCATAGGTAGATGGTAGTACCTCCCAAGACAATGTAGTGGCAATTGATGATGTACTTATGGATAAATCAATAGCACTTATATTTTCATGTGGAGCTGTTTGTCTAGTAGGTGCTCCAGAATTTAATATACAGAGATTAAGAGAGTCAACTATATCTAAAATTTCTTCACCATTATCACTGGAATCACTACATCCCCAGGCTTGGTGATGGCAATTAAAATCCCCTAAAATGATGAATGGAGAAGGAAGTGAGGCTAAAATTGATTTGATCTCCCTAAGTATAACTAATGAAGGATGAGGAATGTACAATGAAACTATACATATATTATTTACAATTGCAGCAATTATTGAAAAACTACTACTATGTGATGGTAATGGATGATATGTAAAATGAAATGAGTTTTTTACAATGATGGCTACACCGCCATGTCCGTCTGACCTATCTTCACGGAGGCAAGCATAGCCAGGGATTTTGAAACTAGACTCTGGTCTGAGCCAAGTTTCGTTTAAAGCAATAAGAAACGGATCTAACTTTTTAATTAAATGTAGTAAATCTGATTTTTTATTACTAATGCTGCGACAGTTCCACTGAAGGACTCTGCTTCTGTTGCTGCTGGCCATTATTGACATTTATGATATTGGAAATAAAAGTAATTATATCAGCAACGTTGTTCGGTATTAAATTTGATGAGGATAATAATTTAATGAGCTCTTGGATGAGCTCACTAATGGAAGGCTTACTAATGTTGTCTTTTTCTTTCCAAATAGCGGTACCATTGCCAGATGGATTTGGCATATCATAGTCTTTAACTAACTGGTTATGAGCATTTTGATCATAACCTTTTTGAATTTTAGATGTACCACGAGGCTTAAGAAATACGGTCTTTTTATATGACTGTGATGGAGCTGGCTGTTGATTGGGACGAATAATTTGAGGCTGTGTAAGTGGTGGAGGGGTTAAGACAACATCAGCATAGGGTTTGCTGACCGAATGGTGCAGTTTTGATGCTTCGGCATATGACAAACAGCTTTGTGCCATGGATAATTTGATGTTTTTTTGTCTCTCAAATTCAGGACATTTTT
The DNA here is from genome assembly GCA_963854515.1 of Pandemis heparana. Taxonomy (NCBI): domain Eukaryota; kingdom Metazoa; phylum Arthropoda; class Insecta; order Lepidoptera; family Tortricidae; genus Pandemis; species Pandemis heparana. Next base: position 4,378,681 of record OY978023.1, on the reverse strand, counting down.
TACTTATTGCAAAATGAAAACCAGTACATAAACAGCAAGAAACAGAGTCTTCTTCGACGTTGCATGTGGAGCCAGAGTTACCTTGGCCACACTTGTAGCAGCGGGGTTTAGATCGGCATTGTGTTTTAGTGTGACCATATCGGCAGCAATTGTAGCATTGGATAGTAGGGAAAATGTACAAATCTACAGGCAGAGCATTATAACACATGAATATTCTTTTTGGCAACACTTGACCATCAAAAGTTAATACTACTGTTTGAGAGGGTTTCCACACAGCTGCACCCTCAACCATGGTTTTATAATTCAGTCTTCTCACTTTGATGACTTCTCCTGTACCCAAAGGTACCGAGATGTTCATCTTGATCTCATCTAAAGACCATTCAGCAGGAACACCCTTAACAATTCCCATCCTCATTACACTGAAGGAAGGGATAAATGCTTTATATTTGTTTTCTGTGAGGTTTTTGTCATTTAGAAATTTGTTAGCGTCATCAAGGTGAGAAAACGACAGAGTAACTCGATTCCTTCCAATTCTTTTTACGCTGCCATTAATTATGTTTTTGTATGAGTGCTTTTTTAGGAACTTTCCAAAAGAAATGGGATGAATCGACGTGCCGTCATTAGGTACATCCTCTATTTTCTGTACATGCACCAAGAAAGGTGAACAGTCGGTAGCTATATACATTTTTCTGAAGTTGTCTGTAGGCTGAGGCTGAGGTGGCGGAATGTTCTAAGTTGCGGGGCTATTCTGCTCTGTTGTAACTGGTGTGTCAATAATGGAATCATGACTATCACAAATACAGTCATTTTCCGTCTTGTTAGAATTTTTATTACTACGTCTTTTTTTGTTACAATGGCGGCATACCCTCCTTGACGGACGAATCCGTTTTCTAATTTTATTAGAATCTACTGATACTGAGCCATCAGTAGTGTGGTCAGTATCCATGTTGTCACTAATAGTTACCGTGTGGAATACCTGGGGGACACCGCCCCCAGGGTCTTCTGGTTCCTCCATACACAGAGGTATGGAGGTTATATAATAATAAAATCGGACTTACCAATAAGAAATAATATAAGTAATAATGTCTAAAATAAATAAAAGTATTTACAATCAATAAAATGAAGTTATTTACACTACGCTGACCACTATTTTTAAATTAAAATTTTCAAGTCGGAAAAAACACGCGCGCTCAACTCGAGATTTCCCGCCCTTTTTCCTTTATCTACTATGTTAATATGAACTTTGAATGCCTCAAAAGTATCGCGCTTATTTTGAAATATACTAAATTACGAATGTGACATTCATAAAATATTTCGTTCGTTCAAAAATCAAATCATTCATTACGTGACCTTAGTCGAGCACTAGTGAAATAAATGTGGTATCATTATTTGGGAATGGATGATTATTTTAAAAGTGCTCGGTGATTTTTCTATTGATAGGAATAACCATCCTTAGCTACGTAAAAAAGTTTCAGATTTTACCGTCGAGCCATATATTTTATAAAAATAAAAACATTTTACTCAGTCACTCGGCGGCCCCTATACGGCATTATCAAATTAAAAAAAACAACAATGACATTCGTCACTGACGTTGATAGCACCGCACTCTCGGAAGCTAAAACAAGCAACGGCTAAGTGGCGCCGTCTGTAGATTGTTGGTGGTACTAAACCACCTATTTGGGATTTCATTAAAATTACCATTAATTTCTGATGTAACTTTCAGTAGTGTTTTTGATTCGGAGTAGAAATAACCCAATAATTCCAAAATCTGAGAAAAAAATATATATTATGCTAATTTTTATTGAAATTCCCCATGTATGGTTTAGTAACACGAACAATCTACAGACGGCGCCACTTAGCCGTTGCTTCTTTTAGCTACAAATGCCATCGTGTACCACATTTCAAGCAGCATTTTTTTTTAAATTTGATATGTCATTGGCGTACTGCTTACTGCCGTATAGAGGCCGCCGAGTGACTGAGTAAAATGTTTTTATTTTTATAAAATATATGGCTCGACGGAAAAATCAGAAACTTTTTTCAGTAGCTAAGGATGGTTATTCCTATCAATAGAAAAATCACCAAGCACTTTTAAAATAATCATCCATTCCCATTTGGAACTGTCATCTGGCTGCAGTGGTTTAGCTGCCAGACTATAGACTACAACAAATTTCTTTTTTTTTCCATTACTTTCTATGATGAAATGGCAAAAAACCACGATTCCAAACACGTTGCGATTTAAAAAAGTAAATGTATAAGGATGGAACACTTCCGGTTAAATTTCCGACTTGGTTAGATCTAAACTCCAATTATATTCATATCTCCTTAAAATGTATAAGTTGTATATTATTTTAATATAATTGCCAAAAAATTATTTGTTTTAACATGTAAAATTTTATTTCAATCAAATTAATAATGGTTAAAATTTGAATTGCCATGTATGAAAAAGGGTCAGGCTTTTGCTGAATACTGGAAACATTTTTTTCAATTTCGAATTTGATGTTCGTTAACCGCTTCTTTGTTGAATGGAAGGAATCATATTCATATCGGCGGTGTGATTTACCAGTTATTGTTATTTCTGTGATTTCTCAGTGTGGTTCTCAAAGGCTAAACAATCTCAACGTATCTCAACGTTGCGAAGTTATTATTGTAGTGAGTTAAACCTACAACTTGAGTGTGTTTCTACAGTGTGTTATCTTCGACGGCGATTTGATATTTAAATAACTTCAAACATGACGAGAGATATTTATTATTCTGATAAATATTATGACGAGGAGCACGAATACAGGTATATAGTCATCTCCGCTACTTAATAATACTTATACATTACATTGCTATGTATAAATAACCTAGCATTAAACGGTTTACATCTTATTTGCTTGTTGAAAGGTTTCGCTTTTAATTAATTTTCATTATTATATCTAAACCGTTTCTCCACTCTAAACTAATAACACTATTTTAACAAGTATATCAGATAAACACAGTGGTGCATTGAAATATGATTTGTATTCTTCTATGCTAATTACTGTAATTTGTTTTACAGGCACGTGGTACTACCAAAAGAAATGGTTAAATTGGTTCCTAAAAACCATTTGATGACTGAACAAGAGTGGCGCGGCATCGGCGTTCAGCAGAGCCAGGGATGGATACATTACATGACGCACCAACCCGGTAAGAGAAACTGGTTCATTTTTGTATTGTTTGATGCTCAGTGTTCAATTTATTTAAAGTTTTTGTTTATATTCACTACATATATTTTAATATTTAAATTTTGGCCTACTTGTAGTTGGAAGTTAGATGGATATCTATATCTAGTATGTATATAGTGCTGTAAAATACACTCCCAGCAAAAGAATTTGTTTTGAAGTCTGGTTATCAATGTCTTATTTCCATACAAGTTTAATTGTTGTTTAGAGTATCAAGTGGGGAACACAGCAACAATGTTTCATATAAATTATGTTTAGAGAGATGTTGAAACATCTTGCAACACTGTTTATAAAATGTTAATATTAAAAGTGCTTAAACAGTGTTTATAAACAAATGTTGCCTAATGAATACCTGGCTTTAATCTATGAGCTTTCCAGTTTTCCGGGATAAAAAGTAGCCTATGTGCTATTCCAGACTTTTCTCTATCTATGTGCCAAATTTCATCCAGATCCGTGGGGCCGTTCTGGCGTGATTGAGTAACAAACAAACATCCATCCATCCATCCATCTATTCATCCATCCATACTTTCACATTTATAATATTAGTTAGATGAAGTTGTCCAATATAAATTTACTAGCTGTTGGCTGCGACCTTGTGTACAAAGAATTCATTTATCGCTATCCTGCGGGAATTTTCCGGGATAAAAAGTAGCCTATGTGCTATTCCAGACTTTTCTCTATCTATGTGCCGAATTTCATCCAGATTTGTTGGGCCGTTGTGGCGTGATTGAGTAACAAACAAACATCCATCCATCCATCCATACTTTCGCATTTATAATATTAGTTAGATTTATGATTGAAAACTTGGGCTGCACAAGAACAAGTATCGGTGTATTTTCATTAACGAAATAAACCTGATATTTTGCAAGTACAATAGGTACTTGTATGTTGAAATAGCTACATATAATGTCATAGGCTGGACTTAATCTGTTCCCTAAAAATTCCATACAACTCAATTGTGAATATTTTATCTTTCAGAGCCTCATATCTTGCTGTTCAGACGAAAGAAGACTACTCCACCTGAAAAGCAATGAATAATCACTTACTTAATTTACTTGTGTATAAGTTGTAGTTTGTAGTTCATATTATGGCCCATAACGGTTATTTTGTTTTCATAAAACAATATTGGAGAAATATTTTTGCATTTGCTACAATAAAGCAGGACTTTTGCCTCTACAAATGAGAAAAATCATGTACACATAAAAAAAATATTATTGCAGGTGTGAGAAAACATTCAAACTTGGTATCATTTGCACCTGTTACATTATAATGGTTATAGTTAGTTCTGCTTTTTAAATGATTTGCAGCAAATTCAATGTTTTTAAGTTGCCAAATAATTTTGATGTATATTCAATATCATCCCACCACCCATACAAACCAACTTTTTATTTTTTATGGTAAATAACTTCGCCTTAGTTTTTTTTTTGTAAATTTGTTTGCCAGACTACTGAAGTTTATGTAATGATAATCAAAATCAACCATTGAAGTTTTAGTGTTCGTATACAAACATTAATATATGTTAAAAATACATCAAAATTATAGCTTTTGCCATGTTTTCATGCATGTAGATTAAGTTCTTTGGGTTATGGGCCTAACATTTTGATCTTCATTCCACATATTATTAAGTTTTAACATTAGTCATTATGTATAAGAATCATTGAACCAACCACAAGTGCTCTTCTACTATATCTACTTATGTAATTAGATTTAGATTAAGGGTTGTCTAACTATTACGATCATTTCTAGTAATTTAAATTAATGAGGTCTAACTAAGGCTTGAAGGTAATGGTGGTAGTGATTTATTAGAAGAAGTTGTGGGTATGTATTGTGTTGTGAGGCTCTTACCTTCACATAAAACTATCATCTAATCTAAGCCCATCTTGAATACAGCGCGGGTGCTCAATCACATTCACCATCTTTTTCTACTCTCATTATTTAGGGTTCCGTACCCAAAGAGTAAAAACGGGACCCTATTACTAGAATTCGCTGTCCGTCCGTCTGTCACCAGGCTGTATCTCAAGAACCGTAATAGCTAGACAGTTGAAATTTTCACAGATTGTGTATTTCTGTTGCCGCTATAACAACAAATACTAAAAAAATAATAATAATAATTAAAGGGGGCTCCCATAAAAAAACGTGATATTTTAGCCCTTTTTCATGGCTATCACTCGCCGAGCTAGATCTCAAGAACCATAATATGTAGCTAGACAGTTGAAATTTGCACAGATTTTGGTATTTTATTGTGGCTACAACAAATACTAAAATCAAAATGATAATAATAATTAAAGGGGGCTCCCATACAACAGAGTAGTTGTTGGCGTTTTTTGCTGTATCTCATGAACCGTAATAGCAAGGAGGTATTCTGGTACGGAACCCTTCGTGCGCGAGTCCGACTCGCTCTTGGCCGGTTTTTGATAGAAAGCAATGGTGAATGTGACATTGGTCCTGAGTGCCACAATACGGCCAGTCTCATTAATTTAATATATCTTTACAAAACAATGGAACACTAGTTATAGTTTTATGCAGCTTTGTATTTTCAACATAGAAAGTGTCTAATGTTTATCATAACAAAGCTCAGAAAGAGAGCCTTTTACTGGAATTGACAAAAAGGATGTGATATTAAATGTTAGCCCAATCATTGCCCTCACAGTGCAGGCCATATTATTTTTAGCTCAATATAATGTTTATAAAGTTAGTTTTCTCCATAAAGCAACTACAATTAATTAACTCGCAAATTTTCTAAATTTTGCTGCACATGGCTTAGTGTGCACATAACTATTTACTGTTTATTAAGCCTATGAAATCAACAGAAAGACATGCACCCGAAGTTTTATGTAAACCACATTGCTCTTGGGAATTCAATTTGCCAATCTCAGGCCAACAGTCCACCAGAGTCCAGATTTAGTTCAGAATAATAATGGAGTGGGATTCTAATTAAACCTAACCTATTAATTATTCTAATTCAAAGCACGCCCTCCCTACGATTTCCTATAGTAATAAAATAGGAGAGGGTAGAAAAAATTGACATGAGCAAGTTGGCGGGATTCCAATTATTAATCTTTGCCCTATTCTCAACTAGAACTGCTGGTGGAATGCAATGATTTATCCCAATTCCATCTTCCTAATCTTTTGTGGTTTACCTATATTCTGGTTTTGAGCACTTTTTATTGTCGTCTGAAGTTGACTTTGACTATTATACCTAGTAATTTTATGGCTTGGTTAATTTAAGTTTGACCTATAAGAAGGAAATAATGTATGTCAAATTGGAATTTATTATTGATCTGCGTGAATTTGTAAATAACTAATTATAATTGTATCAGCAGCTTAGCACTTGTCAATATTGTAATGTACAGATTGTGGAATTAGTGATTTATTCATTTGGTATGGTTAATAAATTATTTGGTGCTACGTTACAAATTCGTCTTATTTTTTTCCAAAACATCCAGGTTCAGGGTTTTTCTGCACAGTAAATATTTGGGAACTCTTACTGCACTGCCCATATGGGTCAAATCTTGCAAGTAAAATTTGTCCCACTTTATGTAGGGTAGTATATTATATGTAGGGTAGATGACAATGCTAGTACAGTCGACAAAAGTACAGCCTGCAAAATAAACTATTTTAAAAAGATTGGTATAAATAATAATTTAATGTCTGTGATAAGTGTGCGCTTTCAACTGAGGCTGAGCAGTCAACCAAAGACTTCTTCACTGCCTACATTCTTTTGATGCACAACAATAAAGCCTAGTTAGTTCAAGCTCAAGGGGTTTGAGTGCAGGAAGGATTCCTGATTTTAACTAAACCACTGGTTCAAATGAACAAGTTAAATATCAATAGTGTTTATTTTCCATTTCATATTAGGGTTTAATGCCCATTCCTTACTTCTAACATAGCCAGTAATATTTTTATTAAGACTGGTTTAGACCAAGAGAGAAAATGCTCATTCTATTCTATTTATTGAGTACAGCAAAAATAACAGGTCAATCTCCATACAAATTTGTATGAAAAGAGACCTGTTAATTTTGCATTACACAATAAATTTGGCAGTGGGGATAGAATGAGCATTCGCTTGTTTGGTCTAAACCTGCCTTTAGATTAATAGTCATGAATGTATCAGATGGGGGATAAAACTGTGAACTGTGTTCATGAATCATATGCGATTTCACCAAAACCAGGAACCACCTCTCAAATCATGAAGAGGGTAGAAAAGAATTGCAAGCATTTTAAAAAGTGTATTTAAAGTCAAAACTTGTTGCAAAACTTTCATTTTCTCTTTTTCTTAGCACTAGGTGACAACGATAACAATTTAACAGCATCAGGTTGAGAGAACTCCATTGTTTCCACTTTGATATCATCAGTGGAGACGGTGTCAAGCAGGTCCAAGCCCTGCAGCTGTTCCTGCTCCAAACTGTGCAGCATTTGGAACCCTGGTTCTAAGGAAGGTGTGAATGCACCATCCAACGCTGCCGGAAAATGAAGCTCTGGTACCTCTTCAAGCTTCAATTGTGGGGCAATCTCACCCATTGCCAGTGCTTCACACTGTGATTTCAATTCTATGCACCGATTTTTAGTCTTAGCATGGTATCTCACAACTTTGTTCTCATAAAACTCCCCTAGATGTCCCACATTTAAATCTGCAAACACTTTTTGAATCACATCTGGGAAACCTGATTTGATTCCGCTCGCTTCTCTGTCTACAACTGTTCTCATTAGCTTGCACATGTTTGTCATGTAGAAATCGAGAGCGTCTGCCAGACCAAACAGGGCTGCGTTAGTGCAGGTTGATACTCCAATGTGCCCTAAGGCCAAGGCTGCACATTGGCGCAAAGCTTTCTGGTGACACTCTGGAGTGAACGGAAGAACAACCGGACCTTTGCCGAGGGAGAAATCACAATATTCTTTTTCAAGAAAGTTTATAGGCGGGATTGCTTCGTGTTCCAGCTTAAGCGGTGGTTCTGGCGGCATCGTCGGTAAACTTAGGGGGTCTAAACGGGCACCTTCGAACACTGCATTCTCTGTTTGTTCTAATATCGCTGACAGCTGCCTCGAGTAGGAGTGTAGCATAATAGTATGTGTGATCAGATTTGGTGTCGGCAACTCGATAGGCGACGATTTCACTGAGATCGGTATTTCTGGGATGTTCTGCATGCCTAGTTCGATGATCGGATTGAAGTTCACTGTTTGCAACACAGAGTCGTCGCACCCGTCGTCTTCAAATTCGCCCCAATATTTTCTTGGAACCATGGCCATGACTGAATTTAAGAGAATAGAATAGTTCCTGTATTTTCTTCTCGTCGTCTTCTCCGCTTTGGTCAGAAAGTAAAATGTTTAGAACTGCACCAGATTTTATTGATTATTTAATGCAGAGTTTAAAGGTATCTCTATCACGTAAATAATAAAATAACACGCTTATTATTGAACACAAATAAACAAGTTTGCATAGACAGGACAGAGCAGGCTGAGCAAAGCAAAGAAAGCAAAAGCAAAAACACACATCCCTCTCCGTCATCTGTCAATGTCACTGTCAGTAGTGTCAGTGTCAGGTGTCAGTTTTTTTTTATCTTCCGTACAAGGAAGGTAACAAAACCTAAGACTATACAGCCAAGTCTAATTTCAGTGCAGTTCCAGTTCGACATACATTATACTACTAGCAAATAAATTGCACAAAAAGTTAAACATGATTACCATTTTCGAGTTCAGATTAATTATACTGTTCCCGACAAACGTCTTGACCCTGACCTTGAATGCGCAGAAGCGAATTTAAAGTCTTTTTGGTACAAAAGGACCTACATGTATGCGCGAACTTACCTCTTCCACGTCGCCGCGTTGAGCTTTCGAGAAGTTTGCAGCAAGCAGCAGCTTACGGTAAGCTGTACCAAGTTTAACAGCTGTTTGCCAAAGTAGCATAATAGGTACTTTTTTTTCAGCAGTACCTAAATTACAGTCAAGGCCCTGACTCAAGGGCATAGATATGGTACGTTACCAAGACGTCAAAAACATCTATTCACCTTTATGCTATATGTAATAAGGTCGCTGATACATATTTATTATATTTGTCATGATGGCTGTTTCGATAGTTAGTATTGACGTAACAATAAACAACTAGACTCCCAATCACGCTCAAAAACTGTCGGAAGCAAAAGTCTGCACGACGCGTCTATTGTGCAGAGTTTTGGTTCAGTCGTGTTTCGACCGCGCTTCGATAACAATGTACATGTCTCTTTCGCACCGTAATCTCAAACGCTTGAGAACAAAAGTGACAACCAGGTTTCCAGCGCATGACGTCGTGTCATTGCTTCTCACGATCGTATGCAATTGACATTAAACATTACTGCCACGAAATAAGCTGTTAATTTATCTGAATATGTTAATGTTATCTGTGTAAATTGATGTGTTGACACACACAACACATAGACAACGCCACTCGGACGTTTCTTGAGTAACTTTTGTTTGCGATTGGGAGTCTAGTTGTTTATTTTAAGTCAATGATAGTTAGTTATGCCCTCGACTCTACTTGATTTGAAATACTTACCTTCTTGTTTTCTTCTTCGAATTTTTTGAAGATTTGCCGTGGGAAAAGCATGTATGTAACTCTTTATTGTAAGTACAAAAAACAATAACTTTACTGGTTATAAAAAGTAAAAAAAAAGTTAAAACAAAGTAGCGCATGACCACCGCATGACATACATATTCACTGTCAACACTTGTCTTATCGCTGGTACCTATCTAGGTGTTGAAAAACGGCCGAAAGAGGAGGATAAAACTCGTTAGCGACTAAGAAAAGAGAGCGTTTATTTATTTATTTATTTATTTATTCAAACAAATAAATAAATAAATAATTTTGCGTTCATTTAATTTTACTCCCTTTTTCGCTCCCTAAATTTGTAAAAAGAGAGCAGCAATCAGGCAAAAAGTTAAAATAACGAGTACTTCCTCCTCGAGTACTAGTCCTCCGGGGTTGCGGGTGTCTATGGGCAGTGGTGATCGCTAACCATCAGGTGACCCACTTGCTCGTTTGCCTTCCTATTCGCATAAAAGAAATACTTTAATTTAATCGTCTATGACCTCGTTACGTTACTGAAAATACTAATAAAAATTCCACATTTTAGGAAACGGCACAGCGGATGGCGCTTCATTAGGACGACATTGAACGGATAAGTGTTTAGGTAATCGGATGTGACAATTGTTGAGCGTGTAAGGTCGTTCATAATTAATATTAATCATTATTAATAGGTGGCGTTCTGATCAGCGCCATTAAAAGCGAGGACGTGTGGCATCTGATACCTACTGAAACGACACCTGGGCACCAACAATACCTATCTTAAAAAGAGTCGTTGAACAGGCTTACGTTAATCACTACATAGTATAAAACAAAGTCGCTTTCCGCCGTCTGTCTATCTGTCTGTCTGTCCATATGTATGCTTAAATCTTTAAAACTACGCAATGAATTTTGATGCGGTTTTATCAATAGATAGAGTGATTCAAGAGAAAGCCCTAAAATCCGGCTTCATCCCTTTAGTAGATAGTAGTATGTGTGCCTATGTGCTAATTCCAGACTTTTCTCTATCTATGTGCCGAATTTCATCTAGATTCGTTGGGCCGTTCTGACGTGATTAAGTAACAAACAAACATCCATCCATACTTTCGCATTTATAATATACTAGCTTTTGCCCGCGACTTCGTCCGCGTAGACTCATTTATTGACAAATAGCTTTTGCCCGTGGCTTTGCTCGCGTGTACCAGGAGTATTTCAATCCCGTTTTTCCCCGTTAGCGTAAGAATTTCGGGAAATGCTCTCTTAATGTTCCTCTACACTCTTCAAGCAACCTACATACCAAATTTCAGCTTTCTACAATCAGTAAAACGAAACGAAAAGCCCCTTTTTTCCGTTCCCGTGGGAATTTTGGGAAATTATCTCTTATAGCTTCTCTATACTCCCCAAGGAACCAACTTGCCAAATTTCAGCTTTCTACGACCACTAAATTAAAACGAAAAATCCCGTTTTTTCCCGTTCCCGTGGGAATTTTTAATTTTTCTCGCCGTAAAAACCATCTTTGAACTTCAACGAACATTTAAAAAAAAGAATTGGCCAAATTGGTGCAGGCGTTGTTGAGTTATGCGCTTACCAACACATTTCGCGATTCATTTTTATATTATAGAAGATTAGTTAGATTCGTAGGATTAGCAGGATAGGATAGGGGTAAAGCACGCACCACGGACTGATGAGGATTCAGGTTCGATTCCCGGTTACAGCTTTACTTTTTTAGATTTTTTCATCTGTTCTAGTTTTTACTATCGTTTAGAAATAAAGAAGAACTCTCTCAGAAACCACTTTTTTTTAATCTGCTAACAATACTTTAAGGCTTTTATAACTAACAACATTCTATGAGAACGAATCATCATCATCATCCAGCCTACACATATAGCTCGAAATAAATAAATACCTAATACTTAATAATTATTATTACTTATACTATTATTGTACGCTGCGGTTGCGGTTTTCGGTTTATGTGGACCTAATTAGGACCTAAATATTATAGTGCGATATTACTAATTATTGGTTTGATGGTTTACGTCACCGATATAAGCCAACTACGTCATAAACACCCACTTAAAAAAAAGTTTCACTACTTATAATAATAAGTAACTACTTGTATTTTATTGTATTTTAATTTTACCGGTGAAAATCTTAGAATCGTGTTATAGGTGATGCGGCTAGCAACCCATCACTATTTTGATTCCCCTCTCCACTTCCACCTATGCGCCCACAACCATTCTAAGCGTGGCCTTTGGGTCTTGTCACCCTTAGCTCTTTCTACCCTGTAAAGGATAAATGATTTATGGTCCCATTTTATTTTGAGTTATACCATTTTCATTCTTACCTGTCCTATTTGGTAAACAAAATTCTAACCTTAACCACTCACTTGATTTTGGATTTTAAAAATGGTGGCCTATATTGCTTCGTCATTTGTGAAAATTTCCGCGAAATGCCGTGTTTTATTTAAAAATTCATAACTTGGCTTCTACTGAACCATTTGCTATGTTTTTTATACACAAAAAAGCCAATGAAACAAAGAATTTATTGCTGTTGCTTATTTTATGGGTTACGATATTGAAAATATTTATAATAAATGCGTAAAACAGACACACTGATAAAGTTGAAGACTTCAAGCGGAAATGTATTTTTAGAAAAAAATCTAAAGCGATAACACCCTTTTTGTTTGCATGCAAAAAAAAGTAGATTAGTTGTTCTTTCATTTGAAGCCAAATACTATATAATTGTTCATATAAAATTATATAGTAAACATCATTTCATTTTTAAATATGTGACGCAAGACTGCGCAAGACGGGGCGAAATTGTTTCTTTGTTTCGTGATTTATTTGTGGCTAATTTTATAACTCCAGAACCGAAATAAAGTTCTAATTAGAACAAGCAACTAATAATCATAAATTAGAATAGATATATTTTGCAATAATCACGTAATTTACGGTTCTATGAGTCAAAATAACAAAAATTATGTACGTACCACCGAAGTTTTGATTTCCAGTTGAACTAAAAACGCTTTAAACCACAATATCACACAAAACAAACACATTATAAATCACAGTCTGTACCTAGCAAACCACAATTACACAAAGAAAATCGTTAATACATAGAATCACACTGATTTTAAGGTAAATAAACAAAGCCGGTACGCAAAAAACAAAACACATGCGACGTTACCATGCCAACTGCCGATTCAAATACAAAATACAACATGGCCGCCCGTTAGGGTCGGAACACAACGGAGCCGCCAGGTCTATGCAGTGTTTTAGAATTAAGCGCATACCTACGCTATTTTAAGTGGTCTATAAATATAGTATAATGTAAAAAACGTAATATTTGCAAATGTTTTACCTACTTTTCATTAACTTATGTTCGAGTCTTTACCTATGTTAGTCGTTATTTATTTAAACCGACTTCAAAAAAATAAGGTGGTTCTAGGTTAGACTGTATTTTGTATGTATATTTAATTAAATGATAAAATAAAGTTCTTACTATGGAGATTAGGCATTTAAAGAGCTTTTTAGCATACTTGCTGTTAGGCAGTGAATAAAAAAACGATCGAATGTGGTTGGAATTTTATTGTATTTTTGCTTGACTAAAATGACCAGACACCAAATTAATGATTATAAAATGTAGTATGTATGTAAACAATGGGGTCGTGGTGTCATCTAAAAAAAAAATGTGGGTCCAGTTGTGGCTGTGAATATCTCATGTCTTCCAGCCATTGGCGAACGTCTTCGGCTAAATTTGGTGGTAATATAGCGACTCTCCGCAAGTGATAACGCCGGGAGTTTGCTTATCATCATCAATATCACCAATATCATCTTCCTCGTCTTCATCACTTTCGGCCTGCATGGTTTGGCACCAGCCCTTGAAGATCTCCTCCGCTCTCGTGGTTCCGTAATCTAAAAATTAAACAAGCTATTTGATTATGTTCATACTTACATACATACCGTCACGCCTCTTTCCCACAGGGGTAGGCGGACTATTTTGTTCCACTTGCTACGATCCTGACATACATCTTAAAATTATTTGATTATGTTCAATAACAAATACAACAATAAATGATAAAAAACAAAACACCGCTATGAACTTCAAATGTGTTTTTACAAATAATCTTATTCCATCATTGTGTCCCAAAATGTTATTTCAAATAAAGTTGAGTATTTTTACCCGCCGGCGGCATATAGGATTTTAGTAAAAGAAATCTAGTATCAGATTGAACATGAATACTTAGTAAGTAGGAACAAATCACAAAAGCACCAATCGCGTTCGCAGCGCGTCGGGTGTGCTCTATGCCTTACAACGTCAAAGCGAGTAGTTGGCTAAACTGATTATGGTAGCTACGGCTACCACCCGTACTTACATGGACCGTTACTTGTTTTATTCGCTAATCCTGGGTAAATAAGTCATAGACGTTAATGATTTTATGTTTATTTAAGCAACTAATACTTAAACTGTTTTATTCACTAGAATATTACGAGAAATATTCTTTATTCTTCAAAATGTTGGCCATTTCAATAGCAAGTCACCGAAAAAATATCTGTCTTAACTACTTTGAAGTGAGATTGTATTTCATAATTATTCATTGGTACTGAAATATAGCTATAATCTGATAGTTGGATAAACACTGAATCGTTTAATGTATAACTTTAATAGTAAAATATAAATTTGAATACTTACGGCATTTTCAAAATACTGTCCACTTTTACGCAACTTCACTTTTTCACAACGTTGAGAACGACAGCTATTTAAAAATATTTTAGTTCTATCATGTTGCCTGCCAATTTTTTCTGTGTTGCCATCTTATTTGGGTATGTTTTGGACATAGTTTAAACCGCTTCGAATCTGCCCTTCACAGATTAAAAATCAAAAATTGTACAAAGGTCGTCTGGTAGCTCTGGCTAAAGCGTCTCATTTTTGTTATTTTTTTAATATTTCATCGTAAATAAAGGAACTGGAGATAAAATATCAGCAAAATTATGTACAAAATATTACCTCAGGTTTATTTGATAACATAATACACCTTTTTCTTTACAAAAATTTGCACATTGAGGTTAGAATTTTGTTTACCAAATAGGACAGGTAAGAATGAAAATGGTATACATGCTGTCATGCGTATATAAGCTTTTTTATTTAGAACGAAAGGGTAAAAACGATGTGCCTAAACCACTTATGGCTGCGGCTACATTATCGGGATTTGGTGAATGTTCGACCTGTCGCGTCATTGGATAGCCACGCAATTACAGATTGTTTTCGTCGTGGCTATAGGTACCATCTAGAGATGGTGCGTATTTACGTTACCAGGTTTTGATACCAGGTATTTCCTTGCAAGTATACTAACCAGGTACCGACCCGATATACTTGCAAGACTTGAAAGTATTTTTCCATTTAAGTATACTGTCCCTTCAAAGTAAGTACTCATAAGGTTCAGATTGCGCTTATACGTGAAATAAAATACTTTGAAATTATTTTGATACCTGGTTTCTGCACCTGGTATGAGAAGGTGGACGTACTTTTAAGCCCTGGTACGCGATTTAGCAAGTATAACCCATCCCTAGTACCATCAGCCAAATATGTGGTCTACCACTCTAAGGTTGAAATTCCTTTGCACATCACAATATACATACAGGGTGTATCAGATAGCTCCTAACAATAATCAACTGGGGTATATAACCATAGCTATAGAAGCTAAAAAATATATTTTAAAAAAAATTGGAGTAATTTTTTTTTATGTTTTCTATAGGAATGATTGCAGTTAATACTACCATTCCTATAGAAAATACAAAAAAAAATTACTCCAATTTTTTTTTTTTTTTTTTTTAGCTTCTGTAGCTATGGTTATATGTTACCCCAGTTGATTATTGTTAGGGGCTATCTGATACACCCTGTATAATGTCGATAAGGCAGGCTGTCAACTTGAAAGTTCGACTTTAGCGACATTTTAATTTGATAGGAAGTTGGATGAAAAGTTGTAGACCACTTATTTGGGCGACCGTACATGCCGCGTCTAAAAAAAAATCATTAATCATTCATTGGTGACAGCTTTACATACAAAAGAACAAGGTTGGAACCTCCCATTAAGTAAAAAGATACCCTGTGTTAGGAGGTCCCGCTCTTCCGCAAATATAGCAATATATTATGTGTACAACCAATAACAAGTGGACTAAATTATCGATTAATTATACTAAATATAACTAAACAATGATAATGACAACTGTGTGTGTGTGTGTGTGTGTGTGTGTGTGTGCATGCGTGCGTGCGTAAGGTTTTGTGTAGGTACTTATTATGTCCGGTGTTATTAAGATCCCGATAATGAAACCGCAGCATAAGCGAATCGAGGCCTACGATATCACTGTAGACAATGCTACGCGCCGTAGCCTCCGTAGCGCGTACTACGATTACAAGAAAAAGAAATGATGCCTCGATTTAACCTTTATTAGAAACAAAAGACAGATCTATACTGAGACCAATTTGATCATTTATTTTTGACCTTTAATGTGGTAATAATCTTCAGAATATGACAATTGATCGTAGAGCATCTTTTAGCAAGGCAAACTAGCAAGCGGGTTACCTGATGAGCTATAATTACCGCCCATGCACATTCACAACATCGGAGCATTGCAGATGTGTTGCCTAGAGGGCTAAGATGGCCAATCTTATGTGCCAGTAATGTTACCTGCAATATTTGGCAGATAATGTCTTCCAAGCGGTGTCGGTAATTTCGTTGTCGATATACACCAGAGAGAAGAGATCGCGTTAGAGACTTTTTAGTGTCAAGTAGAGGCCCAGATTTTACTTAGTTGCTTATAGTATGAATTAAAAATAATATCTAGAATCCTCCTCCGAATGGGAGAGGATCGTGCTGCCAAGAGGGCGTACGTGGGACGACCGACTGGTCGCCGCCCGGTTGGGCGACCCAGGTGTCGCTGGGGGGACAGTGTTCAGGCGGATTTGCGACGTCTTCAAGTTGACGACTGGCAAGAAGCTGCGCACGATCGGGACAGATGGCGTGCTCTCGTTTCGGAGGCCAAGACCCTATTTGGGTCCCTGAGCCAAGTTAGTTAGTTTATCTAGAATATCAGTGACATTACATTTGAACCTTAATACTATGACGATACCGTTTGTTTTTCAATATGAATGTTGTAGTGGCACGTGCGTACGGTAGCTTGCGGCTTTGCGATAATAGAGACAATGGCCTTTGTTTGAAAGACTAGGGCTCGAAGCGAAAAATTCACCTGGGAAGATTCATACTATAATTCTAGCGGCAGACAGTATTTATTGGCACTACGATACCTTATAGGTTGTATAAAATTCAAACAGACTACCAGTCTTAAGCTTAGAAGTTGTGCAGCTATTTGTCTATACTTTTTATTTATTGTTCTACTTTTTATAAGTATGTACATATATATCGTATGTACATGATTGTCTTTTCGCCAAAGATATACAATATGTAAATATAACACGGTCCAAAAGTAAAGTAGTCTAACTGTAGTATTTTAAAAACCAAAAAAGAAATAAATGCGGAGAGCAGTAACCTTGCTGACGAATACGACTCTACTTCTGTTATTTCCTTAGCCTACATAGTATGTAAAACTGTGCTTCTACAACCACAGACTGCGAACAAAGCGCTCAATTAAAAAACAAGTGAACATTGCTAAATTGGCGACATATCAGCAACGTGAGCGGTGTAGTACTCCCGTAGGACGCGAGGGCGGGTTTCATTCAGGACGCACCGCCGGAAACTCCGCAGATCAATCGTTCCCCCCGCCCCCCGTGCCCCGTGCCCCCACTCCTCGGTCCCTCAGGACTCGGCTCCAGACCTCAGTCTCTCGCCAGGAGCCGGACGAGACGCGCGTACCGTTCCGGGACGCCCAAGCCGCACGCTTTCGGTAATGCTGTGTTTTTAACGTGCCCGTGTACGTGAAAAGTTCGGACTGAATTTTTAATAAGGTGAGTACGTTTTGAGTTTGTTTTGTTTGGGTGCGCGGCAACCTGTTGAGCTCAAGTAAACAATGAACTTTTGTGCGCGCTGATTCTCAACTCTCCTTTGGAACACGAAACAAAGGTTTTCGATGATAGCCCGTGTGAAATATGATTTAATATCTAGGTTATAAATTTAGTCTAGTTTTGTGGAAAAAATATCCTGAAGACATAATTAATTTGTGAATATTCGTACAGGCTTAGCAAGTTACTAAACTTACCAATGCAGACATAAGAACATAGTTTTTTTTTAAATAAGTAATGTCTGGCCGTCCGTAGATACATACAATTACAGAATAAATTCGGTTTCATTGAGTTACCGAACTCAATGGGTGTTCCTCCATCATAAATTGCAAATGACAGCGAAGGAAATCTCGAACGAGAAAGATTAGTGTGGATCGAATACGCGTGAGATTAATGAATACTTTTTTTTTCATTAAATACGCTTAACAGCTGCTGTCCACATGGTTTAGAAACCATATTATCCTTTACCTATCACACGTGTTGGTAAAATTATTTCCTTCTGAATCATGATGCCTGCTACTTTTGAATGAATATAATAAATTAACGTATACCTAATTAAGAATTATGTTTATTTTTATTGAATACAAAAAAAGGTTACGACTGCCGAGAAAAATACTAACACAAAAGGTATTCCGTCTTGACTTCACAATGTTGATGACTAACTCTAAAGCAGTCCACTTACGAGTACACGATACCAATAGAAAAATGGTAGGTACAACTAATTTTTTTTTTTAAATAAAACAAAATCACGTTTCATTAGTCTAGCTAGTTAATTGATTAATAATTGATTAGTAACAATAATAAAATAATAGTAGAGTTATTTATGTGTTATTCATTTTTAAAAAGAGTTTCAACAAAATTGCAAGCATTGCGATAAGCAATATTATATACCTTACTAGCTGTTGCTCCCGACTTCGTCTGCGTATAATTCATTTATCGTGCGCCCGCCTGGTTCTATGCAATTTTCCGGAATGAAAACTACATTATGCCCTTTCCAGAGTCTCAAACTATCTCCCTACCAACTTTTATCACAATCGGTTGAGCAGTTCACGTGTGAAAGTGAAACATACAAACAAACTTACATTCGCGTTTATAATGTTAGTTAGGATTAGAATTACTTTCGTAACGTATGAGTCCAACCGCAAAACATTTTAGGGATAACTCATATAAAAACCAAACGGTTTTAATTATGACATAATTGACCAATACGAGATTAAGATTGACCCATTAGCCCGATGCGTGTCACACGCAATTACGAATTAGAGTATTAGAGGTCATTCGGTGCACTTCCTTCACGAATGACAGTGATTGATGACAATAAGAGCTCTGGCCTCACCGAGACGTCACGGCGACGTCGTCATCTAACGTATCCAACCATTTATATTGACGTTTGCGGTGGCTTACACATTTGGTGACGGTTTGCATACATCATAAGTATTCGTATAGGTTACGTAGCCAGTAAAATCGCCGTGGATCCTGGTGGTGAAGAAGAAAATGTGTCAATTGGCTTGGTATGCTGAAATGACAGAACAGTTCAGTAAGAAGTATAAGTTGTAAAATTATAAATTTATGTTTCGTATCGTGCCGCTCCGCTCACATTAATATAGTCTAATAAGAGAGTACAGGGCCTTACCATGACGTCTTAATGCGATTCAGTTTAGGTTCGCTGTCAGATTAATACTAAAAGTGACAGCTAAAACTTGAACTGAGTGGGAATTAGGACGTCATGGTAAGGCCCCAGCATGTGCTCTGTGATAGTGCTTTCTTTAACCTCGTTACTGGTGGAATTTTCGAATGTCGGGATGAAACCAATTTGAATCGCTTTTATTAATTAAAAGTTAAATCTGTAAAATATATGGATCTAAAATAGTAAGAAATCTACAAATGCGAGAATGTTTAAAAGGATCAACCTGAGTAAATATTATGTTGATTATTTCAGATTGTATTTTTATGTAGAATGCTAGAGAAGATATCGTGATTTTTTTTAATTTTTACGGGTAATTTCAGATGGATGGTTAGACTTGGAACAAACGATTCTTTTTATACGACAAGGAAGGCAAATGAGCCAGTGGGTCAACTGATGGTAAGCGAGCACCGCCACCCATGGACACCCGCAACGTTAGAGGATTGCAGATGCGTTGCCAGCCTAGAGGCCTAGTATAGAATACCTCTTGTGCCAGTAATTTCACCGGCTATCCGTAGGTTAGATGTAGGTTAAAATTAAAAAAAAGTTTGGGTTAGGTAAATTCCTGCCGTGTCCATACTAGTGCTGTCCCGCCTTATACAGCGGAAGCGCTAGTTGCGCAAATTGCGCCTCCCGCCAGCGAAGGCTTCGCCGCTTGCCTTCCGTTTTTGGATTTTTAATTAGGTTTCCGTTTTTTAATTTAAGAATAAACTGGCTTTTGTTTCTGTCACGCGGTTGAGGTCCTTCAACTGTCGTGATAGAAACAAAAGCTTTTGAATAGAAGGAATTACGCGCGAAATACATTACGTTATCGTTCCATGGTGTTGCCTTGTTTGTAATTTAAGTGGCTGTTAGTGCGACAAGCAACTGCCACATCCTACTAATCTAATCTAACTATATATATATATAATATTATAAATGCTAAAGTATGGATGGATGGATGGATGGATGGATGGATGGATGGATGTTTGTTTGTTACTCAATCACGCCAGAACGGCCCAACGGATCTGGATGAAATTCGGCACATAGATAGAGAAAAGTCTGGAATAGCACATAGGCTAGTTTTTATCCCGGAAAATTGCGTAGTTCCCGCGGGATAGCGATAAACGAATGCTTAGCCGACGAAGTCGCTGGCAACAGCTAGTAATATTATAAATGCGAATTTTTTTGACGATGTGAGTATGTAAGTTTGTTCCTACTTCACGCTGAAACGACTGGGCTGATTTGTATAAAAATTGGAATCGATATAGCTGGTACCCTAGATTGAAACGTAGGCTACTTTTTATCCCGGAAAATTGGATCGTTAGCGGGATAGCGATAAACATGTCAAAGGTTGTAGCTGCCTATAGTCGCAACGTAAACAATTATTGCAGAATATATTCTCAACATCAGATCTTAAGTCTACGAATAATTCTACGCAGACGAAATCGCGGGTAGAAGCTAGTAGTCAAATAAATTCTTCTTCTGTGTCGTACACATTGTCAGAGTGGTCGTGGTTATTAGATGAAGAAATGAAGATGTAAATTTAATATTCATGGAGTTAAATAAATTAATGTCATGGGACAATTGATACCAATTTACCTAGTCTCAAACTGAGCAAAGTTTGTAACTACTATGAAAGGTACTGGGCAACGGTTAATATTTATATTGATAAATACATAGGTACTTAAAAATATATAGTACCAGGATGACCGAGCTTCGCTTTTCACGTTTTCTAAAAATGAAACCTAGCCAGATCGATATATCGCCCCCGAAATCCTATGCATACTAAATTTCATGAAAATCGTTGGTGCCGATTCCGAGATTTTGATCCCTACTAATATTATAAATACGAAAGTAATTCTGTCTGCCTGTCTGTCTGTCTGTCTGTTACCTTTTCACGCTTAACCGCTGGACCGCTTTAGTTGAAATTTAGTATACACTGCTAGTACCAATTCAAATCAGATGATAATGTGGTCGTTATATTGGAAATTTTACGGCAGCGGTTTACCTTATACCAAGACAATAGGATAATGAGTAATTCCGTTTCTCTTTACACGCTATTTGTACGTATTTAGGTGTTTAAAGTATTTATTGTGCTAATCACAACGATTAGAGTACTGTTTGATACAGTCATTGCGAAAATTGACTTCCAGTCTCGAGTTGAGCGCTGCCAGATGGCAGCATTTAAGGGACATAGACGCAGTCTTATTGTTCATTACATTTGAGGAGTTTGCATGACCACAATAGATAAATCTCTCTCCAGGCTGATGTTATCCCGGACATTCCCCACAATTAAATAACAGAACTACCTACTTTGCTATCTCCGCGGTATAGTCGTGTAACTCAGGGTCACAGAATTTGACCCAGTCTCCTTTTCAAAATTACCTATATGGCAAAAAAGCGACCCTACCAGACAACCATTTAGTTAGGTACAGAAATGAATTCGAACCAGGTAGAATTAATTTAATGTTACACCATCGGTGCTAAAAGACGAAATAAGTTGGGCGGGTCTGTTGCGTTAAGAGTGCCATTCGAAAGTGGTATAAAACTGTGTATTCCTACAATACTACGGCTCAAATTAAACTTTGACTAGTTGACTAGATTAAATTAGAGCTGTTATTTTCTTCTAGTGTACTCGTATTTCCAATTCATCACAATATTTTAACAATTTTGAGTCGCCTTTTCTAAAATCGGGCTCCTGGATTTGAAGTTTTTAATTTTCAATTTCTGAAATCAAGTCATAGGGGGTGCGACGGAAATTAGTGTACATACTTAATCACTCTCATCAACTTTTCTGAGCATAGTGAGTATAAAAACGTATTGAATCGCATAAGTATTAAAGCTCGACGGATCCGAGTTAGGCTGTTTTGCACCTGTAAGTGGAAAAACTCCGCTGCGCTGAGTAGTTAATTGGGCCCTCGAGCGCGCGGAGGGGCACTGAGTGCTTCGTTACAGTCTTTTGAGGCCCTCTTTTACTTTTGGCGCCCGACGGGAAACGGGCTTGGTGCTTAAGGTAGCGTTACGCTTACCTCAGATGAAATATGGTGCTGACGGTAAAATTGTTCTTTGACAGATTTTGCATGGAATTTGGTTAATTTTGTGGAACTGGGGCCTTTCTGGGGCGTTCTAACTCTGAAAATGATCCTGAATATGAATCCGACGATAATTTGTTGACAGCTGATTGGTCAGTCAATTAGGACTCAGAATATCTAGTATTAGGTTAAATAAAAACGGCTTAGTTTAGCTTAGTTTATTGTTGCTATTGCTATCCAAGAAACACGAAATAAATACATTTTATTGAAATGGTTTATTTGCCTGTGTGGTAAACAATGGTCTTAAGCAATACATTATACAGTAAAGATATCGCACACTGAGCTAGTCATGGCATGCAAAATTTTATAAACGCAACCCTGATGTGTACAGTAATTCAATAAAAAATGAAAATAAATTGTAATTTAAACGGGGAGAAAACAAGTAAATCCAATTACAACATTATTGAAACTCGGGTCAATATTTCTCCCGAAAAGTTGTTCTATTGTCGAAATGGATCTATTACACCAAAAGACAGTCACAGTAAAGCCGGAACCACATTATTAACACGCGACGCGACCCGACGCAACGCGACGCGTGTTGAGTCGAATCAAATTGTATTATTTTCTATGACCAGAACCACACTAATGAACATCCGACGCGACGCCACGCGCATACATTCGTTGCGTCGGGTCGCGTCGCGTGTTAATAATGTGGTTCCGCCTTAACAGTCAGTGATGGGTCGCGACCGGTAATATTCTAAAACCAAGTATTTTCCTAAAGTCTCTGTCAATTGAAATTGCGAACAACGTAAATAAGCCATTTAATGAAATATCCATATTCTAGCACTTGTTTATTGTTTAAATGGTTCACGATAATGTTGTGGTAAGCATTGATTAAATAACACACGTATTTAGCAGTATTTGATGAGGGAAAATGGAAATGAAAGGTCATTTTAAACACAAGGTTTGTTTACATTGTTTGCAATTTCAATTGACAGTGACTTTAGTAACGCTACTAGTAATATTACCAAAAATTTAAATTGTAGTCTCCGTTTTGAGTCCGCTTTTCTCGTCACTAAGGCCGATGTGCAACGCCGGTGGGTGGGGGTGAGGACTCTCAACAAGTGGTTCGTTCACGAGAGCGGGCCGCACTTTACTTGTTGAGACTACCTCACTACACTTTGCCGAGTCAAGAACTCAACTTAAACTTGTAGGGTAAATCGTTCAATCATTCGCACCTAATGTTGTTAGTAAACTGTTTCTAGCGGAGCTCAGATTATATTGTTTTCTTGGTAGTAGATGTATTTGTGGGCCGAATAGATTGTTTTATTGTTTTTCATTGTGAGCGGTGTCAAGTATTTGGAATTGGCATTGGTTTAAAAAAATGATTAGGTAGGTAGATAATTGTTGGAAAAGTCAAAATTCAGGTCAGTTAGGAAAAGTCAAGCTGCCAGGGATATAAACCTTAATACTGCGCGGACGAAGTTGCGGGCAACAGCTAGTATAAAAATACATAAATATCATGGGACAAATTACACCAATTGATCCAGTCCCAAACTAAGCAAAGCTTGTACTATGGTTACCAGGCAACGGATAAACATACTTATATAATATAGATAAATACATACTTAAATACATACAACATCCATGACTCGGGCACAAACATTCGTATTCATCATACAAATGTTTGCCCCTACCGGGATTCGAACCCGGGGCCTCTAGCTGCATAGTCAAGGTCACTAACCACCAGGCTATCCGGTCGTCAAAATATGTCGTTGCGTATAGACATTTGCATAGGTATTTACAATATATGATAGATTGAATGAATGAATGATACGTTGATCCACAAATACATACGGTAGATAAATACCAGATTAATATACCAGTTTTTACCAGTAATGTCTTCACCGTCTACCTACCTTTTGCATATTTTGGGAGTCGCTATTATATACAATTCGCACAGAATAAGTATGTAGCCATTAGTAGCGTCGAAATAAACGACCCTAAACGGTCTATCCCTGAATTCCCTTAGTAACGATCACTATTTTGATGCGGTTTTTTTTATAGATAGAGTAAATCAAGAGGAAGGTTTATATGTATAATACATGCATAATATACCGTGCGAAGCCGGGGCGGGTCGCTAGTTTAGTATAAGCCTTGACTTCCATATCTCCTTAGGTACATAGCACTAAGTTGCGGTAAGGACAAGGGATCAAGTAGTCTAAATTGTCCTTTAAAATTAGCAAAAGGCTAATCCCCTTTTTCATAAACGCTCTATAGGCTTCTGCTAACTTAGCAATCGTTTGTCCTTATCTGTGAAAGGTAAATGTCAAAGTGACAGATAAGGACAAACGATTACTAAGTTAGCAGAAACCTCAGAGGGTTCATGAATAAAGGGGGTAAGTTTACAAAGTACCGTAAAAGTAATGGATGCTTTGCGTCCCCAATAAACGTCTGAGTGCTCCCGGCAAACGTGCGATATAGGTTGAAAAGTAGGCTTTTTATGCCGTGGGAACCAGAACAAGTGGGGATGAGCGCCGCAATATTGCCAGCCGCGGTATTACGCTCTTCAAACACTGCGAGGGTAAAACACAGTTACTGGCTTTTTGTTCGTCGTCACTATCGGCTGTACAGTTTCCTCTACTTTGATTAGCTTGGTGCGCGAGTATTTATGGTAATAACTATTTACCGTAAAATGTAAATAAATAAATATCTTGGGACAATTGACACCAATTGACCTAGCCCCAAACTAAGCAAAGCTTGTAATATGGGCACTTGACAACGGATAAACATACTTATATAGATAAATACATACTTAAATACATATTAAACATCCAAAACTCGAGAACAAACATTCGTATTTTCATACAAATGCTTATCTGCCCCGACCGGGGATCGAACCCGGGACCTCAAGCCTCATAGTCAGGTTCTCTAACCACTAGGCCATTCGGTTAAGACCGAATTATGTAATGATTGTATTGATTGTATGCGATTAAAATTACTAAAATTGTTAATTCGACATATTTATGTGCCATGAAATTCTAGATAGGTAGGTATATTCGCTACAAACTTTGTTTAAGTTATCGTTAGATTTTTCTTTAAGTATAATACCTAAGTTTTCTAATCGTGAATCATTCGAGCGAATAAAGAACTTTCCTGTGCAGTCTTTCAGAATTTCAATTAATTATCGTCAAAAAACGCATCACAAGCAACTCAGATGTTGCAGGTGTCATATGCAGCGGAGATAAAATCAACCTTCAAGTACTCGCTTGTCTGCACAGAATGATTGGGGATTGATTTTCGTCACTTGACAATACATTCAAAAGTGGTAAAAGTCTGTATTTTTCTACAAAATCGCAGCTAACATTACATTTTGACAAGTTGACAAGATTAATAACAGTCTTATAACAGTAGTAATTGTATCTACTCTTCTACTTTAGTCGTATTTCAAGTTCATGTTCTCATTTTGAAGTGAAAACTTCTTTCTTCTTTAGCGGCGTTGGACACTTTTTTGGATGGGTAAAAAATGTTAAACTCGCGTCAGACGTTAGACGGAGAGAAAGTTTAAGTACCAGGATGTCAGGATCCTCTAAGAGCTTATTTTGAAATACGAATGAAGCTAGAGTCGCGTTCGATTTTTGAAGTGTATACGTTAATTTCGTTGCTATAACGTATGTGCGTTTGGCCTAGTGTTCAGGGGTGGGGAATAATAGTACGTTCTCTCAAGTGACCGCAGTTCGAAAAGTTTTCTTTTCTTTTTGCGCGAGTGTGCGTGTGTGTAGTTTTCACTTCTGCCGGCACTCCCGGAGTGACCCGGTGTCTTTTCATCACTTTCGAATGAAGTGCTCGAAATCAGCAATCAGCAGTGGATTTTGTTTTATAGAGCCTTTGTGAACCTTGTTAATAGAGTCAGGCTTTGTTCGTGTAGCATATCTATATCAATTAATTCAGAGCACGGTGCAGGTTAGTGTTGGCAAACTAGTTAGTCCGTGACAACGCATCGTGATTCGCGGATTTATCGCTTCGTCGTAGTTGATTGTTCATTGATGCTAATATATGTAGGTGTTCAACTTACCTCGTTGCAAAGGGATTAGGAGCGGAAACGTAAACATTTCTTACAAAGTCACCCTGGAATACTCCTCAATAGGGCCTCTCTGTGGTTTTTCGACGAAATAAGAAAGGGTGTTTCATAGTTTGATGTATTGTTTTGAAGTGCATTAACAAATTAAGTAAAGATTTGTGTCTTTCGAACACGACACAAGTTACAACAAACAGACAACCTATCACCCTAAATACATTAAATACCTTCTCCGTTCCGTCGTGGGTAAAGAGAAATTATGTTTTTTGAGGTGTTTATTAAGTGACGAATAAATTTTGAAAAATGGGAATAATTAAACTGTGGATTATCGCAATTTCTTGAGTGAAAGATCTATACGTTTCACGATAGATCAGGTACTGAACAAATACGTTAATAGGAACTTTGTTTTTTTTACAAGCTTTTAATAGGCCCTGTGTTTGTTGTTGCTGTTGTTTTTTGTTTGGGTCAAATTTTGTAAATCATATTGGGTCCATATTCTACTTGAAAATAATAACAGTACCTAGGTAGGTACTGCTGACGTTTTGTTGTTTTCTAAATAAAAGAGAAAGGTACCTTTCTCTTTTATTACAACAAAACGTCAGCAAATAGTCCAACAACTCGATTGGGAAACGAAAACATTCTCATACACTTTGGCCCATCCCCGTTACCTTCGGACTCCTTTACTTGAAAATACAACCTCACATTTTAGTTTTCGCAATCTGCCGTTTGGCGCGCAGTTGGGCCGATTAGATTGCGTGTGAGCGACAGAGGGGAGTGGTCTGATCCCGATACCACTAAATCAAGATATCCGGCGCATCCGCGCGGGGCTCCGACGCTCCCACCACTCGTGCGCGCCGGGCTACTCTGAAATTCCAAATTCGAAGTTCACCTACCCTATCACTCTCATAATGAAGAGTGAGCGAGAACGATACGTGCTCAGGGGCCTTACCATGACGTCCTAATTCCGACGCAGTTCAAGTTTTAGCTGTCACTTTTAGTATGAATCTGACAGCGAGCGGACCTAAACTGAAACGCATTAAGACGTCATGGTACGGCCCCAGAACTTTTAATTTCGGAGTATAAGGCCGTCTGCCGCGCCGCAGATCGATGGGAAAATCTGCGAAAAATGACAAAGATGAACACCTAGATGGCAGAACACGAAAAGCAATGGTCTACTCATTCTTCCATCTTTCATCTTATTTCAGTTTCTTGAAAGTAACAAAACATAATAGCCCAATATTCAGCCCAAATGCATTCCTGGATCTATAAATGGTTCATGCAAACTTGCCATATCTTTGATAGATAGATATTTATATCTAACTCACGTCTCACGCAATGAGAAAAAAAATACGCCCATCACTCTATGTAAAATGCAGGAACACGTTCAAAAAGTCTATCATTTTGTCAAATTACAGCTGTTTTTACTAATATCTACCTACTTACTTTAAGAAATAATCTCGATTTAGTTGCTAAATCTAGCTTAAGATTTGAACTTTCGAGCAAGACGACCATAAGACATTGGGTTAAGCTGTTAAACTTTCTGCACGGAATTTAGTTAGCAGCTGAAAAGCGTGGAGTGTCGGTTGGCCCAAATATTTGGACCAACACTTAATTGGGAATCGGGATACTATTGTTATATCAAGCACGTGTCACGCGCCGGTGCCAAGTCTATACTAATATTAAACCGGCCTGGTATGGGCCAGTTATAAATTAAACTAATTGTCTAATCGGCTTTTAAACTGCTCGGTTGAATGTAAAACATAGCGTTCCAATATTAATTGACAATAATGCAAATCATTTGCTACAAAGCTGTTGGCTATCTCAATATACACGTGATTCGGTTTTTTTTTGCTCCCGTGTATATACTTTTCGCGTTGGCAATGCCGTGATGCGAACGGGTTTGAAGTCGCCGACCCATTGCCGCAATGTAATGCGACTTTCAGGATTTTTCTAGTGCTTTATAAAGTTAACCAACAATGTAACAATGTAATGTAATGTAATGTTAATCATGGTAAGGGCAAATATTTGTGCGATTAGCACGGGTGTTTTTTTTTTTGTAATGTAAATAGGAAGGAAAACGAGCAAGTGGGTCACCTGATGGTAAGCGATCACCACTGTCCATAGACACCCACAACCCCGGAGGGGTTGCAGATGCTTTGCCAACCTAGAGGGCTAAGATGAAATGCCTCTTGTGCCCGTAATTTCCCCGGCTGTCTTACTCTCCACACCGGAACACAGCAGTGCAAGCACTGCTGCTTGGCGGCAGGATTAGCGACTAAGATGGTGGTAGCTATCCGGACGGACCTTGCACAAGGCCCATCACCCACTTCTATTTAAGTATGTATTTCTCTATATAAGTATGTATATCGTTGTCTAGTACCCATTACACAAGCCTTACTAGCGCTTACTTTGGGTCTAAGAAAATTTGTGTGAACTGTTCCCTGATATTTATTTATTTAATGTTATTAAACTACCTCTATCCTTACAGAAACTCCGACCATGCCTATATCAGGTAAAGTGAGGTCCTTCCTCCGGGGGAACTTGCTCACTTTCCTGACGGTGATCGGCGTGGTGACGGGAACGCTGCTGGGATGCGGGCTCAGGGCCACAGGGCACGAGTTCACCAGGCGGGAAGTCATGTACTTCCAGTACCCCGGGGAGCTGTTTCTGCGGATGCTGAAGTGTCTTATAGTGCCGTTGCTGGTGTCTTCGATCGTGTCGGCGATTGGGTCGCTGGATCTAAGTCTGTCTGGCAAGTGAGTTGATATACTTCTGGGTTATTTCTTTGCATGCCAATAAGTATATCATTACTGTGTAGTACGGTTCGATACAAAAGTAGTTGGACTGTAGTGTCCTATTGTCACTTGAAATAATCAAAACTGTCACGGAATAGTTGGTCAACAACGAAGTATGTACACTCATCAAGATATTTTTTATCCCTAGACAGTTTTGAACATTTCAATGTAGGCATATTACTACCGAGTCAAAACATTAAATTTATTTAGGGATAATGCCCAATCCCAAGGCTTTTTTGATGTGTGTAGATGCATAACAGCTTATATGCTACTTTTGCGACTGATTATGACTTTGGCGGTCAAAGGGTTAATTGTAAAAAATATTGCACACAAGTGTTTTATTTTATTACATTAAGGTAATCAAATGCTGAAATATTCCGGAATAATGCTAAGAGACCTTGTGTAATACTAGTACCTACTACTAATAGGGATATGGACAATTAATTGTATGCTGCATGCATCTATGTAAAGTTCCTATGTTTAAAAATCATTCCATTGTAAGCTTTGCCTTTCTCCCCGCAGGGTGGGCATGCGGGCGATCGTGTACTACATGACGACGACGGTGTGCGCGGTGATGCTGGGCATCGCGCTCGTCACCACCATCAAGCCCGGCAAGGACCCGGCGTACGCGCAGCCCAACGCAACTAAGGTGCTGAGCAAGGACACGCTGACGTCTGACACGCTGCTTGATCTCATGAGGTCAGTTCTCAATAAGTAAACGCCGTTGGCACCAGTGCTAGTCTTAAACTAAATGGCAATGAATATGCAATGGATACAATTAAATAATAGTTGTAAAATACACGTAAGGCCAAGGTTACAAGATAGAATGTAAACAAACGTTCAAGGCTTCAAATGTTTACAACTGCGGTACCGACTGCTTTCTTGCCTTACCATGACGTCTTAATGCGATTGTCAAATATTTGACATATATTTTGACACACGTTCCGACTCTCACTCTTTTACTTCCAAGTAAGTTAATAAGTTTAAGGGTGCGACCAAACCGCCGCGTATACGCAGTGACGTGTCGTAGCCGTCACGTTTTCTCACCGTTTCCTCATACATTTTGTTGCGATTCCGTAATGTCACCGTTTTTTATGCGGCGGTGTGGTCGCACCTTAAGGTGGACTTTACTATGACGTCTTAATGCGATTCAGTTCAGGTTTTAGCTGTAATTTTTTAGTATGGATCTGACAACGAGTGAACCTAAACTGAATCGCATTAAGAGGATATCTCAACGGCAAACATTGGAATTTAATGGTTTTCGCAAGGGTTAAAAACCTTTCAAAAAATGGATTGAAAATGGTCAAGGTTGTTACTAATGGTGCTTGGATGTATAAGGAGCAACCGACGGTTGTGACGCTCTTTAAGAGAATTCAATTTTTTTGCAGCTGATGTTATCATCTGATGGTAAATAAATAGGTAAATGCTCCAGTGTTTATAGTGGACTCTACAGAGACATTTCGCGAGTCTGTGTCATTTAAACCCATCAAAACCGCATTACGAACTCCTATATTATTTTCTATAATTAAACAACTTTTATAATGACATTTGTTACTCATTACTAACGTTAGTAAAGTACTTAAAACTGGACTTGTCACTAGTGTGATGAATCTCGGGACAGACCTGTAACCACTTCCTTAATCGTCGTTCGGTTTACACTTATCTTAAAAGCTATTCATTTGTTTCGTAGCTTGTGGCTGATATATTCCTGACCTCAACCAAGCAATATTAATGTGGGTTGTACCATGTTAAGTTAAAAAAACCGGCCAAGTGCGAGTCGGACTCGCGCACCGAAGGTTCCGTTACATTATCTAAAAACCAGTGTAAGCAGAGCCCTGCTCCAAAGCAAAATGTGCGCAGTGTGGGATCACTTTATATTGATCACTGATGTATACAGACATACATACATATTTACGGTTTTCGCAATTATTCTTTAATCTGTGCTATAAGACCTACCTTCATACCAAATTTCAAGATTCTAAGTTCACGGGAAGTACCCTGTAGGTTTTGATTCCCTTGCGAGTTTCGAAAATTTGCGGCATCAACGACTGTTTCTTTTGATTGCGTTGGCTTAGAAGTTTTATTTTTTCACAGCTCCAAGGGGCAGTGGACCTGAGTATTTGATATAAATTTCAGCTTGATACCTCCACGCGTTCTTGAGGAAAAGGGTCTTGACAGACGGACGGACGGACGGACAACAAAGTGATCCTATAAGGGTTCCGTTTTTTCCTTTTGAGGTACGGAACCCTAACAAAACTGATGATTTTTACGTGTATTTGACAATGTGTGTGAAAATATTGAGTCATTTTTCATACACCTTTCTATAGAAAGTGACCCGTTATTGTTGCTCGTCAGTGTACCTAGTTATAAGGGTGCGACCACACCGCCGCTTAAAAACGGTGACGTTACGGAATCGCAACAAAATGTATGAAGAAACGGCGAGAAAACGTGACGCCTACGACACGTCACTGCGTATACATACGCGGCGGTTTGGTCGCATCCTAAGTTGGCGTTACTCACTTTAGCGTCACTACATTATGGGTGACCGTAACTGACCATTTATACCGAAGAAATATTACGTCAAATCGTCGGTTGTGATTAATGTTATTGTTAAAGTAACTAAGTGCAACTCACACTAACAAGGGCCTTACCATGACGTCTTAATGCGATTCAATTCCGATTCAGTTTAGGTTCGCTCGCTGTCAGATTCATACTAAAATGACAGCTAAAACCTGAACTGAGTCTTATGTAAATGTTATTGAACCTTAGGGTAGTAAAGGTAGTACATATTGATAGGAATTCGACTTAAGTGGGAACTTAGAAAAGAGTCGTTATCCCTTAAATTTCTACGTAAGTGTCCTCTCGCATTTTCGCGCCAATCTAAACGTCAACCCTCCTGACAGTTCACAGTTCAGTCCTAGGGTTGTACAACGCTCGTAGTGCTGTGCCATAGTGTCGTCAAATGTCGATTCCATAACAATATAGTTGGTAAAAGAACTGACTGTTAGAAAGCAAGTGGGGTACTGCTTCCGAGCATTAAGTACTTCCGACTTTTTGATGAATTTCAGTAATTTATGTGCAGGATCAGATAACTTTTTAACCAACCTTAGTTTAGTAGTACGTATAGTCGGTCAAAAAAATTATTTACCTCTCGGTTCAGTGTCAGTCCTGACGTCATCATCGTTGCATCAAACATAAATCCAGGCCCAGTCAATGCGACAAATAGTCGTATTGTTTTTGCTGATGTAGGAATTCAACACTATCTTCCAAAAGTTAAGTTATCATACTAAACATGCGTAAAATATTCAGAATAATTCTGAAAATCCTTTTTTTGGCGTCGGCTAAAAATGCTTGTTAAATCACGCGGAAGTCCCAGCCTCATTTTTCTAAGCTGACAAATGACGTCCCGAGTTACTGCATCTGACAGTTTTTAACTTTGGTCGTTAATCTGCTTGTCAGATTAGAGCATGTTTAAGAGGAAAACCGATAATCATGCGATCTTTAGCATGACTGATACATTTTTAAAGTGAATATGGAAAACGAGAAGGGGATATCATGGTGGAAAACAGCAGACACTATACGCACATACAATACATAGGCATATAACTATTTAAAGTTTATAATACGTTTGAAATATTTTCAATTACTATACAATACAATACAATACAGAAAACAAGTACCTACATAGAGAAAATATTAGGTAAGCGTTAGACGACCTTATCGCTTTAGAGCGATCTAGACCATGCACCCTTAAGAACAGAATGAAGAAATGAATAGGTGGTTCAATTAGACATATATAGGAAAATAGCAAAAACACGTAAAATAACTAACGCATTAACAGATACAGCAATATAAGTGTATAAAAAGCTAACTGCAAAGTAAACACAAATAGAAACGTTCCTGTTTAAAACATACCTACAAAACGAAATAATGTGAAATAGATGCCTCCAGTTTTATTTCAAAACATATATTACCTGGCAACATTCTTAAATATTGAGAAAATGAAAAGGGTTATGTTATAAAATTAAGTCAGAACTTACATTACATTAATTTAATAAATAAAGCAATCGAAGTCGTGCTACGGCGTAGCGCTTGGAGCAGGCTACGACTCAGATTTATATATTTTGTTTTAAATTAGGACAAGCCCGGAATGTTGGTCATTCTGCCCAACATTGTTCGGATACTCGATAGGTTTTTACGATAGAATGCTAAGTAAGTATTCGCGATAAATTAAATTACATCTACCAAAAATGACAATGATCGAATCTCTCTCTGCGATCTCTTTTTAAATATTGTGTGAATGCTACTTAACAACAATGTTTTATTGCACTTTGTGGCAAAAAAATTAGGATTTTTTAACACTGTGTGATAATATGTATATGCAGACTTTCAGTAAAACATTTCCATACAAAATTGTTGCTATGTTCATTCGTGTTCATATTACTTCGAAAATGTGCTGTTTAGAATAGGGACCATAGTTTAATTACTACTGTTTTCAGTGGAAGTCTATCTATAGTACAAATTTTATGCCTGTGTCGAACTTACATCTGCACTTTTTTTTATCAAGCATCGATATCGTCATATTTAGTTTGAAACGTCCCACGGTCCACGGTTAAGATTTTATAAAATTTCTACGGGATAGAGACCACAA
The DNA here is from genome assembly GCA_963854515.1 of Pandemis heparana. Lineage (NCBI taxonomy): Eukaryota > Metazoa > Arthropoda > Insecta > Lepidoptera > Tortricidae > Pandemis > Pandemis heparana. The sequence continues at coordinate 4,344,705 of OY978023.1, read as the reverse complement.
TTATCTTTAACATCTTTTACGCAGCTCGTAAAAGGTAATCCCGGATAAAACATCTATACGATTCTAACCCCACTTTCACGTCAAATCGAAATATATAATATACCGCTTACAATAGCAAATACGGTTCAGCGCAGTCGAGAATGATTCGTCAAATCGGCGGTAAATTGATGACATATCTGAATACACGGAATATATAGGTTAATCCCGGTTCATCCAGCTTTCCGTATTGCTTTCGAGCTATCAATTGGGATCGTAAGGTTTTAGTCGACTGTTCTCGGTTATGATTTTTGAGTGATATCACGCGACATATTAATTTAGGAGTCGCAAGTGCTGCCGAACTTTTCAACCTCGCGAAGGATCAGAGGAAATATGCGGAGCTGACTGCCAACCTCCACTAGTTGGAGAGGCACTATAAGAGAGAGATATCAATTTAGGCAAGCCAATTCACAGCTCGGGTGGGCAGCGTTCGGGAAAATTTGTGATATCTTCTTGTCCGAAATTCCACAGTGCCTGAAGACTTCACTCAACCAGTGTATGCTGTTGAGTGTTGGCTTTGTAATAACATGAAATTGTTAATTGAAAGAATACCGACGCAGAGACCTCGTTTAGCTTAACACTCTTAATGAGGCATTACGCAAAATAATTTCGCTATCCGGCCCTCATCAAATGAGTTGATGGGTTTGAATTGAGTTACGTTGCAATTTAATATTTGGCGCTTTACATTAGCGCTGAATTTTACGAGTGGACGAATTACTAACGTGTACATAAACTCGAGTTCTCGCGAGTATTTAAAGCAGGGAAAAATCTCTATGAGCTCTTACTAGTTGTCCTAAAATAATTGTAACTTTAATCCACGCCTTACGTTACATTAAACCGTTTACAGTTCATTGACAGATCTAAACGTAATTTATAATTGGCCCGAAGCGACTTAATCATTTGTATGCGGTAAAAGAGACATAAATGTAGACATACTCGTAGATGCACAAATGGATGGACATAAATAGGTAAATCGAATACACTCGAGTTCGTTTAGTGTAATTTCTACGAGATGACTTATTGCTTTGACCGTGATATAAGTGTTGACAGTGATTGAGTGCGTCAGTTATAAAAGATACTTTCGTAACGGGGCCTTTTCGTTCTTAAACTTCATTCAATACGCCATTATAACAGTACAAACAATCCAAGAGCTGATAGTTTTGAATTCATTGTTTATTAGATATTTGAATCTTTTCATTTTATACGAAATATGGGGAGCGGATCAGCATTTATAAATTTTTAAATGTATAATGAGTTAAAATGTATAATAATTCAAAATATATAATGCAATTTTCTGTGAAACTATTAGGTATATGATTTTTTTTTATAACGTGATCTAGGTTTAGTTTATAGCAATTCTGTTAATTCGCAATTTTATGAGAAAATTGCATTATATATTTTGAACTATTATGTATTTTAACCCATTATAAATTTTAAACTTTATGGATTTTAATACGTACCCGAAATATGGTAGGCCATATTATGCCTTTTACAACATTACTGGCAACATCCTGACAGTAATTCAGCTTCGTCATGCATTGAGTGCAACTCGTCAGGATTGAGTTACGTTGCCAATTACATCTAATTCATACGTTCGTCACGGGAGGCGTTTCGACACACTTCGGCTATCTCTCGGTTGCAATTGCTTCTCTCCAATTAATCAAATTAGTTGGACATTTATTTTTTGGTAGCCTACCAATTTTATACTACGTCTAGCCCGTAGACTCTCACGAAGTAGAGAAATAATGGTAAAATTAATTTCTGATAAAAAAAAATATAGTTGCGAAAGAAGTGAAGCCTTCATTCAATAATATATCTACTTAGGTATAGGTATAGATAAGCTTGGCACATCGCTAGTTCCCGTCCACTAAACTAACGGCTGATGCAATCAATTATGAGGTCGCCTACCTTCGATTTTTTTAGAATTAGAAACCACAATAACATTATATTGTCTAACTCGCTCGCAATCGCCATCGTGTTCATTTTGACAGTTCATGTATGGGCTGACAATTGGCATCCGAATCAGCTAGCTGTCACATTTATACAAGAACTGTCAAATGAACACGATGGCGATTGCTAGCGAGTTAGACAATATGCCTACCTACTGGTCAACTATTTCTTACCTAGCAAATAGCACAGTGCAATAGTTTGGCAGCCGCAAAATAAAATTGTTTTAATGTCACTTTATTTACATGTCGTTAATTGTTACTCTAGTACAAATTGTCAAGACATTATATTTCACGTGCCGCAATATAATAATAGTAAAAATTTATTTACTGTCCAGAACTGTGTACAATGGTTGTTTCAACAGCTTATGCATTTAATGTTATCATGGTTTCTAATCTAACTTAATATTATAAATGCGAAAGTATGGATCGATGGATGGATGGATGGATGTTTGTTTGTTAATCAATCACGCCAGAACGGCCCAACGGATCTGGATGAAATTCGGCACATAGATAGAGAAAAGTCTGGAATAGCACATAGGTAGGCTACTTTTTATCCCGGAAAATTGCGTAGTTCCCGCTGGATAGCGATAAACGAATTCTTTGCAGACGAAGTCGCTGGCAACAGCTAGTTCAAAATAAATCGAAGTATAATGCAGTTGCAAATTGCAATGCGAGCCTTTGCGAATATACTCGTATTTCGCGCCAAAAGACTTCAATTGTATGTGGTAGAGAAGTGGTGCGGGCGGCGGTTCCCTGGTCGTCACTCATCATCAGCCGTGTTATTTATACTGCGCCCTAGATAGCTGCCATTAGGGCTGCCAGATACTTTGTTTCTATGTGCAAAAGTATACGGAAAAGGTGGACGGTTTTAAGTCTTGCGTTTAAGATTTACGGTGTTATTACAAAAAAGTAAAACAGACGTTGAACGCGTCTTAAAATTAATCCATTGAGTTTTGAATTTTGCAATAGATTATACTTTAGACATTGTGTCTAACTTTTTTGTAACAACACTGTTAGAGATAAGGGTTCTGTCGGCTTTCTACTGTCTCAAGAGGCAGTTCAGCGGTTAGTCAAGAGACGGTGCCACATAGTAAAATTAAAATGTGTACCTTTGTTTTTTTTCGAGTTTCCATTGGTTTTTCGCTTCCAAAAACCCCTGTATAACTAATTTCAGCAAAATAGAGCCGTTTTCGAGATCTCAGTACAAACATAAACAATAAAATTTCTAAATGACACTTAAAATTATAACACATAGAAAAATCCGAAAAGTAAAGCTATGGCCGGGAATCGAACCCGGGTCCTCGTCATTCCGTGACGCGTGCTATACCCCTACACCACCCACAGCAGGTGAGTAAAACCTCCGAATTTTTCTATCTGTTACCAACTGTCACGTGACCTTGTTACTATGCGAATATTTGTCGCTAAGCGTCATCTGTTTGAATGATGTGTCTGTACGACACAATTACAAACTCCCGTGGAACATGTACTGCTCACCAGGGACGAGAGAAGGCGCTGAAAGCTATACGTAAAAAGTAAACATTAATAATCAAGAAGTAAATTTCTTGATTAATTTGATATTTTCCTAACATAAGCAATGTTTACACTACATAATATAAATCGCGTCTTTATCCCTTATGATGTAGACAGAGCCTGGGGTAACAATACGGGTAGAATTATCCTGTGTGAAAAACAGCGGCTTGTTATCCACCGAAAAGAAACAGTAAATAATAAACTTGGGTGCAAAAAAACCGGGTCACTTTCCATACAACCCTACCCGTTATTTTTGCACGATTGTGTAGTTCGTCCATACATTAACAACTTTCAATGTAACTAGGCAAAACCAAGTTTTCAGTTTCAGTTTCAGTTTATTTGAAACTAGCTTCAGCCCGCGACTTCGTCCGCGAAGAATTACATTATAAACCTACCTTTTGGATCACTCTATCTATAAAAAAAAACGCATCAAAATCCATTGCGTAGTTTTAAAGATAAAAGCGTACATAGGGATATACAGACAGCGGAAAGCGACTTTGTTTTATACTATGTAGTGATTATAGTGATAGTGATAACGCGTCGAGTAGCGGCCCTATGCGCATGAGCAATGTAACGAGACAATAATGCCACAGATTGGGCCGGAGCAAATGCCAGGTGACATTACGTCGAATACCGGCACTCGATTAGCTGGGCCATTTCCTATCCCAGCCAACAAAGCGGGAGTACGGGCTTGCAAAGTGTTGCCACTTGCCAGATTGAAAGTTTCAAAGTTAGAAAAAAAAGTTGGAAGATTGCGGGTGGTAGGAAATTATGGTGACAGTGTCCCATGACCATGAAAGGGTAGAATTATAATATACTAGCTGTTGCCAGCGACTTCGTCTGCAAAGAATTCGGTTATCGCTATCCCGCGGGAACTACGCAATTTTCTGGGATAAAAAGTAGCCTATGTGCTATTCCAGACTTTTCTCTATCTATGTGCCGAATTTCATCCAGATCTGTTGGGCCGTTCTGGCGTGATTGAGTAACAAACAAACATCCATCCATCCATCCATCCATCCATCTATCCATACTTTCTCATTTATAATATTAGTTAGATTTATTTGCAAAGAAAAAGTAGATATAATAACAACGGGTATTGCAAAGGATAAAGTGCAGGTTTTTTTTTTTGAGAAAAACACAAGCTCAATGTATTTAAATGGTTTTGTCAGGTCGACAAGCTATACATACTCGTATTTTTTCCTTCTGATTCTATTTGTCCTTTCTGAATTGATTTCTGTAATATACGTATTTTGTCACATGTCCACAAAGAACTTTCCACTCACGGGTAACAAGGACACATAATTCAACGCGGTTGCGATTCGATATAGTTTATGAGTGGCAAGGCCGCCAGCTTCCGGTACACCGCTCTTAAATACATTACTTTGCTCGTTCAAAATATCATCATCTCATTTTCAGCCTATATACGTCCTACTGCTGGGCACAGGCCTCCTCTCAGAATGAGAGTGCTTGGGCTATAGTTCCCACGCGGGCTCAGTGCGGCTTAGGCACACACCACTGATTGATTTCTCTAGGGCATTTGACACTATAAATACCTCACTGCTACTATCGAAATTATCGTATTATGGATTTGACACGGGGACTGTCAATTGGATAGCAAGCTACCTTTCAAATCGTCGCCAAATGGTTGACATTTCTGGTTCAAACGGCAAGCATATAAAATCTGAGCAGAGCGAAGTGTACAGAGGCGTCCCACAGGGTTCAATATTGGGTCCAATTTTATTTATAATTTATACCGCAGACATAATCGACACGATACAGAATTGTAAATATCATATTTATGCAGACGATTTGCAGCTGTATATATCTTGTAATGCCAGTAAAGTACACTCAAGGGTGGATATGCTGAATGAGGACCTTAAGCGTATTCGCAATTGGTCACACAGTAACTCCCTAGCCATAAACCCGAGTAAATCAAAATATTTAATCCTTGGGTCTAGGCAACAAATCGATAGTTTGTCTGGTAATCATTTTACAGTACATATTGAAAATGAGCCACTAGAGCGAGTGTTTGAGGCTCGTAACCTGGGTTTGCTCATGGACGGTGAGCTACGATTTGAAAGTCACCTTTCGAACACTGTTCGCAATTGTTTTTACAGGCTTAAGGTTTTGTACAGAATTCGCGAATATCTGGATGTCGAGCTGAGGGTGAGACTTTGTGATGCATTGGTCCTGTCGAGGTTGAATTACGGAGATATCGTTTACGGCCCGCGCCTCCTGGCACGCACACAGCGGATTATACAACGCGTGCAAAACGCCTGCGCGCGTTTTTGTTATCACATCCCGCCCCGCGCTCACGTGTCTCCGTATATAAACGAAAATTGTATTTTAAGAATGTCAGCGCGCCGAAAACTGCATATGGCCACTCTTATGTTTGGCATCGTTAACCAACAGCAGCCCTCGTACCTGTACAGTAAATTAACTTGGTCGCGCAACGCCAGGTCTGCGGAAGTCCGACCGGAGAGGTTTTTGCAGCTTATTTTCCCTCCGCACCACTCTGCTGCTTTTCGTGGTAGCTTCCGCTACGCGGCAACGAAATGCTGGAACGATTTGCCTCCGCCAATCCGTGCGCTGAAGTCAAAACATAATTTTAAAATAAAATGTAAAAATCACTTTCTAGCATTAAGCATTGTATAGTTTTTATAAAACGTGTTTCTGCTTACCTTGCTCCAATGAGACCTCTGGCACTGATAACACTCAAAGGCAAAACGTGCATTGAACGCGGGTGAAACCGACGCTCTGACCGTTCACTTTAAACTTTTTTTATAAGGAATGGCGGTAACTACATGGGCCGGGCTGTGTTCCCACCCGACTACTAGCCATAGGAATGTTTTGTTACTTTTACTTTGTATTATGGTTTATCGAGGGTTATGTGATGCATTACAATATCAAAACTATTGAAATTGATAATTAACTCACTGCAATAGCCAAATTAACGTTTGGCTTGACTTGTTTCGGTTTAATTGGTTTAATGCGATTGAACTGATCGAGTGTTGCCATACATACTTCCGTGTATTTGTCAGCTTGTTTGTGAAGTGTTTTCCACTGGCGTTCGTGTCGCCACAGTGTATGTGTATGTGTTTTTTGTGTTTAGTTTTATAGTTTTATCTGGGTCCCACTGAAAAACAGCGTTGCGGCTTGCCGCAACATTATGCTGAGTGGGATCCATTTTGCACCATATCGGTACTTCCTTAGTATATTGTATTTCTCCTTGTTTTATATCTCAGTGTATCGAATGTGTGTAAATAAATGTTTCTCTCTCTCTCTCTCACTGTATTGCTCCGCAGGAGTGTGCAGGTTTCCTCACGATGTTTTCCTTCAACGAAATGCGCATGTTAAATTACAAATGTAATTTCGCACATGAATTCCGAAAAACTCAGAGGTACGAGCCAGGGCTCGAACCCGCGACCCTCGGCTTGAGAGGTCAGAGAGGGTCGCTTTCTATACAAATTATTGTTGCTCGTCAGTGTACATTCCGCGGCTAAAACATTCCGCCATTGTTTGCAGGCCTTCAATTAAGAACAATAAAAAATATGAGTCAAATTTTTGCCAGTGAAATGGGTTTGCGGGCGGATATAATTGAATTGAGGGCGTAGAGTGGCGACCCTCGCTGGGCTTCCATGCAATTTCCCCTGAATGGGGCTTTTGATTTAGCCTCCCATTATAATCTTGTTACATGGCCCTTCCGTTCACACCTACATGTAAAGTTGCTGTATCCAATTGTTGGTAGAATTAAATTTTAATTTGCGATAGGTTTCTGATGTACATTGAAAATTGAAAAGGGTTGTGTTAGACCAAAAAAATATGACTAACGACTATTATGATAAATGAAAATTGTGAGACTTACGGTGATTGCTTTCCATCAGATGACCTCCTTGCTTCGTTTTCCCCCTATATTTTAAAAAATCTTGCAAACGAGGTATCTTACAAGAAACTCCGAAATACTAAGTGATGGATTAAGTATTAATAGAAATACACACAGGTCACTTCCCAAAGTTAAGTGAAAGCTGACTCGTTATTTCGCTCGTCAGTCTATTAACCGCTGTAACTGTATTTGTTTCAGAAATGTGGTACCCGAGAACATCGCCCAGGCAACTATCGCGTCCTACAGAACCAAGCTCATATACGATCCTAAAGACGAACGAGCTATTAAAGGTAAACTAAAATTGTTCATACGTGTAACATATTAAAATTACACAGATTATGTGTTAGGTGTGTACTTTATTAGCCGTGACTTTCCTGGTTTTAGATTGGGACGGACGGACCCATCGCTTCCCATGGGTGTCGTAAAAAGTCGTTATTTATGATTCCGTCTCTATTTAATACTCCGAAACAGACAGAGACGTCATCATAGATAACAAAGAGTGGTGATGAAACAGGCCCTAAATTTGCAAGAATTGATTTCATACCAGCTGATTACTTATTATGTCGATGAAATGATTCGGTTAAGCTGAATATTTTGCCGAATATTCGTTTTGGTAAGAAGCAGAACCTAGCACTTGCGCTTGCACGCATTCGGTGCCTCTCACATAAAAACATAGTTGGGGCTATCCCATGGATGTACTATACGTGCCGGGACGTAAGTCCAACGATGACGCGTCACGTGGAGGGGATCAGCGCACCCACGGATACCATATTTTATACTTCTGAGCATACAATGTCAGATTAGACTTACGTGCCGGCACTTATACTAAACTTATGCATATTATGAAATAAACATTACACACTGACTCTTTTCACGTCGAGTCTATTAGATCTTTGACAATGACAAAAAATATGCTTTTTCCAGGGCACCCGGAAACGTACAAGATTGAAGGCGATTATCAGAACGGGAGCAACGTCCTTGGGCTGGTGTTCTTCAGCATAGTGCTGGGAATCACCCTGGGGAAGATGGGAGACAAGGCTATGCCGTTGCAGAACTTCTTCCAATCCATGTCAGAAGCCATGATGATCATCACGGGCTGGGTTATATGGTCAGTATGAGTTTTGTTCACACAACGACTTGCCATGACATTTTACCTACTGCCGTAACTGGGCAAGATCGTAAAGTGTCTCAGCCTCAGTTTTAAAGACATCAGATCAAAGGAAGTTAATGTTACAGTCCAGCCGGTTCATATTTAGATTGCGATTTCACTGGGTGAAGCGTAGACTTTTACCGATGAACACAGGCAACACACACACACACAGGCAGGTGAGGGCAGGTTACAGGGAAGAGCGTAGTGAGATGAGGATTTCAAATAATATGATCGATCGAATCTGCACATCTCTGTTCCGCTTCCAGACCATAAATCGCTATCTTATACCTATTGTTTTCTTTTCCAGGATTTCTCCGCTCGGTGTCTTCTTCCTTGTCACCGCAAAGATTATGGAGATTGATTCATTCGCTGACCTGGTGGGACGGCTGGGGCTTTACTTCATGACGGTACTCCTAGGTCTGTTCCTCCACGGCTTCGGAACGCTCAGTATACTCTTCATCCTGGCTACTAAAAAGCTGCCGTGCCGTTACATTGGGAAGATGGGTCAAGTCATGGCTACTGCATTTGGAACTGCTTCTAGGTGGGTAGAGTGAATGTTTGATATTATCAGAACTATTTCGTTTACGTATCGCAAGTTTGTAAATAGCTGTGAGTAGACCGGCATATTAATTAACTGATTGAAGGTTGATCAACATTGTTTACGATATGTGTCCACAAGGTGGCTGTCGGACGTACACGTATGGTTAATTTAATCCGTCTAAGTGATGGCTAGTGATGGATAGTTAATCAATAACCATTAAATACATTCAAGATTTTCCTGGTAAGTAATTTAGAAATTGAAAAATGGTCCCTGCTTAGTCTTAAAATAATTATGGGCCAATCACTTTCTAGGTCCCAATTCAAGGTGCGAGGGTAATAAGGGATGGGATAATCAGTTGACAGATAAGCAACTTGGCAGGGGCAGGGGTAGAAACCGTCATCCGCACCGAACACCGAAAGACCTGGCTCTACTCTGATGAAGAGCTAGGGCCGGTGCTGCTTTTAGGACTATAATTTGTCTCCTATCTACTCTTACTTATCCTTTCAGTTCAGCAACGATGCCTATAACGATAGGTTGCTGCGATGACATGGGCCTAGACCCCCGCATAACTCGCTTCGTGATCCCAATCGGCGCCACCATCAACATGGACGGAACCGCGCTGTACGAAGCAGTGGCCGCTATCTTCATCGCGCAGCTCAGGAAGGTCGAAATGTCTTTCGGGAAGATCATTGCTGTTAGGTAAGGTGACAATTATGACATTAAAAAAAAACACCGTGATGGGATTTGGAGGGATGATGGACCTTTAATGTAGGAAAATGTATCGTAATCAAACTGAGGAAGTTGTGTTGATCATCTTCCAAATACAGTGCTTCCAGTTTCTTAAAATGTCTGACTGACGTCTAGACGTATGAAAAATGAAGATTGCCGAGAGGCATTAAGGAACTAGAAGCAGTGCAAGGTGACCCCATAACATAATCCTGCAACTAATCAAATTATTCCTATGACAATAACGGTACGCTTACAAATAAGCTGCTGTTGTAATAATCGAATAGGGCCTGGGTTCCTAACCTGGGGGTAAAATTGGTCGCGAGGGTCATGACCTAGTTGGCTGGATGATTTCCTTGCCTTAAGAACCGATAAGCTCGTTCGTGAGGGGTAAGATCGAGATTATTTATGGGTACAAAACTAGTACCTACTCATTATTGTAGGGATCCTAAGAGTGCTTTCTTTAAGGTCTTATAACGGTTGTTGTCGATGTTCCCAGCGTGACGGCGACGGCGGCGAGCATAGGCGCGGCGGGCATCCCGCAGGCGGGGCTGGTCACCATGGTGATGGTGCTGGACACTGTCAACCTGCCCGCCGAGGATGTCTCCCTCATCCTTGCGGTTGACTGGCTTCTGTTAGTACAGCTTTATCTCAGCTCAGGCAACTTGGAAGACCCTTTTCATATTTAGTTCTGTGGTGGTTATAAGGTACAGTCCATGAGCTTTCTGAATGTCATTCGGGTTTGTCTTACTATAGCACGTATTCTTATGGGATTGATACTTGAATCGGCCGAGTGAGGGAGACAGCATGACCAACCTGAATGGCATTCTAGGAGCTTAGGGACTGTAATAACAAAGTGGGACTTTGCAGCTGGCATAAGTTGCTGTTTATGTGATTTATCTATTCTAAGGGTTGCTTAAGAAGCAACGCTTAACATTGCCTTGTCGGGGCAACACTAACACTAAAGTCTGATGGTGATGAGTGATGAATATTAATCATAAGATTTATAGTTTTTCTGGTAAAACATACCATTCCGAGGCCCTTTTGTCTAAGACGCATACCATCATATCACTATCTCATTCACAACTCCTTGCTCTCCAAAGATATAAGACGAGGGAACAGCCGTAGCTTCTGAATGCGATTGCGTTTCTATATATTTTCTTGTTATATTGATAATCCTTTTGTGACATTTCAGTGACCGATTCCGTACAACAATCAACGTGGTATGCGACGCGCTGGGCGCCATCATAGTGGCGACACTCTCGCAAGGCGACATTGAGAAGTCGCGCGCGCTGCAGATTGAGCAAGACGGCAACAACACCCACGAACTCACCGACCTAGAAAAGGTCGATCACTGAACGTCATGCGATATTCGGCTAGCACAAAGGGCCAGGACTTGCGAAGGTCCAGCTAAACAATGAATGCACATAGAACACTTCGGCAATAGTCGTATTTCGAGCGCTCAGGACATGTTTGGCCGTGGTCTCTTAAGTGTTAACTGGCGTACAAAGATGTGCCTAAACATCACCATAGATATTTGAAAGAATCCACAGCTTTTGAGTGGTCTAATGCCTTTCAATTCTAATTATTTTTCTATTATTTAAACTTGATTAGGGACCTTACCACGACATCCTAATTCCAACTCAGTTCAAGTTTTAGCTGTCACTTTAACTATGAATCTGACAGCGAGCGAACCTAAACTGAATCGCATTAAGACGTAGCAATAACGTGTTTCAGGTTTTATCGGAATACGACTGTCGCGAAACTTCTATGCTCATTCTATTTGTACAGAGATGTACAAAATGGTTTTGAAAAAGCATTTAAATACAAAATGCAAAATACTTTTCAGATTTACTATTTCAAATGCAAAATACCAAATAGTTTTGGGTTTTGTATTTCAAATGCTAAATGCAAAATAGGTATTTTCAAAATACTTTTTCAAAATAAAATACCTTTTTACCAGATCGAATGATTTATATTTATTTTAGGTATTTATCATGAGAAATAGAATAGAGATACAATGTCGAGCCAAATGGCACCTCACTAGTCAGACATAAGGCGCGCACTCTGACCAAAGAAGAAAAAAAACCTGCCAAGTGCGAGTCGGACCCGCGCACCGAGGGTTCCGTACAAATTCGCCAAGTTATTAAAAATTCCGGTGTTAGCAGAGCCCTGCTCTTAAGCAAAATGTAGGCAGTGTGAGGTCATTTTTGAAGACCTATCTATATATACCTCACACGTATGGGTTTGATGAAAACTCTGCTAACACCGGATTTTACTCATACTCATAACTACTCAATATAATAATAACTAATCATAATGTTTATAATAACTTGGCGAATTTGTAAAGAACCCTCGGTGCGCGAGTCCGACTCGCACTTGGCCGGTTTTTTTCTATTTTTGTGTGATAATCTTAATGCAGTTCACAAAGTACATCTAGTTACCAAGTTTCAACAGTACCTATAGGTTCTATAGTTTCGGAAAAAAGTGGCTGTGACATACGGAGGGACAGACAGACAGACGGACATGACGAAATCTATAAGGGTTCCGTTTTTTTCCATTTGGCTATGGAACCCTAAAAATGGGCACTACCAGGCGCCTCTATCGGTCAAATTCGGCAATACAAGCGTCATTCATTCGTTCATTTCATTTTGTTGGACTGGTAATGTTGGCTAAACTTAATCAAAAAGTATTTTGCATTTTGAAATGAATATTAAAAATGCAAAATACATCTCAAAAGGCATTTCAAATAAAATACAAAATGCTTTTTACTAAAAGGTATTTAAATGCAAAATACAAAATAGGTATTTTGCATTTTGTATTTGCATTTTAAATAGAAGTATTTCAAATAAATCGCATCTCTGTATTTGTAGTCTAATCACCTTCTAACTAGCCCAGAAGAAACGATCTGATGTTGGTGAGAAGTGATAAGTATAATAAATAGCGAGCGATTTTAGCTGCCCTTAACGGCCAGTACGGCTTGGCAGTTCGCTAATGTCGCTTCTGTCTACGGCCTAGTTAAAAAAATGCGCAGATAGCGACAAACGCAGTTGCGGCCCTTTTTGCTAGCCGTGTTTGCTGGACGCCGTCCTGCGTCTCGCATGTTCGCAGTGTGCGCTTCTTTCGAACCATGGACAAATTAATTTGGCATATTCGCCACCATTTTCAGTTTTACATTCGTCTTGTAGAACTGTAGCTTAAAGTACCTATATGGGTCACCTAAAGGGCAATGACACACCCTCGGCGTGTAATACACTAATGTAGTAATCCGTAAATCAAAACATCGCAGCGCCCGGTTAACGCGGATGGTATACGGTATGAAAAACAGAAAGACATATCAAATGTTCATATCACTCGACATAAATTACGACATGCCGCGTAACAAATATCAATAGATTATTGTTTTGGGAGCATGCGGGACGAAATACAGAATCGCTGCAAAGTCACAATGTAGCCCTGGCCAAGACGCCTACTACTATTCGACTTCATCTTGAAATGCTGTCCCTCCCGCACGTCTTGCGCGAAAGAGTGATAGATTTTCGCTCGCGTTGTTTAGGCCTTAGGCTAGTAGAAGTCTTGGCTAGGTTGGAAGTGGCTGCTAGTGATGTGCACGTTCTGTGTTCAAATATTGACGATTCATTCGTGCGAGGACAATAATTTCAATGCAATATAGCGCTTCGGCCAATGTTTGTATTAACCGAAGTTTGCACGGTAGAAGAGTTTGATGCAACATTTTTATACGTGTTAAAGTGCCACTACTAATATATCTCCATGAAGGTGTTCAAAGTTACCTTTCGGTAGAGCCATAAATAATTTTAATGTGTCTATGCGTGTCGAAAAGACTACTATTGTGTTATTTCTGAGAGATATAAGCCGTGTAATGAAGTGTAGTAATAACTATTACTAGTTGAGTATAGTTAAAAAGAAAGATTTGCTACACGGTACCCAATTTATGGTTGTATGGAAAAAAATAGTTTACTACTTTCAAGCAAGTATTTTGAGCAAGCGCACAAAGTAAACGCTCTTTGCTGAATGTCTCGCCAGAAAGCAAACATTAGCGGCAAAATTTAAGTCCAAAAATTTACTGTCGTAAGACTTCGTAAAATAATGAATGTTTTTGTGTGTATTTCGGGCCAGTGATAACAAGAAATAGTCATCATGTTACTGTTGTTATTATCATTTTGGTGTTTAATACCTACTTGACATAATATTTATATCTTTATAACTAATTCCGAATGTTGCAGCAACCTTTTTACACAGTTCTAGTTGTTTGTAGATGTTGTAAAAATAGGTGTTTAAGTAAGCAATGTATTTTAATAGATCTATTTAATGTTGTGTACGAGTTTGTAGTGTCGATGTTGTATTAAACTGGATCTACTTAAGGTCGCTGAATTGTGTTCGTTAAACTAGACCCCAGAACGCGTACAAGCATAACCGCTTCACGAAACGAGCGAAATTCTGTCCCACTCTCAAAGGCAAGCTTAACATTTGACGTTAGAGCGGGATAGAATTTCGTCGCTTCATGTGGGGTTTTTGCTTGCACGCGTTTGGCTATGCGGTCAGTAAAGTAATCTATGATAGTAACGGTTTTGGAAAGAGCTTGTATTTAAACGTATCGTGTTGTCATGTGCCATTGTAGTGAGTAGCCAGTAGTCGGGAAACATTATCTCAAGTTGAATTTGGAAGAACACATTCTATTGTACTTAAAAACTTTTTCAGGATATCTCAGAAACATATTATTGTGTTAAATAGTGGTGTTGAGATTTCGTGAAATGGATTTTGAGCTTCCATACATAGTTGTATTTATAATATTGGGAAGTAAAAAAGCCGGTGTTAACGGCAGGATCAAATTAAAATAAATCTATTCCAAAATCTAAACTGTTTATACATGTGACTCTATGTATCTATTTTTGTATGCATGTAATGTTCGTGCAATAGCATATTATAACTAATATATACTGTGTGATTACTCGTTAATGAATTACGAAAAGATGTCGTTTTATGCGCTTATATGTTATTTGTATTTGGTTTGTTTTTTAGAGTTTAACTGTAACTCGTTGCATTCCAAGAATTTTCAATAATTGTATTATTTATTTATTGTTGAAATGTATTTATTCAGTTGAGTATTTTTACTTGTTGGTATTGACTCGAAGTCTTCATTTAAATCATTTTAAATGATTCAAAATTCTTTTATATAGTTTATTACGTATAGTTAAATGTAAGTTCTGTAAACTGTGTCACTTGTTAATAAGGATTTTGGAACTTATTCGTGTAAGTAGATGTTAATGTTTTCTTTATTTATAAAATAGTTCGCTAAGCGACAAAAAATGTCTGAAAATAAAAGAAAAATATTTACGAACTTTAAATCATATGAAATCGGCTCTACTTTGACTGTTAGTCCTTAATGCATTCACTGCCGGGAACGCATACGTTTTCGTTCGCCCAATGTCGTTGGCATAATTAGGCAGTCATTTGAACGCATAATGTGTAAGTATTAAGTCTCAGGCTAGACACTACCAGACAGCCGGCAGTGAACGTGTTAATAAGCAACAGAGTGTTTGCGACACGACCGAAATATTATTTCACTTTTTCGCGTAAGGCTTACGAGTAAGAGTGGGACAGAATTTCGCTGGCGTCGTAAAAAATGATCATGGACCGTTGTTGTTACTCATGTCAAACAAATGTTTTATTTCAGAAATACCTTAATAGGTGTAATTTTTTGATAGGTAATATCTTTGATGTTAACAGCTATACCATTTTGATAATGTATGTATTTGTAATCAATGTTTAAGAGGGCTATCGTATAGTATAATAGTTCTAGTCCGCACTTGTTATATCGTAGTTGTGTTGTCGACCTATTACGATATTTTGTAATTAATATCTATATTAATGCTACATTCTTCTAAGGTAAAAGATAAGAACTTTCATAACAAGAAAATATGCGTATAACCAACATTTCAGAACTTCCGAGTTTGGAAACAGGTTGTCTCTTTTACCTTAGATGTTTTTATTATTTTTTTTGAAATTTGAACCAAAATTTGACCAAATAATAAATAGCGTTTCAGCCTGCTGCAAAGATGAGATTCTGTGGTCTGGTTGATTAGATCTAAAATGTATCTGTTCTAGCCGTTTAAGGACAATTACAGTCATAGTTGGATGATATTTATTTTAATAAACACTTATTGTTTAAAAAAAGGTCTTTTATTCATCAGTCTTCTCGAACACCGCCACTGTCCTTCGGTGGCACAGCGTTGCTGCATTCACCATCGGGAACGCATTTTATGCATATTTGTCACAATAGTCATCAGTGCCATTGACATAATTTTCCAGTTATTTAAACGATAACGTTTACGGCATCTCACGAAATTTCAGATCTGGCAGCCAGCAACGAATGCGTTAAATATTCATCTTCATCGCATTTGCATATAAGGCAGGAGTACTAATGGTAGCAATGAAACAAAGTGTAAAATTTAAATATTTAATTAACAAAATGACTTTTACCTTATGGCATTGACTTAGAAATCTTAGAATTATTGATTTCGGTATAAAAATCATTCTTTTATAATCTCTATCGGAGGTCACAGCCAAGGTCGCTTGACTACTCGTCCGTAAAATAAAAAAAACAAAATGTACAGATGCAGTAAATAATGGTTTTCCAACGGTTAAATTCGGAAAGCACGACAAATCACAAAAAGGAAGTGAATTAACTAATGATTAACAAGTTTACATCCACTACCTGTTATAAAAAATGACTAGCCGTGGCCTGCGACTTCGTCCGCGCCTAACTACTTATAGCCTTTTGTTTATATTAAAGCCGACAAACGGGCATGCGGTCCACCTGATGTTAAGTGATCACCGCCTACAGTACCATTAGGATGGTCCAACAGTTTTTGAGTTTATTCGCCATAGTAGTTGCATGTGAGGTAGCGGAGCACGGTAAACATATTTTGTTTGTCTGCTATATTACGAGTATGACAATAAAATTTGTCTTTTTTTGGAATTTGACTTTGATTAATAAAATTTCATAATAAGTAACGGGCATAAACCCTAATGTTAATCATAATAATCGATTAATCGTGAGTAGGCAGACGTATTAGTTTCCGAGTTTACCCGAAATAAAATCTTCATTTACTACATCTGTAACAACCTATTTTCGCATCATAGGTCAAGACGCAGGCACAAAGTACCTAAGAGAGACTTCTGTCAGTCAGTCTTTTAATAAATATACAGGGCCACTTAAAAAATTCGGTCAGTTTCGGTACGTAGTCAATCGGTCTGAGGGTCCACTACCGGTCTACTCTCAAATTCAAAAATAGAATTTCATAATCATACCTTCTCCCTCACTTTTATATCAAACACCATTAGTTTTTTTTTTATAAAAGAGGGGGCAAACGAGCAGACGGGTCACCTGATGGAAAGTAATCACCATCGCCCATGGACACCTGCAAGACTTGGGGAATCACAGGTGCGTTGCCGACCCTTTCAAGAACAGGAAGGCTCGCTTTTTAAAGATCCCTAAATTGTACCGCTCAGGGAATGTTGCCGCAGGAAGTTGGTTCCAGATCTTCGTCGTACGAGGAAGGAAATTGCGTTTAAAACGCACTGTACTTGACTGCCAACCATCAAGATGTTGAGGATGGAAGGACAGACGGTTCCGCGAAGTGCGGTAGTGGAATTTAGCCGCAGGCAACAATTCGAAAAGTTCATTGGAGCACTCCCCATGATATATTCGGTACAATATGCAGAGGGCACTATGGAGTGTGAGCGAGACGGCACGATTCGAAATTCGAATTTGGGATAAGACCTGGGGCCTTACCATGACGTCCTAATTCCGACTCAGTTCAAGTTTTAGCTGTCACTTTAAGCATGAATCTGACAGGGAGCGAACCTGAACTGAATTGCATTGCGACGTCATGTTAAGAGCCCTGCACTAAAACAATTAGCGAGGAAAATTATTATATAACAAATTTCTACGGTGCAATTGTTGAAACCAAACTAGGTACAGGCTAGACAAAAACCGAATTATTTTCGTGACACAGATTAATAACTTATAAATATACAGTCAGCACCAGATATGGTATCTTCTAATAACTTGATCAACTAATTATAAGCCGGCACACAACTTAAGCGTTTCAACTTTCCATTCGTTCTAAGAGAGTCACACATGTAAAGAGTTCTGTTTTTTCATCATTTGCACCAAGAGTAGGTACGAAGACCATAAACAAGACCACAAACGAAAATGCTCCAGAGAGTGAATATTCAGCGTTTTTTCGGCGTTTTATTTCGTCATTATCGTATCAGTATAAATATACTCGTACCATTAAAAGAGACGATGATGATTGTGACAAAGGATGCTGCATTTATTTTCGATTTCAGTTGTTGCACCTCCGTCGCTCTAATGAAAGTAATAAACTCCATCTCTTTTTAACAAATGGAGATACCCAAATTGTAAAGGTAGTGCCAGTTAGCGTGGTCACACAGTTTCGATGCTGCCTACTCATACCAATATCTGATGCTGACTTTGCCGTACAAATTGGAATGTTTGGAACTATGACTTATGAGTATTCTTAGTATTCACTTTACAATTAATCCTATCTAAGTAAGCTTTATAATGCACATTTAGAAATTTATTGTTTATAAAAATCAACTTCACAAAAATCACATAATTTATTAAATTAATTTCGGCTGTAATCACTATGTTAATCAGATACGGTGGTTCTAGCTGCCTTTATATTTGACTTCATTTAAATATTATCCAATTACTAAGTATTTATTATTTACAAGACACGTGCAAAATATAATTATCTTAAAAAGGGGTGACTACTAGCCTTTCAGTCAACAAGTCTACTAACGTGTTAAAACTCATCAAAACTGTATACAAATCTAGCATTGCAACAAAACTACATCTTAAAGTTTAGATAACTTGACCAGATTGGTAAAATTAGAGCTATAATGTTCGTCTTATTCCTATTCCAAATTCAGCACAATTTTTCATCACTTGCGAATGGCAAAAAAAATTGCTACAAAAATGGAGCCCTTGCTTGAGATACTGGCAGCGTTCCTTTTTTTAATAACCAACCTTTTTAAAATCCAGCCAGTGCTCAGATGGCCAGGTGTAAAATAAAACAAACGTGTCTAAGTCCGCGCGGGTCAAAAGAAAAAAAAGTGTCGCATTAAAATAGATGGCGGCGCCGTTGTAATTTGTTTTTCTATTTATACGCACGACGCAAGGCAATCTAGCTAGTTATATTATACTGTACAGACCTATATATACACGTTAACAATGTTTTCTAAGTAGTCCATTTAACAGAGTGATTACCAGCCCCTACAAGGCATAAATGGCACGAACCACACTAACACCACGCCTGCGCAGCTCCTAGATATGTTTCAAGACTAACTTTTAAAGCTTTCTTTTACACATTCAGAAATGATTTGTACCAGTCGTTTCCAATGTTCGGATTCAAGGTAATGAGATTCACTGCAAGTTCTAACTGTTAGTATGTTGGCTGCATCAATACAATTCAATTTGAAATAATTCCAATTTCGATAGGTACTGAATCATACACGGAAAAAATCAAATTAATAAAGAGATACCATATAGGTATGTATGTAAAGGTAGCCTTTGTCAGAAAGGCTTATGTTTTTAACCAGTTTAAATTATACATATGTCCATTTAATTTTTGAATCTCACTTTCATCATCGTTGTTACACTTATATATAAATCTGTTAATATTTTACGCCGTAGCGTAGATAGAGACAACAGACGATTCTTGACATCTGACCATCGCTTATTCATGACGTATTTTAAGGGGGGATTTACAGTCACGCTTATGCCAGTGGGTTGGCAAGGGGATCCCTCTAATCATGTGATGTCTTTTAATCATTACCTCCCTCTGCCAAATCAAGAGAGAGTTTGTTCAAATATATATTTACAACTATTAAGCAACAACAATAGACTCTAGACACCCTTTAATGGACTACCAACAACACTATGCCAACAACACATAATTAATGGATACTATATTTGTCTCTGGCTCCAGTATAAATATTTTGCCAGGTACTCGTACAAATGCGGAGACGGGATGGAGACGGCAAATACGCGCGCGACAGAGACCAAATAATGTTACGGCATTAAGCGAAGCTCTTTCTTCCTGCTTTGAGCCCGTGATTCTTCTCAACCACGTGACTGTAAAACTACCCTACCCGCTCTATATGTTAGGCCAACACCGACCAAAGCACCATTTCCCACCTTGGCTCCCACGTTGGCCCAACATGCGGGTATAAATATCAGAATTATCCGTCCGGTGAATTGAATGTCTAAACGCTTCCGTTCCCTACGTGGTTGTTGTTGTTGTTGTGGTGATGCTTGTGTCCGTTGTGTGTGACGTACGCGGAGTCGCGCCGCCCGTGCAGCGAATGCCGGACGCGCGCGAGCGCAGCCGCCGAGATCTCCATCGAATCGCCGAATGGCAGCCGAGAACCGCGACGCGCTGCGCTGCCTCGACGCCGCGCGTTCTGCAAACGAAATAATTCTCTAAAGTCGGTGATCGAATTCGAGATCAAAAAAAGTAAACAAAAAATAAATTAATAAAAAAAATTTACCGCCTTCAATTCGCTACTTTGAAAAAGGCAAGTTAAAATAATTTTTCGGTATGCGCTACCAATTTACTTATTATATGTTGAAGTCGGTGCCTCAGCTCAAATAGTTCCAAGCTGAGTAGGCTCAAAAGTGAGAAATTCGAAGTTCATTTAGTGGACACTAAATGAACTCCGCTCACACTAATAGCAATTTTATTGTCAGGAGAGTGAGAGGGATGGTTGATTATGAATATCGAATTTCGGAGTACCTCCCTTAGATACCTACTCACCGGCCCTGAACGCCACGACCACCGGTTGCGGTTGAATATGCCGTACACGATGGGGTTCGCGCACGAGTTGGTGCAAGAGAACAGCCACATGGCCTTCTGGAATGCTGGGTCCAGGTTCCGCACGAAGTCCTTGTCCACCCAGTACCTAAAAATATTAAAATAATGGGTTAAGCAAAGGGTTAAGCTTTAAGCTTTTAAGTACAACGATTTATCGATATTTATGAAAATATCAATATTGCTCTCGATATAGCGTAGAAAAAATATCGATACTTATATCGATGTTTCGGATCAAAATATACCGGTTAAAAATATCGATATATCGAATTAAAAACCTTCCTCTACGAATATCATCACCCCACCTAGTTACAGGACGCCCCACACTATGTTCACCGACAAGCGGGCAGTGATCCTCCAGGAGGAGAACTGAAGATAGAGTTGAGTGGCGTGCCATGATGAAGCACTTAGTATAGTCGATAAAGAAAGAGCTTTACCACTTTTTATGACAGTTCCGAGGAAACTGGAGTTTTATGGAGGAGGCTTATGTCCAATAGTGGACGTACGTTAGTGGTCTTACGGCTGATACGATGATGACGATGACATTTCTTACATCAGAAAACAAACCTAACGCTGAATGTAATTTTGACGTTTTAACCCGTACAAATGAGACTGAACCTTAATAGTATTTTTCCTACTCCTGTACTATTATCTGTGATTTATGTTATCACGAGCACCACTGTAAGAACACTCATAATAAGACTTTGGATAAGTCTATATTGTCTATTCTCTCTAAAAGCACTTGTTGGCTTATGGCTCTAAAAGTGCTCCATCGTTACTCTGCCAGCCATAGACTGCCAGATCTAGGTAAAACTTTTACACGCGGCGACCAGCGTGTCATCTGCATAGCAGATGACCGCCATTCGGGGCAGCACCTCTCCGCGGGTAAAAGTTTCACCTAGGTCTGGCAGTCTATGGCTGGCAGAGTAACGATGGAGCACTTTTAGAGCCATAAGCCAACAAGTGCTTTTAGAGGGAATAGACCACATAGGCTTATCCAAAGTCTTATTATGAGTGTTCTTATAGTGGTGCTCGTGATAACATAAATCACATATAATAGTACAGGAGTAGGAAAAGGTGGTAAAGGACTTTCTTGAGCGACTATACTTCTAGGTTAAAGACTTTTATTAAAACTAAGAGTAAATAAGTCGAAGATGTTATTTTTTTTAAATAGGGTGACTTACTAGCAGTGGCTCACTTATGGTAAGTCATCTCCACCACCTATGGACACCCGCAACACCACTAGAGCCTCAAAGGCTATAAGATGGAATATCTACATGTGCCTGTAATTTCAACAGTTGTCTTTCTTTTCGCGAAAGAATACAGCAGCGCTCTGCTGCTTGGCGGCAGGGTTAGAGAGTACTTGCACAATCACCCACCAAGGTTTAACCGCGTACTTTGTAAGCTTTTGATCCGCGTGTACTCTTAATATTACATTCCGCTTCGTATTCGAACTAAAATAATTTCTAGTATGGCTCAAGAATGCTTCTGCGAGATTAGAATGAGGCTTGTACCGTCGATCTATTCCGGAATAAGCGGAAATATTCCGCGTTGTAACACGCATAGCATAGTGTAGCTTAACAATCTACTGTCGATGTATCGACATTATATTACAAGCTTTATATATTAACTTGCATCGTATGTATGAATGTTAAGTATGTTTGTCCGGGTGGAATCTTGCGAGCCAATTTGAAGCAGATACTACTACTTACTATACTTACTTACTTATGTAAGTAACTTACACGTGTGTAAGTCAGATGACAATATAATAATCTGGTAGTCATTGACTTACGATAAACAACTAGACTCACAATCACGCTCAAAAACTGTCGGAAGCAAAAGTCTGCACGACGCGTCTATTGTGCAGAGTTTTGGTTCAGTCGTGTTTCGACCGCGCTTCGATAACAATGTACATGTCTCTTTCGCACCGTAATCTCAAACGCATGAGAACAAGAGACAGACAGGTTTCCAGCGCGTGGCGTCGTGTTATTACTTCGCACGATCGTATGCAATTGACATTAAACATTACTGCCACGAAATAAGGTGTTAATTTGAATGAATATGTTAATGTTATCTGTGTAAGTTGATGTGTTGACACACACAACACATAGACAACGCCGCTCGGACGTTTCTTGAGGCACTTTTGTTTGCGATTGGGAGTCTAGTTGTTTATTTTAAGTCAATGCTGGTAGTAGAATTCTGGTGGTCTAGCCAGGATCGTTTCCGCAGGAGGGAACTCTTCAACGGTTGGTCCGATGGACTTGAAATTTGGTTCACATATGTAGGACGGATGACAATGCAAGTACAGGCAGCAAAAAGCTTGTATCTAAAATGGAATTTTTAGTTTAGGTTATTTTTATGTTAAAAAACCGGCCAAGTGCGAGTCGGACTCGCGCACTGAGGTTTCCGTACAAATTCGCTAAGTTATTATAAAATCCAGTGTTAGTAGAGCCCTGCTTTTAAGCAAAATGTAGGCAGTGTGAGGTCACTTTATATTGGTTAGGTACTTATATAGACAGACAAATATTAAATAAAAAAAAAACTACTTACTAGATCTTGTACAAACCAATTTTGGGTGGAAGTTTTTATAGTAATGTACATCATATATTTTTCTTACTTTTATTATTCTCTTATTTTAGAAGTTACAGGGGGGGGGGGGGACGCATTTTATCACTTTGGAAGTGTCTCTCGCGCAAACTATTCAGTTAAGAAAAAAATTATATTAGAAACCTCAATATCATTTTTAAAGACCTACCTATCCATAGATACCCCACACGTATGGGTTTTATGAAGAAAAAAAAAATTTCACTTTCAGTTCCAAGTATGGGGAACCCCCAAAACTAATTGTTTATTTTTTATTTTTGTGTAAAAATCTTAATGCGGTTCACAGAATACATCTATTTACCAAGTTTCAACAGTATAGCTCTTATAGTTTCGGAGAAAAGTGGCTGTGACATACGGACGGACTGACAGACAGACAGACAGACAGACAGACAGACAGACAGACGGACAGACATGACGAATCTATAAGAGTTCCGTTTTTTGCCATTTGGCTACGGAACCTTAAAAACGAAGTATAGTAACAGGGAATGTTATTCTGTTAACGATAAAGCAAACAAAGAGATGTATTGGAATTTTTCAACCAGACCCTATCTGCGTCAAAAATATGCCAACAATTTTCGATTAAACGTGTATTCAAAGGCTTATTGGTACCAGTAGACCAGTACCAGGTATTTCAACTCGGCGGGATTATTAAGGATTCCATTATAAAGTACGGTTGTACGGCCAGCATAATCGAAATTATTATGTTCTAAAGCTTATCTAAAACTAGTACCTACAATTTTACCTACAAATATAAAAAAAATTGGCGATATTCAAGATCGAAATAACAAAACACAAAATTCGATTGTAAAATACTACTACTAATAATAATACTACTCTAGGATGGATTATTGTTCGAGCACAAAATATGTTACTAATGGGTGGATTTTGACGTTGTAATTTGTGTGCCATACTTTAAAGTATGGCACACAAATTACAACGTCAGAAATCCACCCTAATACTTACTCTAGGATGGATATTGTTCGAGTAATGATCCGGGGATTCGAATCAGGACCTTTTGACATCAAAGTCAAGTACAATAACTACTAAGCTATCCGCACATCTAGTAAGCATGAACATAAAATCTACTTTTTGTAAGATATGCACCGATACACATGTCTTCGTTACGCGCTGACTGTACCTACCCCATCTAGCGATTAAATAAATGGTTTTAGAGTCTAATTAATTATTAGCAGGCTTTATAATCGTATAGGTACCTAAATATATTTTGGTCGCCTCACGCACGAAACGTGATTTTGCCTCTATTTTGGTCCTTGCAGGCTTATACCTAAATATTTTACTAAGCCGGGATTTAGATTAGCTATGTTTATCTTGAGCTTTGTAATCGGATTAAGCTTTGTTTGACGAACGTTTTCCATTTACAACTCGTTATTTAAAAAAAAACCGCATTAGTTCTTGATTAGACACTAACCCCCTTATTCATAAACGCTCTATAGGCCTCTGCTAACTTAGTAATCGTTTGTCCTTATCTGTCACTTTGACATTTACCTTTCACAGATA
This sequence comes from Pandemis heparana, assembly GCA_963854515.1. Classification (NCBI taxonomy): domain Eukaryota; kingdom Metazoa; phylum Arthropoda; class Insecta; order Lepidoptera; family Tortricidae; genus Pandemis; species Pandemis heparana. The sequence goes on along the minus strand of OY978023.1, from coordinate 4,319,846 downwards.
AGGACAAACGATCACTAAGTTAGCAGAGGCCTATAGAGCGTTTATGAATAAGGCTGTTAGATTAGACACGTTTTCTATTTACAGGTATTCCTACCCGTAAATTAATGAATATAATAACTAGACGAAACGTAATTCGACTCAAACCCCCGACTCCAATGTCACCCTGTGTATATCTCTGTCTGTCAAAATGCCGTATAAATAGAAGTATATTTTAGTATCCATCTAAAATAAAAGTTGGAATGGCGTTTTGGTTTTGGGTAGTACCGTGTGACGTCATCAAAATTTCATCTAGCTGAATTAATTTATTTCCGCGCATATCGCATCCAGATTCCTTTCATTTTACACATTTTCAACTTACCGAAAAGACTGAACGTGGATGGTCAGTCTCGACTGATAGTCGTGATTTACCCGCATATTTATAGTCGACTAGCTGTTGCCTGCGACTTCGTCTGCAAAGAAATCGTTTATCGCTATCCCGCGGGAATTTTCCGGGATAAAAAGTAGCCTCTGTGCTATTCCAGACTTTTCTCTATCTATGTGCCGAATTTCATCCAGATTCGTTGGGCTGTTTTGGCGTGATTTAGTAACAAACAAACATCCATCCATCCATCCATCCAGCCATCCATCCATCCATCCATCCATACTTTCGCATTAATAATATTACTTAAATTATTTAGATAGATTGAATACCTACTCTTTAAACTTCATCCTATCTTACAAATAATCGTTCTACACCTCCTTACCTCGACAACTTCCTGAAGACAAGGTCTGGAGGTTAAATTATATTACAAAATAACACAACATTCACGCCCTAGGTCACGTAGTGATGAAATCATAACACAAACTGCCAAGATACTAGTTACTTGAAACAACTCGCAGAATTACTCGAGTATAATGATATCTGATTAACACGTCGCTGTATAATGTTTAAACTAGTTCTCTTCAGTTATGTGAACTCCAGCATTAGTAATTTAAGTACCTACAAACAGTGTGGTTATGGTTAGACAAGTGAGAATACGTCCCGAAACGTTTTTGTTTCTACATACGAGTACGCGAGCGTTTTGGCGTTGTCGATTGTCAAGCAGTTAAAGTAGCGACATCGAGAGGGCTTGGAACCGGTTAAATCATAAAAAATTGAAACACCTACGTACACTTATTTTTGCCCTCTTAAAAACGCCCGTTAAACCCGTGGTACTTAAGTAGCCTTGATATTTTCCTTTGTGAAAAACAGGCAAAACATCCAGTTTGCTAAATCGCGAGGTTCGTAATTTTTTTATGGGGTCTCAATAGCAATGTGCAAATTGCAGAACATTTCCATAAACTTTCAAGAGAATTTATGGTAAGTTCCGATAGCGAAAGTTTCCCATGGGAATATTTATAAATGATCTCATGAATGTTATTTTAATAGGATTTTCATGAGATAATCAGTCAAATCAAATAATAATGATACCCTGTGGGCACTTAACATGTTACCATACATGTGTAATTAATACACATTTAAATTTCTGAGAACGTTCCACCAGGAAATTTCGCAACTTTGTCGCACCTTGATGGTCTTGAGGTCTAATGGTTTGCCCAGTGATAAGATACGTATATTTCATTGATTTTTCCCCTTCATAAACCACGGCATTTCAAGTACCTACTTGTACAGGATATGGCAAAGTTGGTTGTAAGGTATCTGTGAGTACTTACCACAAGCAATAGCAGTAGTAAGGTGACCAGCACGTGAAGAACACGATGACGATGGTGACCGTCATCTTGAGCGTTCGCGCCCGCGCGCGCCCGAGGATGCCCACGCCACTCCGGCGCATGCTGTCTGTGAACAACAAAATGTTTGCGTTGGACTCATAGATGTGCCGTATGCAATAAGTAAGTATCATCATCAGATTTTTTTCTTTCAAGTTGGTCTGAGAAAACAAAGAAAATAATGATGGATCAGCTGCCTTTCAGTTTATTTTTAAATCCGTGTGTTATTATTGCCAAAGATACTAAGTGTGTACTAAGTATTACATTAATAACATTGAGATTAGACGCGATTAAAAAGGGCATTAAAAATACGACTTGCATTAAAATGTAGTAGTAATCGATTCTACTCTTGATTCCGAACTAACTGTTTTCAGATGAAAATCTGTTGTGTGGGTGTTGGTGTCATCAAAAATTTGTACATATATTAAAAAAAAATTGGTGGCGCTATTCTAGAATGTAGCATTAGCATTTATGACATGACTTCGATCTTTTTGAGTTGGCAACACTGGAGGCATTATGGACGCCGCGCCATCTTTGATTTTCCCGTAATACCTACCTATCAAGGGCGCTTCGGTCAAAAAAATCTAAGGAAAAATACGCGTTATTAAATTAAGTCCCGTTTTACGTAGCCTCTTGCCGGAGGTTAAACAGCAGCTTAAGAGTAGCGAAAATACATTTCAACAACAACTTGATATTGCCTCAGGATATTTTTAACGAAATGTTACTGTCGACGATGAATTCACATTGTCTTTTATCGGTTTTTGGAAAACTTGAGAAATATTGCGGGTAGCAGGTGTGTAGTTTACGGGAAGCCAGAAAATAGTGTCAAAGATCGCAATAGACGTTTCAGTCAGGCCTGTCAAAACTAAAATTAAACGGAATCTTCTTGGTCCTAACATATCCCTAAATAAGACTATCCCACGGGATCGGATTTACACATGTGAATTTTTTAAACCATAACCGCTATATTAAGATGTGTCTTTCATGGTACGGAAATGGAAATTACGATGGGAGTTTGAGACATTTCATGACATGCTTGTAAGGTTCTGTGGCTAATCAGTAAAATCTTGGAATTTCAGCTGCCCGGTCCCTATTTCATCAACTCGACAAATGTCGGCGACATGTGACAGTTCGAAATGCAATGCGCATTCAATATTATGAGGCCAACCGGCGGAGACTCTCGTCGAATATTTAATGTGAACAGTATGCTTAGTGTAAGTTTTCGGTCACAAAATACGTCTCGACCGCGTTTGCGTTAAAATGTCAAATACTATGAGAAATTTTAGTTGTCGTTTCGTTCCGCTTGTGGCGCTGTTCATTTTCTCATAGTAATTGAAACGTTTACGTGAACGCGTTCGAGACGTTTTTATATGCGAAAACTTTGCTTACAAGCTTTGCTTAGTTTGGGGCTAGGTCAATTGGTGTCAATTGTCCCAAGATATTTATTTATTTATTTACACTAGAGGCTCAGAATTGTCAGATGTCGCCGACGGGTACGTATTAAAATACATAAAGTTTAAAATGTATAATGGGTTAAAATACATAATGGTTCAAAATATATAATGCGATTTTCTCAGAAAGTGACAAATTAACAGGATTGTTATAAAACTAACCTAACCTAAACCAATCTATAGATTACGATATCAAAAAAGTTCATTTAGTTACAGAAAATAGCATTATACATAAATGTATTTTGAACCATTATGTGTTTTAACCCATTATACATTTTAAATTTTATGTATTCTGATCCGCTCCCGTCGCCAACAATTGTCGCGTTCTTGAAATAGGGGCCAGATGTAATGTGTCAGGCGAGCGGAGCCGCGGGTAAAACATCTAAGAAATCACAAAATATGTTGTTAAATGTTATGGAAAATAATAAATCTTCGAATGCTGAAAACAAATTACCAGAAATCCACGAAGGCCCGTTCAAAAGGTTAAAAGAATATTATAACTAGGTACAAAAGGCGTAGCAAAACTCTTTTTATGTAGATTCATTTCATTATAATACAAGACTTCGAAATTGATCTAACAATGAATAATGCCCGTTGTAAAGTTAGCCAGAGCTCGTTCTAGGAGATGGACAGCAGGCATATTACGAACTTCTTTCTTTCGTTCTTGTATGAATGTGACAGCCAGCTGATTCCGATGCCAATTGTCAGCTCAGCCCATACATGAACTGTCAAAATGAAGACGATGGTGATCGCAAGCGAGTTACGTAATAAGCTTGCTGAACAATAATGAATTCCAATCGTCGTGACAAGTGAATTTAGTTTATAAGCTCAAGTTTCGTAAACTTAGATCGTTTGAAACTCAATTGAGAAAGTTTGGGCACATCTTTTTGTTTTAAAGATGACAAAATTATGCCTAGTTGGTACGGTGTTAGTAAATTGTGCGAATAGCTTTTCATTACGGCGAACGAGCCAATTAAAACTCTCGAACCCCGTCTGGACCCCGAATTTTTATAACCAGTCGGGAAAAATCCATTGTTGGAAATGGCCTTGATCAAGCATTGCTCGCCTTAGTCATTCTCAACTACGACCAGAAATTTTACCAACTTACTAGCCTACCTCTGTTGTTGTGGCCAACTTGGTTGGCTAATTAAATTAACTTCACATCTGTGAAAACACCACTCGAAAGCATTAAAAGCTGTGTACAAAACTACCAAATGAGTTAAATTCTCGATTGGTGTGCAATGACGATGGTTTAGATCTGTGTAGCGTTCTATTACCCTTCTCGTATTTCAAATTAAACAATTATTTTTTTCACTCGGAAACTTTCGATTCTCAGTTGTTAAGTTTACAATAACATACATCGCACTTCCGCTACATAAATATGTAGTTACTTGTTCAGTGTCGAGGTCGGTAACAATAGGTACACAATCAAATAGGGGCATGTTCAGTCGACTGGCTGCTGTCTCTAGTTACTACACCTTTTTTTATTTGGTCAAACGCTTGAAAAGCTTCATTGCTAAACACACAACCAAACGACAAAAACGGATAACACGGTGTCTTCACGGTGTAAACGCACCGAGCGTGAATACTACGATAAATTTAATACAGTTTGTTATTTGATTTTTTCGTTCGAGTAGAAAATATCCACGCATCTGGAAGCTTCTGGGTATTCGAATAAACATTATATGAGGCTCAAAAACACATCGATAACGTGTGCGATGAATTTATTTCACGCGTTGCCCATCGGCTGCCTTTTGGCTTTTTGTTATCTCGTATACGCACAATATTGACGACTCACTGAAATAAATCTACGTCTTTAATATTTTATGCGCCGAACGGCTTTTCCGATCCAATGATTTATTTCCTTCTACCTGGCAAACTTATAGAAAAGTGTGTGGTATGGAATATAACATTATACAATTACTGGCATGAATGACAGTTGTATGTTTTGACGATTTTGTTATTTTGCGTACTGGATAAATCCTTGAATGAGAGATATTAGCTAAGAGGAAGGAAAGGCAAGGCCACAAGAGTTAAAATTAGTGTGAGTGGCACCAAAGTTACTTCAACGACCACTTAAATCAAAGTCGGTTAAAACAGACGATTTGAGATCGAAAACCTATAAAATACTGTATCAAAATCGTCGGTTATGGTTCATATTTATTGTTAACTAGCCCAATTTTATCACCATATTCGAGTTTTTGAAGACACACTTGAAAATTTCATAAAAAAATCGGTGAAGGTGAGTATTCTCTCGCTTCGCTTACCATTGGTGGTGTTGGCCCGGCGTATGATCTCGAGTAGCGCAGCCGACGAGCAATAGAGCGTGGACACGAGCGGCAGCACGTACATCAGCACCATGTTGAGGAGGAAATACGCGAACTCGTGGGACTCCGTTGGCAGCGAGCCGTACGAGACGCACTGGTAGTACCTGAGGCAAGATACGATAAAGGTATTAGCAAACTAACAACAACCTATTTTCGTCCTTATCGGGAGAATTCATTTCAGGTGTTACTTTGCGGTGGTCCTCTTCAATGAACAATAAACATCCACCTTGCTACGCCGCTACTAGTGCAGTAGTAGTAGTAGCAAGCGAGCGAATCGCGGGTAGCGGAAAAGTAAAGTAAATGTTCCTTGTTCACTATCAGGAGACCTTTTGAAATCTCTCTCTGTTTCAGTTGGATGACCCATAAATATAAAGCGTATGAAAAATTTACACATAACTTACAAAACAATAAGGGACCCCTTTTTATTTATTTTGATTCAGAAAATCCCAAAATTTCATTTTGGAAAAAAGCTCATCTAACTAATATTATAAATGCGAAAGTATGGATGGATGGATGTATGTTTGTTTGTTACTCAATCACGCCAGAACGGCCCAACTGATCAAGATGAAATTCGGCACATAGATAGAGAAAAGTCTGGAATAGCACATAGGCTACTTTTTATCCCGGAAAATTGCGTAGTTCCCGCGGGATAGCGATAAACAAATTCTCTGCAGACGAAGTCGCTGGCAACAGCTAGTTTTTCATAAGTAAGGCCTCAGGTTCGAAACCTCTGCGTGAAAGGGCATAGGTTAAACCATGAGGCTACCACGATTGGCAAATATATTGAACATTATTAATAACATCAATATAATAAATTACAGTACATTAGATTCAATGTGAACGATGGTTAATTGAATCATAGCTCATTTGGTCCGATACACACGAACATGAAAGTTAATCGAACAAAATAAAGAGACGGTCATATCTATTACAGAAAATTTACAGAGCTGCCTTGTTTTTTTTACCGAGTTGCAAACGTTTATTTTGGGACCTTTGAGATTGCTTGGTATTTCAGATTGAAAAACATTTGGAATGGCAATATCATTATAGTAACAAATAATAAAATAATAAATAATAATTAAAGTGGTAATCTTCAAAACTACAACTCGTATCAAAATTTTAACTAGTTTATAATAGTAGTTAAATGAGAGCTGTAATTTTCTTCTAAGCTATTTGTAGGTATTTTCAATTCAGCATGATTTTCACCACTTTCGAATGATGTGTTCACATATGTGCTTTTAAATATCGGGACCATGGATCGAAATAGTGAATAATTTTTGTCCCAAACTAATTTCTACCCAGGACGGACGGAACGGAACGGAGACGGTATATGCATTTGGAATTAGAGGGTGTGTGTTCGATTGTTTATTTGTGTGGGTGTCAGAGCCTCTAGTGTAAGTTGTATGTAACACAAGGAAATGTCTCTAACGCGTTCACATAAACGTCTTGATTTCGATGGAAAAATTGGCAGCGCCACTTGCGGATCGAAACGGCAACAAACTGTCTCATCTCATAGTATTTGACATTTTAACGCAAACGCGATCGAGACGTATTTTGTGACCGAAGACTTACACGAAGCATACGTCGTCGCTAAACGTGATAGCGCGCTAAAGGCGACCGATTGAAACGATGAGTTTTTGTTTGCTATTGGAGGTGGTACCTAAGTCAAAAAGATTGGGGAATCCCTCAAATCCGCGAGTAATCCGTCTTTCTGGGGGATTGTCATGTTTCTAATACGGCATCGTCGGGAGCATGTCGAGAGGAGAGAGAGACGTTTACGTAAGACGTAAGACTTAAAATTTTCACTTCTCTAATGTAAAACGTACGAGTAAAATGATAATAAAATGCTAACTCTTACGTGAGGGCTGTTTTGAAATTTATTTAAGTAAGTATAAATACTAGTAGTTGTCGCTGTGTTTATCTGCGAAAATAATCATTTCTCGTTATCTCGTGGAAGTGTCAGTTATTCCAGTCTCAACGCCATCACATCATACAAAATTTACTCCTTATTTTCCTCAGTAATTTTGTAAATGCCTTTGAAAAATTGCTGTTCCCGCGGGATGGTGATAAAGGTTTCTGGCAACGGCTATTTACTAAATAACGTTGTGTAACAAAGATTGCTAGGTTGCTAGGCAGCTACGATTGCAGCAATGTTCATTGCTATCCCGTTAAAGATATACCCCCTTATTCATAAACGCTCTATAGACTTCTCCTAACTTAGTAATCGTTTGTCCTTATCTGTGAAAGGTAAATGTCGAAGTGACAGATAAGGACAAACGATTACTAAGTTAGCTGAAGCCTATAGAGCGTTTATGAATAAGGGGATAATGTGCCGCATAAAAATGTGTCCTCAAATTCAAAACCAAAAGGCTTATTTTGCAAAAAAGCAAGGACTCTTTTACAGGTCTTGTTTTATACTGGTTTTTTTGCCTTACTCGGTGCTTTGTTGTAAATTGTTATGCTGAGTAAGTTTTTATGAATAAATATCGGCGTTTTCGGAAATACTACCTTTGAAAAGAAGAATGCGCCACAAGAAACTTGGTAGAAAGTTTTTTTTTTAGTTTAGTGTAGGTGTAAAACGCCTCCGCCATCAAAGAAATGCATTGGAGATCTATTTCCAATATCGAAGAAAAAAAAATATGAAAATTAATGTGAAGTAAGTAAGTGTCTCGATTATTCAGATATCTTCTTACTAATCTCATAAAGATTAGTTGCGGTTTTGCCGTGAAGAGGTAGAAAACACAGAGACTGAGTAGTTACTTATCGCATAATTGGTATAGATGATACCGTGACATTTGTACGATTCCACCGACAACGGTCCACATTTATAGCACCATTTCCCGTGTGCGGTCGTTCATGAACTTAATATAAATCTTTTGATCTCACGTAACATAATTGCTGACGTTTTACCTAATTGAGAAAGGTCACAGCAGGCGTACGGGATTATGAATCACCTTGAGTTGATTAGAAAATAGGTTCCTACTAACTTACTAAGACAGCTTAGTCGTCCTAAATTACTAGTAGTTAGAACGTCAAGTTGAAAATGCCAGTTCTCACATTATACCCCCTTGCAAAAAAACGGGCACCCATGTTTTTGTATTTTACGTTTTACTATTACGTTTTATGTGTTACTATCTAAGCATTAATGCCTAAAATTTTGAAAAACCATAGGTGCCAGATTTTTTTGCAAGGGGGTGTATTATGTAATGTTGGTAATTTTGTATGAAGACGGGGTCAAATTTTGTGCCGCTGAGTATATATTGGGTAGATGACCTTTCCACCTACCTCCCCCTTAAGTTTATTGTACTACTTACGGGTTACGGGGCACCCGTAGACCCGAAAATTGGTGCACAGTTACAGAACTACACACAAAAACCAATTAGTCAGTATCACACGGCTTACCAATCTTTTCGGGAGTTGTTTAACCTTTGTATTTGAATATATGTGTCCCAATTTTCTCGGAGAAGGTTATGAGGGGTTAAAGTTTGTGTGTATGTACTCTTAAGGCAGTTGTATACAGAAATGCTTTGCGGTGTTTGGAAGGGTTTATCTTTGACTGTGGAAGATTCCAGAAAAGTCTTAAAATTATGACTTTGTTACTAAATAAGCTGCTAGTGACTCTGACTGTGATGCTAGAGGGCTCGATTTTGAATTTTAATAGCCTTCTAGCTTAGAAAAATTCAATCTCACCTCGACAGATGGAAATACACCACAACGTGCCCTAACACTCCGATTTCAGTAAAATAAATCTCGTACTCAGATAAAGTCTTAGTGTGCGTGACTGACTGTCACTATCGACAGCGACTAAGAACGCGATCGTGTTACGCACAAGTATGGGTGAAAAACTTAAGAAAAGGACCTGTATGCTTAGTTTAAGTTTTCGATTTTGCGATTCCTAAAATGCGAAGAGCACACCTTCGCGAGTGAACAGACCTTATACTCCGAAATCTGATTTTCGTAGTTCGTTTCGTGCCGTTCCGCTCTCACTAATAGTTATTAATTTGAAAGTGAGAGGGACGGTGTGATACGAACTTCGAAAATCGAATTTCGGAGTAGCCCCCCAGATCTGTAGCACACTAGCGCTTTACGCGGATATTAATACATTCATCCCCTATCGCACTCACATACTTTACTTACTGGTTAGAAAAGGATGTTTTATATTTTATATCCGCGATAAAACCTAGAGTGCTATTAATATCAGGATCAAGGGTTAAAGTTGTCATACCCTTTGACTTCAGGATGTTCCTCGAGATGGAAGATGAAGCTTTGTGGCAGGCTGGCAAGGCACGCACACATCCAAGCGACGTGGAGCGCTCGCCTCGCTCGCGCGTCCCATTTCACGTTGAGAGGTTTGAGGATAGCGTAGTATCTGAAAAAAAAACAGCAGCGCTAAAGTCTTCTTTTTATCTTTTAAACCTGATGTACTGTCGCACGTTACAGTAACCAAAAACCGTGTGCGTGGCTCGTGCAAAACGCCACGTCCATGCATTAGCGTCTTTAGTTACTGTTGTGCCTCGTAGGTGAGTACCCGGCTTTAGGCATCCTCCTTGCTCGTTTCACAATAAAATTGTTTCAAGTCAAACAATATTTTAAAAATATTTATAAACTAAAAAAAAGACTGTAAATATGTAGGTAGGTAACTAATTGCCTCCACTGTTGCTTAGAGAAGTCGAGACCAACTAAAAAATAATTATAGATGTTTTCAGGCTGTTGCATTCTGATTTCGGCTGCTTAATACAAGAATATTATAACTTTCAAAATTATATATAGATACATTATGAATAGTTTCTAGTCACGCAAATATAAATACTGTAAATAAACTCTCAAGGGAAATTAATTGGCAGAAAACATTAGTTTTAATTACAACAAAAAGAACGCCATTATTTTGATCTCGGTATTCAGGGCACAGCATTTCTATTTGAAATTAACCCAAGTTAAACATAGCTGCAATACCTATTGGCTTCAGAAAAATTGTACGAATAATTCTATGTACCTACTTACATACCTACGTCCTTGAACACAATGTATCTATTCAAACTTTCGCGATTTTCACACATTATTACATATAAGAAAAACGGGACTTAATCACGATACCATGACCATGATGGATACCATGGATGCAAAGTCGCGTACGAAACGTCGAGTTATTTGCAAAAGTACTTTTTATTTAAGTACGTGATTAAGTCCCGTTAGTCCTTGAACACAAATTGAATTGTCCTGGAAAGGTTGAAAGTTCAAACCATAAGTGAAATACCTAAGCCATATTTTGTAGACGTATCGTTAGACCGATATGCTAGTTTAGGGTACGACCACACCGCCGCTTAAAAAACGGTGACAATACAATACAATACAATAACTCTTGATTGAACACCACATTTAACAATCAAAACAGATAAAAGGTATACAGAAGTAATAAGGTAACAATAGGCGGCCTTATCGCTACAGAGCGATCTCTACCACGACGGTGACGGTACGGAATCGCAACAAAATGTATGAAGAAACGGTGACAAAACGTGACGCATACGACACGTATACACGTATACGCGGCGGTTTGGTCGCACCCTTACTAAAATCGCGATTGCTTTTCGTGAGCTGCGACACAGTCTGCCAAATAAACTCTTGAGCATTTTTTGTAACAAAGATTCCAGTTACATTCTTAATTTTGTTTACATAGCAATTGTGTAAGCTAATTAATGCGGTCACAACCCGCGGCAAGTGGGCTGTAAGCTGCGAGTAGTAAGGCCCCAAGTTACGTCACCCCAGTATCATTTTATTGTTTACCCACACTTCCGTGTATTTACTTTATTCCGCGTTAAATACGTTACTTTAATTCCTGACGCGTGTAATTTAATTAAATTCAACATTCAACAATCATGTTAAACGTACGTAAGCTCCTGCCGCTTGTGTGTTTTGTGAACCTAACGTAAAATATTATGTATGTCTAAATTTGGGTAGAATTGAAGAAACAGTAAAATGTTTTAAGTGTTTATTTTCCATTAAATTACCTAGTCTGATAATTTTTTTGAACAAGTTTCTTTTATTACTTTTCCATCAAATTATAAATATCAAAGTAACGATTTGAATTCATAGGCGGTATCTAGATAGATAATATTATTCATTGAGTGTGGATTGCGGTTTTGAAATAGCTTCACACCGTATGATGTTTTATTTAAATCTAGCATCTGCCTGCGACTTCGTCTGCGTAGAATTATACATATAAACCTTCCCCTTGAATCACTCTATCTATTAAAAAAAACCGCATCAAAATCCATAGCGTAGTTGTTTGGTGGTAACAAAGCGACTTTGTTACCACCAAATTGCAGAAGCGTTGCCAGCCCAGAGGGCTAAGATGTACTACCAATGCCAGTATATTAACTGGTTACTTTACTTTCCACGCCGGAACACCGCAGCACAAGCACTGCTGCTTAGCATTACCAAGTAAGATGGTGGTAGCAGTCTGGACGGACCTTGCCCAGGGTCCTAACCACCCACTTAAAGCCCACTTTGATATCGCTAATGACGCGAAGTAGCCTACGAGTAATTACGATGGTAAAAAATTAAAAATTCACGACACGATTTTTCACTTTGTCTAAAATACATTATTTGGTTCAGGCCCTTATTCCACCAACTCGACAAATTGTCGGCGACATGTGACAATTCAAAATGCAATGCGCATTCTTCTTCTTCTTTCAATAATATGGCCCCATCGATCGATGCGCATTCAATATGTAGCTTACGGGTACGTATTAAAATCCGTAAAGTTTAAAAATGTATAATGGATTAAAATATATAATACGATTTACTCAGAAAATTGCGAATTAACAGAATTGCTATAAACTAAACCTAACCTAACCTAAATCAATCTATAGATCACGCTTTAAAAAAAAACATATACGTAATAGTTTCACAGAAAATGGCATTATATATTTTGAACTATTATACATTTTAACCCATTATATATTTTGAACTTTATAAATTCTGATCCGCTCCCGAAGCTTACACTCTCCTCGAGTTCCTAATGTAAACAGAGTTGTCACATGTCGCCGACAATTTTTTTGTTGCGTAGGTGAAATAGGGGTCTGGGGCCTTACCATGACGTGTTAATGCGATTCAGTTTAGGTTCGCTCGCTGTCGCGGTGCGAAGTCGGAAACCTCCTCGAGAGCTCTAGTGTTACAGTTCCCTTCTAACAGAGGCACTTGGCCTCACGGGGGGGGAAGGGTAACGCTTAGGCCGGTGCACCCTGGGCAACAACGGTTAATTAATTTATTTAGTAAGTTAGTTAACTGTTGGCTAATATCCGACTGGGGGGGGAGGGGTCAACACGCAACCCGGCCCTTGGGGTCGGAACGTGGGCCGCTTGTCTTTTTCAAGACAGGGGGCCGTGAGGAGTAAACCTCTATAAAAAATCCAGAGGGTCGCACCCGCAGGTGCTTTTGGTGACGGACGCGATCATGCCTTCGGTACCGCTCTGCTTTCAGAGTAGTACATGAGGGTGTGAGAGCTGACGTGAGGGTCGGCGGGCATAAGCCTGCCGTCGGAGCGGTGCGCCCCGTAAGGGACGCGATCGCGGAGCGGCGTGGCTCCGGCCACTGTCGGTCAACACTTAACCCCGGCCCGCAGGCGCCGGGAACGTGGGCCGCTGTCTTTTTCAAGACTGGGGCCACGAGGAGATAACCTCTATAAAAAATCCAAGCGGCACCAGCGGGGGAGGGCGGGAATTCCGAAACCTGCATTGCACAGGTGCCGCGGAGAGGGAACCTCATCCCGGGGTGGTCGTGGGGCGTTTGCGGTGACACCTTGTTCTCCCGCAGCGCCTCACATTTGACCGAGGAGGGAATCCGTGTGGTTTTTAGTGGGTATGCCTGCCGTCGCGGGAGAGTCCACATACCCCCGGTAACCCCGTACTGGGCGGATGCATAAGGCGCATTTTCCACACCATAAAAAAAAAAAAAGGTTCGCTCGCTGTCAGATTCATACTAAAAGTGACAGCTAAAACTTGAACAGAGTCGGAATTAGGACGTCATGGTAAAGCTCCTGTTGTTTATAAATGACAATTGCTTGTTAGTCAAATTAGTTGGGCGCTATTAAATACAGTATTTTGTAATCCACTTTAATTGGCTTCAGCTATTTTAATGCTTAAAACAGTAGAAATGTAAAGCACTTATAGCTAATTAGGGTTTTAATTAATTATGTACGAATTTGTAAACCATGATCGAGCGGCCTCTCAAGTTTAAGTAACTACCGACGGCTTCTTCAGTGTTTAATTAAACAAAAATTAAACCCTCTTATTCATTAAATCTTGTGATGCTTATGTTCTCTTAAAAATCGTTTGTTATTATTGTAAATTTTGTACATTTGTGTTTAAGAGATAGCACTTGAAATTTACGATGGCGAGTGAGCTTTATTTTGTGGTTATACGTGTCAAAGTGTGAATAGAATTCATGAAAAATTATAATTATTAGGTATAGGATTATAAATATTAGGTATAGACGGGATAAGAACCGCGATAAAGGTAAAAAAAGCCAATAAAGCGTCAATAACGGTAATCGCGGTTCATATCCCGTCTATAAATTTCGCATGAACCGGAATCATTGAAAACTCTTCTAGGATTACTAGCTTAAAGCCCGCGACTTCGTCCGCGAAGAATCATAATTTGCGCTAAAACTTTTTCCTTTCTCCCATCGAAAATGTACCAAAACAGGCAAATGGAAGTCGTACTTTAGCACGAAGGATTTCGTACTACCTACCAACCTCAACGAAATAAACCAGTAGGCTTATTGTCTGACTCGCTCGCAATCGCCATCGTGTTCATTTTGACAGTTCTTGTATGAATGTGACAGCTAGCTGATTCTATTAATGCCAATTGTCAGCCCATACATGAACTGTCAAAATGAACACGATGGCCATTGCGAGCGAGTTAGACAATAAGCCTACAGTTTCTTGCATGGACCCACTTCTATTACTTTTTATCCCATCCTTTTGTTCTGTGGGAAATTCGAAAAATCTAATCTTATGACACCTACGTGATCTTCAAAGAGCATGTCTATTAAATACAAAATTTATATTTTCTATATGGTCCTTTTATCCCGTGGGAAAATTGAATCGTGGAAATCCCTTTGTAGTACACCCCTTTGATCATCAAGGAATGTCTGCCAATTACCAAGAAACTATATTAACAAGTCAGTAAAATTACTCTTTTTTCTTATCCCACGGGAAATTTGCAAATTCCAGAAATTAGTTTTCAGATATCATAATTATCTACTGTTATGCCAAATTTAAAGATTCTGGTAATAATATTTAAGGAAAGAAGAACATTTCAAAGTAATAATCCCTTTTTTCTCCCTATCCCGTGGGAATTTTGAAAAGTCTTGAAATCGGTTTTCAGCAGTTATGATTCCCTACTTGTGTGCCAAATGTCATGACTCTAGTAATTGCCAACATTTCATATTTCTGAGCCTATAATTTTAACGGTTCTCTGTATTTTGTTTGAAAAGATGAACATGCTGACAGTTTAATTTTTTCGCTAGGGCTTGTATTTAATTAATAATTAATTTATTAATTTGTGCTTATTCTAAAAGGGCGTAACTCCGGCACTATCACAGAATACACACTTATCCCTTTGTCTTTTCTCTATAGAAAAAAAAATGACGTTAATTTCAAATTGTCAATGTCAGGCCCAAGTCAGGCCCTATTCTCCAATATTCGATTTTCGAGGTTCGCTTCGTGCTATTCCGCTCATACTAATAGTAATTATCTTGATAGTGAGAGAGAAGGTATGCAACGAACTTCGAAAATAGAATTTCTGAGTTGCCTCCCTTGTACTTTGAAGTTGTCAAAAATACAAAATTATGATCGCTTATTTTTTCTCGTGAAAAAAGCAAAGGCGTTTCACCTATCCTGTGGTAGTATTGGTAAAATTAGGACATATTTTTAATTATTTTTTATTTCTTATAATAAGCGATATTAAAATTAGGTTCCGTTAGTTTTAAAGATCAAGCATACATAGCGACAGACAGACAGCAGAAAGAGACTTTGTTTTATATTTATACTGTGTGTGTAGTGATAACAAAAATCTTATTGTCAATCCTGTTAGAAAGGTACACGCGCCTCCATACTATCTCGGTCGGCTCGTTTTTCAGCTGCGAGTACCTACTCGGTCCTGTTTAAAAATATTACGTCATTGGATTGAGATTTCCATGGACGTATGGATTTCAAACATGACTGTCAAAATAAAATGTATTTTTAATCAAAAGCACTAAGGAGTATTGATATCAACTTCGAAGCAAATCGCTCCCAAAATAACTTTCTCCCCCTTTAAAACCCCGTTAGGAGATGAATATTAGGGTTTATGCTCGAGACTTCTCGAACTCGAGACAACTCGAGAGTTTCGCCTCCATTCGAGACGAGAAAAAAATAGCCAACTCTCGAGACTCTCGAGTTCCGGCGAACACGATATAAGGGGTTAAGTCAAACTCGCCATTTTGCCACTTTTAATAGTGATAACGCCGCCCGTATTAATGTTAAATAACAGGCATAGTTTTAATTTTGTCTAATATTATACTCAAAATAAATCTGCCTATTTAATGGCAATTTTTTAAACACCTTAAGAACAGTCCTCTGGCACAAAACTATGTTTATCTCGTTATTATATAAAAAAAAAATCATATCTAAGATATTTAAAACTACTGTAATTCTTACTGACTTATCACAGGAATTTGCAGAAATGCCCAGTTCCAACTAGCAGTGCAAAGTGCAATAAGAGAATTCTCATTTTATTTGTTTTTGATGCTATGTTCAGCAATAATTTACAATTTCTTACCATAGACTCGAGAGTCGAGACAACTCGAGAAATTGGAGTCGATAATTCTCGAAACTCGAGAAAAAAATGAGGCGAGAAACCAGAAACCCTAATAAACATCAAGAAAATACACGTGTTCCATCAATTCTGTTAAAGAATGTTTATGCAAAATTTGAAGTAGATCGAACCAAGGAATCACGTCGTCCCATACAAACTTTGCCCCCCTTTTTCACCCCCTTAGAGGTAGAATTTCGAAAAATCGTTCTTATTTCGTGTACACATTATTAAAGGAACCTCTGTGCAAAATTTCAGCTTTCTTGGTTGAAGGGTTTGGGCTGGGCGATGATCAATTAATGAGTGAGTCAGGACTTTGCCTTTTATATTAGAAAGATAAATTTTCAAGTTGCTGACGGATTCATAATTAACTGATATTCTCAAAATGATATTTTGTAAAAGTTTTAATAGTTAGTTGATCACGATCAAAGCAATTTCGTCCATTTGCATGTTGTCAGAAATTAAATAAGTTCTATTCGCTTCAGAATAAATTAAATAATTTTAAACAAAATAGGAGTAGAGCAGACGAAAATTACAGTTCCTTTCTCCACTTTCGAATGATCGATTTACATACATACATACATACCGTCACGCCTCTCTCCCACAGGGGTAGGCAGAGACTACTTTGTTCTACTTGCTACGATCCTGACATACCTCTTTCGCTTCATCCACATTCATCAATCTCTTCATACATGCTCGTCGGTTTCGGGTACTCTTGACCTGGCCTTTTTCCAAAACCTCCCCAATTTGATCATGGAACGTCCGCCTAGGCCTTCCCCTCCCAACGCACCCATTCACATTCCCCATAAAAATATTTTTAGTTAATCTTCTTAATTGTTGTTTAGTTAATGATCGATTTACTTTTCAAGGCTTCAAATTGGAGCTTACGACTTATTGCAGCTGTTCGGCTGCTTTTACAACTTTTAAGCGGTACAAACTTTAAAAGTGGTATGTGGTGTTTTCACATAATATTTGCTTTCAAAATTCATGCCCTTGTATAAAGCGTGATATTTACAGTGGGATGTATCAGTTGCTTCTCTTCTCGCGCAGACGGTAAAAGCCCATCGAAGGAATTGGCAAAAATCGTAGGAATCATGGTATAGGCGATGCGGCTAGCCACCCATCACTGTTTTGATTCCCCTTTCCACATATACGCCCACAAATTCCACAATCATGCTTAACGTGATCTTTAGGTCTTATTACTTAAGGCTCTGTCTACCCCGTTAGGGATAAAGACGTGATTTATGTATGTATGTAAAATAATTATTTTATTACTATAGGCTTAAGCCAAGCGCTACAACATTGAAATAGAAAAATGGTATCTGCATACGTACATACATCACTACGTAGTGTAAACAAAGTCGCTTTCCACCGTCTGTCTGTCTGTCTGTCCCTATGTATGCTTATATCTTTAAAACTATGCAACGAATTTTGCGGAGCCCCTCTTTTGCCCGAATTTCAAATGCCATAATGTAATGTTTGCCATAATGATCATTTGCCATAACCCTTTTTTTCTCTGAAACTGTATTTTTTTCAGGAGCTTTGTAATGGCAATCCTGTAGAACTCTATAGGTTAGGTTAGGTTTATTTCATAACAATCCTGAATAATTAACAAATAAAGAGAAAAAAGGGTTATGGCAAATGATCATTATGGCAAACAATACATTTATGGCATTATGAAATTCGGGCAAACAATAGAGACCCAATCTTTTGTATTGTTGATCTAATTTTAGACATTCATATGTGTTAAAAGAACTTGTTATTCAACTCAACATTCTCTAAGAACTCAAAATTAAACCGTAACTTCCTCTTTGTAAATGGGTTTTGAAGATGAAAGAAACTGAAGCAGGTGCTCAGAAGTGTGTGAAGTAGGTACTTAATTATCATGCGTCTGGGTAAGACAGGGTGTTCTCTCGTGGCGCTGGTGTGGCCAGCGTCGCCATTCGAGTACGCATTGCGTACTTGAGTACTATTCAGTGGTACAGCGTACTCGCGCACTCTGCAATAAATTTACGAAATAAATGCCCAGTTTAGACAAAAAGAAAATTCGTTGATGGCAACATTAAATCAAAATCTTAGCTACATCCAAATAAAATACTGCTGCAGTTGCATTGAGATGCATTGTAGGCGTCACTGTTTTCATACAATCATATTGTTCTTCAGTTTTAGTACAGGACGAAAAGAAATTAACAGTAATCAATAGACTTAAAAAGTTCAACGGCACATAGTACCCACCTTTATTTTAATATTAGTACCAAGCGATCATTACTATCATCTTCACAAATCATTAACAATCCTCATGTCACTCATAACCATTACATAACATCACCAACCTTAAGTCATATTAGTTTATTTTAATTATAGCACTAGTTAACATCCTTGTTCATTAGTTCATGGAATCGCAGCCGCCCGTACCTCTCGCGAGGATTGCGATTTGTTAATCATCGTACAATAAAAAAAAAGTGCATTGTATATCGTATAGCGTCGATATATGTTTCAATTACAGAAAAGCAATAATAATTAAAAAAATGAATGTGAATACATTTTTATAACCAAATTTGTTTTTTTTTAGGCTCTGCGTACTATGAAGTTAAAATGCGTTTTATTTTTACAGGATTCGCGTATCGGATTACAAAATCCTTTAGCAACACTGGGTGTGGCGGGTCATTGTATTCGCTTGATACTGGAAGGGTCGAGTGTGTGACTAAACTTCGAAGGTTAAAAGGTAAAGTTAGGAAGTTGACGAACGGACCGGGTAGCCTAGTGGTTGACCTGACTGCAGAGTCGGAGGTCCGGAGCTCGATCTACTATCGGTACAGATAAAATATAAATGTTGTGCATACTTATTATGCGATGAGTAGGTAAAAACTTTTGGTCTTGAGGTTTTATGTTTTATTTTATGCCTACATTAGCTTCTGTCTGCGACTTCGTCTGCGTATACATATTAACCTTCCTTACGAATCACACTGTCTATTAAGGCTCGGTATTCCTGCGAAAATAGGCATTTAGCGCTGTCCCGGCCGTGCGCGCGATAGTTCGCGCGGACTCAGATTTTGTGAACTCGCATGACCTCGCCAGCGTCACAGTATAGAAA
Organism: Pandemis heparana; assembly: GCA_963854515.1. Taxonomy (NCBI): domain Eukaryota; kingdom Metazoa; phylum Arthropoda; class Insecta; order Lepidoptera; family Tortricidae; genus Pandemis; species Pandemis heparana. The sequence goes on along the minus strand of OY978023.1, from coordinate 4,300,375 downwards.
ATAAATAGTATGACTTTAGAAATGCAATTATTGTGATCAAACTTAAATAAGTATACCTACTTACTATGAATTTGAATAGATAAATAGGTGATAAAAAATAATAAATAGTCAATCGTTTCATTCTTCGTCATCGTGTTAAATATACCCGATATATTCGGGTTCTTTATTTCAAAGACCTTTTGGCAAAAAAGACAAATAAACAGGTAAGGTAATAAATAAAACTATGAATTAAAAATATAATTAAGGCAACGGCAGGTATTACCGTGGTACTTAAGTAAGTTTTCAAAAGAGTCCATATAATTACGGGTATCAAAGCTTCTTAACGACCAAGTATTTTTTTATTGAAAAGCGTTTATTGAACTTTCAGCCTCGTAAGTTTTTGGACTCATTTTACTTCTTATTATTTGGTAAAATTATTATTGAAACTGAAATGTGCATTTCTTCTGATACCGTGGTGATGTACAGTCTGTGACTCTTTTACCGCGAATTGAACTTTCATTTCCAAGGGTATAAAAATCAGGAATTTTTTACCATCGGTAATAGAAACCATATTCACGATTTGGAACCTAATACCGAAAGTTAAGAAACATAATTATGGCTTGGGTTCTGTATATTATTTTTTCTTTTGTCCATGCTGGTCTTGGAGTATAGAATAAAACATAGAATGTACCAGTTACTTCTCTTCCCGCGCAGATGGTAAAAGCCCAACGAAGGAATGTGCGTAAATCTTAAGAATCATGTTATAGGCGATGAGGCTAGCAACCCATCACTATTTTGATTCCCCTTTCCATCTATACACCCACAATCATGCTAAACGTGGTCTTGTTACCTTAGACTCTATCTACTTACCCTGTAAGGGATAAAGACGTGATTTGTGTATGTATATGTACGTATATTATTTTTGTACCTGCATCAATTTTTTTAAGTAGTTTAGTATAAACGGAAGCATTTCCAATTGATAAGTAAAAGTCTAAATTTTATAAAAAAGTATACACAAGTATACAGTACCATAAATGTTCATATTTTAATAGAAAATTAAAATGTCACTCGGTAATAGATACTTCTTTAAGAACCTATAACCGAGCCGAACAAATATTGAATGGGTCGGTAATAGTCCCATACATAATATTTAAAAAAAAATTGGAGTATTTTTTTTATATTTTCTATAAGAATGATTACAGTTATTAATATATTTTTTTTATATTTTTGTTAGCTTCTATAGCTATGGTTATATACCCCAGTGGATTATTGTAAGGGGGTGTTTGATACACCCTGTATAATGACTATAAAAAATAACTTTAAAAATAGGATCTTAACATTCAAAATGAACTACAAGTATCAACTTGGTCGATTCCTACTAACAAGTTAAATTTGCCACTCGCTTATAATTTAAGATTGCGTTAGGGATCCTTCACTTTCTTCACAAATTTGGTTGTAAACATTGAACACAATATAATAATAATAATAATAATAATAATAACAATATTTATTTCTAAAAAACATCATTTACAAGGTATCTTTCACTAGAACTCTGCTCCCTAAATAGGTAAAAACCTGTGCTATAGGATAAACAGCGCTCCTCCCCCTAAAAATGCATGATGTTTTAAAGTTTATTAAGAACTGAATACATAATACAAGCAAGGCAACATGCGAATGCATGTGTTGTGTGTGTGTATGTGTGTGTGTGTGTGTGTGTGTGTGTGTGTGTGTGTGTGTGTGTGTGTGTGTGTGTGTTTAACTTATTGCTTTTAGAAAGGCTTCCGTTTCGTCATAACTTTTATTTAGTAGCCAAGTAGTAACAGCTTTCTTACATTCGATTTTAGACATCGGGTTTTCGCGATTGTGCGCGGAGAGGTTTCTTCGACATTTTTACTATAATAACATTGAAATTTTATTAAAACAGTCGAGCAGCAAGTCGTTATGACAATGAACGTACTGATATTAGACAGTGACAGTTTGACATTGCCATATCAAAAACTCTTTTTTTTTTCTATGCCATGACATTCTGGTAGACCTATACAAATTCAGTACTGAAGTTTTTGCTAAAAATTAAGGGTTTGTTGAATACTTTCCATACCACGGAAATAGTTCTTTAATAGCGTGAATAGATCAAGATTGAAATAACTTTAAGAAAGCATATAACCGATCATACTCGTATATACCAAAAATAAAAGTTAAAAGTTTATTTTGCAAATAGGCCGCCAAGGGCTCTTTTACATGTCTATTTTTTAATCTACCAGCGCATTCGGAAAGATCATCATTGCCAAGAAGAATGCGCCGCAAGAAACTTGGCAGAAAGTCATTTTTTCAGAATAAAATATGTCCTTGTAAACATTAATAATTATAAAATAAAAATATTACTAAAGTAATAAATTAGAAACTAATTAACATATCTAGGTACAGCCTGGCAAAAAAGAAAGAAGAAAGAAAGAAAGAAAGAAAATACGTTTATTTGACGCATAGGACAACAGCACAAACCAAAAATAAACAATACAAAAAATAAAAAATAAAAATAAAGTAAAAATAACAATTAGGTAGTGTGTCGCTGTCCAACGTCAAAAAGGTTGCAGCTCAGCATAATGCTGCGACGGGGGCCGCAGCGCTAGTTTTCTGCCAAAAGAGCATAAAGAACCAAAATAACCACTTAAACTATTATCGCGGCACACCAGGGAAGTAAGATACACAGCAAAAAATAAGTCCTATCAACGCCGTATTTTATTTTCCATTTTTAACGCAATTCGAGCTCAAAAAAACATATAAAGAATATTTTAAGGTTGTGCAGAAAACTATAAACAACCACTTAAAAACCATATTATTAGTTCGATTGTCTGAACCATTACGTAAAGCACTACATAAGATTAGAGTTCTCTTACATGTGATGTGGCGTCACGCGTTAGTATGGTACACCTCTTCCCGCGCCCCCGTCGCGGAAACTGACGAATTGTGAGCTCTATATTCCAATTCACACACACTAGCGCTAATAGATCCGTTGGTCAATTAAATAAGTTTCGTTTGTGTATAATTCATTTTTTAGGAAATCGATCGGTTTGATTATAAAATGCGTATTTGAAAATACCGCGGTAAATGACACTGATTTTGATACCCTCGGTAATACCCGCCGTTACCTTATAATCTCGAGATTCTTCGTAATTTATTTGTCGTGTGCTTATATCTGTACCTAGCCGCAAACATGATGATGATTTAGAAACCTAATTTAGTAAAGTGTAATCCCGTTTAGGAAGTAAGGATCCTAAACATATTTATATAATTTGGTTTACAACATATTGAAATTAAATAAGATAAGTTAGATTTCATTTTATTTGAAGATATTGATGAATGTGGATGAAGTGAAAGAGGTATGTCAGGATCGTAGCAAGTGGGTCAAAGTAGTCTCTGCCTACCCCTGTGGGAAAGAGGCGTGACGGTATGTATGTATGTATGTCATTTTATTTCCATTTTTAATTGGTACGTAATTTATAAAATTATTATTCGTAAAATTTCGGTCAAAGTGCCATAGTATAAAACTATCAGTATAACAACTGAAAATAGCTACAATTTTTGATAATCCATATTTTGTCTATATCGGTCGGTACCGGTACCTCTGCCTCCCGCTTGCAAAATGTACCTTACTCCATTTACTTGTTATTGTAGGTCAACAGGGCAGCCTCAGAAAACAGACAATGACATTGCTACTGTAATAAATCTGTTTGTTTAGTGCACGGACCCGTCGCGGATAAAACTGACACAGGTCCGTCGTCCGTAAGCGCCAGCGCGCGACTGATCAGGCCTATCGAGGCTCCGCGCTCGCACATTTTGTAGGTATTTAAACATAGTAATTAAGACAATCATTTTATCTATTCAAACTCTGCGAATTTGTCTATAAATATTTAATAGCTTTAGTTGAGTACAAAAATTTAATTTAAAATATCAATAGTTTAGTCATAATATTGAAAAAACTTTACAAAAAGGAGTAACTTTGGAATTTTTTTCTATCGAGGGAAGTTTATTGGATCGTGTAACTGAATGCGATTTTGACTAGACTAGATCCTTAAGTAAGACATAACTTTTTTTCAGATTTTTAAACCCTATTTTCTACGTCTGAGATGGTTTTTAAAAAGTCTAAAAGGCGGCCTCTTTGAGCCTACCTCGCCTTAAAAAAACCGCATCGAAATCCTTTGCGTAGTTTTAGAGATCTAAGCATACATAGGGACAGACAGGCAGACAGACAGGTATGGTAAGCGTTAAAAAAAACTCGCTCGAAAATCGCTCCGTAAGCCACGCACACTTCGACACGTACATGTTTACCACAAATATGTATAATGTTTTAATATTTATTAAGTACCTAGTCAATGTTCTTTAATTTATTGAGTTTTGAATAAAGTCTTTTTGAATTGGAATCGTTAACTATTTATTTAATAAATATACTGAATTGAAATAAAATAGTGCGAGAAAATTCGCCTTATTCTGTCTTAGGAAGGAATAAAAAACAGAAGAAACGAGTACCGCGTACATTTCTTCAGGTTTTGTCCACTAATTATTTTCTTATTTGCTTAGAACTCCACGCCAGATACATTATGTTTAATTAGTGAATTTAAAATTACCCGAGCGTGTTATTTAACTATTACGCTGTTTGTCTTGAAAATAACAATTAAACTGGTAGGAAAAATAAAGCAGTAAAATTGTTGATTATTGTGAAATTTAAACGCCTTTTGCAAGTTTGTGTTTACATATTCAGAGATCTCAGTAACATACGCGACAGTTGTGAGGATGTATGGATGCTCTTTGGCGCAGAGATAGGTTATTGATAACACATAGGCCACTTTTAATCCTGGAAAATTTTGATTGTCGATGTAAGTAACCAATTTTTACCTGTAGGCTTATTGTCTAACTCGCTCGCTATCGCCATCGTGTTCATTTTGACAGTTCTTGTATGAATGTGACATGACAGCTAGATTCCGAAGCCAATTGTCAGCCTATACATGAGCTGTCAAAATGAAGACGATGGCGATTGCGAGCGAGTTAGACAATAAGCCTGCTGCATGGGAAGAGAAGCAACTGGTATGTACATTCTAGGTACTTGCTTCGCTCCTAGATCAGCTTTTTTAAAACTACTACCTACTATTTGAAAAAGTATTAGAAAAATTCGGAATGACAGAATAAATAAATAAATATCAGGGAACAATTCACGGGTATGGCCGCCAAAAATTGTACATTTGACAAAAAGTCAGTGTCCCACTCACTTAAATTATTATAACTTTCATGTATTTTTGTTTTATAATAAATTTTAAAGGTTTTTCTGATTTGCAGTTCCTTTTATACATATATAAATTTAATTGAAGTAAATTAACGTTTCCTGTTAATTTTAATACAACATTATACAAAGGGTTGATTTTCGCGTTCATACAAAAATTATTTGTCCCACTGCGACATCACACAGATCGAAGTCAGAAAACATATACAATTTCATTCGCAAATCTATAAATTCGGAATGGCTAACGTTCTTCACTAAATTTGCTATATTCCTATTGAATTATTTTAATAAAATAGCGCAATAAAGTGTGTTAAAAGTAACTTCAAACATTTGTCTCACTTTTCGTTCCCGTATGTTACTTCACGTATGTTACCATGTTACTGTGAAAATAACGAGAATCCAGGGCCGCAAATACATTCATTGGGTCCGGCAACACCCACACTACAGGTTGTCCAACTACGGAAGTAATCTGCCATTTCGTGTAAGACAGAATGAAACAACAACATGGCCAGCGTTTTTGTTCCATTATTATTTTACATTTTGGACAGTAAATATCCATAGTAAGAACACAAGTTGATGCATAATTGTAAACTGTAGATGTGAGTAGACTATTCCTTTAACGAATAGAGTTATTCAGTGCTTTCTAGCTTCAAAACTCACCGAATGTAAAATGTTTAATGTTATGTCCACAGCATTTTTGATTCACGAATGATAACATATGTGTTACGTAACATTCGTGATCTGTCATTAAGCTGAGTGTGCACTATTGTACTCCTAATATTATTATATACTATTATTATTTAAAATGAAAACGAGCATTGTAAAAGATAATTGATAATTATGTGAACATTATTATTGCAATGACCGAACATCCGTTCCATTTATTATGATGATAATTATGTGAACATTATTATTGCAATGACCGAACATCCTTTCCATTTATTCCCAAAGTAAGCGCTAGTAAGGCTTGTGTTATGGGTACCTACTAGACAATGATATACATACTTATATAGAGAAATACATACTTAAATAGATAGAAACACCCATGACTCAGGAACAAGTATTCGTGCTCATCACACAAATATTTGCCCTTACCAGGATTCGAACCCGGGACGCTTGCTTCGTAGGCAGGGTCACTACCAACTAGGCCTACCGCATCGTCAAAGTAAAGGAACACAGGCTCCTATGGAACAAGGACTGCCAATCAAAGAAGAAGAAACGATAGTTGATGTACCTTATCGAGAGTTGATTGGATCACTCATCCATATTTCCACAGTCTCACGTATATCACCTATTCTACGTCATATTTAAGCGGATTCCTGGACAAGCCTACAAACACACTGTGGACAGCAGCGAAAAGGGTATTCAGATATTTAAAACTAACGTCGCGCAAAGGTCTGACATACACAAGATCAGAAGAAAGTCAATTGCTGTGCTACATCGATGCGGACTGGGCAAGTAGCAGAGACCGGAAAAGCGTGAGTGGTTGTGCTATTTTCCATAACAGTAATTTAGTTTCTTGGTTCACAAAGAAACAGCAGACGATCGCACTGTCAACTGCAGAGGCCGAGTATGTGGCAACGGCTATGGCTACTACGGAATTTGTATATTGAAAAGGTATTCTATCGAATTTTAGTCATTGTAATATAAATTCATATCTACGCATCGACAATCAAAGTGCTTTGACAATGATAGACTGTAATGAAAACAGAAGAGAACCAAGCACATCGATATTAAATATCATTTTATTAAAGATTGCTTTAACAAAAACATGTTTGAGATATCATGTGTTACGACTAATGAGAATATTGCAGAATTTGCAGATATTTTTACAAAGGGATTAGGCATAGTGAAACATAATTATTATGTAGAAAAACTTAAAGTATTATGAATTTATTTTAATATTGAGTGTCAATTGTTTATGTTAGTAGTATAGAATAGTAATGTTGTGTATAAAGGAATATTTTCTTATAGGTCTGTGAATTAATTAACAATTTTAACTTCACGGACGTTAACATTGAGGGGGGTGTCAAGGTTATACCCTTACTCTATGGAAAAACGATTTTGTATATTGTCTATTGCCCCTCAGCAATGTCGTATTCACTTCTCACGAATAAACATCGTCCTACAAGGTACAACGTCTTATTACTTCAATTGAATTCATTTCATTCATTTTATTTTGATACCTTCAAAAAGGGTTTTAAAGGACACAAACGGACGGACAAACCTTACGTTACAATCGAAGTCAACTCAGTCAACCTTGCTCTAAATTGCTCATTCTGTTTGATCAAACGTTTCAGAGCCTGGGGCGATATGGTCTGTTGTAACTTTGAACCTTGATTGTTCTTAGTTCTAAACATCAACAGATATAGTACTAACCACTGTTTAGAGGGCAGACATTGAGCCAAATTAAAAGCCTTTATTTACATAAACAGTGTATGCGAGTTTAGTAATAATAATAACATTAATAGGTAACCTAAGAAATATGCATTACTATAGACAACGGCTTAAATGAGTCCTCGCCGCGCGAGTACAGGGGCGAGGGGTAGGACGACAGAGGGCCGAGAGACCGGGCGGGTAGTGCGCCTGCCGCCCGCACCTCTCTCGGCCCCCGCGGTCGTCCCACCCCGCGCCCCTGCACCGCGTGGGCGAAGACTCATTTAAGCGGTCGGTCTATAGTGTTGCCCCCCTGAGTCGTGCCTGGCTCAAACGTTTCCATTAAATTAATGGTGGTCCTTCGCTGCTTTGTCAGTATTTGGTTAGAGATCAGTTAAAGAAGTTCACATTTGTTTTTCGTCTCCGTGGAGCGAAAAGTTACCAAATCGCAAAATTGACAAAAATTAAACTTAAATTGAAAATAATTAAAAGAATAGTTTAAAAGTAAATTAAATTTTGGCAATTTTGCGATTTGGTGACTTCGCTCTACGGAGACGATTTGTTTCTTCGAGCAAAGTATGTAAACTCATACCTACACACATATATTTTGTTAAAACGCCGTAATGACAAATTGACATGGCAACCACAAAATATGTTATCAATTTTAAAAATTTGGTCCAACAAAATCCCCTTAGAAAATCCCGCATCGCGGCCGCACCACATAATAATGGTCAGGCTTTACTTTCAATTTGGTTACAAAAGTAATTTATGACTTTGACAAATAAATACGGGTATTAACGAAACGAAATTAGCTGTTCTATTTGTGGATTCAATTTCAGTGGGTATTGTTTAGTTCAGTGATTTATAGAGGCTGACAACACCTAATTTAGTTGAAATTTTACGCACTTTTGTAAGAAAAACTACACACAAAAAAAAACAAAAAAAAATATGTTAATTTTCATCATATTTCAAAGACGGACACGATACATAATTGCACAAAATCGGCTCGATAGAAAATAATTGAAAAGATTGGTCTTAAAATCATCATTAAACGGTTCTATGTCTTTATTTTTTCGACATATGGGTTTGCAATTTAAAACAACGTATTCATAGGTACCTAAACGGCTAACGAGCCATATTTCACAAATAATCCATACTTTTTTTTATTTTTAATCATTTGTGTCTTATTTGCAAGATTTTATACGCGCGCCAAGCTGCCGGAATAGTTTCTTCTCTTTCACTAACAGGCACGCGAACCGTATGTGTAAAGAGTGGCGCTGCTCAAGGTCATTTGCTGTTGACAACGCCTTAATGTGCATTTCCAAGTAAAAACTGAAAAAGCGCAAAATACATCGTAGGTTTCATATCCGAAAAACAGGACAAATTTAATTAAAACAAGGCCGGTCTAGCTTGGAGCTTTACATTACGAAAAATAATTTTGAGTTCACATATTTTCTAAGGATAGAAAAGCCTTTGATCAATGAAGTAAAGAGGCGGAAATGATATAACATTCCTTTATTACAATGAAATAGTTAATGTCCTACTGAGTACCTACCCGGATTAAATCTGTGTATTGCTACAGAATTGTGGCTCCAATTTTGAGAATAAATACTACTAATAGGCGGCAAATAAGTAAAACGTGGAGGGGATAAGCGCAGTATTAAAAACAACATCATTTTCATACTGCGCATATCCCCTCCACGTTTTACTTATTTGCCGCCACCTGTAGGTATATTAATATACTGAAGAGCAAAAATGTCGGGTCACTTTGCACACGGCTTTGTATTGGAAGTGACTTACTTTACTCTTCACTTTTGCTCGTCAGTGTAGATATTCATAATTTAGCGTCAAACAGTTCGTGTCGTTTGTCCGTGACGCAGTTCCCGGGTTTATCCGATGGAAAACAATTTACCACATCTCGCTCTTAATCGCGTAACCTGTTGTATTGTCTAATACAATACCACAGTATATATATAAGCTAAAGCAGTAGGAAAGCTAGGCCTACTTTTTGAAATAAGTACCTACGCTTCAATAAAGCGTTAGGGTTGTCGATTTATTTTTTTAAAATTGATAAGTTTTTTGTCTAGTTAGCGCTATAATCTCAGTTGGTAAGGCCTATTTTAGAGTAACTCGCTACACTTAATTAAGAGTATTAGGATTGGCACCCATAATTTGTGTAAAAGAAAAATAAACGTTTATTTGGATTCTTAAAATAAACTATTGGGAAGCACCGGTTTTGAAGAAGCCGAGTTCAATTCAAGTAGCCGTACCATGCGCAATACGCTCTTGGCATATTTAAAACGAAAAAAATGGCCGCTCGTCTCAATGCGCCACTCGCGACTGACAGCACCGCGAGATCCGCTTAGGGGCCGTGTAGAAGCGCGCGTCTATGTGTGCGTTCGTTTCGACCGTTTTGTTCGTAGATTCCCTACTGCTTTAGCTTATATAATATACTGTGCTGATACGCTCTTGAAATTTTAAGAGTAGGCTTAAGTTCTTCGTAATACCCATTAGGGCGCCACATATTTGTAAACAGTGCTCGAGAAACAACAAGGGTTTCTAGACGTATCGGCAATAAACAACTAATACAAATAAATAATCTTACCTGCGTTTCTTGTTTGTTATGGTGCTTCCACACTTATGTTTAAAGTGCCGTATAACGTAATTTTTTGCAAGAATTTATCACAAATCTCTACATTGTCTATACATATTACACTATAAAACAAAGACCTCCGCCGCGTCTGAATGTCTGCAATAAATTCTAAAACTGCTGGACGTATTTTCAAGCCATTTTCACCAATAAATACTGGCCTTATACTCTAAAATTCGATTTTCGAAGTTCGTTTCGTTTCGTTCCGTTCCGTTCTCACTAATAGTTATTAATTTGAGAGTGAGAGGGACGGTGGAATTTCGGAGTATAAGGCCTGATACGTAAGGAAGATTTAAGTGTATAATTTGTCAATAATGTCTTATAAATTAATTCAAATATATATGACAATAATTGTCGCCGCCGTGTTAGTAGGTACCTATCTAGATTGCACCTGTGCGAAGCCAAAAAGCTTCAACCAAATTTTATGAAGTGTAGTGAATGTTATCATGTTTTATAAAGTTACACAACACTTTATAACACCAGTGTGGGAGCACCATTAGTGCTTAATTGAATGCGGTGAACGTGCCCTGTTATTTATGTTTTGATCGAATTACTCTAGCATAAAGTAACGTTTAATAATGTATCTGTCGTATCTTATCGTCGTATCTTAATTTAGAATGTTACCTACAAATAAAGCCTCACCTAACTGAACATTTGCATTGTGAATGGATTTCGATTTTTAGTTTATTTTCCAATTGTTGGTTGATTTTTAAATTTTTTTGGTCATTATTATTGGGTTGATTTCAACTTGATACCATCGACACCACCACGACACCATCGATACTCGAACTGTAAAATCACATAGTTACGAGTATTAAATAATCCCAAGTTTCAATACATGTTTAATAGGCCGGATAGCCTATTTACTGGGTGGTTACCGGTGATAAGGCCGAGGTGGAGACGACGAGATGACTTGGACGCAGAACTGACCAAATGACCGGATATGGTTTTTGGATAGGGGGATGTAGAGGCCGAGAGAGGAGGCCTTTGCCCAATGGTGGGAAACGGCTATCACTATCACAGCACTACATAGTATAAAACAAAGTCGCTTTCCGCTGTCTTTCTGTCTGTCCCTATGTATGCTTAAAAGTACGCAACGGATTTTGATGCGGTTTTTTCAATCGATAAAGTGGAGTGATTCAAGAGGAAGATTTATATGTATAAATCTACGCAAGCGAAGTCGCTGGTAGAAGCTGGTATATTATAAAACAAAGTCCTACGCCGCCTGTTTCGCGAGAAACTCAAAATTAATGGCCGGATTTTCGTGCGGTTTTCATTGCACCAATATATAGAGTGATTCATGAGTAAGGTTTAAGTTTATAATTTCTCAAGGTTATTTTGTAAACACTTGAGTGTGGCAGCAACGCAGTTAGTTTAGTTTACATCTACATTGCACCTATGCGAAGCCGGGGCGGGTCACTACAAGACTAATCTAACTAATATTATAGTATGATATAATAGGTATAACAACAAGTAAACTAAAATAAAGATATTTTCTCCATTATGGGTCGTCATGGGTAACATACAATTTAAATACAAATGAAGAATATGTCATAAAATAGAAATTAACATTAATAGAAACAATAATAATATAAAAATATGGAGAACTAGGTTAAAAGGTCAAATTTAAAAATTCATTAACAGAATAAAATGGGTTTTCCAACAAAAGGACTTTCAGGCGACGACCAAACCATTCGTCATCTGTTTCGCTCTTTAGATCGGATGGTAGATGTTCATAGAACCGGGGGCCGATAACGCGTGGGTTTTTTTCCGCTAGCGCCATTCGATGTGGCACCGCTCTTAAACGACCTGTACTCCGAGTGAGCTTACCTCTTACGCCCATTCGCCCAAAACTAGAAATGTTTGTACGCGTACCTATACACGAGTTTCGTGAACAGTTTCCTACACGAGTCCCTTTGCCCGACACCAGTGAGAATAAGAAGTGCTCGCTTTTGCAGAATCATAACTCTGCCAGAGTCTGTGGAGTTTCCCCATAGTATAGTGCCATATGAAAGCAGTGAGTGGAAATAAGCAAAGTACACCTGGTTTAGTGCACCATCCGTGAGAATAGGCTTTAATTTGCGTAAAGCAAAAGCTGCACTGCTCAACCTACCACACAAGGAGTCCACATGGTTTTTCCAATTTAGGTTTGGATCCAAAGTGAAACCTAAAAACCTACACTGGTGGCACAGCGGAATGGGACTTCTAATTGATGGTGGTGTCACGCACGATACCCCTACCAGAAAACAACATAACTTCGATTTACTAAGGTTCATGATAAGACCATTCGCTGAGAACCACTGCTGCAGCTGCCCGCACACTTTATTAATTTTATCATTCAGCTGCTCATAGGTGGCCGCGCAAACTACAACTGTGGTATCATCAGCGAAAAGAACTATAAGACCGTCAGTGATGTATGGATGGATGTTTGTTTGTTACTCAATCACGCCAGAACGGCCGAACTAATCTGGACGAAATTCGGCACATAGATAGAGAAAAGTCTGGAATAGCACATAGGCTACTTTTTATCCCGGAAAATTCCCGCGGGATAGCGATAAACGAATTCTTTGCAGACGAAGTGGTGTCAACGTTTTTACCTGTCAATGGATATACAGATGAGCACAAAGCTGGAGAGGTAGAGGCCGAAGGTGCGCGTGAACATCATCAGGCGGCACATGAGGTCGCCGGCCAGCCACTGCACCGTGCCCGCCCACGCTATCTCCAGGGGCATCATCAGGAACGTCACCTGTGGACACACTGCAAGCATTTAATACTCGCACTTAAAACGACGGCTTGCGAACGGCATAGTAGGGGGTCAATTGAACCACTCTGCCCCTTCCTCTTTATACACTTATTTTAGGTTTCCTATATGAGCTGGAGCGTTAGTGTGTGTTTTAATTAGGAGCCTGATAGTATATCTTAAAACAAATACCAGTAACATCTTTGTAAAAAGTTTGTTTGGAGAAAGGCCAGGTCAAGAGTACCCGAAACCGACGAGCATGTATGAAGAGATTGATGAATGTGGATGAAGCGAAAGAGGTATGTCAGGATCGTAGCAAGTGGAACAAAGTAGTCTCTGCCTACCCCTGTGGGAAAGAGGCGTGACGATATGTATGTATGTATGTATGTATCTTTGTAAATACAATAGATACCCAGTTACACCAGGCTAAGTGACAATTGTTTCAACTGTCCCCGGTCTACCCTAATCAGTTACCAGTCATTTATTTCATCAAATACTGTTTAGAAAGAAGTATCGTATTAAAGTGTTTAATCTTGACATTCCTTCATATTTAATGATATGGACTATTTAATTGTTAATGATAATAATGATAGATGAAATTGTTTTTGGTGTATTTTTTGTAATTATTGTTTTTCGCTTTTAATTTTTATTTTGTTTTTAGTGTCTCAAATGTGACCTAGCCAAATAATGTGTAAGTGTTTTGGTTTTGACTGTAAACTAGCAAACGCCAAACGGAATTAAATAAATTAAGATGGTACAAAGATTGTGGTTTAAGGCCAATTCTATGGTGCTACATGTTTTGTTATAAAGTCATGCAAAGGTTTATGATTATTATCTAGGTGCCTAAATTAAAAATGTCACCTAAATGGTAGCGGATCAGAATATATAAAGTTTAAAATGTGTAATGGGTTAAAATGCGTAATAGTTCAAAATATATAATGCCATTTTTCAACACAGTTGCTCGTAAATTGAGTCTTATTGCACCGCATTTAAGCTCATAATTCAGCTTATTACGCACAAGTGCCGTAATATTATTACCGCACTCGTGCGGTAATGTAAACTTTTTTTTAATCTCAGCAAATAGTTTAGTTATGTATAGGAACAAGGAATATTTTCGTGAATATTAAACTATTTTAGGTTAAAGATGATAAATAAACAGTTAATTTCGACAAAGTATTCATTTTTATCTGAAAAGTGACCATAATTTGCATATTTAAGACAATGATTAATTATTTTATTACTATTTTAATATTAGGCTGTTTAGCAGTCTTGTCAGTGCCTCGTCGCCCGCGTGCGAAGTGCACAGCGCGCATGCGTGAGTGCTGCGCGCGGATTGGCGCGGACAAATGATATCTGCCGCCATCTTTCACACTCACAGATTTTGTTGATTATTTTACCTTGTTATTAGTTTAAAAATTACTAGTTGAAATAATAAAGAAAAACTAAATGTAAATAGTGTCCATCGCCGGAAATACTAAAATATGTTCGGCCAGGTTATGTCAGTAAGAAATCCAAGGTGTTAATTGCCAAATGATAAAGAAAAGTTCTAAAGCCTCCAGTTAAGCTATGTTTGGCAACAAAGGTAAAGTAAAGCTTTTTTATACTTACTTATTAAGAATTTCTTTTTGTTTTTCCTCGCAAATGTGTTGAAAAACGTCGTATGAAACGCGTGTGCATTGATCATTACCACACTCGGCACCATTAACGCGTTCGCTCCGCTCGCGCGTACAATCATGCCTCGTGTGTAATGATCAACATAGCACACTTGTATCATAATGTACTATTCTGTGAAACTATTAGGTATATTATTTTTTCTTATAGCGTGATCTATAGGTAGATTGGTTTAGATTAGGTTAGGTTTAGTTTATAGTAATTTTGATAATTTGCAATTCTCTGAATAAATCGCATTATATATTTTGAACTATTATGTATTTTAACCCATTATACATTTTAAACTTTATGGATTTTAATACATACCCGACCTAAATACTCTTGAACTGAATAGTAAGCCTTAGATACAAGATAATTACGCAAAGCCTGCTTAACCCCTCGAATGCTTAAGACGCATATTCGTACCAAATTTAATATTAAGTAATCTTTTTGTATTTTTATTTAGATCAGCAGAATTTGTGCACATTAAAACAGATGAGTCTAGAATGCGGTACTTTTTTTAGCTCCGACATACGAGGGGTTAAATGCGTTTATGTTTTTTAGCTAACGATAAGTCAGGTTTAATTTAAATTAGGTTTTGCCGTGTGCTTGGATCAACCAGTTTGCTTTGCGATGTAAGTACCACACACTTTTAGATGTAAGCATCACAAACTGTATTAGTAATCTAACTAATATTATAAATGCGAAAGTATGGATGGATGGATGTTTGTTTGTTACTCAATCACGTCAGAACGGCCTAACGGATCTGGATGAAATTCGGCACATAGATAAAGAAAAGTCTGGAATAGCACATAGGCTACTTTTTATCCCGGAAAATTGCGTAGTTCCCGCGGGATAGCGATAAACGAATTCTTTGCAGACGAAGTCGCTGGCAACAGCTAGTAAGCAATATCTTTAGTTATAATTTTTATGGTGGTGGTAGGTACCTTGGGAACGGAAATAAAATATTTTTCTTTCTTTCTAAGTATGTGGGCCGAATTCTAGTAATAATAGTTGCTGAGATATGACCAATTGACCATTGAAAGGTAGTATTAGAAACCCCTTTTACTCCAATGGGAATTTCGAAGTCCTGAAATATTTTTTTGCAAAATTGTTTTGTTCTTCTAATTCCATTTCCAATTTCAGCATAATTTTGTGCTGATTTTCTATGTGGTTGTATATTTTTGTGTAATGTAATGATGTTCAATAAAGAGCGCATTGGTTCAGTTAAATTAAATATGAATATCTAAGAACAATAAATTATTTTTAATTACAAAGACGTAGTCCAAAGTACACTTATCAAGAAGGTATTAAAAGGTCAAAGATCTAAAGACTTTCCGTTTCATAGCCTATGTATAGTAGGTAGCATCGAAAACCATTTCCAATATTAACGATTCAGTGTTTGACGTTTACCCCTCAATAAAACAATGAATTTATATTTGCGAGATTTGGAAACAACATTAAGCTTATATTTAACTACCTACCTACGCTACGGTACGTTTCAAATATTCATAGTCGAATTTGAGAGAGTAATTTATTAGCCCTAACTGAAAATTACTGATCTCTGGGCATTCCATTCTTGTCTTAGCCTAATAATAGTAGATTGTTTAACGAGGGACGAAAATACTATTTTACACGACTTTTTCCCTAATCGGAATGCGGTAAGAGTCAGTCAGATTTTTTGCTAAAGTAGGCTAGGGTGACCCATAAATTTTTGCTTAAATCAAAACAGACAGGTGGACAACAAAGTCCAAATAAGGACTCTAACACACTGAAATGTCATTATAAAGTTGCCAATGTGACCAAGTTTGCGAGCTTAGCGGCTACCACGAATCGCAACAATCGCGCTTTCGTGTATCTGCCTCTCTGTCGCTCGCATATACAAGTGTGATAGAGAGAGATATACGAACGAACCATGATTACGTTTCGCGGCAGCCCATCTGACTACGTATGACTACCAGTTGACTACGCATTGGCATTGCCCAGTCGTTGACACCGCGTTATCCAATAGTGACCATTGATTGGGTGGATCACCTAGACTTTCCAATCGAAAGTTTGAGTTGAGTTGGTACGTTAATACGTTAATACGATACGTAATACACATACACAAATAGTACGTTGGATACGGTTAGCCTGGTGATGTTGCCATGACGTCATAGAGGGTTAAAGTCCTAAGGGTACACTTTCTCCTTGTGAGAAACCTTAAAATATACCTACTTTAACAGTTAACAAGACTGATCTCTGGGCATCATGTTGAAAGTTAACAAGACTCTCAAATTTATGCACGTTCCATGCTTTTAAATTGGGCTTCATAATGATCTATTAATTAAATCGCATGATCTCATTATTTCTTAATTGGGATGTCTAAGTTTTTTTTTAAATATTGCTTTTCTTAATATCAACTAACACAACTCCAATATTCTTTATTCTTATTATTAAGAGTTTATTTTTGTACAAATTTCTTTAATTATACAGGGTGTATCAGACACCCCCTAACAATAATCCACTGGGGTATAGAAGCTAAAAAAAATACAAAAAAAATTGGAGTAATTTTTTTAAATATTTTCTATAGGAATGATTAAGTACAGTTAATACTACCATTCCTATAGAAAATATAAAAAATACCCCAGTGGATTATTGTAAGGGGGTGTCTGATATACCCTGTACTTATAGTAAAATATCTGGAATTTATTTTATTTGGCTTTCATAAGCGCCTATTTTAGTGCCTAATGTCAGTATCAGGGCAGAATGCGCAGTTTTGGTACTGACGTGTAGCCCTGTAGTGAGAGAAGTTGATTTCATTGATTTATAGACATGTAACATTTCACTGTATATATTTAGGCGTTGCTTTGCGGAGGTCCATGTTAAAACTAAAATGTTACCTTACTTTGTCACTTTGTCAAATAGTAATTTTTTTTTAAAGCAGTGAGAGAGTTATCCTAGTGAATAATAAATATTGAATGCGAGCGCGGCTATTTTAAATTAATCTAACTTTCTAGGTTTTTGCTGAGTAGCAAAGTTATTCAAATTCCTCCACCGCATCGGGCTGTCTGTTCGCGATAAACACGACGTCTTGACGGATTTTCAAACGGTTTTCACCAACAGATAGAGTGCTTCTTGATGAAGGTTTACTAGGTATTAATTTGTCAAGTTTTTTTTTTGTGAATTGGTTGAAATATGACAAAAATTGGGGCAGCGCCGTGTTACTATCTACAGTACTATTCGTTAAGTATAAAGTTGTTTTGTTTTTATTATTTTTTTCTCAAATGTATCTGAATATATATGTGTAGGTATCGAATGTGCATAAATAAATGATTCTCTCTCTCTCTCTCTTTACTGTGTTGTTTTAATGTTCTGTTGTAGGCGTCGAGATGTGTCTTCGGATATATCGTCGGACTGATATGATGCCGTTGCAAAATAATGACCAAGTGCGGGTAGTTCGAGAAACTCGCGCAGCTAAACAAAAGTGTTACCCTACATGGCAGTCTGCTCGTGACCACGGCCACTGCAACGTGGCAGAAACGTCGAGAGGTAATTAAATAAACAATTTGTACGCGGTTAAGTCCCGGTAATAATTACTTCAAATAAATATCTGTGATTATTTGTCGATATATGGGTCACAATCACAGCGCTAAATCCCGTGTCGTGCTGTTTACTAACTTCTATACATAAAAATATAATTACAATTTTATAATGGTCGAGCTGTCCGACGCTCGCTGGCCAGCGACGTACCTAATGGCGTTACTTCCGCCATTTTGCCGCGTTTCGAGGTTTAAAAACCCATTATAGAGATTCATTTGTTTCTGGCTACAGGGTAATGTATTTTGCGGAGCAAATTGATAAACAAACAAGCAACGGCATTTAACTACTTAAATTACAAGTTTAAGTACAATTAGACATAGTCTCACTAACTAAGCACAACTTCTCATTTTCATGGATGCATTAGGATTTATCAATATTTATTAGTGGTCAAAAGGATGCACCTAGTTGACCGCGAGCTATGTAACCTTCAAAAGTCAAATACTTAATCGTGTGATGAAAATGTAGTGTAGAGTTATTTGCTATTGGTTTTGTAACTTTTCGTCTGGTTCCATTTGTTAAACTCACCTCAGCGAAATAATGAAAAGTTCAAACACAAAGACTAGCTTTAACCGTTCTTTTTGGGGGCAACTGCGGATCTATATATATATAATAAAAGAAAGTCGTGTTAGTTACACTATTTATAACTCGAGAATGGCTGAACCGAATTAGCTGAAAATTGGGGGTAGGTAGCAAAGAGCTGCTAGTGTATTATATTTTAAATAATAATAATAATAATTTGTTCACGGAAATTGCTTAGTTAATTGAAGATAAATTAAGTCTACGCGGACGAAGTCGCGGGAAAGAGCTAGTAAAATATAAAAGTAGATAATACATAGATGTCATTGTAATAAAAATCCTACTGATATATTATACTTAAATGCGAAAGTTTGCGATTGAGGATGTGAGGATGTTTGTTCTTTCTTCACGCTGAAATGACTGAACGGATTTGCATCAAATTTGGAATAGAGATAGCTGGTACTCTAGATTAAAACATGAGCTACCTACTTTTTATCCCGGAAAATTGCAAAAGTAGTTCCCGCGGACAGACGAATTCGCGAGCAACAGCTAGTACAACATTTTTGAACCGGCCAAGTGCGTGCCGTGTTACGCGCAGTGTGGGGATAAACATACCTAAACCAATGCATAAGCATTTGCCAACTACAGTTAAAAATCTTAGAAAAACATTTACCTACTCAGACTAACTCGAGTGCTTGAAGTACATATTCCCGATGAATTTTAGGAGACAATGCATTTTTTACGTATATTTCAATTGACGAGAGCTTTATTCGAAAGACAGAATTCGCATGCTTCGTGCAATGATTTGGCTTGTACGATGGGAGCGTGGTTTGGGAAAGAGGGACAGGGGGCGGAGGAGGGGCGCAGCGCAGGTGTACCTATCACTGTCGTAATTATTAGCTATGATTTGATTAATATACAAATAAATTTACCCTGTAATTCTGAACAAAGGAACAATAATTAAGCGCAAGGCCGACGCAGACCGCAAGGATGTTGGAGCTGTCGTAATTAATGTTTCAATTTGGTACAGCCGAAAAATGAAATACTTGCCCGAATTTGGTGCTGTATTAAAAAGTTGATTAAAAAAAGATCGCTAACAAGTTGTAGGTAGGTATCTACTTAGCGATTGCTGAACGAGTGATGCGAAATGAACGACAAACGGTAATGTTTGGCGTAATATATTTTATTGATTTTCACAGTTAAAAAAAATCGTAAGACTCCACAAAATTTTAATATAGGCGGCTTGGCAAGTATTTGGCATCTGCAAACATTGAGAGTGGTTGCAATTTTAATAAAGTCACATACAGGTTTCGTTTAGAAATCTGCAAGGAGTCTGAGTCTCAAAATTATTCTGGAATTGTTGGGAGAGTTGGATTGAAGACTCCAGCAAAGGTTTTCATTTTAATTTTTGATGAAATGAAATCATCTCTTTAATTTTTTGACTTCGAACATCAACTAATGTAGGTATGTATCTTGTATTCTTTTCGGCTCAAATCTTGTACTCCATTTTAAACCTTGTGTTGGAAGACTGTGTATAATAATCAGCATGCAGTGAAAGTCTGGCGGTGCCAGAATTGTCTCCGTAGGAGGGAACTCTTTAGCGGTTACTCAGATTGACTTGAAATAGAAATTCATTATTGCAATAGATATTGGCTTCTGGCTGAAAAACAGCGCCGAAGTGCCGCTCACTGTCAGCATTTGCTGATGCGAAACCATTTGCCACTAATGCTTTTGCTTTGTTCCTTTATACACTCATCAAAAATGTCTAAGGCCTAGGGATATATTTTTGAACATTTCAATATAAGCATATTACTACCGAGTCAAAACATCAAATTTGTGTAGGGATAATCATTATCCCAAGGCTTTTTTGATGTGTGTATTCTCAAGTACAAGTCCTTGTTTAGTTACCACTTTTTCTCTCTTTCTTTCATACTTCCCGATGAGAAACACATGCTTACCATAAGGTCTGCGACTGCTAAATGCATGAGCAGCACATCGAGCCGGCTCGCGCGGCCTGCCCGCCGCCGCTTCACCAGCTGCGTCAACACCGTCAGGTTGCCCGTCGCCGACACCACCATCAGCACACTGTACACTGTGATCGACACCATATGCCCGTGGTTAAACCGCATTTCGAGGGGCAGTTCGTCCGTCGCATTCAGGTGTGTCCAGTTCCTCTGCGACGCTCCCCCCGGCCCCGACACCTTTTCGTCCATATCCATGGTCGATGTCTATTTTAAAACACTCATTTTTTAACTCTCGATCGCGTTCTGCCTGTAACAAAGAAACGATGAATTAATTATCGGATTCAATTTAACGCCTAATTGGGCGGTAGGAATAAAATGTTCTTTGATGTTTTTGTTTCCTTATGATGATTTTACATGATGAGCATTTGGAAGCGTATATCGAACTTCCTAATGACCCAATTGAACGAAATATGTAAAACAATATTATGGATATTCCACATTCGCATTTATAATAATAACAATGTGTGCTTATTGCTCCTCTCATCTACTCAAAGGTTAACTGGTAGCTAATATTTGCACAAATGCGAACTTATCCCTACAAGGGATCTCCTTTATAGGGATAAGTTCGCCTTTGTGCATATATTTACCCCCTTATTCATAAACGCTCTGTAGGCTTCTGCTAATTTAGCAATCGTTTGTCCTTATCTGTCACTTTGACATTTACCTTACACAGATAAGGACAAACGATTGCTAAGTTAGCAGAAGCCTATAGGGCGTTTATGAATAAGAGGGATAATGTTTTTTATAAAGCATTTACTTACTTACTTATAATATTAAGTATTTAAGATATGAATAGGTTCGATTACAAAAATTGAACTCTTAAATAAGTCCTATTATGACCTCCAGTCAGTCAATTCAAATAGAAGTTAGTATTTGAATGATGGCAAATGAAATGATATTAAAACTAAAGCAATCAACATGTGCCACGAAATATTTAAATGTAATTACATAGACGGAGTGCTGTTGAACCGAATTTGGCGTAATTCAAAGCAGTGTGAAGGCTCGCCTTAATGAGCTTACTAGACAATATTGGAAGCCCGACGAGGGATGATTTAGACAGCGATTGTCTCAAGCGGTAGGATTATAATAATAATAATTTATTGAATCAGGCGTTACTTTTGAGGTCCATTTAAATGAAAAATATTTACATTGGCAGTCCGCTATCACACGTGCATTGCGTGTAGACATATAGGTATTAAGGCGAAGGGATAGGCAAATGACCTTGCCCGTTTGTGACGTGGCAAGCAGTCCGATCAACGCGACATCTGTTAAATAATCGACGCGTGAACTCGATGCGAATGGGCGCGGGCTGATGGATTGAAATATTGCACTGTGATGTTAGTAGATGGCGCTTGCTTTAGTTTTCCGATTGCCTACACAGACACAGCATAATGTTCAAATCAGATTTTGCAAAAATAATAAAAAAAAATAACATTTCGGCATTCGTAACGTGGCCTTTAAGGTCTTGTTACCTTGGGCTCTGTCTACTCCGCAAGGGATAGAGACGTTATTTATGTATGTATGTGATATAATACATGAGAAAGTTTGTGACGATGTGAGTGAGTGTGTATGTATGTTTGTTTCTTCTTCAAGCTACAACAACTGGACGGATTTGAATGAAATTTGGAACGAAGACAGTTGGTACCCTAAATTAAAACAGGCTACTTTTTATCCCAGAAAATTGCAGTTTCCGCGGGATAGTGATGAACGTGACGTCAAAGGTGTCCAGTCTTGTCTAGAGTCGCAACGTAAATTATTATTGCAGAATAAAGTAAAACTAGAACGTGTGCGGGAAAGGTACAGAATAAGGTATGGTTTTTCCAATGATTATTTTCAAAACCGATATCTGAGGGTCCGAGAGGTCCCCAAACATAAATCCGTTATCAAAAATGAAAAAGGTGGCCACCATATTGAATTCTTTGAGTTTTGGACCGATTATTTTCAAAATCGATATCTGAGGATCCAAGTCGTCGTCAAACACAAATCTGCTATCGAAAAGGAAAAAACTGGCCGCCATTTTGAATTCTTTACTTTTTGAACCGATTGTTTTCAAATTCGATATCTGAGGATCCGAGTGGTCCCCAAACATGAATCCGTTTTTAAAAAATGAAAAAAGTAGCCGCCATTTTGAAATCTCTAGTTTTTGAATCGATTGTTTTCAAAATCGATATCTGAGGATCCGAGTGGTCCCCAAACATGAATCCGTTATCAAAAATGAAAAAAGTGCCCGCCATTTTGAAATCTTTAGTTTTTGGACCGATTGTTTTCAAAATCGATATCTGACGATCCGAGTGGTTCCCAAACACGAATCCGTTATATAAAATGGAAAAAGTGACCGCCATTTTGAAATCTTTACTTTTTGAACCGATTGTTTTAAAATTCGATATCTGAGATCCGAGTGGTCCCCAAACATGAATCCGTTTTTAAAAATGAAAAAAGTGGCCGCCATTTTGAAATTTTTTATTTTTGTACCGATTGTTTTCAAAATCGATATCTGACGATCCGAGTGATTCCCAAACACGTATCCGTTATATAAAATAGAAAAAGTGACCGCCATTTTGAAATCTCTAGTTTTTGAACCGATTGTTTTCAAAATCGATATCTGAGGGTCCGAGTGGTCCCCAAACATGAATCCGTTATCAAAAATGAAAAAAGTGCCCGCCATTTTTAAATCTTTAGTTTTTAGACCGATTATTTTCAAAATCGATATCTGACAATCCGAGTGGTTCCCAAACACGTATCCGTCATATAAAATGGAAAAAATGACCGCCATTTTGAAATCTTTACTTTTTGAACCGATTGTTTTAAAATTCATTATCTGAAGGTCCGAGTGGTCCCCAAACATGAATCCGTTATCAAAAATGAAAAAAGTTCCCGCCATTTTGAAATCTTTAGTTTTTAGATGGATAGCTTTCAAAATCGATATCTGAGGATCCGAGTGGTCCCCAAATATAAACCCGTTATCAAAAATGGAAAAAGTGGCCGCCAGCTCAGATATCGATTTTGAAAACAATCTGTTCAAAAACTAAACATTTCAAAATGGTGATGACTTTTCTATTTTGTATAACGGATACGTGTTTGGGAACCACTCAGATCGTAAGATATCGATTTTGAAAACAATCGGTACAAAAACTAGTTTTTAAAATGGTGGACACTTTTTTTCATTTTTAAAAACGGATTCTTGTTTGGGGACTACTCGGATCCTCAGATATCGATTTTGAAAACATTTGGTCCAAAAAGTACAGAATTCAAAATGGCGGCCTGTTTTTTTAATTTTCGATAGCAGATTTGTGTTTGATGACCACTCGGACCCTCAGATATCGATTTTAAAAATAATCGGTCCAAAACTTAAAGATTTCAAAATGGCGGCCACTTTTTTCATTTTTGATAACGGATTTATGTTTGGGAACCTCTCGGACCCTCAGATATCAGTTTTGAAAATAATCGGCCCAAAATTTAAAGATTTCAAAATGGCGGCCAGTTTTTTCATTTTTGATAACAGATTTATGTTTGGGGAGCTCTCGGACCCTCAGATATCGGTTTTGAAAATAATCGGTCCAAAAACTAAAGATTTCAAAATGGCGGCCACTTTTGTCATTTTTGATAACGGATACGTATTTGGAGACAACTCGGATTCTCAGATATCGATTTTGAAATCAATCGGTCGGTAAACTTAAGATTTCAAAATGGCGGCCAGTTTTTTCATTTTTGATAGCAGATTTGTGTTTCACGACCACTCGGACCCCTAGATATCGATTTTGAAAATATTCGGTCCAAAACTTAAAGATTTCAAAATAGCGGCCACTTTTTTCATTTTTAAAAACGGATTCATGTTTGGGGACCACTCGGATCCTCAGATATCGATTTTGAAAACAATTGGTCTAGAAAGTAAAGAATTCAAAATGGTGGCCAGTTTTTTCATTTTCGGTAGCAGATTTGTGTTTGACAACCACTCGGACCCTCAGATATCGATTTTGAAAATAATCGGCCCAAAACTTAAAGATTTCAAAATGGCGGCCACTTTTTTCATTTTTGATAGCGGATTTATGTTTGGGGACCTCTCGGACCCTCAGATATCAGTTTTGAAAATAATCGGCCCAAAACTTAAAGATTTCAAAATGGCGGCCACTTTTTTCATTTTTGATAACGGATTTATGTTTGGGGACCTCTCGGACCCTCAGATATCAGTTTTGAAAATAATCGGCCCAAAACTTAAAGATTTCAAAATGGCGGCCACTTTTGTCATTTTTGATAACGGATACGTGTTTGGAGACAACTCGGATTCTCAGATATCGATTTTGAAATCAATCGGTCGGTAAACTAAAGATTTCAAAATGGCGGCCAGTTTTTTCATTTTTGATAGCAGATTTGTGTTTCACGACCACTCGGACCCTTAGATAGCGATTTTGAAAATATTCGGTCCAAAACTTAAAGATTTCAAAATGGCGCCCACTTTTTCATTTTTAAAAACAGATTCATGTTTGGGGATCACTCGGATCCTCAGATATCGATTTTGAAAACAATTGGTCCAAAAAGTAAAGAATTCAAAATGGCGGCCAGTTTTTTCATTTTCGGTAGCAGATTTGTGTTTGACGACCACTCGGACCCTCAGATATCGATTTTGAAAATAATCGGCCCAAAACTTAAAGATTTCAAAATGGCGGCCACTTTTGTCATTTTTGATAACGGATACGTGTTTGGAGACAACTCGGATCCTCAGATATCGATTTTGAAATTAATCGGTCGAAAAACTAAAGATTTCAATATGGCGGTCTTTTTTATTTTGATAACGGATCCATGTTTGGGGACCACTTCGACCTTCAGATATCTTTTTTTCTTCTTTCTAATGATAGACTATACATTAGATTACTACTAGCTTAAATATCAAAATTTTTCATGCAGTAATTCCTACCAAAATCCTATTTCCCATGCTTGTTCGCTAAACAGCAAGTAAGTTTGTATAAACCAACCTGCCACTAAGTTCCAAAAAAAACGGATTGAAAATAATCACTTTTAAGTTTAATCACTGTTAAGGTATTATACGTGTGACGCGAACGAGTACGACGTTTTGAAGCACTGTTTCGCGCCTATTCTGTGACTCAAACAACATGCTTAGCCAAACCAATATGAAAAAACGCGAA
Source organism: Pandemis heparana (assembly GCA_963854515.1). Taxonomy (NCBI): domain Eukaryota; kingdom Metazoa; phylum Arthropoda; class Insecta; order Lepidoptera; family Tortricidae; genus Pandemis; species Pandemis heparana. Next base: position 4,274,445 of record OY978023.1, on the reverse strand, counting down.
GCGAATTTGGCAACGTCGCGTCGCTTACGCACTGCCGCCACCGAGCGAACATGCAACGTTGCTTTTTTATTATTATTTTCATACATCTTATCCAAATTATTTTTTTATTTATTTATCTATTATTTTTTTATTTTTTTTATTAACATTTTTGGTTTTATCTTAATAATTTATTTCATTGTATTATCTTTTTAACATTTTTTTGGTTTACGAATTTTTTTGTACATTGAAAAGCGCCTGATTGAATGTGCGGGCAAATATTGCGTTCGCCCTTTTCATAGGCTCAGGGCAGTACTACTCTCTAAAGCCTTATTTGTTGGCTAATTGAAGCAAACGCACCGTGGAATTTTAATTATGACTTACTAGAGTAACCTCGTCGAGATTGGTAGCAAACAGATTTGTTTCACCCGAGCAAAACTTGTACAAAATATGTTCGAGACTCTTTGGGCAAACGAATTTTTGTACTAACTACGACATAAAGGAATATGTTTTCGCCGGTGAATTCTAAGTCAAGGCATGTTTTATAGAATGTGCAGTTTTCAAAACCCCAAATTGTGTATTATCGCTATAAAACATGCACAAAAACAACCAATTTATGAGCTTTTGCCTATCCCTTCGCCTTAAATATTTTATTGAATCAGGCGTTACTTTGCGGAGGTCCATTTCAATGAACATAAAATATTGACCTTGACGGGCCCCGTTTCGCGAAGCTTATTAGACTAATAATATTAGTGTTTTGTTTCATTCTTTCGTTTAATTTACGAGACAAAACACTAATATTATTAGTGTAATAAGCTTCGAGAAACGGGGTCCTGTAAATATTTTATTTTCATATAGGTATTGGTAAGTATATTAGCATACAGGGGGGAAGAGCGTCTTTTACTGAACTCTTACCTACTGAAAACTGTCTTACTTTTTTTTATAAAAAAAGAATAGAATAATATTGACACACCTACAATCATGCTAAGCATGGCCTATGAGTCTTGTTACCCTAGGCTCTGTCGACCCCGTAAGGGATAAGGACGTGATTTATGTACGTATGTATGTATGACATACCTACAATAGAGTTTTGATTAAAGACAAAACATAGAAATAAATACCCTAAATAAAACCCCATGTCATGTAGTTTGAACACAATTAAGTATAACTACTAAAGCGGGTTTGGGTTTCTTGCCGTGTAGATTTCATTCCACATTGAGTGTAGGGAGCAGCGTACAAAACGATTCTATTTGTCAAGATAAAACACGAACAGCGAACTATAAGATATAGTATGATAAGATACATACATACATACCGTCACGCCTCTTTTCCATAGGGTAGGCAAAGACTACTTTGTTCCACCTTGCTACTATCCTGACATACCTTTCGCGTCATCGACATTCATCAATCTCTTCACACATGCTCGTCGGTTTCGGGTACTCTTGACCTGACCTTTTTTCTGAAATGTCCCTAATTCACCAAAATCTAATCTATTCTAACTAATATTATAAATGCGAAAGTATGGATGGATAGATGGATGGATGGCTGGATGGATGGATGGATGGATGTTTGTTTGTTACTCAATCACGCTATAACGGCCCAACGGATCTGGATGAAATTCGGCACATAGATAGAGAAAAGTCTGGAATAGCACATAGGCTACTTTTTATCCCGGAAAATTGCGTAGTTCCCGCGGGATAGCGATAAACGAATTCTTTGTGGACGAAGTCGCTGGCAACAGCTAGTGTATGATAAAAGTCGGAACTTTGATCGTATAATCGTCAAACACTTAAAATGTTTAAGGATTTGTCGGAAATAAGAGGCTTACACCGGCGAAAATGGAAGCAGCGATCAGAAATATGAAATAACTTGGGGCGTCGAAATAAAGGACAAGGACTTCGTCTGCGTAGAATTAGCAATTGACATGTTTATCGCTATGCCTCGAGAACTTCGAAGTTTTCAGGGATAAAAGTAGCCTATGTTTCAATCTAGGGTACCAGCTATCTCCGTGCCAAATTCGATCCAAATCCGTCGAGTCGTTTCAGCGTGAAGAAGGAACAAACATACACTCACTCACATCATCAAAAACTTTCGCATTTATAATATTAGTAGGTTAGCGCTGAAATAAAATTGCGATCGTTTGTGAATTTTAATATTCGGCTTAACATCTACATATTCTACATTCTCTAATAGTTTTCGATGAACGCCATAAGTTTTGATTTTACTGAAAGTATTGGTAATCTTTCAATAACTATCAGACAAAGTCAAACATAATACCTACAGTTCGCGAGCTCTTATAATGCCATTTAGGTTTTTCGTGCTGCTTATCACTCGGCCGATTCAAGTAACAAACCTATAAGAGTAAGTGAGACAGCAAGACGAACCCGAATAGCATTCTAAGAGCCCACGGACTGTATTGAACTTTAACTTACATAATTTTTTATTACTATTCTTTCACTCACTTTCAAATAGCCTATATTTAGAATGGACATCATCACAATCACAACACAATAAGAATATTAATGTCATGAAGACTGTCAGTGACTATAATGTAAGTTTAAAACAATTGTGTATATCGCACTAAATTCCGTTAAGTGGATATGTCTTGAATCTAAATAGATAGTCAACATCATAAAAGTTACCTCACCGAATGCTACTTTAAGACTGATAATAAAATTCAAGAAAAATAGACGGAATTTCGATCCTTATGGAAAATATTGACTCTGCTAAATTATATTAGCAACCACTTGCAGAGGATATATTTACACACACGAAAAAGGGTACATAAGTGGTAAAATAAACCTCATGTTTCCATGGTACACTTTGCTTGGTAGATACAGTATTCATATTTAGAAGCAATCAAGTACCTATAGGGAAAGAGGCGTGACGATATGTATGTATGTATGTATCAAGTACCTATCTGTTGAAAATGTAACAGGGGGCTTACCATGACGTCTTAAAGAGATTCAATTACAATTCTTTAGCTATCATTTTTGACACTTCTAGTATGAATCTGACAGCGAGCGATCCAACTTTGGTTCGAAATTGAATCGCACTGCCGTGCAATCCTTAAACTGAAGTAAGTGTAAGATGTTGACAGGAGCATACAAAATATTAGTGGATTGGCACTTCATAAAATTGATCATGACGTAGGTCTAATGCAGTTTCACGGTAAACGAATATACACGTCAGCGTATTAATCTGCTACTCGGAAAGGTCGCATCAAACCTTGACGCAGCAGACGTGATACGAAGCCTCCTCGTCAGCTATTTCAGCGTCAGGTGATTCGTTGGGGGCCCTACCCGCCTCATGATTAATGTCTTGCGCTGCGTAAAGGTGCAGGCTGAAAACCAGCGCGGGGAAGCACAGCCTTCCCCGCACATGCTGAGCTTGAGCCTTTTGCCACACTTATATACTGCGTTGTTTGTTTTTGGGCATGTAATTGTATGGGAAATAAATGCTTTTTATTTTATTTTTTTATTTTAACACTAGCTGATGCCAGCGACTTCGTCTGCAAAGAATTCGTTTATCGCTATCCCGCGGCAACTACGCAATTTTCCGGGATAAAAAGTAGCCTATGGGCTATTCAAGACTTTTCTCTATCTATGTACCAAATTTCATCCTGATCCGTTGGGCCGTTCTGGCGTGATTGAGTAACAAACAAATATACATCCATCCATACTTTCGCATTTATAATATTAGTTAGATAAACCTTCCTCTTGAATCACTCTATCTATTAGAAAAACCGCAGAAAGATCTAAGCATACATAGGGACAGACAGACAAACAGCGGAAAGCGATTTTTTTTTGATACTATGTATTCATGATTGAAGCTTTAAAACAAGTTCCAATGATGTGATTATCTTTTAAATAAATTGACGCTGATGTTTGGTCAAATCTTGAATAATGTTTTATAAATAATAAATACATATGCTTGGCCAAATATTTGCTTGGTTGTCTTGGCTTGAATTCCCTTGAGGTTAGGCGTAATTGCAACCTGTTAGTCACCGCTTGTAGTATTCTGCGGGGCGAGTCGGATTGCCCCGAATTGGTTAGTCAAGTTGTGAGGTTGTATGTTCCAGATGTCGGCCGTATAACTCTCCGTCCGCGGGCGCGCGTGCTACTGGCGGTGCCAGCGGCGCGTGCTACTGGCGGTGCCAGCGGCGCGCACTGTGGCGCGCAGGAACTCGCCGCTACCGCGCGCGCTGGCGCTGCTGAACGCGCTCCTGGCGGCAGCACCTGAGTGTGACCTGCTCGCTTGCCGATGGCCGACTGTGTGCTCTGAATGCTTGAGATTCTGCGAGATGATGGATGTTAGGCAATCCAATGTTTTTAAGTGATTTATTGTTATTAGTTTATAAACTGTTGTTTCTCGGCGTACCTTTTGGTTTTAACTGTAAGGCCGTGATATATTTACATTAAATAAATAAATAAATAAATATCAGTGGGTTAAAAGAACTTGCATTTTAAATTATCAGAATGAACACGTGACAGGAAGTCATACTTAACCTTGGCAGGTTAATGGATTTTACTGGATATAAAGCGCTTTTGCAAGATAAACATACAACAATCGCTAAACTGACCCTTGGTGAATTATTCGTAATAGTAAACTGCCCTGTATCAACAGGAAGTGGACGATAACAACACAACAATAATTATTAAACAATCTGTTGTAAACTGCTAATCCTTTACAAAGCCAGGCCAAAGTTAAATAGATTTGTTAATTGATAAGATGGGTACACAGCTTACTAAATTGTTATTGTAGATACTACTAATGTCATAAGTAAACAGTATAATATGTATAAATAAATAAATAAAAATAAATAAATAAATATCATGGGACAAATTACACCAATTGACCCAGTCCCAAACTAAGCAAAAGCTTGTACTACGGGTACCAGGCAACGGATAAACATACATATTATATGTATAATGTAGATAAATACATAAAACATCCATGAGTCGGGCACAAACATTCGTATTCATCATACAAATGTCTGCCCCTACCGGGATTCGTACCCGGGACCTCTAGCTTCATAGTCAGGGTCACTAACCACTAGGCTATCCGGTCGTCTAAATACTCGTAACAATCGGGGTCGGGAATATATATGCTTAATGCTTAGTAATCAGTATGCTTAGTGTAAGTTTTCGGTCACACAATTCGTCTCGACCGCGTTTGCTTTAAAATGTTAAATACTATGAAGAAAGCGACACGTGTCGACCCAAAAGTGGCGCTGCCAATTTTTCCATAGTAATTGAGATGATCACGTGAACGCGTTCGTGACATTTTTGTGTGAAAACTTTTCGAAAGGCTCAGATCTCGTGGTCACGGGTGGACTGAAACCTTGAAGCCACGAAACCTAATAAGGGTTCGAAAGGTCGGCACCTAAAAAGTCATGAAACGTAATATTATCCCGCTATTGATCCAGGTAGTTACATTCCAATGTAACTACCTCAGACTTTTTCCCCGCATATTTCAGCGGGTGGTTGGGTTACCTCGACTGAACCCCCTACTAAGATTCATCATTAATTAGGGTTCCGTACCTCAAAAGGAAAACTTGTTGTCAGTCCGTCCGTCCGTCCGTCTGTCAAGACCCTTTTTCTTAGGAACGCGTGGAGGTATCAAGCTAAAATTTATATCAAATACTTAGGTCTACTGCCTCTTGAAGCTGTGAAAATATCAAAATTCTAAGCCAACGCAATCAAAAGATACAGTTGTTTATGCCGCAAATTTCCGCAACTCTCAAGGGAATCAAAACCTACAGAGTACTTCCCGTGAACGCAGAATTTTGAAATTTGGTATGAAGGTAGGTCTTATAGCACAGATTAAGGAATAATTGCGAAAACCGTAAATATGTATGTATGTCTGTATATATCAGTGACCAATATATAAAGTGACCCCACACTGCGTACATTTTGCTTTGGAGCAGGGCTCTGCTTACACTGGTTTATAGATATTTCTAGATAATGGTACGGAACCCTCGGGAAGCGAGTCCAACTCGCACTTGGCCGGTTTTTTTATTCACAAATTTCCACCGCTTTTGACGCGATTCACTTCGGACATCGATCAAATTATGGAAACCATTCTGTCAACTATTGATTCGAAAATTCTGAAAAACATTTACAGGGCTGTTTAGTCAAACTAATGGAACAACCTGCTGACATATTCCGGAATAATTTTAAGAAACCTTTTATACTAGCTTATGTGTTTATCCGCTGAGTAATATATATCGAAGAGAGTGAATGTAAAGGGTCAAAACCCGACTAAATCGGGTGTTTAACGTGGGCAAAAAGGGAATTCGGACATTAATGAAACTGTTTTGGAAAATTGTCGGAAGTCTACTATTGTACGAGTAGCAAACTCAACACCGAAACATTATTAAAAACTTCCACTGCAACTTAGGTAACGTTAATATCACAATAATCCACAGTAACGAAAAGAAAAGCCTAGTTTTCAATTAAGAAACGCGGGACAGTTCCCGAGGTCACTGTCTGCGCGTCCATTTCTTTTTATACTAACAAATGACAATCGTTTTCCCGCGCAACAACCTCAGACCCTGTCTAGCGCGCCGCATATGGCAACACTGGCGTTTCACGTGTACTATTGCCAATCTGGATGGATTCACAACGAAGCTCCTGTATTAATAACCAATGTTCATTATCCGACATATACATATTACTCAGCGGCACAAAATTTGGTTTAGTCTCCATAAAAAACCTATTATTGCTTACATATGAGGGCCACAGTTTGGCCGCTGAGTATAATAATATATTTTTCTCATATCCTTACTTATGTATGTTTTTTTTACTTTCCTTGTAGTCGAAATGAAAAGTAGAGTGTTTAACTCGGGAAAAACACCAATATCACACTCGAAATATTAAGTTACCTTGTGTGATATTGGTCTTTTCCTCCCTTGTTGAACAATCTACTACATATTTTCAATTTTCAATTTTCAATGTGTCTGTCAATTCATTGCGTCTGTATTAATAGGCCGCAAATAAGTAAAACGTGGAGGGGATAATGCACAGTATGAAAAACAACATTATTTTCATATTGCGCACGTTTTACTTATTTGCCGCCTACTATATTTAAGTAAATAGAGACGTAGTAGATTGGTACGTATGAGTGTTTTATTTTCTTGCCACGTGTAGGTACTTGTCGGCAACTAAGCTTGTTTATTGGGCGTCGTCTGAGAAGGAAAGTCTTTTGTTTGCCTTTATTTCAGTGGATTTAGATCAAAGACAAGCGTGTAAAACACACATGCCTTCGAAATATAATGCACGCGTCCTTGTCGGGATTAGCTCCAGCTTTAATGGAGTAGGTACAGTTGACTTAAATGTCTATTTCATTTTTCATGCTCATAAAGTTCGTATTTATGCTGAATAGGCCGGTATCAGATTTCGCAAATGCACCTACTGATGCGTATCGGAACGCCAACCAAGTAAACACCTGCTGATACTAATATCATAATTACACAAACGGATAACTCACGTATAAAAAAAGGCGAGTGCTCCGAGAGAAAGAGCTACAAAGTAGTCCGAAATATGCCGAAAGTTGAGTATGAGTTTCATATTGAAAGATACTAATAGGCATCCCCGAAGAATTTTGCAACACCTCCTAGTATCTATATATATAGTCTATATATATAGTGTAGATATAGTCGGACTACATAAAAGGAAAAAAAAATAAAACGTTACATTGGCACGAAGTTCTTGTACTTATCGTGTCGTCTAGCTCTCACTTATAGTTTATAGTATACTAGCGACCCGCCCCGGCTTCGCACGGTATATTATGCATGTATTATACAATTATAAACATATTATACAATTATAAAACTTCCTATTGATTCACTATCTATTAAAAAAACCCGAATCAAAATCCGTTGCGTAGTTTTAAAGATTTAAGCATACATAGGGACATAGGGACATAGGGACAGAGAAAGCGACTTTGTTTTATACTATGTAGTGATTTTGAACTTGGTAGGCCCGCGCGCGTCGAGCGGTAGAGCGAGGTGCGCCTGCGTCGGAATGCACTCACCTTTGAAAAAGGACTCCCTAAAAAACAGAAACTATTTAGTTAAATAAACCGTCCTCGACTTACAATCTGCACATAAACCCTTTAGTAACACACATAATCCTCTATAAACAATGTTTTGTCTTACAAAAGCTTCGATAACATATAACACTGCTCAAAATAAACTTATTCGAAGAAAACCTGTCTGACGGCAGACCTAAGACCCTTATAGTCTGAACTGAATAATCAAAGAACAAAAAAAAACTAAGCCGATTAAGTAGATATAAGCGTCTTATCGTCATGAATAATGAAACAAATCAATATTTGCTGTTTTCCTGGGAAGCGAAAAGAAGCAACAGTTTTTTTCGCTTTTGATGCGCATAATTAATCTAGTGATTAGAAGAGCTACAAGAGTATCCAGTTACTTCGGAACACAGTACGCAGAACACTATTTCAAGCACATTTCAAGCCAGAGAAGAATTACAAATTTCAAACTTCAGTGGTTTAGGCTTTGGTTTGGGCTGTAGTGTGGGAGAAAAAAACCTCCCGAAAATTTCTAGCCTAAAATTTCGTTCCATTCCTTTACCGCCATACAAATTTGTATGAATGAAGTAACGAATGGAATTTTGGGCCATTTTTTTCTCCTATCAGGATCGATAGTGCTCGTGATTCTGAGTAGGAATCCGAAACAAGAAACAGAATCCCAGAAAAAAGTTGGGGGTACAACTTTTAAAAGAATGGCCTTGGAATTAAATATAATAGCGTACAAATACAAATACAAATACATTTATTTCGTAATCATAGGTAGGATATACAAGATCATAGGAATTATTAGATTAGTAACACAGCTATGATTTGCCGTAAAATAAAAAATAAATATAAAAACAAAAAAAAAATGCGTAAAACTATGTTTCCATGTAGATAGATATTGACATGGTAAGGGACGAGTATGGCAACATTGAGCCTTGTACTACGAAATTTGAAGTTTTTTTCGTGCCGTTCTTACAGTAATAGTCATTAATATGAGAGTGAGAGGGATGGTAGAGACGATTGGCCGAATAGAGCTCCAGGAATGGAGTAGGAAAACGAAAGGACTAAGCCTAGTTCTTATATTATTTGACATTTAAATACTCAAGCCTTCGAAACGTTTATTGCGGCAGCAATTTTACGCTAAAAGTTCAGAAGGATCCCGAAGTTATCTGAATGTTGCGGCACAATTCACGAACTGAATTTAAGCAAGACCCGACACTGATCGAAACCAAATTTGGTCCCTTGATTGAACACTAACTCGATTCATCTACCAACTCGTTGTATATTTATTACACTAGAGACCCAATCGCTAATTCTTTTTTAATACATTGTTACGTGCGGAAGAAACATGTCGTTGAAATTTCGAGCTAAAACGGAAAAATCCCCCTCGCGATTCCAGATATCAAGTTAACGCTGCAAATATATTTATTTATCCACGCTTAATTTTCTACTTGTTGAATATTCATGGATGAACCATAATTTGTTTTATCGACGACGAATTTCTGTGTGGGCAAATTAATTATTTAATAATAATATCAACGTGAAGCTGTATTTTCAATTAGGTACAAGGAAACAAAATGCTCTTACATATTAGTGTAAGTCATTATTCTAAGCTCAGTGTTGCTAGCAATAGCAACAGTTAATTTATCTTGCCGATTCTGCATTTCGTGCAATTTGCTTATGAATATGTATATACCTAATTTAATTTTAAGAAATATGTACAATAAGCGAAAGTGAAGCCAAAGCTTGTGACTTTTTTATTGGAATGTTTTTTTTTTTCAAGATTTTATGCCCTGGATGCTAGGTTCTTTAAGGCAAGTCTATTAATGCTGCCAATAAAATACACATACGGCTCCCGCTAAACTCGATAATAAGCATAAAGCTCCTGCCACACACAATAACTAAAAATTATATTGTCCGTTGCCCGCGACTCCAATCTTCCCAGAATTCGCTGAAATCGCTCTCCTGCGGGAACAATGCTATTTTCCTGGATAAAACTACCTTATGTCCTTCCCCGGGACTGAAACTATCATACATACACATATACAAATAGCGTCTTTATCCCTTACGGATTAGACACAGCCTAATGTAGACCCAATGGCCACGTATAGCACACTAAGCACTAAACATTTAGGTTACGTTGAAATTATACTACTATCATATACAATACTATAATAGCTGTTGCTAGCGACTTCGTCTGCAGAGAATTCGTTTATCGCTATCCCGCGGGAACTACGCAATTTTCCGGGATAAAAAGTAGCCTGTGTGCTATTCCAGACCTTCTCTATCTATGTGCCAAATTTCATCCAGATTCGTTGGGCCGTTCTGGCGTGATTGAGTAACAAACAAACATCCATCCATCCATACTTTCGCATTTATAATATTAGTTAGATTTAATTAAATTCGATTCAGTGCTTTAGGCGTGAGAGCGTGACAGACAAACAGACAGAGTTACTTTCGCATTAATAATATTAGTAGAGATTTTGCCATATGGAACACTAAGTGAAATATGTTTACTTTTCTTTGTGCGGCGAGAAATATATCGTCATTTCAATGTCGTCTACGTCAAAGATGTATATGACAAGTGATAGGGATGAGCCTAAGCTGGGTTTGGGGCAACCGTTACAAAGCCATAACGCTAAAAGGTATATCCAGTATAATTTCTTGAAGCACGCCTGTTGTATACCTACAGATAAGAACGTCAAATTGCTGTTTTAGGATTATACCTAGTGTGATTTTAATAGAGTTAGCGCTATTTATGGAGGAGAGAGCTGATTTCAGCTACGTTAAAGCCATGCCATTTGAAAGTGATAAAACCTGTGTGTGGCTTTAAAAATGCACTAGTTGTCGAGATTAGTACTAGCGGTCATTAAATTTGTTACCTAACGCGCGGGTCCTCGAGTGCTATACACCCAGCAGGATACCTATACTATGTATAGTATACTAAAATACTACTTAACTGATGTACAAAGTGGAAACGTGACTTGGTCCCGTAAAAACAAGTCGTGTTAACGTATCAGGACGTGTCAGGGATGTCACGATGGTGGCGACCACGACAGTGTGGGTGCAGGTTTCCGGGTAAAAAAGACGTGTTTTTTAGGGTTCTGTACATTAAAATCGGAAAAAAGCCGTGGTAGCCTAGTGGTTTGACCTGTGGCCTCTCAAGCAGAGCGTCGTGGGTTCAAATCCCGGGCTCGCACCTCTGAGTTTTTCGGAATTTTTGTGCGAAAATTACATTTGTAATTTGCCATGAGCTTTTCGGTGAAGGAAAACATCGTGAGGAAACCTGCACACATCTGCGAAGAAATTCAATGGTGTGTGTTAAGTTCCCAATACGCACTGGGCGCGCGTGGGAACTATAGCCCAAACCCTCCAATACACGGAGAAGGCCTATGCCATGAGGCACGCCGAATTACGCGACAATTTAATAAAAATAAAACGACAATAACAACAACAACAACAACATGTAATGTACTTACTGAAATTGTAGCGAATTCGGAATAAAAAGGCTTATAAAAAAAAATATATATATTAAAATCGAGGGAACGGGCGAAAATCTTAGGAATCATGTTATAGGCGATGCGGCTAGCAATCCATCACTATTTTGATTCCGACTGCCACCATATACCCACAATCATGCTAAACGTGGCCTTTGTGTCTTGTTACCAAGCTCTTCAATGAAAAATGTCTGAAAATCTTATTTTTATATCGTTATCTCTATGTTGATAATGATAAGTAATATAAAACTACCCCCACTGCCTATGTTTTGTTTAGGACCAAGACTCTGGATATTAGCAAGTACCCCCGTTTACAACGTTTATTTTGTCACTTATCGAACCCTTGGTGCGTAAGTCCGACTCCTACTTAGCCTGTTTTTTAGTAAAAGTACAAAAACAATTCGCAAAAGTTCAAGATATTCTCGACAGTTACTAAGCGGTAACCATCACTGTAAAACCGACGCAAAAATCAACAAGGAGTTTCCTTTAAGTTTATGGAACTTCATGTTCAAATATAGCTTTCGTCTCAACTTTTTGTTCCATCTTTGTATTTTTATCTGTTTTGAGGGCTGATTTCGGAATAGTGTTTTTTCCACCTTGATATCTTGACGTTTTGATGAGATCTTTCAAACTTGTTGCCGACATTTTGTCACAAGATTTTTGAATTTTTTTTATTATACTGACATTGGCCCAAGCCTAACGGCCGCCATTAATGAAAAGAAGAAGAAGAAGAACTTGTTGTTATTCTATGAATTCATGAATAAATTCCAATTAAAAGTTTTATTGAAAATCACAATAAGCCTTTTGACAAGAACAAGATACCCCTTGACAATGAAAAGACGGAATTCGTATTAAATCTCTCATTTCATTCAAATCTTTCAGAATCAACGTGCATGCATGAAGAGTTTAGTGAATTTGAAAGAAGTGCCCACGTATTTAAGGATGGAAATTAATGGAGTACCTGCCTTGGTCTGAGCACTCTCAGCTATACAAAAAGGGAAATGAGCGTGAGCTAATGCTTAAGAGGCTGTGTGCAATAAGCTTGTCTTAGCGTACTTTATAATTATAAATTACAAATCAATTATATATTATATTTTGTAACAACGCATGTAAAACAACCCTTGTTCCAGCAAAATTAATTTTCATTTCATTTCAATTGTAAGAATAACTGTCGATGTCGGTATGATGCAGTAAATTTTTTAGAAAAAGTTGGAATTCAAAAAGCACTTCTTAACGCTTCACAAATACGTCAATATGCATCATCAACTAGGTACTGTTGAGGTAACATGCGAATCTGCGAACTGACTGGTTTGTCGGACTGGCTGGTTCGTCAGTGCGATTGAAATCTGTACATCGAACACTCGTTCGATGATTTGAGATATTTGGTTTTTGGATTTCGAGAGCACGGGGAGATCGCTTTGAACGGGGCTTGCAGATGCATCCCGGCATTTTGTATATTTAACTAGCTGTTGCCAGCGACTTCGTCTGCAAATAATTCGTTTATCGCTATCCCGCGAGAACTACGCAATTTTCCGGGATAAAAAGTAGCCTATGTGCTATTCCAGACTTTTCTCTATCTATGTGCTGAATTTCATCCAGATCCGTTAGGCCGATCTGGCGTGATTGATTAACAAACAAACATCCATCCATCCATCCATCCATCTATCCATCCATCCATACTTTCGCATTTATAATATTAGTTTGATAGTTAGACTAATTGATTCAAAACGAAATAAAAAGTATTCAAACGCAATGAATTGTTTTAAATAAAGTTATAGGCTTTCAGCACCCCCAGTTTTTATAGGTCGAATTCTATACGAATCCCCGTACTAGTTGATGTGCCTCCTCAAGGCAGCTCTACAGTACCTACCTACTTGGTATATTTTTGAATGAATGACATTTTGGTCGATACAATTTTCTTTTTTATATAAGAGGGGGAAACGAACAGACGGGTCACCTGATGGGAAGTGATCACCATCGCCCAGGGACATCGACAGACAGGAATTCCGTCAAATAATGCTTTGCAGGTACAGACACTTATTAATGACAGTACGTCTAAGTATGTGTGCGCGTGACTCTGACTCATTCTAAGCAGCCGTCGATAGCGTCAGTCACGCACACTAAGACATCTTGTAAGCACAAACTTTACTATACTATTGCTGTAAAAATGAGAGATGCTGTTACTGAAGCAGTAATACACGTGTTCCTTTGACATGTCATTTATTTATGGTAGATATAATGTTAGAGCGTATATTATTGTTTCCTATTGGGTAATCCTAAAGTAGCTTCGAAACAATAAAACAGCTTACACGAAACGAGATACGAGGCCACAAGAAGGCATACTATAGTCTGGCAGATAAATCACTGTAGCCAGATGACACTTCCAAATGTCATTTTACGAAATAATGATACCACATTTATTTTAATAGTGCTCGTCTAAGGTCACGTAATGACAGCGTTTTACACAAAAATAAAACGCTAATTAAATAACTTACCATATTCGAAACCTAAATTATTTGAGAGTGGCAACACTGTTTCCTTCTGATTGGTCGTTTACTATACCTGTCCCTTTCTAGTACATCTATCTCCCTCGCACCTTCCCCTTCCACTTCAGGCAGTTGTTAACGGAGTTTGAAAATTTTGACTTTCATTGTCTCATAAATAATAATAATCAATGTTTACCTACCAGGCAGGTTTGAAAACTTTAGGTTTCGAATATGGTAAGTTATTTAATTAGCGTTTTATTTTTGTGTAAAACGCTGTCATTAAACAACTGTACCGCTATTCGAAACCTAAATTATTTGAGACATGTTTGTTATCGCCTGGTGGAAGGGACGCCAATGTGACTATAATTTTATGAATAAATATTTCAAGTACATTAGAGGGAGCCAAATAATGTTGTTATAAAGACTGTATTCTTTGCAAGCTGAACAGACAATATATTGTTGTTTTTACTTGGTAAACAATCAACCCAACAGTGATGCGAGTGTAAAGTTAAGTATCAGTGAAAGTAAGGTGAAAGAAGCTAGACTAGTGTTAAAGTAGATGCAGCAATCCAGCAAGCAAACTTCCACATCAAACAAAGACTACAATACCATGTAAATGAACAGTCCTAAGGGGGAGATAAGTGAAAAAATAAGTGATTAATTACCATTTTCATTAAGAAATAAAACCATTCAAATGATTAAGTTGTTTTTATTTATCCTTTCCATAATAAATTGTAAATAACTTCATAGTTACAAAGATCCAGAATCATGGAATATAACAAGTTAGGAAAGAAACCTTATTATACACTTGGCTGATTGTTTTCTTTCAATATTAATCAGTGTATTGATTACAAAGACACTTTAAAAACAATTTTCTTATTTATCATGTACCTACTTGACATCAAGTTTAATGATTAATCATGATCAAATAAAATTTAAATCACTGTAAGTAGATTTTCACATGTTACATTCACACTATTCATTTGAGCTATTTTAATTACTTAGTTAACAATTTAATACACTGGTTGGAATAATTTTTGTACTGAACCACTACTTGGCTCACTTGTCACTTCCTTTTTGTAGAACTTGGAGAAAGTGTTGCTTGACTTCCAATTACCACGTTCAAGTATGTCTTCCAGGGGGAAGTTGTTCATCCAATTCTTAGATGCCACGGCTGATCTCATACTTCCAGCTGAGGCAGTGATGCCTGCATCCTGTAAGAGAGATTTTACCCAATTTGCAATAACTGTACGAGACGCCCTTTTAGGAGGGCCATATACAGTTAGAAAAAGGTTGTTACTATTGCAAATACTTCTCCTGTCTTCTGACATTTTAATGAGGGTCTTAACCCAGAAAACTGGGTCTAGTGACTGATCTTTTGGGTTAGCTATTAGTTTCCAGCCTGATTGCCTATGATTAACACTATCTGTTTTTTAACCAAAAAGGGGCCAAAATACAATTTCGCTATCTGATATTGTGAATGATTTTGGGTCAATAGACAAGAGGGTTAAATCATGAACTCTTCGCCCTGAGCAAAGTAAGAGAATGCATGCTGTCCTTCGAGCACAATCAAAAAGGCTAGTATTTCTATACAAGTTCTGTTTAAGCCAATTCGAAAGTATATCAACATCCCAAATGGGAGGTTTAGGTGTTTTAGGGTTTTTATTTGCTATTGATTTTAAGACTCTAATAACTAGAGGATGTGTACTAAGGGCGTCTAGACTATCTGGGTTGCACAGAGTTGCAACCACTGACCTATGAAACAATATAGTATTATAGGCTAGTTTAAAATTTAGATAAAGATCTGACAAAAACCTAGCTAAATCTGATCCAGATGGGGTGTGACAACTCACCATATTCTGGGAGGCCCAGGTGCACCATCGCCGCCAGGCAGCATTGTATGACTTTTTCGTTGAGTCTCGCCAGCTTGAGCCCAGCAACTCCAGTTGTTGTGGTGACCATTTTGTTAAGGTTTGGCTCCACCCCCACATTTCCATATCTCGAGACTGAGGTCTTGTGCTTTCGGTGGAGGTTTGTTGGTGTTCGTGTCGATTAACACTTTGGGTATGTTGTATATTGTAAAGGGTGCCGCTATTGCTCGACTCTTCAAGTCGGGTCTCCAGAATGCTTTCTCCCAGCGGGGAGCTACAAACAGATATGTACCTGTTGCACCGTTTAGGTGTGCTAGGACTTTTGGTATTAAGAAAGGTGGTGGAAATATCCAAGCTAGGTTGTAGTTCCATTGCTGGGAGAATGCGTCCACAAACTCTGCGTTCCTGTCTGTGGCATCCAGTGACGCATACCTTTTCACAACATGGGCTCTCCGTGAGGCAAAAAGGTCTATCTGTGGGGTTCCCCATTTGCTGAAGACAATCTTGGTTAGGCTTGGGAGGAGATGCCATTCTGGGCGAGCTGAGCCTCGTGACAGGTGATCTGCCTCTATATTGTACTTGCCCGGTATATGATGTAGGTTGAGCTGTATATTGTAACCTTGGAGAAAGTGAAATATTTGATATGTTAGGTCCATCAAGAGTTCCGATTTCGTTCCCCCTTCGTTCCGTAGATAGGAAAGAACGGTTCTGTTGTCTGATTGTATCGAAACTGTTGTATTCGCCAGGCGTAGGCACTGACTTTCTAACACTTTCAAGATGGCTGTCATTTCTTTCAGGTTTGAATGTAGGTTTAATTCTCGAGGATTCCACAGACCACTTAAGCGATGGTTGTCTAGTTGAGCTCCCCAGCCCTTGCCCGACGCATCGGTTGACAGATAGTGTTTGACACTTTGTAGGTGTAAAGGGGAGTAAACTTGATAATGACAGTTCCACCAAATTAGGTCTTTTATCGTGTCCTTCGGTAAGGTTTGTATTTTTAGGGGATGCTCGCTCAACATACGGTTGGCGAATTTTAATAGCTTTCTGAAATTTAACCGCCCGTATGGGACTACTAGACTTGCAAAGTTGAGTACTCCAATTAGGCTTTGTAGTTTCCTCAAGGACAACGCCCCCTCTCTGAGGGCTTGACGAACCTTTTCCTGTATAGTCACAAGTTTTCGGGCTGGCAAGTATTTGGCATTGTTTAGGGGGTCCCATACTATTCCTAGGTACTCTATTTGGGACTGTGGCTCCAACACAGATTTTTTGAAGTTCACTTGCCATCCCAGGACTTCCAATAGACGTATTACATAATTTGTTTGTATTTTCAAAACGGCACGATTCTGGTTTGCCAGCAAGAAATCGTCCAGATAGACCAGGGTACGTATCCCTTTGCTTCGAATGAGCTGGGCTACCCAGTTGGTGAATGTTGCAAACAGTTTCGGCGCTATGGCAATGCCGAACGGTAAGCAGGTCATTTGTAACAGTTCGTTCTGGAACATTAGTCTTAAGAATCTCCGGTGACCTGTTGCGACCGGTACATGAAAGTACGCGTTGGACAAATCTATTTTTGTCAACCAATCGTTTGGTTGTAGGAATGATGGGATCTTTTGTTGATTTATTAATCGGAATTTGCTTATGTAAATGAATTTGTTGAGACGCCGTAAATTGAAAACGGGTCGAAATGTCCCATCGTCCTTCTCTATGAGAAATAGGCTCGACAGAAAGCTTGGAGAGAGTTGCGCACTCTCCAGGACTCCCATAGCTTTCAGAGACTGTATTTGTATCTCCATTTCTTTGGAATGAGGTACTGATATTAGTTTGCGCTGTGTTAATTGTGGTATGATCAGTGGGGGTTTTGAGGAGAAGGGTATGCGGTACCCCTCTTTTATGATTTTTAATATGTGAGGGGGTGCCTTCAGGGATTCCCATACTGTATGGTAATTGCGCAGTCGAGTCAGAACTTCCCTTTAGAGCGTCCTCTGCTGGACAAACCCCCTCTATTTGGCTTGCTATTATTGTTATTTCTGGGGGCCTTTGTGCGAAATGTATGACCCTGCGCGGGCCGTATGGGTACCGGCATGGGTGCCTGATTGAAAAATGGACCTCCTTGCGCAGGAGGCAACATATATGGGTAGTAAGGCAGTCCATGCGTTGGTGCCATGTGTCTTGTATTATATTGTGAAGTACTTGGCATACTATCGCTACAGCCATACGCTGGCGTTTTTGTAAATTTAGTTAGGTTGGAACTAGGAGTACTAGTAGCTTTACTGGTAGCTGGTTTTAAAGGCCAAAAGATTTTGCTCGTGCCCCCGTGCTTTTCTATAACTGACGAGAAGGCTTGTGGGTTGAATAAATATTCACAATTTGGGGGTATCTTACGAAGACTACCTTTAATGAATTTGTCTTTGACCGATCGTAAAATTGCATCCCGACGCTGCTGTATTAAGTCAGCGCGGTGGCCACATGCCATTTGTAAAAGATCATTAGAAATAGATTGAAATTCTTCAGAGAAAGTTTCTTTAATCTTACTTTCTATAGAACTTAGATCGGCCTCTTGGGCATTTTTTAACCAAGCCAAAAGTGCTCGAATACCCTTCTCTACCGATTCCTGTTGTTTTAATAAGCCCTGTGTGATGGCGGCAAAACCTTTTTCGGTAGTACCCAGGTGATTAAATTTGTCGTAAGGTTTTATTTCATCGTTACATTCGAGATCTGTAAACCCGGGGGTAGAGCAAAATCTTTTTTGTGTTTCCGAGTAACGGACGTCAGTCCATTCTGGGGATTCAAAATGTTGAACCGATTTTAATTTATTCAGGCGAGAGGCCTCTGTCTTTAAAATTGATGGTTCTTTGAGAACTGTATGGACATTTAACGAAAAATCCTCCTGAGTCTCCTGATGGGCAGACTCATCTTTAAATAGTTCACCACTAGTGTCTAAGCCAATTTCATCTTCATCAGCGTCGGTATGAGCACTGTGAAGGGTCTCACCTTGTGAAATAGATTCATAATAAGGTGCGCTATTTGCCTGTGTCAGTTGGTGTAAAACATTTTGAATTTGACTAACCTGCTGTACTAGATTGTTAAGTATCTCGTTATTTTGTGACAAGGCTACCCTCTTAACACTAGATGCTTGGTCCATCGGCGAAGCACCGCGCTTACGTAATGATCGAACCGCCGTGTCTTCCGGACCCCTGACCTGAGGGGCGGTTTCGCCATCCTCGTGAGCCGTTATGGACTCCAGCAATACATATTGTATACCTTGCTCTGGGTTCACGTTTTCCATATCTAGGAACAGATATAGTAAAATTTAAAAAATTTAATAATATATTTCGAACGGCAAAAGCCGTTATAAACTGTTTTTCCTTAGTAGGTAGCTAAACTGGGATATATTTGAAAAAACTTACCAGCAGTTTTGCTTACACGACCTTCCAGTTGGAAAAACAGCACGCCAATGAAAGTCAAAATTTTCAAACTCCGTTAACAACTGCCTGAAGTGGAAGGGGAAGGTGCGAGGGAGATAGATGTACTAGAAAGGGACAGGTATAGTAAACGACCAATCAGAAGGAAACAGTGTTGCCACTCTCAAATAATTTAGGTTTCGAATAGCGGTACAGTTGTTTAATGAATGATTTGATTATTGGACGAACGAAATATTTTATGAATGTCACATTCTTAGTTTAGTGTATTTTAAATTAAGCGCGATACTTTTGAGGGGTTTAAGGTTCATATTAATGAACAAAAACGACTTTTCCATTTCCACTCCGCACTGAAACCAAACTCAAAACTTTAATGGCTTGGTCGGGTGCGTCCCACGAGATATAACTACAAAATATCTAATTTCATAATAATAACGTTCACAATATATAATGAACGTTAGCTATAACAGCAAAAAGTATAATTTTTTAACGTATAAGGCTCAAATTATATAACGATATTTTTATATAACTTCAATTTGTATAAGATTTATATGGCCTAATTTCTTTTAACATAACAAACATTTAACCTAACTGAAACAGCTGCAAGACATTGTTTAATTTTCGGCGAGCGAGCGCAGCGAGCGAGCAAGACGGTACGGAGCGGAAGCGACTCGGATAGGTTAGGTTCAAAGGCTAATGCGGTAGCGTAGCGCAGCGAAGCTCCCGCATTAGCCTTTGGTGTTAGTTATTTTTTTTATAACCACTTAGAAAACCCCTAACCACATAGCAAATTCAATAAACAAGTGTGCATTATGCTTTTTGATGTTAGCTGTTATGAACATTATATGCTTTGATCGTTATTTCAATTGATATTATATATAAACAACGTTATACCTTACAAAATTAGATATTTTAAGATTATAATTTTCGTTCATTATATCCAGTAAACGTTATACTAAACGAGTTTATATAAAGTGAGCGTATATATTATGAACATTAGATAATAAGTTGTTATATCTCGTATTACTTACCCGGCTTGGTCCGCTGATTCGGAATAATTTAAGTTTTTAAGTAAAGTACAGAGGTAGAAAAACATATTATTGTGATAATTGTTGTTTTATTTACGGCAAAATGGGGAATGAGTTGAAGACTGGTAACTGATTTGACATGCTTCCGCACATTTCCAAATCGCTACTACTACTAACTAGAAAACATACAATACTACTCCTAAATACTACTACTACTAAATACTACTACTACTACTAAATACTACTACTAAATCGCTACTACTACTAACTAGAAAACATACAAACATACTAGAAAACATACAAAAAATCTTATTGAACAAATAATTTTATTAAAATACGCTTTGAAAATTCAACATAAATGACGCAAACTAATTTCATCACATCGTTCATTTCTTTCATTCACTCACTAATTATCACTATTTAATATTCGCCAAGAACTGACAACACTGAAAGTGTCATCTGGCTGCAGTGATTTATCTGCCAGACTATAAATGAAAAGGGTAATTTCACACTTTGTTTGATCGTTATACTCCATGGCAATATTTACATCACATTTTCCTGTTGGGTTTAATAAGGACGGAAGGTTGATTTTTATTTAAGTGACAGTAATGACCCGAGCCCAGATAAATTACGTATTGATGTCGAAATCGCCTTCTGCAGTCATCATACTGACGTAGGTATACTCCCTTCACGATAAATCTATATAATGTCTGTTCCATATTAGGAATAGATGGATAGCAAAAATAACGTATTGAATGACGTAAATACGTTTATAAACGGATACGGGAAATCACTAAGAAATATTGTTGTATGTTCGCAGACCCGAGTATTGTCTAACCTTGTAATTATTTAATTCTGGTTGTCCGGTCTATTCGGAGTTTCCAACGTTTAGAAATAAGAAGATTCTTCATAGTACATTTGACTTCTTCGGGCTATCTCGGTAAACTTAGTTCTACTGCGGATATCATCATTTCTGATTCCATCCCGCAGAGAGACCCCAAGCATAGCCTTCTCCTTAGCCCTCTGAGTGCCTTTGAGTGATTTAACACATATTATGATAATAAAACTAGTTTCAAAAGTTTCCCCGCTCAGCTTTCCCGATCTGATGATGGTAAATTTTAAATTGAAATCCATGTAAACATCTACTGGGAAAACGGATGAGGCCGTTGTATTTACCTAAAGGTTATATGTGGATGTCATGGCATTTTAATGTACTTTTACACTCGAGTTGAAGGGAAGTTCTGACGGTCACCCAAATATTTGCTGTGTACCCAAATGACCCGGGCTGGAGGCACAACTCGGATTAGGACGTAATATAAATGAAATTAGTTATTTATTGATGTTTCCAAATATCTAAGCGGAGAACGGAGATGAAGTATGATGGTATTAAATTTATCAGTGGAGTAATTTACCTCATTTTGTTTTTGCTTCAATCGTAGCTGATTTGTTGTTTGGAAAAAGGTCATACGCTTCTCTGTAAAGGATTTTTTTTTTAAGTTTGAGATTGTCTTTTTTTCAATTCGCGGTCGAGGATCGTGACTCAGTTTTAGCTTTTTTTTCTAACGGACTGTTGATGCTAGCCTCTAGAGTGAATGAGCTCAGCAAAGGGTAATTTTCTTTGCAAATAAAGAAAAAAATAGGAATCCACTCGAAAATCCTATTTCTGCTAGCTATTAAATTTGTACGGAACCCTCCATCCGAGAGTCTGACTTGCACTTGTCTTGTCTTTTATTAGTTTATTTTAGTCAGACCACTAAAGCGCTACAGTCCAATGTATTTATTTTGTGATGTGCCTAACTCAGTCAGTCAGTTTCATGTCTTTCATCTTCTAAATTTTATTAGTTTGTTACTTCACGTTTGTTTTCTGTGTCCAGACTTTACAAAGTAAAAGTATTTTCCGCTTAATACGCTGTTGTGCCCGCCAGCTTATTTCAAACTTAAATTAAAGTAAAGATTTTAAATATGTAATAGTTTATGCATCTTTAAATACGGAATGAAAACAATGAAATAAAAATCGAGAAAAAATTAAAATGTCTAAACAGAAATTATCAGTCCGTTTATTATTAATAGGACTGAATGGTAGACAAATGGACTATACCTAATTTGGATGCTTTCAGAAAGAACAACAGATAAATGAAAATAAGCGTAATATTAATGTTATTCGAGTGAAATGCTAAAAGTCGATGGGAAAGCTATCGAAAGGGTGTTTTTTTACAAAGTCTGGTAAAGCTCGAACTAAATTTAATGATGTAATGTGATGTATTTTTTTGTATCATCTCTGATTGTTGCAGCAATTTCATTACAAAATAGTATAAATATAGTATATCAACAATTTTCTGAATTCATATGTGTAATTAATGGCAAAATAATACATAAACCGATGGCTAAACCAAATTAAAATGTCAACTCTCAGCGTCTCATGTGAATAACGTATCTTGGCAAAATTGTGCAATTTACAGTTTGCAAAATTATACTTACTTACTCAAATTTCTGCTGAGAAAAGAACAATACTCCGAGACAATTTCAGAAACGATCTCATTGAGGTATTTAAAGAATAATGGATAGCTTTTAGGTTTCCCAACCTCAAAGGGAAAAACGAAACACTTATAGGGGTCACTCTGTTCTTGCTGTTGGTCTGGTCGTTTGTCACAATCACGCCCGACTTGCTCCCAATCTTCAGAACCGATTTACTTTAAATTTTGGTACAGTAATGGATTTCTGTGACACATCTCAGCCGGTCTCTTTTATTTCCTAACGATTGAGATTAATTATAATTATCTTTTGAACAGATTTTCGCTTCAGTAGGTACTTCGATAGATCTTTAGCTTTGATATTGGTAATATCTTTGGTTATATCTTTGGTTTGATTGGTGATATTGTCTAAGAATACAATTATCCGCGTCATCCAGAAAATATACCTGGAAATTATAGCAAGTAATGCATTATGCGTGTTATTTCATCACTAAACTTGTTTTAATTCTTAGTAATTATGAATTATCCTAATTAAAATTAATAAGTCCTAAAAGTTTCACCTACTCGTATCATATCAACCTCATTCGTAATGTTAAGAGTTTCATCTTAGTTAATTACATCCTTGAAGAATTATGTTTACCAATACTAGGGGACATTGCCGACGTACCAATGTAAAGTTAAGTGGACATGAGCATTATCTGGGGTCAGAACACGACCTTCCCCATACGAGCATGATAGCAGCTCGATAAGAATGTTTTCATTTTCGGCTTAAGTCAGCCACACACGATTCAGTAATATAATTTAAAAAAAAAACTAAATTTTGGTTCATTACGGCAAGTCAGATGTTCGAATAAAAAAACATGGAATAATAAATTAGGTTCACTTATAATTTAATCTGCAGAAACGGTCGTATATTTTATAGGAAGATACAATCTAACTAATATTATAAATGCGAAAGTATGGATGGATAGATGGATGTTTGTTTGTTACTCAATCACGCCAGAACGGCCCAACGGATCTGGATGAAATTCGGCAAATAGATAGAGAAAAGTCTGGATTAGCACATAGGCTACTTTTTATCCCGGAAAATTGCGTAGTTCCCGCGGGATAGCGATAAACGAATTCTTTGCAGACGAAGTCGCTGGCAACAGCTAGTAAATAATAAACCCTGTAAGGGATATAGTATAGAATATACGTGACAAATATTACACGTTAAAAGCCCCAATAGTTCATTATTTAGTAACTAGGTATCTCTATACTTCATTTAATTTAGAATGAGAAACCACAATAACATTATTTTGCGTCTGGTCAACTATTTTTTACCTAGCTAATAGTACAGTGCAATAGTTTGGCAGCCGCAAAATAAAAAAAAATGCCACTTTATTTGCGTGCCGCTAATTGTTACTCTAGTACAAATTGTGAAAAGATTCACGAACCGCAATATAATGTTGCTGTGGTTTCTCATTCTAAGTTAAATGAAGTGTAGATAGTGTCAAGATTTTCTCGAGAGGGCGGTTGTAAGGGATCTCGGTCCCAGTCAAAACAATAGTGCAAATTTTCCTTGTTATGTATGATACTTGTGATAAAAAGGATCAAAATAACGTTCGCGACTTTTGAGAATATCTACGCAGAAGTTTGTTGTTTTTCACGGATTTACGACCTGATAGTGCTCTGATAACTTTATCTAAAGCAGTTAATTGGGACAGTGACCGCTCTAACATTGCTTTGCGCTTTTATTAATTTAAAAGCCGTGGTAGCCTAGTGGTTTGATCTGTGGCCATTCAAGCAGAGCGTCGTGGGTTCAAATCCCGGCCTCGCACCTCTGAGTTTTTCGGAATTTATGTGCGAAAATTACATTTGGAATTTACCATGAGCTTTTCGGCCTGCAACCTGCACACATCTGCGAAGAAATTCAATGATGTGTGTTAAGTTCCCAATCCGCACTGGGCGCGCGTGGGAACTATAGCCCAAACCCTCCAATACACTGAGGAAGCCTATGCCATGAGGCACGCCGAATTACGCAACAATTAAAAAAAAACAACGTACTTACTGAAATTGTAGCGAATTCGGAGTTTGACCTTGCTGATACCTCTAACCATTTAAAAGGTCTTTGTCTGTATAAATTAGCCCTACATTTACCAAACTTATTCTGAATCTCTAACAGCTAATTTCACCTCTACTCTGTTAACTACCAATTCAGAGTCAAGGTCGAAGGTCGAATATAATTATGACTAGGTACTCATTTTTAAGCGATAATTAATAATCCAGGGACCTAAGTACTAAATACGTGCTGAAGCTTTATTTGCATATCTGTTTGCAGGTGATAAGCTAAGCAGGTAAAGCTAAAACGTCCTATATAACATAGACATTATGGAAATTTGAGTGTCACATTAATTGCGTGTGTTGTCACGAACAGGGGCCTTACCTTGATGTTATATCGATCGTTGTCAGATCCATAGGTACCTACTAGAACTCACGCACGAACACACACACACACACAGACACACACCTCGGTAGGTACAGTAGCCTGCAAATCTGCATGGATACCTTAAGGACGCTGTGAACACTCGAGTTCGCGTTCGCAAAAAATAAACTAGATGGCGTTTTTGACGAAACTCATTGATGTGGCACATTTGTGTAGCGTGTAATAGAATCTAAAATTCGCCATTGATTTCACAATGTGCGCTGGCTCATTGGATAAGCGTCTGACTTATGACTGTATGCGCTCGTGATAGTCCTACGTTCGAATCCGAGAATGGTGCTTACTTTTTTCATTTTTATTGTGGTAATTAATAATTTTATTGTTTCATAGTAAATAAACCGTTATTTATTAATTATGAATTCTTAAAATAATATAATTGCTATATTACTTTGAAGACAAATGAAACAACTTGTAATTGTTAAAATAATAATATCTTTATTTTTACATAATGAAACAAAGTCAGGTTATTACAATGATTTTTATGTTCGTTGATTTGTTGGATTTTTCTGCACCCCAAATAGCAGAATAAATATTAGAAAATATGAAAAATTTACGAATAAAAAGAAATATTTTGTATGCAACGCCATGTCTGTGAAATGATAGAAACTGATTGTGAGGCAGGTGGTGTGAATATCGCCAGGTCAGCTAATTCGTAAAATAGATTGCCTTTTAGTTTATTTTATACATTTGTGACAGTAAAACAATTACCTTAACTTTATTGAGATCATGGCTTAAGTATTCGTTTTCGAAATTAGTTTAGCAAAAATTTTCTCAACTGAAGACTACGGGTCAATACACATGACATAGTTTCATTATGTTCCTTAAGGCACAAGGAATTTTACTATGGAGGAGACTTTCTAGATGTGACTAGATAAATGTGTTTCGTTTGATATAATTATAGTTAAATAAAATAAGTAGTAGTAGTAGTAGTTAATAATAATAATAGTATTTTACTGACACAAATGTTTTCATTCCGTTCTAAACACTAACGAACATGTTTAGGTTTATGTTTAGGTTTACCTCCACTCTGATTATTACAACTTGCACATGATAACACAGAAAAGTAGATAAGTAACATGATCTGCAGCACCGGACCGGAATCCATATTGGGCACTATGTGATTGCTATTATATCGCGTATTATTTCGACTCCACAATCAAAACGGCCGCGTTGGGTGGATCTAAGTCTTCACCAGTAAAGATGACATGACTCCAGTCGATATTTTCTCTGCCAGCAAGGGTTCAACAGCATGTTCAACATAATGCAGACTTTCACTATGAAGAACACGACGAATAGTATCCACGCTTGTGTCAAATAAACCAGCGATGTGATTTTTTCTGTATGAATCCATCTTCGTCATACTCTCTCACTGTAGATCGCTGTGCTGTGTCAATAAGACGAGGTCTAATCGATATGACCATGTTGCAATATAACCCCTACTCTTCAAAACGTCGTAGGTATCCACAAAACTGCTTATTCCTGTAACAAAAACAAACATAATTAGTAGGCAGAATAATTAAAAAGAAAACAAAATATAGAAAAGTAAAAAAATACTTACGTTTACATCGGTCTTTCTAGCATTTTCTGCCAAATTTTTCCCTTCATTTTATAAAGCAATTATATTTGATCGTATGACCAAATCGATATTACAACGAGAACTTATTCTTGCCAAAATGAAACAACGGTTGATACTTATCAAAACCCATCCAAAACATCAATCGAATAAGAAATACCGAATAAACGAACAGGTGTAAGATGCAGTAAAAGCAATCTGATATTTTATAAATCTTACCCTAAATATTTCTGAGTATAAAGACCCTACCCTCTCATATTATAATTCTAAATATTTATTAAATTAGTATACAAAACCGCATAAATTGAAACTTGAACTTTGTTGTATCGTAATAAGGTTTAAAAAAGAAATTGAGTTGTTTATCCCTTTGATTACATGCGTAAACTGTTAATTTGTTTCAACCACTCTGTATAAGAACGTTTGGCCAAGTGGTGCGTGCGATTGCTTATTGATCCAGAGTTCCCAGGTTCATACCCACGTTGCTCATGAAGTTTTTGCAAATGTTAAAAAAAGTGGAGTTTTCGAGACGTTCAGTCGAACTTCAAAATTAACAACAACCATCGTAATTGGGAATTATAGCCTCCCATGATCCAAATTAAAATAACACCGAGAAATAATATTATAATACCAATCTTACAAATGGAAAAAAAAATAGAAAAAGATAGCCGGAATCCATTCGGCATACAAATTTGTCCTCGTTTACAAAATTTTTTTTTCCATCTTGTTTACAGCGCCATCTAGCGAGATCTTATTAAACAAACGAAGTTTAAAGTTGACTGTTTGTCATCGAACGGATAGTTGCATCTCATAGCATTATTTTACTGAACTGGCCATGCAGTTTTGCAGCCGGCTGTACACTGCTCAGACTTTTTCATCGTCTCTTTCTGTTGCAACTAGCCTCCGCTAAAGGGACCAGACTGAAAACCAGCGCTGGGTTCATGTAACCCAGCACACGCTGAGACTGGTACCCGTTGCCGGAACATAGCCCGCCTAGTGTATCTCTTTGTATTTTTTTTCCTCTAGTCTTGAATCTGTTGTCAACTTAAATTTTATCTGTTTACCTGCCTACCTACGAAGCAATCGTCCTGGGTTCGAATCCTGGTAAGGGCATATATTTGTGTGATAAGCACGAATATTTGTTCCTGAGTTATGGATATTTTCTATCTATATAAGTATGTATTTCTCTATATAAGTATGTACATTGTTGTCTAGTACCCATAACACAAGCCTTACTAGCGCTTACTTTGGGACTAGGTCAATTTGTGTGAAATGTTCCCTAATATTTATTTATTAATTTATTTATGTTGTGGTAATAAATGATTTTATTATTCTTAACTAGAAGTGTCAAAAATGACAGGTAAAGAATCGGAATTTAATCACACTAAGACGTCAAGGTAATGCCCCATGTATTTGAAATCTAATAAATCTGTATCCTACTCTTATCCTATCCTTCCTATACCATTTTCATTCTTACCTGTCCTATTTGGTAAACAAAATTATAACCTCCAAACGTCTCATTTTTGTTATTTTTTAACTATTTCATCGTAAATAAAGGAACTGGAGATAAAATATCAGCAAAATTATGTACAAAATATTACCTCAGGTTTATTTGATAACAATTTGCATATTGAGGTTAGAATTTTGTTTACCAAATAGGACAGGTAAGAATGAAAATAGTATACTTAATATTATAAATGCGAAAGTTTGTGACGATGTGACGATGTCAGTGTGTATGTTTGTTCCTTCTTCTCGCTAAAACGACTGGACGGATTTGGATAAAATATGGAACGAAGATTGCTGGTACCCTTGATTAAAACATAGATTACTTTTATTTCGAAAAATTGCACATTTGCCCGGGGATAGCCATAAACATGTCAATTGCTAATTCTACGCAGACGAAGTCGCGGGCAGAAGCTAGTCTATACATACATTATTTAATTGATCGAGTCAATTTACTGCTTAAAAGAGCACTGTGTATGTATGACGTTTGGGTCGTTTAAGATTCACACGGTGGGAACTAGTAACCCTAATAACCTTAGACCATGTAAATATTCCTGAACTTATCTAGAAGTTAGCTCAATTCGGCTTAATTTGAAAGACATATCTTTTTTCGTGAAAAATAATTCTGAATAGTTCTTCAGTGAATCACCCTAAAAATTGTCAAAGATGTTCTTCAAGCCTGAAAAGTCGTTTTAACAGAAAAGTTCAAAATAATTCATAAAGCCCGTCATAAGACTTCCGTCTTGAAATTCTAATTTATCTATTTTGTTTGAAAAACAAGGAAAGTTAAAAACGCCGACTAGACCCCCATGTAAATATTTTATACTAGCTGATTCCCGCGACTACGCCCGCGTAGAATTAAAAGTAGACAATGTTCATCAGGGATAATAAGACTCTAGCGGTGAAAGAATTTTTCAAATCAGTCTAGTAGCCTCGGAGCCTGTTCAATGCAAAGAAACAATAAAATCTTTCCTCTTTATAATATTAAGTATAGAAGTAAAGATAACGTTTTTTTTTACTTCTGTAAGCTTATTTGTCTTGTATAGGGCACTCCAACGTCCAAAGATACAGGTTCTGCCTAGTTTGGGTTCTGCCAGATAATCGCTTAAGTATACTACTGATGTATTTTTACGAAATAAATTTATTCTTATTCTTATTCTTTCTGAGGGCCTCAGGAACACATGGTTTAAGTTTGTCGGATTACATGTTCCCACGGTGCAGAAGAAATTGATCCGGTAACACGAGAAATGTTTTGTTATAACGTCATTAGTTCTTAATTAATAAAGTTTCTGTATGCCTACGAGTACTTCGGTGCTTGTTGCTAATCGCGGAGTTTTGCTAGAAAAGGGTCATGATTGATAGAATGGGAAGTTCCGCTAGCTTATTACGTAACTCGCTCGCAATCGCCATCGTGTTCATTTTGACAGTTCTTGTTTAAATGTGGCAGCTAGCTGATTCCGATGGCAATTGTCAGCCCATACATGAACTGTCAAAATGAACACGATGGCGATTGCGAGCGAGCTACGTAATAAGCCCGCTGATCTTTATAAGTAGAAGTATACTTATTGCATACTTACGCCTATTTTATACTTTGTTCTTTGTTTCTGTATTGTTTTGTACTGATTTGTGGTGTTCAATAAAGAGTATTTGTATTGTTTGTATTATATTGATAGAGTACTAACTGATTAGTACAGTCGTAAACAAAAACAACAGCTTGTTCGGTGCAAAAAAATATCTGAACTCGCACGCTTTACGATAGCCACACGATAGCGGTAGGTAGCTTGAGTTTTAAATTACTATAAAATCTTCGTTGTTTAGTATGAAATCTTCATTATTTATATGAAAACTAAACGTAAAGTAAAACTCGTAGATGAAGATGTCGATCGGGAGCAGTAAACGCGAACACTGAGTTCATCATCAAACTACTTCTTAAAGTCACACCGTAGTTTAAAGTTACCCCACCACACCACGTTGACTACGTAGTACGTTATGTGCGGCGTGTTGTTTGCGAGATGTCTTGCTCTCAAATATCTATAGGTGGGTATATTATTATAAGACGGCGCCTGCCAGTATTGATTTTTATCTGATTTTATGAGTTAATTTAGTAATGCGAATACAAACTCAGTAGGTATCTAATTAAAATCCCATTACCAAATTTTCATATATTTTATTTAATTGCATATACCTATCGTTAACTAAACAAGTTTTAAAATATGAAATTTAAAACTTAAAATAAATTTTAATGTTAGTTACGTTTCAACGATTTTTTTAATGTAAAACAATTATGGAAACTTTAAATTAAAAGCTTATTAGTTTATAATTAATTTGAGACGTATATACCTAACATCACTCGTAGAACAGACAACCGTTGGGGGAGAAAAGTTCTTTCAGGTTGGCATGCTTCCCACTAGGTGGACCGACGACATCGTGAAAGTTGCGGGAAACCGGTGGATGCAGGTTGGCGAGTGTTCGTTCGATTTTCGTGTCGTGTCTTACCATCCCTTTCACTCTCAAGTTAATTACAATTAGTATGAGCGGAACAGCACCAAACGAACTTCGAAAATCGAATTTCACAGTAGGCTTAAAAGGTAGGCAACACGCTTGCTATAGACCAACCGCTTAAATGAGTCCTCGCCCGCGCGGCACAGGGGCGCGGGGTAGGACGACAAAGGGGACGAGAGAGGTGCGGGCGGCAGGCGCACTATACCCGCCCGAACCTCTCTCGGTCCCCTTTGTCGTCACGAGTCCGCCGCCCGCACCTCTCTCGGTCCCCTTTGTCGTCACGAGTCCGCCGCCCGCACCTCTCTCGGTCCCCTTTGTCGTCACGAGTCCGCCGCCCGCACCTCTCTCGGTCCCCTTTCTCGTCACGAGTCCACCGCCCGCACCTCTCTCGGTCCCCTTTGTCATCATGAGTCCGCCGCCCGCACCTCTCTCGGTCCCCTTTGTCATCACGAGTCCGCCGCCCGCACCTCTCTCGGTCCCCTTTGTCGTCACGACTCCGCCGCCCGCACCTCTCTCGGTCCCCTTTGTCGTCACGAGTCCGCCGCCCGCAACTCTCTCGGTCCCCTTTGTCGTCACGAGTCCGCCGCCCGCACCTCTCTCGGTCCCCTTTGTCGTCACTAGTCCGCCGCCCGCACCTCTCTCGGTCCCCTTTGTCGTCACGAGTCCGCCGCCCGCACCTCTCTCGGTCCCCTTTGTCGTCACGAGTCCGCCGCCCGCACCTCTCTCGGTCCCCTTTGTCGTCACGAGTCCGCCGCCCGCACCTCTCTCGGTCCCCTTTGTCGTCACGAGTCCGCCGCCCTCACCTCTCTCGGTCCCTTTTGTCGTCACGAGTCCGCCGCCCGCACCTCTCTCGGTCCCCTTTGTCGTCACGAGTCCGCCGCCCGCACCTCTCTCGGTCCCCTTTGTCGTCACGAGTCCGCCGCCCTCACCTCTCTCGGTCCCCTTTGTCATCATGAGTCCGCCGCCCGCACCTCTCTTGGTCCCCTTTGTCGTCACGAGTCCGCCGCCCGCACCTCTCTCGGTCCCCTTTGTCGTCACGAGTCCGCCGCCCGCACCTCTCTCGGTCCCCTTTGTCGTCACGAGTCCGCCGCCCGCACCTCTCTCGGTCCCCTTTGTCGTCACTAGTCCGCCGCCCGCACCTCTCTCGGTCCCCTTCGTCGTCACTAGTCCGCCGCCCGCACCTCTCTCGGTCCCCTTTGTCGTCACTAGTCCGCCGCCCGCATCTCTCTCGGTCCCCTTTGTCGTCACTAGTCCGCCGCCCGCACCTCTCTCGGTCCCCTTTGTCGTCACGAGTCCGCCGCCCGCACCTCTCTCGGTCCCCTTTGTCGTCCCTAGTCCGCCGCCCGCACCTCTCTCGGTCCCCTTTGTCGTCCTACTCCCACGCCCTTGTACCGCGCGGGCGAGGACTCATTTACGCCAACCGCTGTTTCAATATTAAAACTGTCCTACTAACACCTAATTCTTAAGTTTATGTAATAACTAACAATCTATGGATATTAATAGAAAGAAAGAAGACATTTATTCATTTTGCAAGACACACAAATATAAGAGCATGTACACACAATTTTATAGAAAAGAAACAACAACAAAAAAAACCAGATATGAAAATTAGATCATCAGCGTTGTGTGTGTCTTCGCAAAAGTGAGACGGTCGCTAGCTCAGCATTACGCTGTGAGGTGTTAGACACCTGCAGCACTAATTTTCAGCCAGAACCGTCTGTGACTCAAGAAACGATACACAGTGTAGATGAAATAAATTAATCTGAAAATAATAACAATAATAATAATTATTATTATTTAAACATTCGGTCTATAGCTCCTTGGATTACAAGTACATAGGCTACGGAACCCGTTTACCATCAGGCGGGCCGTACACTTGTTTTCCACCGACGTTGAATAAACAAGCCTATTACAAGTATACGAACACAAGTAGGCTAATAACGGCAATAAATAATAATTACAGCAGATCTTACTCATAGTCCAAGTTTACGTAGGTACTTAGAACTTCAGGGTCAAGACCAAAATAACTGGTTCAAGGGGTAACGGCTCTTCCACTTTTAAAAGCGTGGGCGCGGGGTAATCTCTTGTACGCCCTACATTATGCTCCGAGCTCTGTTTTTAATTGTAGTAGAGCTAATGCGTGGGATTATTTTGGCAACAAGATTTTGGTATCTTTGGTTTCCTTTAGGCTAGGGATTGCAATCCGGATAATCCGAAATAACCGGATATATCTGGATTTTTGTCGCCTTTTATAGATTCGGATTTTTACCATAAAATCCGATTTTTATCGGATTTCAATTACAGTTGACAAAGTTGACATTTAACCAGAATTTCCTATTGAATTTCGTTTCATTTCATTCATTCATGCGTTCGTTTCGTTCCCCGCCACGTAGCATATATCTACCTCTCCCCTCCGCGCTTTGCTGGCTACCTCATACCAAGCTTTAGATCTAGCTAGTCAGCCGGTCCGGTAGTACTGTACTGCAGACACAGAAGTACTGGACTGATTAAACGCGGATTATAAAGATTTTTGCAGTTTTATTTTATATATTCTTAGGGAAATTCTAAAAACAAGAAAATTGAACACCATTAGGTTACCAAAAAACATGTAGGCAATTACATGAAAATTTCAAAATATTAATAAAAATCCGAAAAAACCGGATAATCCGGATTAGTACAAGTTGATAATTTTCAAATCCAGATTTTAGAAAAAACCGGATTTTGCAATCACTACTTTAGGCTATTTTATAAGTTTATCTATTTTATTTGAAAATCATAGGAATAATTTTTATAGGCGACGCAGCGTGCTACCCATCACTATTTTGATTCCATTTTCCATCTATACGCTCGCAGTCATGCTAAACGTGGTCTGTTGGTCTTGTTATCTTAGGCTCTGTCTACTCCGCAAGGGATGAAGACGTGATTAGTGTGTACCCATTTTATTTTTCGGTTATCATGATACATCTAATCGTTTTTCTTGTTTAGGCCGAGAAAAAGTTAACTTTCTGAAATTAAAAATTTAGTAAAAAAAAAACAAAAAATAATGCCCGAAACTAAAAGTAAAACCCGAGGAATAATGTGGTATAGTTATTGTGGTATAAGTATTTAATAACAATGTGCGTTTTAACAAGTAATTAATAAAAATAATAATAAATAATTATCTTGGGACAAATTACACCAATTGACCCAGTCCCAAACTTAGCAGAGCTTGTGCTATGGGTACCAGGCAACGGATAAACATACTTATATAATGTACGTAATTAAAAACTTAAATACATACAACATCCATGACTCGAGCACAAACATTCGTATTCATCATACAAATGTCTGCCTCTACCGGGATTCGAACCCGGGACCTCTAGCTTCATAGTCAGGGGCACTAACCACTGGGCTATCCGGTCGTCAAGTCGTAAGTCGTATCCGGTCGTAAATGGAGGAAGACTTTGAATTTTATGCTATTTCAAGTTAAAATCATGCCGTGCCGCTTATGATAGTGATTAATAGCTTAGCTTAGAGAGAGACAGACGGTATGAACGGCTTTATGTAGAAATAGAACCCTTCTTACAGTTTGATACGTTCTTTAAATATATCTCGCTTTTATTTTCTTGTAACGAGATATTATAGTGTTATTCTCTTTAATACGAAATTAAAAGTCAAACACGATTATTTATTGCATTGGACACATTAATTCACTTAAAATGAAGAACTTGTTACCACATTTTAAATTTTCATTCAATCTTTGTGAAATAATCGTAAAAAACAGCAAAAATAGTACGTTGCTAGCTCAGTAGGAGTAAACCTAATTGAGACAAAATTATATTTCGCACGAACAAGCTAATTAAGGCAAAAACAACACCTGCCTTTGGGGCTTAAAACTCATTATTGTAATTGTATTATGAAATATCTCAACGGTGTATTTTTTAAGTTTCAACCATAAAAACAGCAGCGATTAGGCACAAACAGGTAGGTAGGGGAAGGACCAGTTGTAAAGTTAGGTCGAGCATAAATGAGCACTACAGAAACTATCATACCTACTGTGTAGGTATACAGTGAAATGGTAGCAAAAATATCAGTTTTGCTTCTACTAACTCAAACTTACCGCGAATTTTCAGAGTGAATAGTGTAATAAAAACTAAGCAGCTGTTAGTGATTGGTTAAGGAATATTAGAGTATAAAATATTTTGCTTAATAAATTTGCATAAACTCTGCTATTAATATCCAAATTTAAAAGTCAAAAGTTTATTTTGCAAACAGGCCGCCAAGGGCTCTTTTACATGTCTTTTTTTGAATCTACCAGCGCATTCGGAAAGACCATCATTGCCAAGAAGAATGCGCCGCAGGAAACTTTTAGTACTACTATTTAGTGTGATTCGAAGAAGAACGTACCTACCTAGTATAGATCTGCAAAAGTAATTTTTAGAGTTTTGTTTTATTAATGCAGTGAGTAGTTGATTGTTTTTCTTTGAAATTAGCTTCGTGTTCTGAAGTTCTAATGTAATCGGATAAGAGAATTATTTCGCCAGACCAAAACTTTTTATTCATTATCACTATTTAGATTTAGGTAGCCTTTCTAAGTCATTTATCAGAATGTACTTTTGCCCAAGCTAATGTAATCATCAAAGTTACCAAAGGCACCTGATTTTATTGAATTATTGTTCCAAATGTTATTTACTCAACTACATAAGCGTTGAATTTCTCGGAATGTGCCAAGAAAGACTTTAAGAAGAAAAAATGTGTAGCTTTTTTAGGTGGCGGCTGGGGATGAAAAACTTCTATCTACTACGGAATGTATCAAGTTATCCTCACTAAAATGGCTAAATCTGACCCGTGACATGATTTCTCCTTGTTTGTGATTCGTAACTGTTTAACAGAGTTTTTATCCTTGTATAGTTTCACACCCTTTCAAAGCGATCACAGCAAAGTCTTCTAGGATATCAGTAGGGGTGAGAATCTTGTTTGTAGTCGTCTCAAGTTTTTATGAACTAATTTCAACTCCTCTTCAGTTGTTCACTCTGACAGAGCGGTCGTGGTTGCGTGATGGATGAGACGTATTCGTATCTGTTGTGGATAAAGCAACTCGTGCTATGAGCCTCCACTTACCACGGTCTTCAGCGCCACGGGTGTCACTTGACGGGTAGAGATCCCTTAAAGGGATAAATCCGCCATTGTGCATATGTCAGTATTTGTCAATTGTAATATTTATTTTCCGCAATAAATAGTTTACGTACTCCCCAGGCACTACTTTAAACAACCTGGCAACAGTGGCCGAACGGGAGGACAGTCCCTTTCTGTACCACTGCGCTGGTCCTACATGGTGAGATTTTAAATTTTTAGTGAGTGATTTTTAATGTAATTTGATTTTAATTTTATATTTGTTTTATTTTTGACTATGTTATATTTTGCTCATCTTAACTTTATTTTTATACATATTTGACATTATGGATTATTATCTGAAATAAATGACATTATTATTATTATTATTATTATTATTATTATTATTAAATTGGTATTGTTATCGCGTAGGTACTGTTTTGTTAAGCGCGGCCAATTTACGCTAATTTGTAGTTTGTTGTTTCCAAGTACTCGTTAAGTCGTTTTGCCTCTTTATTTATCGTTTGTTCAGGCTAATTGTAACGGTGACTTGAGTCTCGAAACGACGAATTACTTCTTTATTAGTACAAAAGGAAATTTAACACTTTTAAGGCCCGTCGCCTCTGCGCGCGACCGGGAGCGACGAGCGATTTTCGGCTTGTTCCATACATAACCAATTAAGTTACATAACCGACATTGGTAAAACCAATTTAGAATGATTAATTTGGATTAATTTAGGTTTAGGTGCGGCGGGGGTAACCCTAAGCCGCGGACATGTTTGTTTTAATTTAGAAATATTCTTTATTTTACCTTAGAATGTCCTGGTAATGTAAAATAGTTATGTACGGAGAATAAACGGTTGTTCTTTGCTTGGTTGAGATGCGTGTCCCGCAATTAGAAAATCGCGTCGCTTGTCACTCCTAGTCGCGGCCGGTCGGCTACTTAATTACCTATTCGGTGCGCAGCGGGTAGCGGAAGCGACATGAAACACAGAATGAAACAGAAAATTCCCGCTTATTTCGCGCTAAACATAGAACACAAATTACACTACAGGAAGGCATTCTCCTAACTAAGACTACTGCATTATACTCTGTGCTTTTCGAGTGATCTAAACACAAAAACAGGTTTGATTGAAGACAAGGAACCTCAATAAACAAGGTAATAGGTATGTTCCTCACTCAAAATTGTATTGATGGCTTCGTGTTGCGTTTCCCATGATTGATGGACTATAAGGACTATAAGACTAGTTTTGTTTACCAGTGAATGAAGCGATCGAAAAACAACACCTTAATCATTTTACAATCGTTAGCAGTAATGAGGCGGTAACAACCTGAGGTTTCTGTTTTGACGTGAGTTTATCAGATGCCGTAGAGGTCGCGGCTAACGACGTCTGCCGCCGTCAGGCGACAGTGATTTCTGACACTCGCGACTATGGCGACACCCGCCGACACTTGCTGACACTGCCGACCTCGCTGACCTTCGAAGGTCGCTCGTGCTCATGCGATACTGGCAAAAACAACAACAACAAACAAAAGTTCGCTACGTCACTCAACGCGGGGAATTCCGAGATTTTTGTTCAGATATTCTATTTAGAGACACGCGTTGAATATTTTACAACTAATGGAACGAGGCCTACTTCAATGCGAGTTTTTTCTTTTAGCGTTTATATTTTTTATCCGTTTTGGGCCTAAATTCGGACTCGTTGAAGTTCCACGTCGAGCATAATCTATGAGCGTGTTTTCAGTACAATTGAAAATACCCTTTTTACACCTCTCATTCAGAAAAGTAAGCTTTGCTCCCTGTCGAAAGGGAACAAAGTGCAACTTTTCTGTTCTAGGCTTTTCTAAGAATTTTTTGCAAATGCAATTTTTTATAGTTGATAATTGTAAAACCACGCCGTTTTCTATGCTGGTAAGATCTTTAATTACCTATATTTAGAATTCTTTTTTCAAGTTTTTAATGCTCGGTGTGAAAAGTTGTATGAGCCACTCGGGAACAAAATTATTTTCATCTTGGGCGTTAACACTTGAATCCCTCATTACGCTCTGGATTCTACTTTAGAATCCCTAGCTACGCTCAGGATTCTATCTTAGAATCCTTCGCTACATTCTGGATTCAATGTAGCGCCCTCGCCGTAAATACATCATTTTGCTCCCTTGTGACACAAATAACTATCTTTATTATTCAACGATCATTTTTTAGTAATTTAGACTACTGAGCACTGAAAACTGAAACCAGTAAACCTACTTATACTATTTACTTACTTACTTATACTTATATTATAAATACTTATACTTATATTATAAATGCGAAAGTTTGTGAGTGACGATGTGACGACGTGAGTGAGTGTGTATGTTTGTTCCTTCTTCACGCTAAAACGACTGGACGGATTTGGATAAAATTTGGAACGAAGATAGCTAGATTAAAACATAGGCTACTTTTTGTCCCGGAAAATTGCATAGTTCCCGCGGGATAGCGATAAACATGTCAATTGCTAATTTAACGCAGACGAAGTCGCGGGTAGAATCTAGTGTTATCATAATTTCCAAATCTGTCCTGACTGTAATCACAGAAGATGGATTGAAGCATTAGTGAATTTGGGAAATCAGTACCCTTATCATTTTGCCAATTATAATCCTTGACGGGTAAAGTATTAATAGCGACCGAGGGGTCGTAATTTACAATAACACTAAATAACTTTAAGGCACTAAGTCCCACCAAGACTATTTTCTCGCTCTAAAAATGAACAAAAGATAATTTATAATAATAATAATAATAAATCTTTATTTCGGACCAATAATCATCCATAGAAATGGTTAGTAATTTACAGTAAAACTTAAAAATGCAAGGTTAGTAAATAAAAGACAGCATTATAAAAACTTAAGTACCTACTATTTAACAGCGAATTGAGCCGCACTTCTTATCATCCCATTCCAATGTTTAAGGATCGGGCAATCAAATCCGCCGGCTATCACTTCTAGAATGCTGTTGTGGCTTGACCTCACTCGCCCCAGCAGCGAGACAATCTTTTTCCGCATTATGGCATGGAAACCGTCCGTCCTGGCTTCAGCGAACATACCAGAGGCGCTACACCGGCTAGGTAGCCCCAACAACATTCTAAAAGCGTTATTGTACTGCACGCGGAGGGCGCTGTAGGCTCGCTTCGTATACCGAACCCACAGACTGCTCGAGTAAAAAGATTGACAGTATGCTTTGAATAGCGTTATTTTCACTTCAGATGAACATCGAGCAAACCTGCGAGCTAGCATTTATAGATCCCTTGTCGGTAAAAGAACAGATATGCTTTAGTTGATAGCGATCCGCGGGCTGTTCTCGCTGCCGATGAGGACTCTCTTTCTCTAGTTGATCGCAGCGATAGAAGCTGTCAATTACAAAACTAGCTCAGCGGCACTCGCTCAGCGATGCTCGCTTGGTGATCAGGGGCCTTACCATGACGTCCTAATTCCAACTCAGTTCAAGTTTTAGTTGTCACTTTTAGTATGAATCTGGCAGCGAGCAAACCTAAACTGAATCGCATTAAGACGTCATCGTAAGGACCCAGAACTCATGAAGCGAGTAACCACACCCGTTGCGCTCGAACAATTACTTGTAGCCGAGCAACATATAACTGGGAACAGTGGGAACTACACACTCGCTTCACGTTACTTGCCAACTCGTATCTATGTATTTAGTTTCTAGCTCTAATCGCTTCTTGCTTATCGTCGGCGGTGCCTTATTCGTAGTTTAGGAACGATTAATATTTGATGCCAACAAATTAATGTACGAAATACTTTTTCGTACATTTTACGTACGTTTTTAAAGCAAAACTGTTAGGAGACGTCATTAGTGGTGGTCGTTATTACAACAGCAGATAACGTAATGCATTGTCTGCACGCAACGAACAACACATTATCGAATCGTCAACTATCCTGTTATCATTATTCGTTGTCTGTTGTCAACGTTGTTCATACGCGCAGTGTTGTGTTGCCGCACTTGGCATAGAAGCGCAAGCGAGTGCGCAACAAAAAAATCTAGTAGGTGTGTGCGAGAGATAGCGATAGCGCTATACGCGCGAGCTCGCATCGCAATCGCAATTAAAATAACTGACTTTTGGTACCATTATTAGCTGTTGCTGTTTGTTGTCAGTCAGTACAATAACAAACAAGGTAACAGAGCGTTGTTTTGCTTTTGTTCCGGTACGTTTTTATTACGCTGCGATCGCGATGAAATAAGTATAACAATTATTTAATAATAAGTTCATTATCGTTTTGTAAAACAGCAATATAACAGGCACCACTAGACGTTATGGTAACCCCCCTGTGCTTAGCAGTAACACGTATCGTATATAAATAGGCTGAAAATTATGATCAGCTGATCATCATCATTTCCAGCCTTAAGCTGTTAATACTGCCATTAAAGGTGGATAGTGCGGATAGCGCGGATGTGATTAGTTATCTAAAGCAAATTATATATTCCGCTCGGATATCTGCAAACTGTAACTTGTTGGTCAAACTTTGATTGGGTTTGGCCTTGGAGTTGCAAGTGGATATAATGCTACTCCTTCAACATAATGTTTTAAACTTTCGCCATTAGAACTCATAATTAGCTACCTACTAAGTAGACCGTCGTGGGAGCTGTTACTGTAATGTGGCCAAAATGTCGCGGTAATTTTAAAGATATTTTTACGTAATGATGTCCTGGGGGCCCGGGGGACAGTAATTATTCTCTTTCTAATTGGCTAACAATTAAGAATATAATTGAATGGAGTAAGATTTCTCAAAGCAAAATAAATAGTGGCGATAAAGTGGCGTCGGAGCGACTATTTTATTTACTTAACATAAAACGTGAGTAGTAGAGTTGCGTTATTTTATTACCATTTTTGCGTTCACTCTACGACACAGTTTTCTTATTATTAGGTACTTATATATCAAGACAGCCACTATTTGTGGCTTTTAACACGAATTTAAAACAGGTTGCTATTCATAATGTAGGAAGGTAAGAAAGGTAAGCTGCTGTTGGCAATTTCACAATAAATAAAATATATTATTGTCTACAATAATCACATCAAATCACATCACACTAATATTGTGAGTGTGTGTGTATGTTTGTTACTTCTTCACGCGCAAACGGCTGGACGGACTTGGATAAAATTTGGAAAATTGCATAGTTCCCGCGGCATACCTAGTGATAAACATGTCGAAGGTCGTTACGTAATTAAATAATAATTGCGGAATATAATTATCAACATCAATTCTTAAATCTAATTCTACGATGACGAAATATAACAAGTACTTTATTTAAATGACATTAAATTAGTGTGGTTAAAATTTCTTAGTCGACTGTATACTCGATACTCAGCATTATTTTAATTGTAATCAGAACCGGGAAGACTTTATCCGAGAATTAGTTAAAACAATTAAGCTGAGTGCCGTGAAAAGCTTCAAGAGCCTGTTAAACTTAAGCATGGAAGTGAAAGCACTTCAATAAACTACCCGAAATACTTGTTAGCTGTGACGAATATTAAATGGAGCCTTTTGAACCTCTCAATCCTGACAATAAAGGTTGTTGTAGGAATATTCAATAGACAGCTGTCACACTTAGAGGCGTTTGACACGGCGCTTGAAACGTGCCAAGTTGTAGCGTGCCAATCCCAATACTAACATTACGGACTGAGAATATGACGAGCACGTGTCGGCAATTGTGTAGTCGGTTAGTAAATTGTTTTATCGCCGATTCAATGTCATTTCGTAAGGATTCAACTTCTTTTACTTACATGTCAATATGACAAAAATGGGGTGACTTTGGTAATTTTGGGACTACTTTGATCGTTTTAAAATTGCTATAAAATCGATATTATCCATTTCCGGTGAATGTTTGGCATGTAGACGCAAAGACATTGATTGGAAGCAGTAAACGCAAATAAAAAATAATGGTTTTGACATTAAAACTGCTTTTTAAAGTCACCCCGTAAATCAAAGTCACCCCAGTTTACTGCACTGTTTTTTTTAAATAAACGCAATTTTAACTGTGCAAAACCAAAACACTTACACATTTATAAGAAACAAATAAATCCTTGCACCTAAAAATTAAAAATGAATAATCTATACTAGAGGTCATGCGCTGGTCAGTTTATAATAAAAAAAGAAAAAAAAATCTAAATCAAATTTTAAATAAGTTCAGAATATTTCTGTAGGTGGTTGTGTTAGCGTGATTGAACACTCCCGTACAAATTTTTCATCGTAGTTTTGAATTCAAATCAAAGCTAGGATGACTTAATTCTGGCGCTGTACACTTCGAACATTTACAAAATGTATGTAAACATTTGTCACCAAAAGTCCTGAAGAAAATTTGCAGGGATGTGAAGTGAGATAGAGGTCGGGAGTGAGGAAAGAGGTCGGGAGAGAGGTAAGAGTTCGGGGAGAGAAAATAGGTCGGGAAAGAGTGAAAGAGAGGGAGAGAGCCCCACATAACCGTCGGGGCCCCGGGCCCAGGGGTACCTACTCGTAAATGAGTTTCCACTGCCTTAAAAAAAAGTTACTTGTGACTACGGCTTTCCAATCATCTAACTATTATCTAATAATAATCTAAATATAATATAATCTAACTAATATTATTAATGCGAAAGTATGGATGGATGGATGTTTGTTTGTTACTCAATCACGCCAGAACGGCCCAATGGATCTGGATGAAATTTGGAACATAGATAGAGAAAAGTGTGGAATAGCACATAGACTACTTTTTATCCCGGAAAATTGCGTAGTTCCCGCGGGATAGCGATAAACGAATTCTTTGCAGACGAATTCGCTGGCAACAGCTAGTATGTCTCTATATCTCTCTCAAATCTTGTTTCATATTTTTTTCAGCGTCGTTTTTATTGGTAGTTGGGTTTTAGTAGTCTATCATTATAATTTCTATAAAAAAAATACGTTATCCTTTCTCATGAACACAGATAAATTATTATTGAAAAGCTGTACGTATAATGTGGTGTAGGAACTGTCATAAAAAACGATATAACTTTTTCTTTGTCGACTATACGTCCTGTAGACAGGCTAAGTGCGTTCGGTACTTTCAGATATATTCGTAACGTGTTGAATGATGTGAATGGTTGCGTATATAAGTTCTCTGAATCAACGCATGACTGATATTGTTAGTCTTACTATGTTATTAATTCAAAGATTCAAAGATTTATTTGTCCAACATAAGTAAATTACAGGGTGTTATTATATATATTTTTTTTTTTTTTTTTTTTAGTTTTTAAACTTTCATATTTTATTCATAATAACAAATACGTCAAAAAATACAATCAAATAAATAACAAACAATAAATAAACAAAAAAAAAATAACACAATCAATCAAACAACCCGCCCCGCGTCATTCCCGGCGCAAAGGTGCCCATCACACTCGCAGCATTACCACGCTGTACAGCGATGGACAACCTTTGCACCAGAAAAGACCCGGAGCGAGGGTCAAAACCTCTCCCACGCAGACGGCGCCCCACTTCCTTCAAAAACCGTAACGCCTCGGAACCCCAACAGCCAAGTTATTATATTACTATTTGTATCACTATGTGGTGCCTTGGGGCATACAAATTATTTGGATACATGCATATTTTAAAATACATGCAGCATACCTTAAGAAAACAAAAAAAAACAATTTTGTACTTAATAAATAATAAGTTTAGGCAAAGTGTTCAATGACATGTTTGTTATAAAACTATGTCAAATACTTCCTAATAATAATCATTCAATTTATGTCAACTTATTGTATCTGTCAAAAATTCTTGTACCGAATAATAAGCCTTTTCAGTAAGGAACGCCTTTAGACTTCTCTTAAAGTCATTTTGGTTTGCAGTTTTTGCTATAATTGCCTGCGGAAGCTTGTTGTAAATTCTATGCGCCATTCCTAGTATACTTTTCCGTAACAATGCTGTATTACTTGGCGGCGCCCTTACTTTGTTTTGCAGGCGAGAACTTTTAAATGTATTAAACAGATTTCTGTTAGCATTTACAAAATTAATGAATGTCAAGACCATACAGAGATTTAGGGAGCACATCTGTGGTGTTAATGATACGTCATTAAAAAAGTACGACGCTGAAATTAGATACATATACAATTTCTTCAGATGAAACTAAAATATTTTACATACACTTTCTAGAATTAGCTTAGGCTTATTTTATAACTAGCCGTTGCCAGCGACTTCGTCTGCAAAGAATTCGTTTATTGCTATCCCGCGGGAATTTTCCGGGATAAAAAGTAGCCTATGTGCTATTCCAGACTTTTCTCTATCTATGTGCCGAACTTCATCCAGATTCGTTGGGCCGTTCTGGCATGATTGAGTAACAAACATCCATCCATCCATCCATCCATCCATACTTTCGCATTTATAATATTAGTTAGATTTTCCTGAAAAATCGATGGTTTCGCGGTGCTTCTATAAATACAGATTAGAGAGTGTTTTTAACCCTTCCTAGTCACGGAACCCCTGTAAAAAAGTGACGAGTAGCACTCCGGGGATGCCGGCAGAAGTCAAAACAGCAGCTTAGATTAGATTTTAATGTTGTAACCTCCATGACGCTCAAGACGCATACCGTATTGGCCGCTTACGAAAAAAAAACGTACGTATTGTCTATATTGACAGACCTTTAACAACGTGCTGATGCTATAGTACTTTTGCTCCACGACTCAATAAAGAAACACTTCAAAAATCGAACGCGATTCATTCGTATTTCAAA
The DNA here is from genome assembly GCA_963854515.1 of Pandemis heparana. Classification (NCBI taxonomy): domain Eukaryota; kingdom Metazoa; phylum Arthropoda; class Insecta; order Lepidoptera; family Tortricidae; genus Pandemis; species Pandemis heparana. The sequence goes on along the minus strand of OY978023.1, from coordinate 4,229,773 downwards.
ATAAGGTCTTAGAGTATCTGATATCCTGGTATTTCAACTCTCCCTCCGTCTTACGCCTGACGTTAAAATGGTGTTTACCCATCCCAAAAAGTGTTCAACGTCGCTAAAGGAGTTGTCACTTCAAAAGGAAATGGTAGAGTAGGTATTACGAGACATTTGGTGGGATTAATTTATATTACTAAATGATTAAGAGATCAAACTGCGGACCCCATATTTAATCACACTAACAGACCTCCTGGGTTCCGCGAGCCACAGGTTAAGAATCACTGGTTTAGGCCACTCGATCATTGGACCAAATGTTACATTAGACAAAACAATTGGCATTGTTCATTTTTTTTAAGCTGTGCTTTTAACACCTTTATTTGATAGAATGGACTATTTCAAGGAACTAATTTGAATATTATGCTTCTACGTAGCTTTGTTTATTAATAATAAATATTTTTTCGCTGTTTGATAATTTGTTAATTTAGACAGGATCCCAATCGCCTTCGTACAGAAATACAAAAAAAAACAGTTTTGTCTATGGTTTTGTCTATATGTCAACATTGTCAACGTCATAGATCTGTGAATGTGTGTGTGAATTTAACGTCTAAAACAATAACAATATTCGCGTGTTCGATTTATTTCCGTTTGTTGGTGTTATTATTGTTTTCCGTGCTGTTTTTGCTTTTTGGTTTCACCCCTGCACATCTTTCCTGACTCCTACTTACATTAAAGTGGTCTACGTAACAATACATCGTGTAAACATTGAAATATTCCACATTAGCTTGCATACACCATTCGTTCCGCAATTTTTTTCTGATTTTCACAATGATTTTGTAGGGGCTATAGTTCGAGTCATTGTTGCATCCCGGAACAAAACATTTTTTTATAAATATTCATTGTTTGTTACAGTTTTATACTTTGAATTTGCTTTTATTTGTAATGTTTGCAGGTTAAGTTACATGTGACAGTGACAGCATGACAGATACCGTAGTGGCGTAGATAAACTTTTTTTTTCCATTTTTGTGGCAAACATTTAATGCCCGATTCTGACTAAAAACCCGGTCGTTAGATCAAACAAAGGTCAAAAGTACTTTTACAAAAATATCTGCAATCGTAAAGTATTTTTGAAATCAGACAAGATAAATCGGTTATTTGATGGTTTTCCTCCAAATGGTTTTCGAATTAGAGCATACTAAAAAAAATGAACAATGCCAATTATTAGACCATCCAATATAGACCTTCTACTTGCATTGAACTAAGTCCTTACCGATTTAGAATTAAAAAATCGGCCAAGTGCAAGTCGGACTCGCGCACGAAGGGTTCCGTACCACAAAAAACGGTAAAAAAATACTTTTGTTGTATGGAAGCCCTTAAATATTATTTTTATTTGATTTTTAGTGTTTGTTATTATTTTGGCAATAAAAATACAACATCTGTGAAAATTTTAACCTCCTTGCTATTACGGTTCTTGAGATACAGCCTGGTGACAGATGGACGGACGGACAGCGAAGTCTTAGTAATAGGGTCCCGTTTTTACCTTTTGGGTACGGAACCCTAATAATAAACGATTAGGTAATCCAAGTAACATAATGTCTGAATTTTATGCGCTGGTGACAAGGGTGGTGAGTTTTTGATACTCGTTAATGTTTTAGTTTAACCATAATGCTGAAAACAGTTGAGATTCTGCTTAGAGACTTGTATTTCAAAGAGAGCTCCCGTTTTGTTTGGCGTGCGTAGTAACCATGACGTTGTTTTGATGTGAACTTATTGCTTTAGTTACTTTATGATATAATATTATGTTAGTTCACGAACATAATATCTTCACATTTAATTAGAATTTAGAAGCGTAAGCTTTCCGTGTCGTCGTAAACAAAATAACAGCAGGCTGCTGGGGTGGGGAGCCATTTTTAAAAAGCACATTACCGTTCTCAAGTGGTATGGTGCCGGCAAACATCTTGAACATGACCTTGAATGCGCAGAAGTGAATTTAGCGTCTCTTTGGTATAAAAGTACATGCGCGAACTTACCCCTTCCACGTCGATCTTGCTCAAGATGTTTGCTGGCAACTATAGCGAGTGGAGAGCAATCTTCAAATTACAGCTCAACATGACAGAGCCATGTAAGAAAGTTCTTTGTCATAACTAATGTCTCGAACGCGGTTACGTTGAAGTATCAATCACTATGTGCGGTGTTGCAAGTTACCTACTTTAAAAGAATATCCTTAAGAATGATGACATATACATCAAAATCGTCGACTATAATTAACGTTATTATTCGTCTTTTATAACATGCGCCTGCTTAGCGAAAACTTTTTTTTTTATGGTGTGGAAAATGCGCCTTATGCATCCGCCCAGTACGGGGTTACCGGGGGTATGTGGGGCTCTCCCGCGACGGCAGGCATACCCACTAAAAACCACACGGATTCCCTCCTCGGTCGAATGTGAGGCGCTGCGGGAGAACAAGGTGTCACCGCAAACGCCCCACGACCACCCCGGGATGGGGTTCCCTCCTCGCGGCACCTGTGCAATGCAGGTTTGGGAATCCCCGCCCTCCCCCACTGGTGCCGCTTGGATTTTTTATTGAGGTTGTCTCCTCGTGGCCCCCGTCTTGAAAAAGACAGCGGCCCACGTTCCCGGCGCCTGCGGGCCGGGGTTACGTGTTGACCGACAGTGGCCGGAGCCACGCCGCTCCGCGATCGCGTCCCTTACGGGGCGCACCGCTCCGACGGCAGGCCTGCTTAACGAAACCTAAATTAACAAACTCTTTCGCTTTTCCAGCGTCAAAGAGGTATTTTCTCTTTGGCAGTTTTCGCTACAAAGCGAAAAAACTCTGCTACCGTGGCAGCACAATCTATACATATAATAATTAATGTATAATTGTGTTAAAACTGAGTAAACTTCATAGCAGTCACAGTCATAGCAATTGACTGCTACGTGCTACGACGTAGCGATTTTTTCGTAGCACACCTCGCCTCGCCATTGACGTGACGCCAGAAGGTGTTGTTGCGCTCCAAGTGGCAAGTTTTTTTGTAACATTTCTTCTTTTGAGTAAACTATTTTTTATTTATTTATTTATTTTTATAAGTATTATTGAAAAGTTGCATTGGCCAATAAGAACGTGGGACCAAAATGTCAGCGTTTAGAACGGCGCCATCTTGTAGAAAAAGGAAATTAATATAATTAATAGTACTGTTAATGTAACATTGCCTAACAAAAAAAAAATTCTTAGTTACTACGTATCGTGAATTATTGTGATGTTTTATGTATAATATTACAGTGAAATTTTCTAATACTATTTAGGTGTCGAGTGTGCTACAATAACAGACATTTTGTTAGTTTTCCAAAAGAATGTAATTTAATGTCCTCTAACCTCATTTATTTTCCTTCTACATATAAACATATGGTTTAAATGATTTATCTTCAAATATTACGAGCGTTTTATACGATTCTTGTGGGATAACTAAAGGTGGGCCACATTATACAGCGAGTTTCTTTACGGATGATACTTATTCTGTGAAGTGGCCCGTGGGATTTCATTTCAGTCCGGAAAAAAAGGAGTTCCCAAAGTGGTCCAGGTGGACCCCCAGGGGTCCACGGAAGACTCGACGGGGGGGTCTACGTTGGGCGTGACCAAAAATGGGGGTCCACAATCGCAAGCGGGGGTGCATGAAAATTGAATAGATTGGTTCTTGTGCTGTGAGTCATTGTAGATTTCAAGAAAGTAAAGTAGGATGGAGTCACTCGCAGCACAAAAATATAATTTAATTGAAAATTTGTTTAGTCGACTTTATTTTCAAATAACTAACCTTATCAAGCAATCAATTCTAACCAATTTTTTCGAAAACTGTTAATTTATCGTTGAAACTCAGCAACAACGCAAGTTTCCATAGATTATAGAGCTAATCTTAATTTTTTTTTCGAGATTTCGTTTAGAAATTAGTGGTAATGTAGCTGCAGGGGGTCTACCGGATCCAGCAAAATTTTGAAAGTGGTCTATGGAACAAAAGAGTTTGGGAACCTCTGCACTAGACGCTCTGACCTTTCCAGGGGCCTAACCATGACGCCCTAATTCCGACGCAGTTCAAGTTGTAGCTGTCACTTTTAGTATGAATCTGACAGCAAGCGGACCTAAACTGTAGGCTTATTGTCTAACTCGGTCGCAATCGCCATCGTGGTAGTTCTTGTATGAATGTGACAGCTAGCTGATTCCGATGCCAATTGTCAGCCCATACATGAACCGTCAAAATGAACACGATGGCGATTGCGACCGAGTTAGACAATAAGCCTACTGAATCGCATTAAGACGTCAGGTAAGGCCCCAGAGCCTTTAGTTTAGCGTAAGCTTTTGACACAAAAACGTCTGAAACGCGTTTGCGTTAACGCTTCAATATAATTATAGTACTAGCTGTTGCCCGCGACTTCGTCTGCAAAGAATTCATTTATCGCTATCCCGCGGGAACTTTGCAATTTTCCGGGATAAAAAGTAGCCTATGTATTATTTTGTTATTCCAGATTATAATCTATCTTTGTGCCAAATATACCTAACTAAGGTCTGTTCAGCCGTTCTGGCGTAAAAGAGTAACAACCATCCTTAGGCACTCACAAACTTTCGTCGCATACTGTATTAATATTATTAGGATAGGATGGGGATAGCGGCTCGTATATATATTTACACGAACCATTTCGAGCTAGTTTTAACCCCTTCACAACTCGAAACCTATTTAACCTACCTACATAAATAAAATTTGGCACATTTATTCAGACCCCCAAGCTTGCCTAAAATACAAAATGTCATAAATGTAGCTTAAATAAATACTGATATATTAACGTTCAAAAACCGGCGAGCCAAGTCAAATCTTGAAATTTAATTACATCCCAAGTGAAATAAATGCAAGATTTTCTACTCAGAACTTGGCACCCCTATACATATCAATTCTTTTGATGGGATGTTTCTATTCACGTCAGACTCGCTTGCTATTCTTAGCGACAAAGAACTTGCAAATCTGATGATGAGCTCATTAGGTCGCAGGTCACAGCATTAATATAACTAGCAAACTAATGCTTGTTTGTTGAGCTCTGCTCGGAGAGGTCATGTCCCTGATGAAATTAATAGTTCAAAAATCTCGATGCAGATATTAGTATGCAGTCGCTCATAACATAAATAGCAAATAATGATGGAACAAAATAATGTTAATTCACAGTTGATAAACAATAATTAAACAAAGAAAGCACCAAAACAATTGAAAGAAAGAAAGAAGACATTTATTCGTTTTTGCAAGACTCACAAATATAAGAGCATACACACAATTCTATAGAAAATAAACAAAAAAACACAGACACTAAAAATATATCATTAGCGTCGTATTTCCTGTGTCTTCGCAAAAGTGAAACGGTCGCTGGCTCAGCATTACGCTAAATCTAATCTAACTAATATTATAAATGCGAAAGTATGGATGGATGGATGGATGGATGTTTGTTTGTTACTCAATCACGCCAGAACGGCCCAACGGATCTAGATGAAATTTGGCAAATAGATAGCGAAAAGTCTGGAATAGCACATAGGCTACATTTTATCCCGGAAAATTGCGTAGTTCCCGCGGGATAGCGATAAACGAATTCTTTGCAGACGAAGTCGCTGGCAACAGCTAGTTAAAAATAAAAATGAATTAATAATTATTATTATTCGCTGGTCACGTGTTTGTAGGTACTCGTACTTGTTGTATTACCTATGTAACATGTTATGTGATGTGCTTTCAAAAGTGGGGCCCAGAGCTCTTAACTGCTCCAGTCAAAATGACGATTACAATTTGTTTTATTCGTCTGTGAAATTCGACTTGCGCTCCAATGAAAGGGTAAATAGATTTCTGGCTGTTTTAATCTCGGCTGATACTCGCTTTTGTTTTATTTTAGCACTCCACTTCAACTCTCACAATGATAACCTACTAGCTTCTGCCCGCGACTTCGTCTGCGTAGAATTAGCAATTGACATGTTTATGGGTATCCCCCGGGAACTATGCTATTTTCCGGGAAAGTAGCCTATGTTTTAATCTAGGGTACCTACCAGCTATCTTCGTTCCAAATTTTATCCAAATCCGTCCAGTCGTTTTAGCGTGAAGAAGGAACAAACATAGGTACACACTCAGACACTCACTCACTCACATCGTCACAAACTTTCGCATTTATAATATTAGTAGGATTGACGTCTTAAAAACTGAAGGGGTCATCACACCAAAGTCACCAAACCGGCGACGTTATGATTTAGTTTAAAACTTGTTTGCGACTAAGGGCCTGTTTCACCAATCTCTGTTAAGTTTCAGTTATCTTAACTGTCACTTATCTATGACTAGCTATTGCCCGCGACTTCGTCTGCAAAGAATTCGTTTATCGCTGTCCCGCGGGAATTTTCCGGGATAAAAGGTAGCCTTTGTGCTATTCCAGACATTTCTCTATCTATGTGCCGAATTTCATCCAGATTCGTTGGGCCGTTCTGACGTGATTGAGTAACAAACAAACATCCATCCATCCATCCATCCGTCCATCCATCCATACTTTCGCATTTATAATATTAGTTAGATTATGTCTCTATTTATTACTACGAAACAGACAGAGACGTCATCATAGATAACAGACACTTGCTCAACATAACTGGAACTTAGCAGAGATTGGTGAAACAGGCCATTAATGTCGCCGGTTTTGCCGACGAAAATCACGGCTTGGACACCCGAGTCTAGAAAGCGCACTTGAAAGTACCATTCGAGAACATAAGGTATTTTAATTTCTAACTATCCTATTTGGTAAACAAAATTCTAACCTCAATGTGCAAGTTTTTGTAAAGAGTAAGGTGTATTATGTTATCAAATAAACCTAAGGCAATATTTTGTACATAATTTGCTGATATTTTATCGTCAGTTCCTTTATTTACAATAAAAAAAAAAAAAACAAAAATAAGACGTTTTGAGGTTAGAATTTTGTTTACCAAATAGGACAAGTAGGGTTAGACAGGACCTAAGGTAACAAGACCTGAAGGCCACGTTCGAAAGTGGTGAGAAATAGTGCTGTATTTTGCGAGTACCTAGAGCAGAAGAAAACTACATCTTCATTTAACTATGTCAAGTAGTCGAATATGTAATTTGGACCGCAGTTTTGCAGCAATACATGATGACCACTTGCGAATCTCTTGCGAATCATAATTTCGAGTTTTGTGTTGTAAAAAAAAGTGCGCGAGGATTAGTTTTTCGTTTTTCTAATTACATTACGTTTTTAGTATTATCTGACAGCGAGCGAACATAAACTGAAGCGGAGTTGAATCGCATAAAGACGTCATGGTAACCCCCCCCTGTTCTCGTGTATTAAGTCAAAAAATAAAAAAAAATAAAAAATAGTTTATTTAACTGAAAGAGTTTCACTTAACACAGAAGGAACAGTGATTCCCACACTAGGCAAAGCCTGTGTTGTGGAATTCAATAACTCGGATAATTACCAGACAAAGTGCGGCTTATGAAGATAACAACTATGTAGGTAGGTACATTAACTAATATTATTTAGAATTGGATTACAATTCACAATACAACATATTTAAATTGCATGTGAATGGTTAAAACATAGCTTAGTGAGACAAAACCAGAGTTTATACTTAATATAGCAAAATCAAAATCACAAAAATTAAGTGTTTCAAAAAAGAGACTATTTGCTATGTTATTACGAGAATTTAAACGGAAAGTGACAGTAATTACGATATAAGTAGAGTAAATTACTTTGATCGCTTGCCTAATACTCCATAGTTACAAATTCATAGTTCATATTACGCCTTTCCACGTGACTAATAGTCATTAACATGAGAGTAGGGACGTCGTACCAACTTCGAATTTCCAATTTTGGCGCCATCATTACTACTTGGTACCCTTTAACCTACGTGTAGATACAGTTACTAGTATGCAGTTGCCAAAATCTTCAAAGCCAGTGTTATTAATCTGCTCTAATCTCATTATAATGTTGTTTAAGGACGTCTGGAGGACTCATTTATTTCGTGGCTTCTTTATTTATACAAATCTGTTTACTTACTTTAAAACTTCAAGTATCGCATTTGAAATAACATTTGTATAATTTTCAATACAACATCAAGGCGGTTAAAAAATAACATCACTGCTCATTACAAAACTAAGTCCGTCTGTTTGTTAACAATAAAATCTAAAATTACTGCACGGATTTTCCTGCGTTTTTGCACCAATAAAAATAGAGTGAACATGGGGAAACTCTTCTTTATGTAGCTATACTATAAAGACCCCGAAGGCCCGGGCTCGTGCCTCTGAGTTTTTCTGAATTTATGTGCGATATAAGGATATAACAATTGAAATTTACCATGAGCTTTTCAGTGAACGAAAACATCGCGAGGAAACCTGCACACATTGCAAAGCAATTCAATAGTGTGTGTGAAATTCCTGATCCGCACTAGGCCCGCGTGGGAACTATGGTCCAAGCCTCTTTCTGATAGAAGGCCTGTGCCCAGCAGTGGGACGTATCTGAAGATAATGATGAGATGAGATATGAAGACCATCATAACACATAAACGTAAATCATGTTTGTGTGTTATTCAGAACGATTGTAATATCCGTGAATATTAACGATGTCCTTTCCAAGTACTGCGACTGACAGAGCTGTGATGAAGGCAACACTTACGATCAGCGCAGCCAGGGGGGCTACTACGAAATTTCAAGTATTTTCGAAGTACGTATCATGCCGATCTCTCACTCTCGGATTAATATTAGCGTGAAGGGAATAGCACAAAACGAACTTCGAAAGTCGAATATCGAGGTACCTATAATAAGACCTGAAGCGATCACTAAATACAGTACAGATACAGACCTAACGATAGAAGTAAAAGAAAACGAGAAAAAAGGTTTTAAGCAGCCACATTCTCGACTTGTAGGTATTCACAATTTTAAGTCAATCCGACCTTTTCATATTAAGTCAATGCTGGGAAAAATAAAGCCGAATTTACATTATGCAACTAATTTTCGGTAACTAAAGTTTAAACTGTTAAATTTTGTTTATGTTTGACTGTTCCACACAACGACAGTCAACATTCCAAAACCGAGCTTAAAACTAAAAGCAGGTTTTTTACAGCAAGATGCACAGACTGCAAGTAGTCAATAGTTTTTTTATCATTTTTATTGTGTTGGGTGCAAATCCGAAATTTTACCATTACATAGTACCTACCTACGGTATTAGTAGCTTCTTTGACAAGATTTGAAAACCAATTCAAATTCAAATTAATTTATTTGTCAAAACATAGGAAAATACCTACATATAATAATAATAATAATAATATAGGTAATATAATTCTTTAATCAGACAACAATAAGGTCCATTTTGATGTTAATTAAGCAACCTATACTACTTTAATACTTAATGCTAAACAAAGATTTTGTTCTTTGCGCAAGTTTGTGCATGACAGTCAAGCTTATACAGAGATCTTATGCGTATATTTAGGACCACTATGTTGCGCCATGAGGCACCGTAACTGTTAGGGATTTTCCATCAACTTGGCAATATTATATTGCCCGAGTGCCCTCAATTCTCACGAGGAGCTCACGTGGCCTCAGTTGAAAATCATGCACTTGACGTCGATAACATTGGCGTTGCCGTAAATAATCGACTTTTCGTAAACTACACGGAAAGTCTATAGCATGGCTGTACGTGTGTGTGGCTATAGTTGTTGTATCAACCGTCTCTTTCACTCATGAGAGTCACTTCTACACTTGCAGATACAGGGAATCGCAAGAGAGATACGTACCTTGGACCAAGAGTGGGACATTGTAAAGAGGCTAACTAAACATATTATAAAACCATCCCCAATATTTTTAAGCCGGGTACTCATCTGCGACCTGTAAGCCTGTAAGGAAGTGGAACGCTGCGTACACACTAGGGTTTTTGTTACTGTAACGTGCTACAGTTCGCAGATGAGTACCCGGCTTTATATATACGACAGCTTAAGTTTTTCTTCGATATTTACTTTTTTAAATCTATATTCTAGATCACTACATGAATGTGATGGACCACAGATTGAGGCCATTCCGTCTGCCCGGTGACGATGACCTAACGTTGGATAAAAGTCAATACGTTTCTAGAATAAATATCGCAACGAACAACTCGAGGCATTCCAGGGAAAGTTTTTTACTAGCTTTGCATTAGTGAACATTAGATGCGGGTTGGCCGCCAGTAACAGTAAAAAATGGAGGCTCAACTCATAGTATATCCACGTGCACTTAGCTAACTTTGAATCTAGATTAAAGTTTTCAAGGTTCTGTAGTCTTCCATGCTGGTCTGGAAGAAAAGAAAAAAAAACATGGAATGCATCAGTTGCTTCTCTTTCCGCGCAAATGGTAAAAGCCCAACGAGGGAATCCACGAAAATCAGGCGATGCTTCTAGCAACCCATCACTAGTTCTCCTTTCCACTTATACGCCCATAATCACGCTAAATGTAGCCTTGAGATCTTGTCACCCTAGGTTTTGTCTACTCCGTAAGGGATAAATACGTGTCGTGATTTATGTGTGTATATATATCCTATTCTGGGACCAACTCAGAGAGACGACGGGAGCTGGGGGATCAGAAAGAACCGGGAAATTGAAGAGCTAGTGTCCGAGCCCAATATTATCAGGGAGACCAAAGCGTCCAGACTCCGGTGGCTTGGACATGTGGAGAGGTTGAGTGAGGATCGGGCCATTAAGAAAGCGTACTTGGGTCGGCCGAGTGGGCGTAGACCGGTTGGCCGTCCTAGGTATCGCTGGGGCGACTTGGTCCAAAGGGATCTCTCGGATCTCGGGGCCGATGGCTGGCGAAAGCTGGCCCAGGATCGCAAGGCATGGAGAAGTCTGGTGTCGGAGGCCAAGATCCACTTCGGGTCACTGCGCCCAGCCAGTAAGTAAGTAAGTATATATATCCTATAATCCAGAGAGCCACGGCAAATCGGCCTAGTGGAGGAAAATAGAAGCGGCGTATGCTCAACGATGGGCGGTAATGCGGTGAAGAAGAAGTATTTACTTACAAAAGAAGTCCTTTGTACAAGAGGCGGCACTTAAGTAAAACGTATCACGGGGGAGCGCAGGGGCCGCGGGCGGGCGTACGTAAGCGCTTATTGGCTCTCCAGTCGTACTCTTCCCCGCGCACCGCATGCGACACTCCGCTGACTTCTGCTGCACAGTCGCGTTCTATATTGTGTTGTTATTACTGTTGATGTTTTCTGTTAAGTTTGAGTTTGGTTGTTGCTGACTATTATTGTTTGTTTTCATTGAGTTTGTGTTTATTTGTGATTTTAAATAGTGAGTACCTATGCCTAGAACATTTTTTTTATTTATTTTTACCTCCCCATACTAATTCAACCTACTACTATCGCATTTTTATAATATTAGTGATGATACTAAACTACAAACTATACGAAAGCTACGAGCATGTATGAAGAGATTGATGAATGTGGATGAAGCGAAAGAGGTATGTCAGGATCGTAGCAAGTGGAACAAAGTAGTCTCTGCCTACCCCTGTGGGAAAGAGGTGTGACGATATGTATGTATGTATGTATGTATGTATTGATGATGCTATGCTAGTTTAAACGAACTAGCTTAGGTAATATTTATTAGTAAAGATCATTGTAATTAATTTGTAGAGATAACAATTGCGTGCGCGAAAATACTCCACGTTTTAATTACGTGCCGCCACCTGTAATAAAATTTGAACACATTTAAATAAAGTCCGTATTCATAAACGGAGTACCTAGTACAAATCGAGTAAGGTCAAATACCGGGATCAGGTCCCAAATTTTAATCATACGAGTTTTCCCGATACATATCAATTACACAAAGTACCCGTGAGGTAATCCAGCTAATTCGAAGCGACTCGAATATACTCAGCCCAAGGAATTTATATAAATGGCGAATCGTTTACAAATAAAAGTGCCGAACAGAATCGAAATGAATTGATTAAATTGTGAAACGAATTCCTGTTTTGGTAAGTACGCGATGTGAACTTGAGCATTGCCTTACCATGGCGTCTTAATGCGGCCCGATTCAGATTCAGTTTAGGTTCGCTCGCTGTCTGATAAAACCTGAACTGAGTCCCAGGGCTTTACCATGACGTCTTAACGCAATTCAATTCCGAACGAAAGCTGGATCGATCGCTGTGAGATCCATACTAGAAGCACAGAATATATAATAGTACTAACGTACAGAATGGCCACGCTCCGCCCCGCACCTATTCGAGTTACCCCACCCCTCAAGCGCAGTCTGCCGGAAAGCTGCTGGCAACTAGTAGGGCTCGCGCGCGACGCGATGTATGTCAGCCGCACGTCACAAGTTCGGGAACCTATCCTACCTACTTCATTTTATAAAACATTAGAAAATTAATGCTTTCTGCAATTATCGCGATTAATACATGAAATAACTACAGAATCATTCGCTTAAGTTTGTTGTCGTACATCTATTGTAATTGAAAATAATAATGCTTAAATACACAGACAGACACATTTTAAGTAAGTTTAAATAAATAGATAACGATTAAGTACATTTATTTGCACACATCTAAGCCATATCTTCATTATAAGTACCTATATTTATGTCATTGCTAGTACTTATAGTACTAGGTTTTGCGATAGACAGCCCTGTGTATCTTACGCACACATTGACGCGTGTACAGACGTCGTCGTGCCTGTGTTCATTTCAGAACGCGGATTTTGTACGTCGTGGCCGCCGTGGCTAGAAGTTTCAAAAAGACAGCTAAAGAATCGGAATCGAATAGCTTTAAGGGGTGCGAGTCGGGTTACCTCCGCGTGTGGGCAAGAGCTGCGGTTCGTTTTTGGATCCATCCGAGGGGAAGAGCAGTGCTTAGTCCGGTGCACCCTGGGCATCGGTTAATGATTTCTTGGCAGATTCTGAGTGGTATCATTAACCGTTGGCTAAGAGCCCGACAGGGGACAGGAGTCTTTTGACCGTGTTCTACCGTACAACGTTGCCGACATTTTTGTCACAAGATTTTTGAATACTGTATTTATTAGGTACTTTGACATTGACAATCATCGCATCGGATCGATGGGGCCATATTAAAAAAACCGGCCAAGTGCGAGTCGGACTCGCGCACGAAGGGTTCGGTACCAGAAAAAACGGTAAAAAAAACTTTTGTTGTATGGAAGCTCCCCTTAAATATTATTTTTATTTTATTTTTAGTATTTGTTATTAGGCCAGGTCAAGAGTACCCGAAACCGACGAGCATGTATGAAGAGATTGATGAATGTGGATGAAGCGAAAGAGGTATGTCAGGATCGTAGCAAGTGGAACAAAGTAGTCTCTGCCTACCCCTGTGGGAAAGAGGCGTGACGATATGTATGTATGTATGTATGTATGTTATTATTGTGGCAATAAAAATACAACATCTGTGAACATTTTAACCTCCTTGCTATTACGGTTCATGAGATACAGCAAAAAACGCCAACAACTGCTCTGTTGTATGGGGGGGGGAGCTCTTATTTATTATTATTATTTTGATTTTAGTATTTGTTGTTCTAGCGGCAATAGAAATACACAATCTGTGAAAATTTAAACTGTCTAGCTATTACGGTTTTTGAGATACAGCCTGGTGACAGACGGACGGACAGACGGACAGCGAAGTCTTAGTAATAGGGTCCCGTTTTTACCCTTTGTGTACGGAACCCTAAAAAGAAGAAAATTAAAACGTCCTAGATGAATCAGAGGCACTTTCACTATTTCTATTTTGTGCTTAGGTTCTTTTTATTGCTTACTAGCTGTCGCCCGCGACTTCGTCCGCGTGTGTTTTTTGTGATACTTTATAGCTATTCTCGATATCAAAATTATTATTATTATACCCTTGCAATAATATGTACTAATCCTGAAACAGGCACATTCAAATAGTTTTCTCGAATAGGTACTAGTATGTGCAGCGTTATATGTATATTCTTGGGCAGTGTGGTATTTAACCAAAACAATAAAAATCTTATATAAAGTCTGAGGACAGAAACTTTTACTATTTCATTTAACAACTTTTTCACAATAAAATTCTGACATGTTCGTAGCGCAGGCGTAAACGCGCCGTTGGATTTTGCTTTTTTTACGCAAAGGTATTGAGAGCATACAGCCAAGCGTTTCACGCCGCCCTCATAATAATATCAGCTTTTCAAATAAAAGTGCGTTCGAAAACCGAACGCGCTGTGAATAATAGCGCAATAAATAAAAACAAAGTAACGGTATTTCATATTGAACTTTAGGTGTTAGGTAAAGAACACAATTTAGGACGCCAATTTAGGTTTATTTAGGTTGGTTAAAAATGTCTTCGTTGAAAAAATACCTGTGCAGAATGTAATTATTTTATTAATGTTTTTTCACAATTTACACACTTTTCCGGCTTTATGTCTTATGTACATTCGTATCTATCTATTTTCTTCGTAGTATTATTGTATTTGTAATTATTACCAACTACTTTCCCGAGGAAAGCTGATTTTCTTGAGTTCTGCTATTTTTTGCGTAATCAACTCAAAAATCAAATTTCAAGAAAACCGAGAAATTATATTTACCTGTATTAGATTGGAAGTATATGTAGCAACTTTAAAAGGTTAAACTTCATTGGTTTTTATTTTATAGGTGTATGAAGTTCATTATTCTTTAACACAAAACCCTCTTTTTTGCGTCTCTGGGTGAGATTAAAAAAAAATGCTAAAACAGGTATTTCTTTATTTTTATTACTGAGTATATATTCTGAGTTTCATGATTCTAGAACAATCAAAATTTTTTTTTTCATACAAACTTTAACCCCCCTTTTCACCCCCTTTTTCTAATATTTTCCAAAATTTCTATAGCCTAGATCCTATTCTGAATGTATTTAAATAGATTTGTGAACATTTCAACAATATCCGTTCAGTAGTTTTTACGTGATGCTCAGTCAAACAAACAAACAAACAAACAAACAAACAAAAATTTTAAAAATGGTTTTAATATGTTCAGTTACTTATTTTAAGTCACCCTGGTCGGTTTTTTTTTTTAAATATTCAATGTACAGATTTTTTGGTCTCAACGATTTTATTATATGTATAGATTTCACAATCGGCTGCGCCAGGTCGATGTGTTTGGAGAGAGACGCGTGAAGTTCGGTGTAAGACTAGCAGGTGCGGATTGGGAACTTCACACGCACCACTGAATTGCCTCGCAGATGTGTGCAGGTTTCCTCACCGAAAAGCATATGGTAATTAAACTAGCTTCTGCCCGCGACTTCGTCCGCATAGAATTAGCAATTGATATGTTTATCGCTATCCCTCGAGAACTGTGCAATTTTCCGGGATAAAAAGTAGCCTATGTTTTAATCTAGGGTACCAGCTATCTTCGTTCCAAATTTTATCCAAATCCGCCCAGTGGTTTTAGCGTGAAGAAGGAACAAACATACACACTCACTCACTGACGTCGTCACATCGTCACAAACTTTCGCATTTATAATATTAGTAGGATTTAAAATGTACAATTTCGTACATAAATTCTGAAAAACTCCGAGGCGCGAGCCCGGGTTTCGAACCCACAACCCTCTGCTTGAGAGGGCACAGGTCAAACCACTAGGCTGCCATGGAACTATACTAACGCCATCAACTCTCAAAAATGAAGACGATAGTAATTGCGAGCGAGTTATACAATATGGCTGCTGTATTGACGGACCGCTTAGACTTAGTCCTTAGTAAAACTTGTACGTTATGTAAATTTACTTTGATAGTATAATCCAAAGAAAACACCTTTCACTTCAGTAAAGCGCGCAAAATTGTTTTATCACGTAACTCGTTCCAAATATGGCGTATTTCCAGTGAGGATCAATTTACGTAACCTTGCAGACGCTCAGTACAAGCTACATAAGGTCGAGTAGCAAATGTTTGTCGAGAAAGATTTACAAAAACTATTTTGTACAGCTTTACTATTTAGAATCGAATAGATTCACTTTGCACTTCAATGTGGTTCAATTCCGACTCAGTTGTTTAGCTGTAATTTTTAGTATGGATGGACAGCGAGCGAACCTAAACTGAATCGCATTAAGACGTCACCCATGGTCTGCTCTTGTTATACCTATACGGACGTTTCAGTGCAATACATGATAAAGCTATCGTGAGAGTCAAACGAGAAATATACGGATCACTCACGTATTAAAATCGAATGCACGTTTCGCATGAGTCCGTTTATTCCACAAAGCAATAAATAATGTCTGCTGAAAATCACACCTTTCAACTACCTACGGTAAGGTGACCTGTCTTGATGTTATAATGAGTTATCTCCGCCCGTGACCTGCAGGCTTATTACGTAACTCGCTCGCGATCACCATCGTCATCATTTTGACAGTTCATGTATGGGCTGACAATTGGCATCGGAATCAGCGAGCTGTCACATTCATACAAGAACTGTCAAAATGAACACGATGGCGATTGCGAGCGAGTTACGTAATAAGCGGGCTGTATGCTAGCTCCATAATGAGAAATGCTTGAATTCTGGCGGAATTTTGTATACACAGGCACACGCGAATATTCCTTACAGGCACATAAGCAGTGCGTTATAACCATACGTACATTACATACTACTATTATGTTCATATTTCATTATCATTATTTTTTACTAACCAAACTTATTATAAAATATTATTTTTTTTACTAACCAAATTTATTATAAAACTTCAATCTTTCTTACGGTACCCTGAGCGCTCGAATTTTGCCATACCGATACTACTTCACTTCACTCTTTTCCTTGTAAAAGCAGCGAACCGACTTGCCTGCAAAAATGCACACATGTCTACAGCGTGCATATGTAAATATCGTCCGTGAACTACGTCCAGACAAGACTAACCTACAGTTGTGTGTGGCTACGCACACAAAGATAGCCTTTAGCGTCCGATTTAATAGAATTCCTAGTCAGACCGCCTGACTCCCCAGTGATGCCAGGTCCATCAAACAGTCGCCAAAATATTTTAGTTAAAAGTTACTAATTTCATCTATATGCCCTAAAACCCAAAATAAACGTTTTTTATTATTTATTCAATCGTATATACACGAGATTATACTGAGACTTTGTTTTATTAATAAATTATAAACTTTTATACTTACGTTTTTAATTTGCATTACAGTAAAATATTTATTTAAAAATAGCAATTAAACGAAATACCACACTATATTATGGATTTTCCCACAATTTTTCTGTACCTCTAACTTTCCCGGTAGAATTCAGAAAGAAATATTACTCGACAAATAAAAAATATCACAACCCAAAATAGCGCCTTATTTAGCTCCCACAGCCACTAAATTGGCAACATTGCGGACGCTTGAACTAAAGTAGGCCAGATGGCGCTGTGACGTTTCGCGCATGCGCGCGCGATATTGGAGTCGTTTGACGTTTCATGCTACCAGCTACGGTAGGCCTGACATTGCAAATATTTCCTAATAATATTGACGCTTTGTAATTCGTCCTGTTTTATTTCCTTTGAAGCTTTGAATACACTAGTAGAAAAACCGCCATATTTACGTTTTTCTTGCGACCAGGGTATCGCGGTACATTTTGTAGTTATAAAGTTTAAGGTGAATTTGTGGTTTATTCGCATAATAATTACTTGTCGTGGAATACAGATATTTAAATAGTGTTAATTGTGTAATAGTGATACGTTACAGTTGACTAAAAATGTGTTTTAGCTGTGACCGGTGCGTTGACCTTGTGTGTTTGCGGAAGATAATAAACGGCGAATTTAGTAAACTTTCATTCAATGACAAGGCAAAAGTAATTAAGAAAGGTAGATGTGTGCCTAACATGTCACTAGCTCAAAAAAGTGGAAATGTTTCTCGTAAATTTCACTTAAATTATTACGAAACTTTTAGCTGGCTGACTGGTTGTGTACACACAAATAGATTGTTTTGTTTTCCGTGCATTTTATTCGGAAATTCTTCAAGTGTTTGGAATGACACCGGTTATGTGGATTTAAGAAACTTTCACAATTCAGCTAGAAAGCACGAGCAATCTGAAAAACATTTGGAGGCTTCCGTTAAACTAGCTACTTTTGGCCAAAACCGCATTGAAACGAGTTTAAATAGTCAGTTGAGACTCGATATTGAGAGACATAACGCGAAAGTAGAACGAAATAGGCACATATTTCAAAGATTGATTGATATAGTTTGCTTTTTTGGCAAGCAAGAATTGCCTTTCCGCGGTCACAATGAATCGGTGTCATCTCTGAATAAAGGCAATTACTTAGAAATGGTCGATTTATTAGCTAAATATGATGGCATATTAGAAAGTCACTTAGAAAATTCGTCTAGTGCATTTTCAGGACTTTCGAACCGCACCCAAAATGATTTGATCTCGAGCGTCGCTTCTGTAATAAATGAAAACATCAAACAACAAATCAAGGAGTCCGACTTTGTTGCCGTCATGGTGGACGAAACAGCTGACGTTAGTGGTCGTGAGCAATTAGTTTTGATTTTACGATATGTTCATAATTCCCAAGTAGTGGATCGATTCATTAAGTATGTAGATGTTAGCATCGACCGGACGGCAGTAACGTTGAGTTCTATTATACTTCAAATTTTAGAGGAATACGATTGTCTCTCAAAATTAATCGCGCAGACATACGATGGTGCGGCTGTTTTATCGTCTAATCTGCGAGGTGTGCAAACTTTAGTAAGGGAAAAATGTCCGCAAGCATTGTATGTTTGGTGCTCTGCTCATATTTTAAATTTGGTACTGTCAAAGTCTTTTGAACGGATTGCCGAAACAAAACGCTTTTTCAGCATAATTAAATCAATTGCGAATTTTTTTCACGGCGGGACTAAGCGTTTTGCTTTTTATAATCAGTTTGCCGACATGAAAAAAATACCTCGTGTCGCCGAGACGCGATGGACGTTTCATTCGCGCATAGTAAACGTTGTTTTAAGTGAAAGATATCATCTTGTATCTCTTTTTGAGGAGATGCAAGAAAATCAAGATAATAGATGGGATGGGGACACTTTACAGCAGGTGTCGCGGTAAAGCGCGATTTGGACCGAACGGTGAGTGAATCGGAACTGTCTTTGTATTTTTATGTTGGTATTTCTGCTTGTGATTCGGGAGGGAATATATTTTTTGACGTGGACAGGGGTGTGGGGAGAGTATGGCGGGAAGTGCGACGAGAAGGGTAAGAAGATTTGTGCAAAGTGTCTGATGATAAATATGATGTGAATAGTAAAACAAGTGAAATCACAGTAACTGGTGAGTCACATTAAACGCTTCTTACATATGTCGTACCCCATTGTAGAGCAATATGATCACAAGAATGAACCGTACAATAATCAATAGTAATGCAACTACAGTGCATGTTAAGTACACAACACAAGGTAACTAAACCTTGTATCACAATCCCGAACCGAGTTGTGGTTCAGGTGGTCAGGGCTGGCTATTAGGGGATTTGTTGGGAGGCCAGTGGGCGGAAGCCCGATTGTGATTATAAATTGAGTACAATAGCATCTACAATAAAAGTAGAACGATGAGGGTTCATTTCAAAGATCATATTGCGCTAAAATGTGACTACAATTAAGAGTATATTGCGAAGCAGTTAAATACACCACGTGAAGTTGCCACATTTTTTGGTGGAGATGGCTGGGTTACTTTGATTCTGTCAAGTGGAATTCGTATACACAAAGACATTCCGCAATTTAATCGTCATGCCTCGCTGCCATAGTGTCAGAATGCATTGAACAAGAATTCTTCGTAATTATGGTCAGTGATGAGTACCATATGTGCGAGGTTTGGCCTCTCTGACAGGCAGATTTACAATCAAAGACGGTGAGCCGTAGTGTTGGTTATAGAATATATGAACAGAGCGAATGCTCGCTGACCATAGTGCCAATCACAAAACTAGAGAGGTGCTCCTCGTTGGCAGTGTCAGTTATCATATTGTAGAGGTGCTGCCTCACCGACAGGCAGCCAAGCAAAAGCGTGCTTAGAAATCCTTGGCTTCAGAGGGCTAATGTAGATGCCCTGTGCGCTTGTTAGAGTAAATTAACAGTAATTGCAGGAGTTTCAAGGTTAGCTATAAAAAGCAGTAAAATTTAGCTACGCAAGACTAAAGTATCAGTCTCAGAACGAGGGTAGTTTGTCGGTTAAATTTGCGTGAATAAGGAATGATCGAATTTTAGAAATTTCTTACTTGACGGAGTCAAGTATAGCCCCAAGGCAATAGATATTAAATTTTATTTGAAGAAAAACAATCAATCAATTGCCAAGTTGACCAATTAAGTGTTCCGTAAAATTCAATTTCTTGGCATACTGAACACATTGG
This sequence comes from Pandemis heparana, assembly GCA_963854515.1. Taxonomy (NCBI): domain Eukaryota; kingdom Metazoa; phylum Arthropoda; class Insecta; order Lepidoptera; family Tortricidae; genus Pandemis; species Pandemis heparana. The sequence continues at coordinate 4,209,468 of OY978023.1, read as the reverse complement.
AAATACCCAACAAGTTGCCCAAATTAATGCCATGCAATTAATTCATTGACTTCTCGATCCAATTTAACGCAGAAACAATTACACTTGTGACAAAATGAAAAATGGTGAAAGTATGCGTCGATCGTAATATGCAATTAAATATATTATACGTAAGAATAACAAGCATCGGCTAAAAGTTAGCCTCATATCATTTTATTATCATTTTAATATGTTTTTTTTTTTTTAAATTATTTAGGTGATATTATCGACAAAAGCGTTTAAAAATACTTTTATTTTATTTATTGACCTTAAAAATGATTCATTGATTCGTATCGGAAAGTGTGTGGGACGTGCCTTATGAAAACAGTGTTATTCAATCTGTGGTGCGCGTTCGGAAATTACACTATAGTAAGTACGAAATCCAGATTCTTATTAATGAGAAATTAATTTATTAATAAAATTTATAAAACAATAAGGGTAAATAGTTTTATTTTACGCTATAACCTTTTATAATTTAAGCCAATATTAGAATTGTGTCTTGTCTAGATTAAAAATTACAACAGTGTGAACGCGACTATATTTATTTTCAGCTGGTTGAAGGCAGACATGGCAGTGTGGATTCTGATTCCTTTGCCTAGTCCTCAAGAAAAGAATAAACCCTAAAGGTTTACCGCGATTTTGGCTGTCATGTCATGTCTTGTCTTACAACTTACAAGTTGTGTTGAGTTGAGATTTTGCTGTACGAAATATCTTGCCGGTTTTGTTTGTTACTAGTATTGTTGTTGCTAGTATTGTTGGAAAGGAGAAAGAACTTGTGCAATACCAAGTGTAAATTACTCTTAGACGATCGTCGAAACCTCCTGAGTAAGTCGTGTTAGTCAAAATGAAATCGAGACAATGCAGTACGTTAGAAGTAGAAGGTCTCAGTAATCATTACAATCGATGTTTCTCAATGATTTTCAGGTCCTATACACTACAGTACGCAATCCGACTGCAAGGTCTCGTTCGCTGCAAATAGCTGGAACCCCGGAGGTAGGAATTCTTAAGCTAATATTTATTCTAATAAGAGTCCAATGAGAATCGGTGCAAGTGATATGAAATACTCATAAGTCTTCTTATCGCTATTTCAGGCAGTTTCACAATGGAACAGGCTTTGCAGTCTAGGCTCGTGCTAAGGCACAAGCGTCTTATTGAGCTCACGGAGAAGGCTAAAGCTATGTCAGACGGTGACATTGCCATACCCCTCATCCAAGTGACTCAGCTGTGCTTGCAGTTAAAAATGGCCATCAAAGCACTGGATAAAGAAGCACTGCTATTTATAGAAAAGTGTGGAGACAAGGAAGGTATAGCCTCACAGTGCACAGAAGATCAAATGAGGGCAGAAGAAGCGCTTGCAGGTTTGGAGTCCATTAGCCAAGTAGCTGTCGATAAAACCCACGAGCAGACGTCAAGATTGCCCAAGCTAGACTTAGCAAAGTTTAATGGTGATGTACTGAAATGGACAGAATTTTGGGACAAATTCGAGGCCAGCATTGACTCCAGAAACTTGAAGGAGGTAGACAAACTGGCATACCTGCTGAGTTGTTTAGAAGGAGCAGCTTTAGCTACTGTCGAAGGGCTGGGTGCGACAAATGCCAACTACTCCATAGCAGTTGAGGTTTTGCGTAAGAGATATGGAGATGAGGAAAAGGTGATTGACGCTCACCATACTGCTATAAACAAGTTGGAGGTTGCAGCCAACATACCAAGTGAGTGCCGACAAAACCTCAGCCAAATTGAGAAGCACCTGCGAATCTTGGCAGCGCATGGGGAAGACGTTGAGAGCAAACATTTACGAGTGAAGATAGCTTCCAAATTTCCAAACCCTGTCCTTTACCAGGTGAGGCTACGAAGCAAAATCACTACGGTCACGGAACTCCGCGAGTGTCTGGAGAATGTGATCACTGCGATGGAAGAATCGGACCTACCTACTCCATCCACGTCAACATCTAATGCCACAGTTCCAGAATCTTCTACCGAGGTCTTACACAGTATCACGAGGCAACCGCTAAGGCGGGTCAATGTCAATAGGCCAAAAGGACAGAAGGAACCTCGTCGCGTAAATTTTACCTGGGACCGGAAGAGGAAGGCAAGTGCACAGGAAGGACCGGAAAATAAGAAAATGAGAAGTAAATGTGTGTTCTGCGGTCAAGGACATTTCAGTAATCAATGCGAGGAATATGCCACTTCGAAGGAAAGGAAGGAAAGGCTGGGCACTAAATGCTATATCTGTTTCAAAGAGGGACACAGGGCCACTAAATGCTATAAGGCCACTAGGACTAAGTGTTACCATTGCAAGAGGCAACATAACACAGCATTATGTGATAAGAAGTTTGCCACTGCCCGAAGTAAGTCCAACTTTCCTTCCAATGTTAACAATGACAAAGAATTTAGTTTCCTTGCTAATGTAGTATCCTTTTTGCAGACGGCAACGGCCCAACTAATACACAACAATAAAACTGTCCCATGTCGGTTGCTCCTTGATTCTGGCAGTCAACGGAGTTATCTGACCACCAAAATGGCAAAACAATTGGACCTGACTGTGAACGCTAAGGATCAACTTGTCATCTTCACATTTGGATCAACTACTCCAAAAGAAATGTCCAGTCCATCGGCAGAGGTTAGGTTAGTGACCAAAAGAGGAACTCAAAAGGAGATAAGAGTGAACTTAGTACCTCATATCACAGACCGGATTTCAGTACCTGAATGGAGAGCCGAAGACATTAATGTTGACTTATGTGCAGATGACAACTCAGTTGGAGAAGGTATAGACCTCTTGATTGGCAATGATTTTTATTTTTCCTTCATACGCAGTGAGCACATTAAAGTCCAAGAAAACTTGTACCTCATCAACACAGATTTCGGCTGGATTATCTCGGGCAATTACGACCTAGATCAAGAAGGCGACACATTGTCTATTGTAACATATTGTCAATGTCATGAGCCAGGATGTCCATACTTTAATGAGCCTGATCTTCCACTGCGTACCATTGATATGAAATTTCTTTGGGCCCTTGAAAGTATAGGGATTACAGACTCTCCGAAGACCGCTCGAGAAGAGGAAGCAGTGAGACTTTTCAATGAAACTGTAAAGTATAAGGATGGAAGGTATGAAGTCAAATGGCCTTGGATTGACTTTCCGCCAGAATTACCTTCTAACTTTGGACTGGCATACGGGCGATTGAAAAGCATGCTACGACGTTCTGATGCTGAAACAATAAAGGACTATGAAGATATACTGAAATAACAATTAGAAGCCGGTATCATAGAAGTTGTCGCATCACAACCTAGCGACAAAAATGTGCCTGTTCATTATTTAGCACATCATATAGTCAAACAAGATGGTAAACGAGGCAGGATTGTTTACGATGCTTCTGCAAAAGGTAATGAACAGAAAAGCTTGAATGAGTGCCTGTATCGAGGTCCGTCTATGATCGAAGACATGACTGCTTTAATTCTTCAGTTTCGGACTGGACAGATTGGTTTAACTGCAGATGTAGAGAAGGCATTTCTCCAAGTTGGACTGCAAGAAAGTGATAGGGAAGTTACCCGATTCTTGTGGGTGAAAGACCCAACTAAAGAACTGAGTGAAGACAATTTGCTTTATTTCAGATTCTGTAGAGTGCCTTTCGGAATTATTTCAAGCCCTTTCCTGCTGACTGCAACAATAAGGTATCATTTTGCGCAGACAAACCAACCACTGCTAAAGAAAGTCGCAGATAAATGTTATGTGGACAACCTAGTCACAACTGCAGAATCTGTAAGTGAAGCAAAGGAAGTATACAGAGAGACAAGAGAAGCCTTTGGTGAGCTGGCAATGAACATAAGAGAGTGGACTTCAAACTCTGAAGAGTTCATGGCTAGCATTCCAGAACTACAGAGAAACAAGAACTTGGATTCTGTAAAGGTACTCGGACTTTTATGGGACTTAAAAGATGACACCTTGCGACTCAAGTTGAATGACAATATGCTTGAAAAGGATGTCTTACAAGTGAAGACCAAAAAGGATGTACTCAGAATGCTGGCACGTTTTTATGACCCTTGTGGTTTTATAGCACCACTTATACTGCCAGCCAAACTTCTATTTCAAGAACTTTGTATAAAAAGGGTTAAATGGGACACACTAATGCCTGAGGACCTAAGAGATAAGTGGAACAACATTGTCAAGAACTTACAGACTACAAAGTCAGTCATGTTACCAAGACATGCAGGCGGTGAAAAAGAAAGCAAGTATGAGATACATGCATTTACAGATGCCTCAAAGAACGCCTATGCCTCTGTTGTATACTTGCGAACAACAACAGGTAATGAAACGAAATTGTCTTTCTTAATGGCTAAGAGCAGAGTAACGCCAGTAGAAGACAAAGAGGATCTCAAGATTCCACGCTTGGAGCTGTTAGGTTATCTGATTGGCAGTCGGCTACTCAAATATGTCCGAGATAACTTAGACCTACCATTACAGCAAGCTTACCTGTGGACTGATAGTCTCATTGTTCTGAGCTGGATGAAATCGAGCAAACTACTCCCACCCTTTGTGTCAAGACGTATAAATGAGATCAAGGAGAGCAAAGATGTGCAATTTCGTTATGTCAACACTCATTTGAATCCAGCTGATTTAGCCACACGACCGGAGCTATGGCAACAAAAGAAGGACTTGTGGTTGAATGGTCCGGAGTTCCTCACCCAGCAACAGGATTGTTGGCCAAACATCACGAAGGTTGACGAACATACAGCTTTGCTTTCGGCCGGGGAGGCTCTGGACGCTGTAGACGGTCCAGAGATGGTAGAGAAGGGTTACGAAGACAGTAATCTGCATGAAGATGTAGATATAATGGATTTACCTGTGGCGACAGAACAACCCGCACCTGAAACTCATCAACACGAAGACGTAGACATGATGGAGCTACCTACGCCTACAGCGCAATCTAATGACATAATAAGAAAATTGCAAACAGAATATTTTCCCGACGAAGTCGCTGGCAAACAGACTCATTTAACGCGCAACTTAGGCTTATTCCTCGATGTGGATGGAATATTAAGATGTAAAGGGCGCATGTCAAACACCAATTGGACATATGACAAGAAACATCCTGTACTGATACCGAGAAAATGCGACTTCACTAACGAGGTTATAAAAAGTACTCATGAGTCCAACTACCATGTAGGAGTAGCACACACGTTGAGTATTATAAGAGAAAAATACTGGATACCGCAAGGGAGAGCAGAGGTAGAGCGAGTAATTAGAAAATGTTCTCAGTGTGTGAAATATGGAGGAGGTCCATATAAGCTGCCGCCTACTCCAGCGCTACCAGCAGAGAGAGTAAATTATAGTAAACCGTTTACTTATACCGGAATGGACTATTTTGGACCGATGTTCGTGAGTACTGAGTCTGGAAAGGAAAAACGCTGGATTTGTCTGTATACATGCTTAGCTGTGCGCGCCATTCACATGGAGGTGGTAAATAACTTAACAGCCGATGAATGTTTACTGGCTTTAAGAAGATTTACAGCGACAAGAGGCGTGCCGCTAAAGATTGTTTCAGACAACGCTCTTCAATTTAAGTTAACAAGCCAAGTACTTTCTGAAAGCTACTGCAAAGAGAATGGAATTCAATGGAAGTTTATACCGCAGTTAGCTCCTTGGCATGGAGCCTTTTACGAGCGACTTATAGCGATAGTGAAACACTGTCTTAAACGCACGGTAGACAAACATCTGTTAAATGACACTCAGTTGCTAACGGTCATAAAGGAGGTAGAGGCGGTCGTGAACTCTCGTCCGTTAGTTCGAGTCGGTACGGAACTTGAACATGTACTGAAACCGTCCGACTTCCTATCACTAGGAAAATGTTTAGAGTTCGATCTAGAAGCAACAAGTACCGGCACGTATACGAAGGTCGATCTCATTCAAGGCTGGAAGAGAGGACAGACCATATTAAATGAATTTAAAAGGATGTTTGAAGACCAGTATTTACCTAGTCTGCGTGAAAGGTACAATAATTCGTACCAGCAACCACGAGTGAAATCGCACCAAGAACCTCGTCTTGGTGACATCGTACAGATAAAAGATGATTCTCAGAAGAGAGGTCGCTGGAAGGTCGGGAAAATTGTATCGCTGATACAAGGACGTGACGGACAGTGCCGAGTAGCGAAAGTCAGAGTTGGCAACTCTGAATTTACTCGCTCCATTGGTCATTTATACCCGTTAGAAACCGAGGTAGCCCCAGCACGAGAAGAGATCACCAGGACAAACAGTCAACAACAACCGGAAATAACTGTCCCAAAGGTGATTGAAGACAATCCTGAAATGATCATCAAAAATGTAGAACAGTTGGAAGCGACCCCAGCTGAGACTTCTAATACTGAACAACCTGAAGCAGTGGACGTTTCAGACCTTGCTGACACACCTGTAGTTATGGACGAAACAGTTCATGTCAATGGTGATACAGCTGTTGTAGATGGAGTTGCTCTTGGTGATGAGGAACTACTCAATGCATCACACTGCGGTGATGATTCTGGTGAGGTTGAACCGACCAGAAAGAGGAGGGACGCGGCTATAAAGGCGAAGGAGAAGATCGCCGAGTGGACGCGTCAATTATTTGCCATATTATAAGCCCCAACAAGCTCTCTCTCTCGCCTTCGGGAGTGTCGCGGTAAAGCGCGATTTGGACCGAACGGTGAGTGAATCGGAACTGTCTTTGTATTTTTATGTTGGTATTTCTGCTTGTGATTCGGGAGGGAATATATTTTTTGACGTGGACAGGGGTGTGGGGAGAGTATGGCGGGAAGTGCGACGAGAAGGGTAAGAAGATTTGTGCAAAGTGTCTGATGATAAATATGATGTGAATAGTAAAACAAGTGAAATCACAGTAACTGGTGAGTCACATTAAACGCTTCTTACATATGTCGTACCCCATTGTAGAGCAATATGATCACAAGAATGAACCGTACAATAATCAATAGTAATGCAACTACAGTGCATGTTAAGTACACAACACAAGGTAACTAAACCTTGTATCACAATCCCGAACCGAGTTGTGGTTCAGGTGGTCAGGGCTGGCTATTAGGGGATTTGTTGGGAGGCCAGTGGGCGGAAGCCCGATTGTGATTATAAATTGAGTACAATAGCATCTACAATAAAAGTAGAACGATGAGGGTTCATTTCAAAGATCATATTGCGCTAAAATGTGACTACAATTAAGAGTATATTGCGAAGCAGTTAAATACACCACGTGAAGTTGCCACAGCAGGTTACTGCGTTCCTATTTAATTTGAAAGAATTTGAGTTCAATTTCTTTTTAAAAACATTTTCAGAAATTTTCGCGGAATCGGACATTTTATACGACATTCTACAGAAAAAAACCAGTGACATTGGTTATTGCGTGAAAAAGATTCGCGAGTTCGAATTATTTATGACAAAATACAGAAGCACATTCGAGGCAAACTTTAACGACGCAGTAGAAGTGGCCGGGCCACCTAAACGAAAGCGGAACATATCAGACACAAAAATGCATTTTAAAAGGGTGTTCATCGAAATTATTGACAATGTTCTGAGCGAGTGCCGGCACCGCTACAGTAACATTAAAGAATTAAAATTTTTCGAATTACTTTCAAACGAAAATTTTGCGAAAAATTCTAATTCTATGCCAGAAAGTGTACTAAATGATCTTGTAAATACTTACGAAGGGAAATTTGATATAGATCGCTTAAAAAATGAGTTGCGTTGCATTTACAAATCGCCTGAATTCAAAAATGATAACGCGTATAGTATCATTCAGAACTTGTACAGCAATAATCTGCACAATGTGTTTCCTCAAGTCTTGTGTTTAGCAAAACTTATCACCACGGTCCCCGCGAGTAGCGCCTCCGCGGAAAGGTCGTTCTCTTGCATGAAACGTATACACACATACTTACGAAACACACAAGGTCAATCAAGGCTCACAGACCTTTCTCTGATTTCCATAGAAAAAGAGCTTTTAACTAACATTAAACGTTCACCAACTTTTTATGACGATGTCTTACAATGCTATTTAAAAAAAGATAGGCGTCCAGATTTAGTTTATAAATGATTTTATAGAGCATTTACTTTTCGTTGCGAACTACATATTTACATGTATTTAATCTGCCCTGTGTCGCTAAAAAAATATAAATCCATTTCACAAAGGTCTTTCTAAAGGCCACTTCGGATATCTTCTAAGTGACTTGTTCAAATAATATCAATCACTCAGATAGATAGACGTGGTGGTCACATACTTTTCGTCGAATTGCATCACATCAACGCTTTTAGTGCTCTTCCAATACTCCAATATAAACTAACACTAAGTACGAGACTAGATTGGGTGAATAACACTGGTAAGTTTTTTTTTTCTTCATGATGGTAAACAGGCAAGCGGGTTTGCCTACCCTTTTGAAAATGTCTGTGCACGCCCCTAACACAGGTTGTGCACGCCTCGCCTTACGATGTTAACGCGATGTAGTAATAAAATGAAGCTATTTTCGATGGTTTATGAAAAGAAGAAGAAAATAAATACATTTTATTGTCATAAATTTGACGCAACACAAAAAATAAAATAAAAATAAACTTCCTAAACATTAACAGCCGACAAATAAGTGACGAATATTGCCAAAAGGGGCACATTCAGCGTGATGCTGCGGCAAGCCACAGCGCTGATTTTCGATGTGACCCTTTTTCTAATAAACTACACCTAACTAGATTAGCTGTGACGGAAAACGCCAGGTTTCACGCGTAAAAGTTACAATAAATCGAAGCCGCTCAAAAAATCTGATGTACCATTTGTAATCAATTTATCAAGTGTAAGAATTCTAAGCATAGATAATCTGTAAAATATACCGTATACGTCATTTACCGATTATGTGCGGCCAACTTTGAGACATTGAATAATCATCAAAATCGGCGAAGATTTTGACGAACATCAACATTAGTTACCCATGTAAAACAAAGTCCGCCGCCGCGTCTGTCTAAAGCAACTGAAATGTGGTTTCCACCAATAGATTTTGTGTAAATTGGTTGAAATATAACGATAGCTGTTGGAAGTATCGGGAAAGTCAAGGAGCCTGGGACAAATTTTAATTTTGCGCAGCGGGCAAAAGATAGAACATTAAAAAAACCTATAAGGCGTGAAGCGAAGGTGACATTGTCCAAATACCTAAACCTGTCGCTTCGCACTCACCTTGTTATAAATAACCAAAGAACGTCTGACGCCTACTCAAAAAAAAACATATTACCTTTTTTTTGTAATTTCTTACACCCGCGGCTTCCCTGTTGCTTAGGTAATTATTGCTTTGTTTTCATTTGTTCTTAAAAAATAATTATGACCTCTATTATGCGAACAGTGATCGAATCAGCTTTACTGCAGACATATTCGCTGCCAATGCGCGTTTCGCTTGCAGCCGACAGCAGAATTATTCCACTTTGTAGGAAAACTGGTTAAGGACAGAGAACCCGACTGTCGGGTTCTTGGGCCTTCAGTCTTCTTTGGGTCTATTCAGTTCACGGCAAATTCATTAATTGTCAGAAACATTACTTCATTGATTTTTGTTCATTTGAAGGAATTAAGTAACTATAAAACCAATGATCAAAAGAAGGAAGGAAACATGTTGTAGTCATAGTCACATACATACGTATTAATCACGTCTTTATCTGTTACAGGGTGGACAGAGCGTAGCGTTACAAAGGCTATGTTTATCGAGATTTTGGGCGTATAGGTGGAAGGAAGAAGTGGAAGGGGAAACAAATATAGTGATGGGTTGCTAGTCGCATCTTTGCAAGGGCCTCCAACCGGCGGCCCGGGGGCCGCTTGCTGCCCGCGCTTGCATCCATGGCGGCCCGCCATTGTATTGACAAAATTAAATTCGCATTCACAGTTTGTGAATTGCAACGACTACTATATGGGCAGATATAGATAAATTAGTTAAGAATAAGCACAGGCCCCTCTTCTCCACTGGGCACTATGGGCATGTGCCCAGGGCCCCGCGATCGAATGGGGCCCCCTAGTTCCTGCCAGATTACCAAATGATAACCGATATTTAGGTCATAGGGGCCCCATGATCCTAATGTGCCCAGGGCCTCAAATACCTAGTTTAAAGACGGCCCTGAATAAGCAACCCACGCCCACCGCACCAATATCACAGTATACTAGGCCCTTGACTTCAAATAGGTTGAAGACCCTTGGCCTAAAACATGAATCCTCACATTTTCGCCCATTCTCTCGACTTTTTATACAAAATGTTATTTTTGTTGAGTAAGTAGAAATATTGCTCAAACGAAAGCTCTTTGCCAAATATAGAAAATAAATCAACCGTCCAGAACTTCACATTTTAATCCATTATTACCGAGGATTATTGTAGGTACCGATGCGGTGCGAAGTACCTATGTTAAAAAGACTGCTTATATACCTACAATTTACTTTGAATATTTATTTATTGCTGACTATGCACGTCCGCCCAGCCGTCACTGGACCTGGGGCCGTTCCATGACGTTGTAATGCGTTTCAGTTTCGGTTCGCTCGCTGTCAAATTCCTACTAAAAGTGACAGCTAAAACTTGAACTGCGTCGGAATTAGGACGTCAGGGTAAGGCCCCTGTACCTATCTTTTAAACCGTAGTAGGTAACTCATGACATTTTTACAGAGAGCGAATTTCCCTGACTGCTATAACAACAAACAATAAAAATGTTAAAACTGAACCACCGCGACCACTATTCATACCTAACATTACTTTTTTGAATAGTTAGTTATTTTGTAAAGAATATCAATTATCTAGTCGTAATTTCCAAACGAATTTTCATATCATAACGTTTGCAGTACGACCCGATAGCTATTATTTTAATTAGTTATTGTAATTATTTAATTAACTCATCGTCAGCTCATTGGATAAATGTCAGTTAAGTCTTAGTAGTATTCCCTGCGTTTGACGGCTCAATATTATCTTCGTTTGAGAACAATTTATGTTTAGTTCTGTCTCGTCTAATTGTTACACTTAACAACACTATTCTTAGTATTTGGAAGAGTCCTTGCTCCAAAGATAAAGATAAAGATAAAGATAAAGATAAAGATAAAGATAAAGATATTCCAAGTCATTTCCTTAGACATTTTTTTATACTAAGTTGTTGGAAAACTGTAACGATTGTTTTCCTAGCTCGGGGCGCTCGGGGAGAAAAATAACTTTAATCAACCATCGGGATTTACGATTTTTGCATAAAAAAAATGGGAAATCCAACTGGACTATTTAAACCGACCACTACCTACTTCATTAACTGATGAATAAAACGGAGGAGGTTCTCAATTTGACGCTTATAATTATACTAGCTGTTGCCTGCGACTTCGTCTGCAAAGAATTATTTAGTAGCCTATGTGCTATTCCAGACTTTTCTCTATCTATGTGCCGAATTTCATCCAAATTCGTTGGGCCGTTCTGGCGTGATTCAGTAACAAACAAACATCTATCCATACTTTCGCATTTTATAATACATATTAGTACCTAACTTAGATACATTTTATGTATGACCACGCGTATTTTTTTAGAGAGTAGTCCGATCTTGATAATTTTTAAACCATTTCCAAAAGCGGAGGAGGTTTTCAATTCGTTAAAAAACCGGCCAAGTGGGAGTCGCACTCGCGCACGAAGGGTTCCGTACCAGAAATAGTCTGTTGTATGGGAGCCCCCCTTAATTTATAATTATTATTTTGATTTTAGTATTTGTTGTTGTAGCCACAATAAAAATACATAATCTGTGCAAATTTCAACTGTCTAGCTATTACGGCGAGTGGTAGCCAAGCCATGAAAAAGGGCTAAAATATCACGTTTTTTTGTATAGGAGCCCCCCCTTAATTATTACCATTTGTTTGTTTGTTTTTAGTATTTGTTGTTATAGCGGTGACAGATATACCACATCTGTGAAAATTTCAACTGTCTAGCTATTACGGTTCTTGAGATACATCCTGGTGACGGACGGACGGACGGACGGACAGCAAAGTCTTAGTAATAGGGTCCCGTTTTACCCTTTGAGTACGGAACCCTAAAAATGGCTTTTGTTTACAGCGAAGAATAAACGAGTAATATAGGGTAGACCGGGGGCAATAGTACCACGGGTCAATAGTAACATCGTCGATATTTCTAACCCTATAACATTCTAAGCATCACTGTGTGCGTGCGTACGTGCGTTGAGTGTGTCCCGACCTGCCCACCAGTCGGCGGCGCAGTACCGTGCAGAACGAACATGATAGACAACTATTTTTGTTTTCACACAACCAAAGTAAATAATTCCGTTGATTGTTTTGGCTTATAGTTTCCCCAATATAGCTGTTAGTCTAATATTTTTACTCAATTATGATGCTACGGTTATCAATGCTTGAATCAAGTAATGGTTTGGTTATCAGGTAATAAGAACGGCTGAGATATTTGAATGTAAGTAATTTGAAATGCTTTGAGGGCAATAGTACCAGCACAGTCGGGGTCAAATGTAACGTTACATTTGACCCCGTGGTACAAATGACCCTAAATATTTTTTTTATATTATCAAATTTAACTGGCGTTTTAAGGTGAATCTAATGTTTAATTAGTTACTTCCATTTTCTACATTTTTATCATATATTATGAGCCGCTTTTGAAGTTGCTATAGTATTGTGATTTTACACTGTAAAGTATTGTTAAATTCGTGGAATGGGGTTCATTGTACCAGGGGTCAATTGTAACTGTATGCAATTTTGCGATACTAGTTTTGTACTGAATTTTATTGGTTTACGTAGTTTTACAGGCCAGAAAATTATGCCTAGAAAATTTATAAGCCGTGTTATTTCATAAAAACGATTCATTTAATTGTAGAAACTGATATAACTTGAATATAAATTTCTTAGACTTGAGTAATTATATTTTTATTGAAAATGTAGATCCTCATTGCTGATACTGGTACAACTGATCAGACTGATTAAGTTCAAGAAATAAATATTGAAATTGTTAAGATTTTGTTATAAATGTATGTTTTATTCACTTCGGAAATTGTGGTACAAATGACCCGTAGTAGGGGTCAATAGTAGCAGTGGGAATCACTGAACAAAAACTCGATTATACGCTAAACTGCTATAGTCTAGTAAAAAATAATACCAAAAACGTATAAACAATGAACCTGGCATGTCATACGTTGATATAGTTTTTCTTAGAAATGTTCAGATTCTGTGCTATGCGCCGTTATTTGCAAAGTGTTACTATTGCCCCCGGTCTACCTACCTAAATAGAATACAACGCGAAAAGCAACTTCAAGCAAGTACTTCGCCGTGCTGTTTAAAGTCTGTAGCCACAAAGCTAGATTAAAGAGCTGAGATCACGTACCACTCTTATTTTAATTAAGGCTTTGTCTTCACTTCGTGATACGACACGATCCCTCGCCTTCCTCTCCATCTTCAAAGCTTCTTTGACGTTGCAACGACAAACAACAAAATCCGCGTAAATTCCGGATATTATTCACGAACCGTGTTACCCATTTGCATCCTTTTTTACCCTTTCTTGAGAACGGGAACAACATGTTGCAAACGAATGTGGAAATTATCTCACAAAAACAAAATAAGGTTTGTTTGTTTTGTAAAAAGACTGCAAATAAATAATTGCAATAAATAATCTAATATTATAAATGCGAAAGTATGGATGGATGGATGGATGGAAGTTTGTTACTCAATCACGCCAGAACGGCCCAACGAATCTGGATTAAATTCGGTAGGTACATAGATAGAGAAAAGTCAGGAATAGCACATAGGCTACTTTTTATCCCGGAAAATTCTCGCGGGATAGCGATAAACGAATACTTTGCAGACGAAGTCGCAGGCAACAGCTAGTTTATTATAATAGTGAAAATGTAACCTTAGTATTTTAATGTCGTACGATACAAAATAACAAAAAAATATCTCATCAAAGACATTTTTTTACACAGATGACGTGGGTCCTACTAAATCGCCTCGAGGTAAATTTTCAGAACAATATTTTTAAATTTACAATTTTAAAATAAAATTTTATTATTAAGCATAGCCTGCCGGGACAGTTACCGGCGGCTCCAGCCAAGGGGAACTGGGCTGAATGATTGCTGAAGAAGATCGACAGCCCGCCTGACCCAGCCAGGCGTCCCCACCCATCATCATCATCAAGCATAGCCTGCCAGGTATTTATCTATATCACACGCGAATTTTAACTTGGACACTTGAACGTCTTGAACAAAACTTTGTCTGTAATTGTCGTATTTAATTTCTGTAAAAAGTATTAAAAAGAATTATTTTTGTTCTATGATATGAAACAGGAAATACAGGGATTTAGTTTGTGTTTGTCCCACAAACTCATGCTTTGTATATGTAAATAATTCGTTGAGCTAAGTGACGCCATTTCGAATTTTAAAAATGAAAAATTTACCTCACATTATATTCCGTTTAAGTAACATTCGAGAAAGTTTTGGGTATTTTAAGTCCATTAGGCAGGCGTTTTGTTTCATCCGTAGCAACGCACTGTTTTGGTGTCTTTAATAAAGAGCTCGTAGCCAGCCGACCCAATGCAATTAACTCCATTATCGATTTATAATTGAGTCTAGCGCAACGGGGGTTGAATTTATATCCACTTGCACTAAATACGAGTGCAAGGGTACTTGTGAACTAACTACTCACTGTGGTACCAAGACTGAAACACCTAGCAATATTATGTACTGTTGACATGAACTTTTTTAAATGGTAGTATTTTTTTAATGTGTCTGGCTGTCAAGAAAAGAAACATGTTGGCAGTCGTACGGTAAAAAAATCTAAAAAATTACTAAGAGAGGTAACTACGGACAAACGAGGAATCATAAATCACCATCCTGTCCAGTAGGCTTATTGTCTAACTCGCTCGCAATCGACATCGCGTTCATTTTGCAGTTCTTGTATGAATGTGACAGCTAGCTGATTCCGATGCCAATTGTCAGCCCATACGAGTACATGAGCTGTCAAAATGAAGACGATGGCGATTGCGAGCGAGTTAGACAATAATAAGCCTACAGGCATAGTAAAAGGGAAAGTAAGTACACTTCAAACAAAAGTACATCGCGCGGCTTAAATGTGTGCGCGCCAGTTGGCGGCGGTACGCACGCACCCGCCGCACGCACACACTGATAATTTAAGGATGATTAAGTTGTCTTTAGTCAAGGCTGCGCTAGCGCCGGTGCCTTACGTTGACCGTCTCGCGCTCTTTGCGATCACCGATACTCGTTACTCGTGTACTCATTGTTGCGGATTTTTTTTGTTTTAGGTATATTTAGTCATAGTGTAAACAATAAATAAATAAATAATAGTTGTAAATTAGTAATTTAATAGTAAGATAAGTATAAAGTGTAATAGTTTCGTGCAAGGACACATATAAACAATAATACCTATTTATAATGGCAACAAATGGATCGCGAAAGCATTGTTCTGTTTTCGGCTGCCTCAATAATTCAGCGAATCCAGCATTGTCGTTCTTTAGCATACCCACAAAAGGGGAACGGTAAGAAATATTAATAATTAAGTAATTATAGTTATGAATAATGTTGACTATTCTTTATTTACTTTAAGTAAGTACCTATACTTCGTTTATAACGTTTTACATAGTTATTATGTGTATGTAAACATGGAGTAGTATGTACACAGTCGCCATCGGCACTCCGGCGAATTTATAAATAATACTCGTATTTTTAATTTAGTTTAATAACAATAATATAGCAGCATAGAATCTTGTTTGTCTAGCTAAACAGAGACTTAAGACAATTATTTGCCGGTAGGTAGGTACTCGTAATTAATCTAAAATAGACTTCGACAACCCTAAGCGTCCGCGCCGGAGTAGGCAGTTGAGTCTCCTAAACGATGGCAGTGAACCTACTTCTCCCACTTTTACTATGCTACAGGCAAATAACGTTAGTGTAAATTATATCTGCTTAGGTTTAATGAAAGTAGCACCCCGCCTCGGCTTCGTACGGGTTATTACTATACGTACCTATAAACCTTCTTCTAGAATCATTTTATACGTTAATGTAAACCGCATTAAAATCCTACAAAACTTACAAGACGGCGTTCAGCGACTTTGTAAAGTTAAACACAAACTTGTACTAAGTTCATCAAATGGGTAGGTATTTATGGTTGTCTTTAAAATGATTTCTACGAAAGAGAAAGGGGAGGATAAACTTACAAAATATTCCATTTCAAACGATCCCCATGGATAAGTATCAAGAACGGAAATTGCTAAAATAAGAAAGATACAAGGAATTTCATAGCGACTTGCCTTATTCCGATACGCCGAATTGCCGATATAATTGGGATAACACGCAGGGCTCGGTTTTTGAAGGAGTTTCAATGAAAAATACTGACCATTTTAGGTATTGCTAAAAACCATATTATTATGCTTAGCTTAAGTTTTAATTAAAGCGGTGAGTTATAGAGGAATTAAACGACTAATTCCTCTTTGTTTTTAAATTCAATACAGATTTTTCACCTTTTTATTATAACAAGCGAACAAATGATCACCATTTCCGTTCCGTCAATTTCTACATTATATAACCTAATCTAACCTAACTCGATAACAGCGCGGGACTAAATAGACAATATACCCTTTCAAACAAAAAAAAATTCCCAGCCTAATTTTTTTTTAGATACAAGCTTTATTAAACTTGCATTGCCATCCGTCGTACATATTATTATGTGAACCAAATTTCAAGTCAATCGGACCAACCATTGAAGTGTTCCTTCCTGCAGAGACGGTCCTGGCTGGACCTCCAAAATTCTACTACCAGATTATTGTATTGTCATCTGTCTGACTTATACAAGTATGCAAAATTTCAGGTCAATCAGATGAAGGTACATAAATACGTTGCAAGTTATAAAGTTAGTATTAACTTGTACTTAATAAAAACGGATTCATCCAGCCGTTTTAAGGTACCTAGTCAAGGAATATAAATAAAATTTTAAATAAAAAGGTTTCCACGAACAGCAAACTTCCTTTTTGAGGTCTGCTAATAAAATAAAGCCATATGGGAATAACAGATTGAGTAATGAATAACGATTAACAAGATGCTCCCCGTAATTTCAAAGTCACACAATTCTGCTCACAAAGACGGATCCAACCCTCTCATTACTGAGCAATTGTTGCATTATGTATGTTGAATTTGTATGTATTAAGTATTTTAACAATACTGAGGCTATATTGTCTAACGTACGGGCGCACACAATCGCTAATGGCCGTCGGTTTTTGCCGATTTCCTATCCTTTAACATAATTTCATATGCCATAAAATGTGTTGTTTGCCATATGATTTGATTTGATGGATTTGCCTTAACCTTCTTTAGGGTTTCGTACCCGAAGGGTAAAAAAGGAAACCCTAATCATGAGCCTCCACTGTCGGTCCGTCTGTCACCGTACTGTATCTGATGAAAGTGATGAACAGTGATAGCTAGACAGTTGAAATTTTCACAGATGATGTATTAGTATCGCAAAGCTTTATGAGCGCTCGGCAAAAGTGGTGGGGGTGTTTGCGCAGGTGTATAGGTATTGTCCTTCAGGGACGCGAGACGTGTGGACGGGGCGCGGGAGCGGGAAGCGACTGAACGAACCAATAGAATACATTCGCGCCACGTGGCGCACTGCCTCCCCGCGTCGCGCCTCCGTCCCCCCGCCAAAGAGACCCAAAGGACGAATTCTGCGCATTCAAGGTCACCGCTCATAAACCGTTGCGACACTTGTATTTCTGTTGCCGCTATAACAACAAATACTAAAAAATCTTGTTTTTTATATAAAAACCTATTCCATTTACGGAAATAGTACTGTGCTACTAAAAAGTGTCTGCATCTTATTTCTCTGTCTTATTGGTTGTCTGGTAGAGATCGCTCGATCGATAACGTCTTATAAATGTGCACGCACGAAAAAGTGTCACGTTGTCGCGTTCCGCGTGACGTCAGAGCTAGCAGTTTTCATCAATGTTTCTTTATGACGTTATCACACTTTACAGACACTACAGGTTTTTTTAATTAGCATACATACATAAATCACGTCTTTATCCCTTACGGGGTAGGCAGAGCCTAAGGTAACAAGACCTAAAGGCCAAATTTACCATGATTGTGGGCGTACAAGTGAAAAGGGGAATCAAAATAGTGATGGGTTGCTAGCCGCATCCCCTATAACATGATTCCTAAGATTTTCGCCCATTCCCTGGATGGTCTTTAACCATCTGCGCGGGTAGAGAAGCAACTCGTTCATTCTGTTTGTTTTTTGCTCCCAGACCAGTATGGAAGTTTATTCAATACTAGCGATCCGCCCCGGCTTTGTGTATGCGTACTTTAAAAGATCTAAACGTAGGTACCTACATACATACAGATGGATATCGTTTCGTTCGAGATTTCGTTTGTACTGTAGATACTACAGCCAGCGCTGACGATATTAACGTGAGGATTCCTCTCATGATAATTGACGTATTGTCCTCCGGTAATACACCAATAATCATTTTGTTTTATCGTGACGTATCTACGTTTCGCGGAAGCTTTCAATTTGAGCCACCACGGATCAAAGGGCTTGTCGTCAGATAAGCGATGTCGTGCAGCGGCGGGGGCTTAACGGATTTAATTTGTGCTGAAATGTCTTTACATTATATTGTGATGCAAGCGATCTGCTTCGTTTCACTCACCAAGGGAAGCTCACATTTTGCTCTTCATGGTTTTCGGTTTTTTTTTATCATATCAGTCTATATTTGTGAACTACTGCTGGGCAAGGCTCTCGACCACACAATATCTTTCTATCCAAATCTGTAGTCGGCCAATCGGTCAGTTCCACGTCATCAGCGCCTTGGCCTGCCTGCCCGTAGTGTTCGGGTGATACCCACAGATGGCAACTCGCTCGTACGTGACTGTTAAATGTTTTATATCTTCTGCCTTCCCGCACTTACCCTAGTTTTTGCTCTTAGCAAGCGAATGCTTGACTTGTTTTTATCTATATAAAAACCGGCCAAGTGCGAGTCAGGCTCGCGCACGAAGGGTTCCGTACCAGAAAAAACGGTAAAAAACACTTGTTGTATGGAAGCTCCCCTTAAATATTATTTTTATTTTACTTTTAGTATTTGTTATTATTGTGGCAATAAAAATACATCTGTGAAAATTTTAACCTCCTTGCTATTACGGTTCATGAGATACAGCAAAAAACGCCAACAACTAAGTACTCTGTTGTATGTGTATGGGAGCCCCCCTTAATTATTATTATTAGTATTTGTTGTTTTAGCCATAATAAAAATACATAATCTGTGCAAATTTCAACTGTCTAGCTAATGAAAATATTATATTTGAATATTTAAAATGTTTAATAATAAAATTGCCACAAGTTTTCGAAAATGAGTACGTTTTGCATTTGAAATGCCCAATCTCGATAGTTAATGGTGCCTTTTAGCTTTTCCATCGTAACTGTTGAGTTTGAATACTCACCCATATTTCAGCAAATAAATCACATTTATCACACACAAAATATAATATAGATTAACCCATAACCTAATGAAAATATTATATTTGAATATTTAAAATGTTTAATAATAAGGGGAGGCCTTTGCCCAGCAGTGGGACACTCAATTAGGCTGATATAATAATAATAATAAAATAAATGGTATTCATTGAGAAAAAATCAGAAGAGACAGTGACAGCTGTTCTCATGAAAAAAGAACATTATGAAATGCCTTGATGGCCAGCGTTAGATTCAACACTAGCTCCATCCATCCATCCATCTATCCATCCATCCATACTTTCGCATTTATAATATTAGTTAGATTATGTTTTTTGTATTTGTTGTTATAGCGGCAACAGAAATACACAATCTGTGAAAATTTCAATTGTCTAGCTATTACGGTTCTTGAGATACAGCCTAGTGACAGACGGATGGACGGACGGACAGCGAAGTCTTATAAGTAATAGGGTCCCGTTTTTACCCTTTGGGTACGGAACCCTAAAGAAACAGGTCAACCAAGAATTCTTTAATTCCAATTTCTTAAAGTACTTATATACCTCGCAGGAAGCAGTCCATTTGCCTTGGTATTTGACTCGGCTGGGTAAACTAATTTAATTTACCCCGAACGCACTTTATGAGTCCCACTTTTGGCCGTTATTTTACAACTTTACATTTGTGGTGTAGGTAGGTTAATAAACATAGAATAAGGGTAGTTTGTAAGGTGATTCAGTCTCGATTAAACGCAGCTAATTACGGACGTGTCGGCTTGTTATTTCTCACCATATTGCCAGTTTAGAACACTACAGTGGCTGACGAGGATAATTACGTGCTTAGTAAATTACCTAACGCAAATAGTAACAGTTAGTGGTGAATAATGTCGATTGGAAAAGTGAACGAATTCGACGTTAAGGCCGGAGCGTGGTCGTCGTACATTGAGAGGCTGGAAATGTACTTCACGGTGAATAGTGTAAAAGATGAGCTAAAGTTACCTATTTTAATTGCGGTTATGGGAGACGAAGCTTATGAATTGTTGTCAAATTTATCGAGTCCGGCTAAACCCGCCGAGTTGAAATATAAGGACGTGGTGGATTTGTTGCATCGTCACTTGCAGCCGGCGCCGTCGGTGCTGGCGGAACGATTTCGGTTCAGACAGTAAGGCAGGCAGCGAGTGAAAACGTAGCAATATATGTGGCCGAATTAAAGAAAGCAGCGCGTTTTTGTAAGTTTGGGGGCAGCTTAAATGACAATTTGCGTGACCAATTTGTTTGCGGGCTAAGAAGTGACGTTATTCGACAACGGCTGTTCGCAGAAGACGACACATTGAGTTACGCGAATGCTGTAAAAATTGCAAGCGCGTTAGAGGCAGCGGAACGAGACTCAGCCGCGGTAGATGGAACGGCGGGATCGGCCGGAACCGGGCCAGCGGCGGCAGCGAGCGGCACCGGGGTGTACGCGGTATCGGCGGCGGGGAGCAGTCGGCAACCGGCTCGCCCGGCTACAGCGGGTGCGGGCCACGGCGGGCGGGGCGCCGCGCGCGGGGCGCGAGCGCCGTGGCGCGGCGGCGGAGCCACGGGCCGGCCAGCGCGGAGCACTGGCGGAGGCGCTCGGCAGTACAACTGCAAGGGCTGCGGGGCAACTAGCCATAGCTATGACCAATGCCGGTTTAAAACTTACGAGTGCAGCAGATGCCGGCGCACCGGGCACTTACGCCGGGTATGCCCGGAGCTGGGGCCGGATGAGGCAAGAGCCAGGATATATTTTGGAGAAGCGATGGAGGACGGAGACGGCGATCAGGAGTACAATCTGGATGAGGATTTTCACCACTTGTGCCTAAACGACTATAAGCCGGTGAGTTTGCCGGTCACAATCGAAAATCGTGAAATAATTATGGAGGTAGATACAGGTACCGCTGTATCATGTATCAGTAGTGAAATGTATAAAACGTATTTCAGTCATGTCCCTTTAGAGAAGTGTAATATAAATTTAAAATTTTATGATGGTAGTAGGTACTCTAAAGCCCTTAGGATTAATAAAACCGTATGTTAGTTATGGTAGCGTAGAGAAAAATTTGGAGTTGTTTATTATTGTTGGGGGTACTACGTCACTTATAGGTAGGCATTGGCTAACCGAGTTAAAGATAAACATTCCAAAGTTCACTACCTGCCATAACATTAGTGGTGGAGAAAGTCAGTTAAATAATAAAATAAAAATATTGTATGACAGATATAAACAGCTATTTGATGGCGGGTTGGGGCGATACACGGGCGAAAGGGCGACGCTGCGGCTGCGGGAGGGCGCCGCGCCGGTGTTCCACCGCGCGCGGCCGCTGCCCTACGCGTTGCAGGAGCGCGTGGACGCGCAGCTGGACGCCATGCTGCGCGACAACATCATCGAGCCCGTCGACTGCTCGGACTGGGCATCCCCGCTCGTACCGGTAAATAAGGCGGACGGCTCGTTGAGGATTTGTGCGGATTACAAGGCTACAGTAAATCCCAGATTATTGATAGACCGTTATCCACTACCAAAGATCGACGATTTAATTGTTCGTTTAAGGGGTGCACAATTTTTCTCTAAAATCGATTTATCACAGGCATACAATCAGATTGAGTTAGACGACAATAGTAAAATGTACACGGTGGTAAATACGCACCGCGGGTTATATCGATATAATAGGCTAGTCTATGGTTTAGCTTCGAGTCCTGGAATTTTCCAGCGTATAATATGTAACTTGCTAAAAGGAATACCTAACGTAGAAATATTTTTAGATGATGTTATTATCGGAGGTAAAAATGAGCAAGAACATTTGCAAGCCTTGGAAGCGGTGTTTAGCAGGTTACATCAGGGGGGGTTGAAACTAAAGGCTAATAAGTGTGTCTTTCTCGTAAAGGAGGTGAAATATTTAGGATACGTCTTAAGCAAAGACGGTATAAAAACTGATCCCAGTAAAATAGAAGCAATTACTAAAATTCCCCGACCTAGTAATATCACGGAATTGCGATCATTCCTAGGGTTAATTAATTTTTATGCCAAGTTTGTTAGAAATATGAGTAGCAAGTTAGTACCTTTATATGAATTATTAAAAAGGAACGTGAGCTGGAACTGGTCTCGTGAGTGTGAGCAGGCTTTTGTAGGCATGAAGGAAGTGTTAACTAGTACACAGGTTCTTATTCACTACGATCCTAATCGGCCGCTAATTTTGACATGTGACGCAAGCGCCCGCGGAATAGGAGGAGTTATCACACAACCTAGTCCGGGCGCCGGCGGCCGGGAGCGGCCGGTAGCATATGTCTCGCGAACGTTAAGTGACGCGGAAAAAAACTACTCACAAATTCATAAAGAAGCGTTAGCTATAATTTTTTGCATCAACAAGTTTCATCAATTTTTATATGGCCGCCATTTTGTGCTAAGAACCGATCATAAACCCTTTTGTCCATTTTCGGACCTAACACGGGAATACCGGCTATGGTAGCAAGTCGCATGCAAAGGTGGGCTTTAATCTTATCAGCATACACCTTCGATATTGAGTACGTTCGCACGGACGAAAACGGGGCGGACGGCTTGTCTCGCTTGCCGGTGATTAGTAAACAGATGAGTCATATGGCACCCGAGCAATCGTACCTACATTTTGTTCAACAACAATTATTATTAGATTATAATGAAATCCACAGGCAAACAGCTCGGGATCCGATACTTTCTAAAGTTTTAAGTTACTTAAGGGACGGTTGGCCAGTGGAATGCGACATAAAGGAACTACAGCCATATTTTAATAGGCGAAACGAGCTTTACGCGGAGTTGGGTTGCGTCATGTGGGGCCATAGGTTAGTGGTTCCGGAGAGTTGTAGGGAAAAAGTGTTACAAATGGTCCATGAACCTCACATGGGCATAGTTAAGTCCAAGGCCTTGGCAAGGAGTTACGTATGGTGGCCCGGCGTAGATGAGGCGGTCGAGCGCATTTGCCGCGAGTGCGCAGCGTGCGCGGCGCAGGCCGACGCACCGCCGCGGCAGGCGCCGTGTCTATGGCCGTGGCCCAACCGACAGTGGTCTAGACTGCACTTAGACTTCATGGGTCCTATTTTAGGTAAAACATATTTGGTAGTAGTGGACGCAATGTCCAAGTGGATAGAATTGTTCTTTATGCCAAGTACGACGGCGGGAGCGGTCATTGACAAGCTGTGCGAACTATACAGCAGATGGGGCTTACCGAAGCAGGTAGTAACAGATAATGGTCCACCATTTTCCAGTAGCGAGTTTAATCAATTTAACACGAGCAATGGAATCGAACATATTTTTACAGCTCCGTACCACCCCGCTTCTAATGGTTTGGCGGAAAATTCCGTACGGGGGCTAAAGAGAGTAATAAAGAAAGCAGTTCACGAGAAACAAGATATAAACAAGGCCTTGTGGACATACTTACTTAATTATAGGAATACCGTGCATTCGACAACGGGGCAGAGCCCAGCCAGATTGCTACTTGGTAGGGACTTGCGGATTAAGCTAGACACGTTGAAACCGGATAGGGAGGCGCCAGTTCATAAAGCTCAGAACCGTCAAAGAGATTCATCCAAGGGAGTGAATAGAGAGTTAGACAAAGAGGGGAAAGTATGGTATAGGCAATACTTGAAAGGGGAGAGATGGGCCCCGGGCCAAGTAATAGATAGATTAGGAGCAAACGATTATAAGATAGTGGGAAAAGATGGATCCGTGATTCATCGACACATAGAACAATTAAAACGTAGATTTGGTAGGCATTCTCTCGCGTACCCTACAGCCTCAAACCAGGAGAGCTGCAAAGATCCTCTTAGAGAAACCGCGAGCGAGCCGGACGCCTTATCGGCGGAGCGGGAGGGCCGACGGCAGATAGCGCCACCTGTGGATGCGCTGCCTGAGGCGGCAGTGGAGTCGGGCGCACCCTCAGCCCCAGCGTCGCCAGCTTTCCATGATGCCCAACCTAGCGGGTCCCCGCCGCTCCGAAATCGCCCTATCAGGCAGTGCAGACTAAATCCTGAACCTCGCTTTTAATTTAAGTTAAATTAGAGTAATTATACCTAGTTAAATTAATGTTACATATATAGTATGGTTATAATTAGTGTGGAGGAGTGTGGTGTAGGTAGGTTAATAAACATAGAATAAGGGTAGTTTGTAAGGTGATTCAGTCTCGATTAAACGCAGCTAATTACGGACGTGTCGGCTTGTTATTTCTCACCATATTGCCAGTTTAGAACACTACAACATTAAAATAAATAGTAGATTGTTCAACAAGGGAGGAAAAGAACCAATATCACACGAGGTAACTTGGCACCCGAGCATGCGAGGGTGCCAATATTTCGAGTGTGATATTGGTGTTTTTTCCCGAGTTAAACACTCTACTTTTCATTTCGACTACAAGGAAAGTAAAAAAAATATACATAAGTAAGTATATGAGAAAAAATGTATTGAATAAAAAATTTACTAAAATTAATTCAGACATTTGTACAGTTCATAAAGGAAAAAGTCACGTTTTCCAGGTATATTTACTCATTTTTTTATTTATATTTTTTGTATAGTTTTACTAAATGGAGTATGCTTTCGCGCCAAATTCGAGCTCGCTTTTTCTAAACTAGTTGCATTGGCAGCAAATCAAGTTTTTTTAAAACATAGGTCAATGTGGTTATTGTCAAATATTTCAATATTTACCCATAAACAACATTTAAAATTATCGAACATCACAAATCAGTACAGCGAGATCACAACAATAAAAATTCTAAGTATAGACTATTAGGCGGTGTTATCGCTCAAAAGCAATCAATAACTGACAGTGTTTACTTAACTATCGCAGCTTCTGAACTTGTCCGGATTTGGATGCCGTCAATAATGAAGTAGTAATTTTATTAAGCCATAGTTCCTCACGTGTGTTAAAAAATTTGGGCACAGAATATATAATAGTACTAACGTACACAATGGCTACGCTCCGCCCCGCACCGATTCGAGTTACCCCACCCCTCAAGCGCATTCTGCCGGAAAGCTGCTGGCAACTAGTAGGGTGCGCAACGCGATGTATGTCGGCCGCGCGGCACTAAGTTCGGAAACCTACCCTATCTACTTCATTTTATAAAACATTAGTAAATTAATGCTTTCTGAAATTATCGCGATTAATACATGAAGTAACAATACAATACAATAACTCTTAACAACTACAAACTCTCTTAATAACTACAGAATCATTCGCTTAAGTTTGTTGTCGTACATCTATTGTAATTGAAAATAATAATGCTTAAATACACAGACAGACACACTTTAAGTAAGTTTAAATAAATAGGTAACGATTAAGTACATTTATTTGCACACATCTAAGCCATATCTTCATATAAGTACCTATATTTATGTTATTGGTAGTACTTATAGTAGCAGGTTTTTGCGATAGACTCAACCCTGTGTATCTTACGCACACATTGACGCGTGTACAGACGACGTCGTGCCTGTGTTCATTCCAGAACGCGGATTTTGTACGTCGTGGCCGCCGTGTGATATGGGGCAATCACACTACTGCACTCGCCTAATGCAGCCGCCGAACTTGATTCAAACTATTTTAAGCGACGAATGTCGTCCCTCACATTAGTTTGTGTCTACCTACATCCTCTACCCTATTACGCAATTGCAGCTGTCGCCAGCCGAATGCGGCCAACTACCGTATTCCTCACACTCACTCTGTATAATTGTCCCATCAAGTCCCATAATATTGTAACAATACATATATCGTTCTAAGTTCCAACACAACCTATTTACTGCGATAGTAGGTAGATAGATAAGCAGACGTAATGAAAACAACTTTGTGCGGATATAATATTGTCGACCTTGGGTGCAGAACATTAGAAATTAAATCAGTGGACTATTAACGACAGGTATTTTGCGAATATTTGAACAGCTGAAATCACCTCATTATCATTACACGGCCTTTCTTCTCTAATCAAACTCGAATACAGGATAGAGAATGATACGCAACTGAGCGATTCTTGATTCTTACGCAATCAGCAAAGTGATTTCCGGGGTAGGTACAAACGTGAGATAAGGGGGGGTTATCATAACGTCTTAATGCAATTTAATTTAGACTCAGGTTTTAGCTGTCATTTTTAGTCGGATCAGAGCCTCTAGTGTAAGTTTTCACACGAACAAACGTCTCGAACGCGTTCACGTAAAAGTCTCAATTACTATGGAAAAATTGGCAGCGCCACTTGCGGATCGAAACGGCAACAAACTGTTCTCATAGCATTTGACATTTTAACGCAAACGCTTTCGAGATGGTGTTCTATGACCGAAAACTTACACTAAGCATACTGTATGCTTAGTGTAAGTGTTCGGTCACAAAATACGTCTCGATCACGTTTGCGTTAAACTGTCAAATACTATGAGAACTGTTTGTTGCCGTTTCGTTCCGCTAGTGGCGCTGTCAAATATCCCATAGTAATTGAGACGTTTACATAAACGCGTTCTCTACGTTTTGCGAGTCAAATACTTACACTAGAGGCTCTGACAGCGAGCGAACCTAAACTGAATAGGAATTGGCTAAGTAAAGTTTTTGGAAGAGGTGCAAATTATATTTTTATTCGACAGTCCACGTCTTAATAATCGAGGAACTGCAGCTCTTTTATTTTTATTCCCTCTTGTTAATTAGATATATTTTTTAAGTGGTCGATTTGACATTTGTGAAATTTAATGGATGACCAGCTACGCGTGCCTAGAACTAGCTTGTAATTAAAAAAAACTACGTCAACCGTACGTCAACTGTCACTTTTGACTCAAAATATTTCTAATTAACAAGAGGGAATAAAAATAAAAGAGCTGCAGGTCCTCGGTTATTAAGACGTGGACTGTCGAATAAAAATATAATTTGCACCTCTTCCAAAAACTTTACTTAGCCAATTGAATCGCATTAACACGTCACGTCATGGTAAGGCCAAGGTATGTGAATATATAATGTGAGGAGGAACAGTATCATTTAATTTGTTGACTTTTTTATGTAAGGTCTTAGAAAAAACGTGGTATTCGGATCCTGTGTACATTAATATACACTGTGTCTCAAAATGTGTGGTGTGGAATTAATGTGGTTGGGATAATTTGTCAGGACCATTCCGTCCTTATTTCACTTTTTAGGGTTCCGTACTCAAAGGGTAAAAACAGGACCCTGTTACTAAGACTTCGCTGTCCGTCCGTCCGTCTGTCACCATGCTGTATCTCAAGAACAGTAATAACTAGACAGTTGAAATTTTCACACATTGTGTATTTTCTGTTGCCGCTATAACAACAAATACTAAAAACAAAATAATAATAATTAAGGGGGGCTCCCATACAAAAAACGTGATATTTTAGCCCTTTTTCATGGCTACCACTCGCCGAGCTAGATCTCAAGAACCGTAATAGCTAGACAGTTGAAATTCGCACAGATTATGTATTTTTATTGTGGCTACAACAGCAAATACTAAAATCAAAATAATAATAATAATTAAGGGGGCTCCCACACAACAGAGTAGTTGTTGGCGTTTTTTGCTGTATCTCATGAACCGTAATAGCAAGGAGGTTAATTTCTGGTACGGAACCCTTCGTGCGCGAGTCCGACTCGCACTTGGCCAGTTTTTTTTTTAATTATAGTTGAGAAATGTTTCCATACTTTGGTCGATGTTCAATTTGTGCGGCGTCAAAGGTGTGCGTTAATTTTGCAGGGAGCGGATCAGAAATTATAAAGTTTAAAATGTATAATGGGTTAAAATGTATAATAGTTCAAAATATATAATGCAATTTTCTGTGAAACTATTAGGTATATGATTTTTTTTAAAGCTTGATCTATAGATTGGTTTAGGTTAGGTTAGGTTTAGTTTATAGCAATTCTGTTGATTTACAATTTTCTGAGAAAATCGCATTATATATTTTGAACCATTATGTATTTTAACCCATTATACATTATAAACTTTATGGATTTTAATACGTACCCAATTTTGCATCAAAATCACGATGAAAAACCTTAACAATAGTGTTCATCCATACCAATCCAACCACCTACTGAAATCTAACTAATGTTATAAATGTGACAGTATGGATGGATGTTTGTTTGTTACTCAATGAATCTGGATGAGGCACATAGATAGAGAAAAGTCTAGAATAGCATATAGGCTACTTTTTATCCCGGAAAATTGCGTAGTTCCTACGGGAGAGCGATAAACGAAATATTTGCAGACGAAGTCGCTGGCAACAGCTAGTATTCCATATATACACAAATCATGTCTATGTATATGCCTTACTTACGGGATAGATAGAGCCTAAGGTAACAAGACCAAGAAGATAGGTGTAAAGGGGATAATAAAATGGTTGGGTTTCTAGCTCCATCGCTTATAATATGACTCCTAAGATTTTTGTCCGTTCCCTCTCTTTTGCTTCTCTTCTCGCTTGCTTCTCTTCCCGCACCTTGGAAGAGAAGCAACTCGTGCATTCTGTTTTTCCTTTGCTTCCAGACCATCATGGAAGAAAATATTCCAGAACACTTTTAAGTCACCTCCGACCATGAAATTTAATATGCAGGGGTTTCGGGGGCCATAAATCAATCTCTAGGTTTCATTTGAAAACGTACCGAGCAAGGCTCGGTCATCCAGGTACTACGTCTTGTTCTTATAAATATTAAACAGACCTGCTCCACCAGTACTTTTCAAACAGCTCCATTGTTTAACACTACGAGTAATTCTAGAAAGTATACAATACAATAACTCTTAAAATACTAAAATATGGGTTCTAATAAAACATCAAACAGTAGGCTTATTGTCTAACTCGCTCGCAATCGCCATCGTGTTCATTTTGACAGTTCTTGTATGAATGTGACAGTTAGCTGATTCCGATGCCAATTGTCAGCCCATACATGAACTGTCAAAATGAACACGATGGTGATTGCGAGTGAGTTAGACAATAAGCCTACAGGTTACGAAAACGATTTACTTAAGTACTTAGGGTGCGACCAAACCGCCGCGTATACGCAGTGACGTGTCGTATGCGTCACGTTTTCTCATCGTTTCTTCATACATTTTCTTGCGATTCCTTAACGTCACCGTTTTTTAAGCGGCGTTGTGGACACACCCTTATATGTTCTTGAATAAACTTTCCGAATTTGATGTCATAAATGTAATGCTGAAGTACATTGAGAGCTTCTAAAAAAGTTGAGTAAAACCGTGTAACAAGTCGTATAATTCAACATGAGTGCCATCAATTTGAATAATTTTATTCGCAGCCGCTGTAATCTTGTTCTTTGCTCTTTCTTACGACGTGTGAAACCTTTAGCCTTTTTTCACGCTCCTATAAGCACGGAATCTCCACACCACAATGATCGATTTCTATCTCCATCGGCGGGCTACTTTCAAGACGTTCCAGGATTTAGCAATCTGTACGTTATTGTGATTTTGTTGATATTTGTTCTTTGTAAAGTTCAGCGAAATATACAGCACAATATCGTTATCCTTAGTTCTAGGGGCGCGATTTTATTCAGTAAACAAACTCAAGCTATCTTCACAACGTCGTTTGAAAAGATACGACGGTTATGCTAACCTTCTGGGCTACTGCGTCAACGGATGTTTGACAGTAAAACTTTATAGTATACGAATAATAAAACGTGGTAAATTAATCTGTTTTCTTACCGGGAGCCGAGTTTATTTGTGGTTAAATAATAATTTTGTTTACAAACAGCATTCTCAGTTATCCGTACCCTCAGAAACAAGTTTCACTGAGCACCCTTCAACCAGTAATATCAGAAGCAACTAAGTAGATTTTCATTTTAACGGGATCATCTTTCCTCGGCAAATTTTGTTAATCCGATATTTAGAACATCATTATTAACTTTTTAGGTCACTTTGTTATTTGTTTGTCTTCGTCAATCAATTATTGTTTAAATTACGAGTTAGTAGGTAATCTAATATTTACTCGTTTAGATGCCATTAAATTAAGTACCTAATCGGAATTTCGTTTTTGTGCGCGTATTTTTACTCTTTGCCTTTCGTAAAGTATTTGCTCGGTTTTAACTACATACGTGTACGGTAGGATAATGGAACGTAGTTGTTGCATAAAATCCCACTACAGGATGTATTGATTGAATCAACCCCTTGAAATAAATCTCACTGGAAATATCGGTTGATAACTTTATTTAACACTAGCTTTTGACCGCGACTTCGTCCGCGTAGACTTCATTTATTGACAAAAGTCACATATTGCTACGCATATTTGAACAGACACTTAACACCCCTATTCTGACATTTAATTAGTATTTTTTTTATAATAAACGATATTAAATTCCGTGGGTATTTTGAAGATCCCTCCTTAGTGCACCTCTATTATATTGAAGCAATATGTGGCGGAAGCCACATGATAGGCTAGTGTTATAACAGTTGGCGGTGGCACGTTCCTAACGTGCCATATTGTAAATCTCATAATCGATCTTATCGATCTTATCGATTATGAAGATCGCTGACTAAGGGCTAGTTTAATATATAAGCATAGATTGTATATTTGTAATTAGAGTTAGTTAGTTAGTTGATTAATTAGTAAGAGACTGTTGGAATAAGAAGAGAGTTTGAAACTAACTACAATGTAGTTTCCCTGCTCCTCCCCTAAACCATTACCAGCAGCAACCCTGCTGGTAAACAATATTTATAGGTATACGTTGCGGCTCTAGGCAGCTGCGATTTTCGACATGTTCATCGCTATCCCGCGGGAACTATGCAAATTTCCGGGATAAAAAGTAGCCTATAACCTGGCCGGTGATTTTCTCAACATATTAGTAAAGTTTCCAACAAAATCCGTTCAGCCGTTTTCACGTGATGCGCGCACAAATATACAGATAAACAGACAAAATTCTAAAAACTGTTGGAACGTGTTCTGTTATCGATTCTTAGTATCCCCAGCCTATTTTATTTTTAATATCTTCCATGTATAGACTTTCGAGCCTCTTCAGCTATATTATACGGATATTTGTATGCCTAGCGGCAAAACATGGAGGGTCCTTAATGTCATAAGATCTGGTAATCTACCTATGTTTAACAAATAAAAAATATTCTATTCTATTCTATACGTATAGATATCACCTTGCTTCGTGTCATCGAGATTAAATTGATCCCGCTATGCTATAAAATTATAGAGGAATAATTATATTATAAAATTATTATAAAATTATGGAATAGATATACGTCCTAGAAGGAGTCTAGCTCTGTTGCTAATTATTTTAATTTATTTATACTTTTAGATTGCTACAATACATAAGAAGATTAATTAGAGATAGAGCTGTCTTTTTTTATCGTATTAAGCTGCCGCTGATCTCTATCTGCTTTTTGTTCCATCTAATGTAATGCTAATGAATTAAAAATAAATACCTAATGCAATGCTATTAAATTTTATTGTAATTAGATTAAAATCGGACCGGGAGACGAGCTGTTGGTAGGCCTCCAACAAGATGGAGCGACGACCTGATCAGGATCGCGGGATCGCGGTGGATGCGGAAGGCACGGGACCGGTCCGAGTGGAGAGCCGCGGGGGAGGCCTATGTCCAGCAGTGGACGTCTTCGGCTGATATATGATGATGATGAAATTAAAATATATTTATATATAATTTATTAATTAAACTTAAAATTAAAAAAATAATTAGATTTTAATTGTAACCAAATGATCTTAACATAAATTATAGTGACATGAGAAGCTAAGAATAATTAAATTACGTGTAAATTGTGTACAAATTCGTTATAATATTATTATGTGTACCTATGTTGTGTTATATAATGTTATAATTTAGGTTTAAGTTTTAATTTTTTGCAATGCCCTTCCAGGGCTATTCATAATGTATTTTTTGATGATTCAAATAAAGTAAATGGAAATTGAAATTGATCTGAGGTACGATCGTAACATCAATCACGGCGCATGAAAAGATTCCTTAAAGTACCCTTCAAATTTTTCTAAAGACGGATCTTGAAAAAATTAGGACATTCGCATTGATATCGAAACACGATAAAATATCACTCGTTTCCGAGAAGTCATTGATCAATTGGTATAATGCCTTTTGATCTGAGAGCTATTCACTTTCTTGTACAGATGTAGAAGACGAGATCAGATAATACTTGGGAAAACGTAGATACCTAAAGGTGCCAAAGTGACCCTACGAGTAAGGGTACCTGCTGTCTGTCTGTTACCTGGAGCGGTATATTAAGGTGCGACCACACCGCCGCTTAAAAAACGGTGACGTTACGGAATCGCAACAAAATGTATGAAGAAACTGTGAGAAAACGTCACGCATACGACACGTCACTGCGTAAACGCGACGGTGTGGTCGCACCCTTATACGGAGCTCTATATTTTTAAGGCCTATTTTTGAAATTATATGATTCCTAAGATTTTCGCTCATTCCCTCGATGGGCTTTTACCATCTGCGCGAGAAAGAAGCAACTGGTACATTCTGTTTATTCTTTACTTCCAGACCAGCATTGATGAATAAAGCTTTTTTCTTCGTATTTTCAGATAATTATGATTTTAAACATAGACTGTCCATTTTTTGTTCGAACTGTGTGACAATAAAACTAGATTACTATTAGGTACTAGTGAAGACATCATTCTGAATTTTGGTAAGACTTTAAAATACTGATTATTGTAAATGTACGAATACGAGTATACTATATTATATTTTTCTGAACCTTAATATCATGTCCCGTAAGCTTATAAACATGCCAACATAAGGGTGCGACGACACCGCCGCTTAAAAAACGGTGACGTTACGGAATCGCAACAAAATGTATGAAAAAACGGTGAGAAAACGTGACGCATACGACACGTCACTGCGTATTCGCGGCGGTTTGGTCGCACCCTAAAGCCGCAGCCGCATGTAGTTTACTACAAAGAATCGTAAATTATCCGCTACGAAATAGAAGAGCCTGGTTGGAATCCAATAAATCTAATTTACTAAAGCACTGTTATTCTATAGTATATTTATTCCCTTAAATCAAATAACAGCAACAATTGTTCTGATCTCAAAACCCTTGTCAACCCGCGCTCTCCCTCGGGCCTTGTATCTATGAATTTTTCACGAAGTACCTCACAAATAATTGTACGACGCTATCAGAAATACTACGTTTAACTACTTGGCAATAAATCACAGTTTGGCTTGCAGATGTCTCCGGAAGCAGTCATAAAGAGTCCCTGTGCAAATGTCAATAGCGCGACGCCTCCACGAGGTTCAATTGAATCCCGGGTTTAATTTTATTGCTTGCTCATATTAAGCTTCCACCATTGTACAGTTTCCAAATTAATACAAGTGGATCATCCATAATGAGGGGAAGGTTCCCAAAGGTTCATCTAACTAATATTATAAATGCGAAAGTATGGATGGATGGATGGATGTTTGTTTGTTACTCAATCACGCCAAAACGGCCCAAGGGATCTGGATGAAATTCGGCACATAGATAGAGAAAAGTCTGGAATAGCACATAGGCTACTTTTTATCCCGGAAAATTACGTAGTTCCCGCGGGATAGCGATAAACGAATTCATTGAAGACGAAGTCGCTGGCAACAGCTAGTTTGAAAATATGAGAGAAATTGGCAATTCTAAGTTTGGAAGCATCGCAGCGGACGCGGTTGGGATTTGGCAGGTTTTATGCCTAGCGGTTGCCCGCGACTCCGTCTGCCCAGAGCTTATCGCTATCCCGCGGGAACTATGCAATTTTCCGGGATAAAAACTGTCCATGTACCAAATTTCATTAAAATCGGTTTAGCAGTTTAGACGTGAAAGCGTAGACCGACATACAGACGGACAGAGTTACTTTCACAGTTATAATATTAGTAATTTAGTAGTAGTATTAGTAGTAGTATTAGTAATTTAGTAGTATTAGTACTTACCTAGTAGTAATTCTTTCCTGTCATGTGGACATTACATGCAAACATTGCCAGGTAAATAAAGCTTTTGAAGCAAATAAATTTCGAATTCCTATCCCTATAACAAAAGGGTTATTTTACATATTAATTACAACATTAACAACACCTTCACAATGGATCCCGAGGCCCGATTTTAGAAATTACATTGCCCGAAATTACCATTCTAGAGCCAACACACGAAAAATACTGCATTGAAATTACGAGTGGAGAAGAAGAAAATTAGAGCTCTATGTCATATCCATAAGTTAGGGTGGGACCACACCGCCGCTTAAAAAACGGTGACGTTACGGAATCGCAACAAAATGTATGAAGAAACGGTGAGAAAACGTGACGCATACGACACGTCGCACCCTTACTACTAGAAAAAACAGAAAGCACGGGATTGGTCAGCGATATGAGTCACAAATCCGCATCGGAAATCTTAGAAATCATGTTTCGGCGATGCGGCTAGCAACCCACCATAATTTAGATTCCCCTTGCCTTGCAATCATGCTAAACGCGGCCTTTAGGTCTTATTACCTTAGGATCTGTCTACCCCGTAAGGGATAAAGACGTGATTTATATGTGTATAGTTGTAGGTATTTCAATCAGACTCTTCACAAGAATTTGTCACGATAGATAAGCATTACCTATAAGAACGGAATTGAACAGAGCTGAATCAACAACTCTTAAAAATTAAAGTGCTCACATTTTTGCCTAAAAGAAACCCTAAAGTTTTTTAATGTAACCACGAAACCACTTAAGCTATTTAAGTGCAAAATTTAAATTTCGATTGAATATACCTAACAGTAAATCAAATCATAGATATATTAACCAGTAGCAAAAACACGGTCTGATTCTGCTAAGCCACTTTACTTAAATGTTAGATCCTTCGACACTAATATTATAAAGAGAAAAGAATTTATTATTTGTTTGTTTTCATTTAAATAGGCTCCAAACCTACCTAATTTCAAAAATGCTTTCACCATTAGAATCATACAAACATTATCCCTCATGAACATAGGCTATATTTAACACTGCGCGGACGAACTCGCGGGTAACAGCTAGTATCTTATCAACACTAAGTTTCCAACAAAAATGACATTTTTAATATGATCTCTTTTGATGACTGGACAGACATTAAATATCAAGTCAATCAGACCAACCGCTGAAGAGATCCTTCCAGCGGAGACGGTCCTGACCGGGCCACTAGAAATCCACTACCACATTGTTGTTTTGCCATCCGACTTACTGTATGCAAAAAGAGATGCAAGATTCCACCCGGAATAATGTACTTACATAGGTAGTTACACTTACACTCAACATAATGTAGGTAAGTTAAACAAAATCGTGTAAAACAAACGAGTTAGGATATAACCGACAGAACCGACCGATGGATAATTGTGTACGTAATTCTGTCGATTATCATATCTGCTTGCCTGACTCTAGTGACCCACTCGACCTTAGGTCGGCAAAGTGCAGTAGGCGGTGGTTAGGCTATTTTGTTAAGACAAATTATGGGACATTTTCAGTCTGTTGGTTAATTCATCACCGCACAATCTCTAACCCCTATTTAAGGCGATTTGAGGGCGCTCGTGTGAAACCGATACGCTGTAATAAGCTCAATATGGATCAAATAAAGAATGAAAGAGAAAAATACATTTTATTGTCAGGAATTCGACAGTATATTTTATCAGTGCAAAACAAATTAAAGTACAACAAAATAAATATGGATTCCGGGTATAATTTACCAAATCTGATTTTCTCTTAAACTAGGTATTGATTATTCAGGATTGTTATTAAATTACCCTAACATATAATTAGCGTTCTACAAGAAGGCCATTTCAAAACTCCTGAAAAAAATATCGTTACGGCAAACATTACAGTATGGCATATAAAATTCGGGCAAAGGAAATGTCATCACAAAATTTATCTGCCAAATAGCGTCCAACACACCACAATCAGCTTGATGCTGCTACGCCCTACCGCTGATTTTTAATAAGATTTTGCTTATAAACTTAATCTGGCTAAATCTATGACGACACAAACGTAACAGGAAAAATAAAGAAAAAACATGATAATATGATAGACGAAACCGATCAAAACACGACCGTCTTAGGTTTGGCAAAACTTCCGCATATAGTAGGTATACCTATGTAGTTGTATTTGTTCGTATTACAATTTGAAGTAGCAAGGAAAACATTTCGTTATTATTTATTACGTTTTACGTGTTTCAGTGCACGAGGTATATTTAAATCATATTCTTGGTACTACGCTAAACTATTAAACTATTGCACAGCTAGCACAAGAGCACGCGAGATCTGCGTACCCCTAATTTTGTTACAGTTCGTTCTAAAAAAAGAGACGGGTAATATAGTTTATCTCGCACGCGATACAGCTCTCGCGTGCTCTTGTGTCCTTGTTGACTGATTTTCAAACTTTATGAGACAAAGGTTATTCTAACACTAAAACAGTAACAGATCAATAGTATATTTAAACGCGTGTGAAAATTCGAAGTTCGCTTGCATTAGGTACAAAAGGGGGCGGGGATCGAGTCTCGAGATAAGTCAATGGTTTCAATAAAATTTGATACTTATTTCTTCAATATACATAGGTACGTAACAGGCAACTTACTGATGGCGGATGAAACGCTATTATATGAAGACCAAATCAAAAATCAAATATTACCGTATATTCAGTGTATATCGCTTTAAAATAACAATAAGTACATGCCCTCCGACCGAACTACTGCGTGTTCCGTGTATGCATCATGCCAATGTAATGTATGAACGATGTCTTTCGAATCCGTCTCGGCGACCTCACTGCACCCAGCGCGATAGATACCGGCTCTTATCGACCTTTATTGGGAATTAATTAAACAACTAATGAACTGGGTGAGAGATATCCAACTGCCGGTACCTTTCAGCTTATCGCGCTCGTCATTAGTGCGAATGAGACAGCATAATAAATCGTTTTAGATAACACGGTGCGTTTTATCTTATAACGAAGCAAAACAATACCGGCCTTACAACGAGAAACTTACACGTCAGGCACGCCTTCAAAAACAATCTCCTATTAACTGCCATGTGTTATACATATGGTGTTAACGATTCATCATCTTCCTAGCGTTTTTCCCGGCATTTGCCACGGCTCAGTGAGCCTGGGGTCCGCTTTGACAACCTAATCCCAAGATGTGGCATAGGCACTAGTTTCTACAGAAGCGACTACCAACCTTCCAACCCAGAAGGGTAACTAAGTCTTATTGGGATTGGTCCGGTCTGTTCACGATGTTTTCCTTCACAGAAAAGCTCATGGTAAATTTGAAAATGTAATTTCGCACATAAATTTCGAAAACTCAGAGGTACGAGCCAGGGATTCGAACCCGCGACCCTCTGCTTGAGAGGCCACAGGTCAAACCACTAGGCTACCACGGCTTTTTTATATATTGTTAACGATTATCCACCTACGTTAAATGATAATTACAGATTTCCCCCTTTTATTTTCATAAAAAAGCTACAAGTTATAAGCGCTTTGAACATGAAACTACCTTGAGACTCGATCATAGTTACACAAACGGCTAACTCACGTATAAAAGTCGAGTAATGCTCGACATGTTTTCGAACTAGTTCGTAGTCCTTCCTCTTGGAGCAGTGTTAGTTTCGCTAAAGAAACTGCCTTACGAATGAAAAAAAAAAACGGTCCATCGGCTCGAGCTATTTTATTGTTTAACTTACTTCATCATTTTAAACACAATTAAAATTGAGAATGAAACAGTAAAAAGTAATTAAATCCGCTACAAAATTTAGCCAGTATCCATTAAGAATTACTCGCCAGGAAAACACTTTTCCTAATGAAAACGTAAACAAACCAAGACATTAACATAATAGGTTTCCGTGTCACAAGCGAAATAGCCGGGTCCTTTGCCGTCCAGATTGTGTGTCGAACCCTCGATATTGCGTAATCTTAGCCCTTGGTAAACTTTCCAACCTTCGCACCCGGCAGGGGCGGCAAAACCGTGTTTCCCGCTCTAGTTTTTCCACGGAAAGGATGCGCCCCTACTTGAGATACCCGATGTTGCTACATCGAGTAAAGGGTGTATTGGTAGCCCTTTAAGAAAAGAGTAGGCTTATTTTTTGAAGATTTCTAAGTTATCCGGAAATATTTAGTTTATCGGAGCGTGGTAGAAAGTTTCATAAGAAGTTTTTTTAGGAAGTATTTGACATAGTTTTATAACCAAAATGTTATGTATTTTGAAGACTTTGCCTACTTTACTAAGTAGAAAATTGTTTTTTTTTTGTTTTTTTTAAGGTATGCTGCATGCATCCAAATAAATTATGTATGCCCCAAGGCGCCACATAGTGATAGAAATAGTAATATATAAGTAACATCCTTTAATTTACCAAATGAAAGCCGGTTACGAGTGGTGCGATATAGAAACTTAGCAGAAGCTAATAAACCGGATTATTCTTCGGAGCATTCCCTACGATCCATGCAACAATACACAGAGGGATGCACCACCCTTTCACAGAAACAGTAGGACAAGCTGGCTAGAAAGTTCCCGATTACAAACATTGTGGCTAAGCGGTGTGCCATCAGCTCAACACCACTAATTATTACAATGAGATTACAAACACGGTTTCTCGCCAGGAAAAAACAGGCAATCAACTGCAGAAATGAATTTGAACCGGTCAAAGTAAAATAGGTGGCGGAAACCGAGAAGAGAAATGCGAAATTAATAAATTCTTGCTAAAGATACCCGCGATTTCATGATGCATGTTCTTATGTTTTTTGCTTCTTTTTTTCTTTTGTCTTTGTAATGTTCGACGACGCAGTTGGCCTAGTGACGACGCGGTTGGCCTAGTTGGTAGTGACCCTGCCTGCGAAGCAAGCGTCCTGGGTTCGAATCCTGGTAAGGGCATATATTTGTGTGATGAGCACGAATATTTGTTCCTGAGTTATGGATGTTTTCTATCTATATAAGTATTTATTTCTCTATATAAGTATGTATATCGTTGTCTAGTGCCCATAACACAAGCCTTACTAGCGCTTAGTATGGGACTAGGTCAATTTGTGTGAATTGTTCCCTAATATTTATTTATTATTTGTAATGTTATCATGAATAAATGTTTTCTTTCTTTCTTTCTTTCTTTCTTTCTTTCTTTCGATATGTATATTTATAACAATCAGTCCAGTTTATTTGGACTTGTATTACTTTACCGGACATCTTTTCACATGTTTTTAAAACTTTGCGAACGAATTCAAATATCGAACTTCGTACTAACTTGTTTCATTAACTCAATAAGAAATATTTCTCGACGAAAACTTTCACTTTCGAGAGGAGGGCTTGTAGAAGGGGAAAGAGGGGGATGATGGTTCTGTACCTTCATAATCAAAATGGCAAAAACAGTTTTTTCTCGTCTAGTCCGTTGGTGTGGAAGTGGTGTCGTTGGTCTTTCAAAGATATGGCAGATGGTAGAACCCGTAAGCAAGGTCCATCCGAATTGCTAATATCCCTATTAGAGAATTCTTCCAGTTAACCTTCTATTGGATTGGATTAGGTAACTGTTATATTACGAGTATACGGCGACCAAATAGTACGGATTGTTGATAGAGGTAGTATTAATATTCTACGCGCAGTCGTACGACGAACGTGTTGTGAAACGTGAAGCTCTATGTTACGTGATACGTTGTCATGTCACAAACAATGTACTAATCTAATCGTCTAGGGCAGGGGTAGCGAACCCACGCTGCGCGTGCACGGGAATTGCGGGTGAGACCGGAAAGACCATACAGACGAACAAATTACCTCGTCTTCTTTGGAAGCCGGTTAGAAATACAGTTGAAGATTATTTACCTGGTTTCCAATGAAACAAAAAATAACAAAGTTCAGAAATATAGGTAGTACCTAACTATAAATAAAGCTGCCTGCCGCGACACAACACAAGCTTAGGAGTATGACCTTTATAGCCCTGTTGGGATTCCAACAATGCCAGTAAATCTAGTTGCTTCTAAAATATATATTGTTTTGTTAAAGTTTATCCGCTAACTGTATTTTTTTTATGTTTACGACCGCTGACACAAGAAGTCAAAATTGGTTTATTTTTATCTGTCATTTGACATTTGTTTTAGCCAGACACAGATTAAAGTCGTCGCAAAATAAAAGGCCCGTGTTGACATTTTGTCTTCCCGACGTAACTCACGATAAATCGATTCAAGTTTGCATGAGTATTTGATCGATTTAAATATGTATTGTAAAGTGGCATTGGATTAAAGTTCTGATTAAAAAGTGAATCTTCAGTCAATCATTTTCTTCAGATGATGAAGACGAGCCATTCTATTGAAATCAGTGTTGCCATTGTTTACGGCTTTGAGCTCCCAGGTCATAATTTTCAGTAAAGATCACTACACAGCTGGTGAAATTCATTAATTAATTGGTAGGTAATAACATAAATAAAACCGGTCAAGTGCGAGTCGGCCTTAAAAAAATGTATCTAGATCGATTTATTTTTTCCTTAACCGATTATTTATAGTCTGTGGACAATATGAAAAAATCGTTATGCACAGCACTTAGCTGAGTGAGCGATATCCATCAATGAAAAATTACCTTCAGAACGTTTCGATCGGTAAAAAATAGAGAACTTCATGGGCGTGAACTGTCAAAACGGGCCATTTAAATTGTGACGACTTTAAGAATAATAATTTTTTGACGACAAATCGATCTAAGTTTTATCTTAACGAAACGTACCAAAAAAAACCGGTTATCCAGGTACTACGTAATAAATAACTATAGTTACTTACGTTTTACTAGTTACGTTTAAAAGTAGAAAACCCATCCATCTACGTAACATGAAATCTGTCAAAAACCCCCGGGTCGGCCTCACAAACGCGTAATTCGTAGCCAACGGACTATGAGAAGGGTATGTGATTAATTAGTCGGTTAATGGTGTTCCCCTGGGGCACACTGTTACGACTTAGGACCTCTGAAGTTGTATAACGTCCCTATTGCAAAAGCCAGTCAACTACTGGCTCTACACTCTGAAATTTCAAAGTTCGTTTCGTGTCGTTCCGCTCACGCTAATAGTCATTAATTTGTGTTTATTAAATTGTGGTGAAACCCTAGTGGCATCCTACTACGTCTCCATCTCACCAGACTTATGACAAAACTAAAAAGTAAAAGAAAGCAATTACTTTATCATAATTTATGAAGTATTAAGGTGCGACCACACCGCCGCTTAAAAAACGGTGACGTTACGGAATCGCAACAAAATGTATGAAGAAACGGTGAGAAAACGTGACGCATACGACACGTCACTTCGTAAACGCGGCGGTTTGATCGCACCCTTATAGTATAAACCTGTACATATACGCCAGTTATATATCCATACCACTGATCTGTAAATTAGTGCACTACTTAGTAGGTACTGTAAGTAGACACTCACGCTGATGATTTGCAAAAAATCCGAAATTGCGCTCTAGAAAAAAAGCTGGTTTCGGGCAAAAGACTCCTGAAAAGCATTTCACGAGGAATTTTCGCCTTTTGAACTTTTACCTTTTATACTTTAAAATATCCTCGAGTATCGCGTCTCGGGTTACGACAATGCTCGAGGGGTCTTTACAATCTTGTTTTGAAACATTCTGCCCCTTCAACTATTGGGTCGTCTACTCGTCATGCGGTAAATATTACCAGCCTTATTCATAAAAAATCCTTAATTGAGGTTTGATCAGTCGATTAGTTAACAGACTGATTAAGCTTATTTGACAGTTGTTAAAAAGTATGATTCATAAACGCTTGCCAGCAGTCTGTTAGCTAATGAGTTGCTGATGGATGGATTAGACGCGTTATGTTGTCACCTTGACAAATCATAGACCAAAAATGGCCTTTTAGTGAATTAAAAAAAAATTGACAGCAGTGGCAGCGAATTAGCGGGAAACCAGCAAATTAACACGACAGACTAGGCAGTGTGGATCTAGCTTCCTTTACCTTTCCCGGAGGGAATAAAAACTTAAAACAAAAAAAACTGTCTTGCGTATGGTTTTGCTCTTGCCAAAATCAGCTGTTCACATGTGTGGCGGCCATTTTGTGAGTTAGCAGAGAGATAAAGTAGGGTCTACGGCCCGCTAACTTTCGGAAGACTTAACAGACCCTTGATGGACTGATTAGCGCTAATTGACGTTTATGAATCATGTTTTTTTGCATCGGTCCTATAGCCAGCTTATAGCGACCCTCTAACTTTTTATGAATAAGACTGTGTCTTTACTTTACCCAAGTAGTATCTAACAGTCGAGTAGTAACAGTCGAGTAGTGATTTTGAACGTTATGGAAAGTAAAAATTATGGAAAGTGATATTATGGTACTTATCTAATGTTAGGGATGTTGAACATTATGACGTTTGAGTATTATGGCATTCAAAAATTATGGCATGTGATTTTAGGGCAAATGAAGGTTATAGGTTAAGGAGGGATCCTCTTGCGCTGCTGTATTTCGGCGTAGAGAGTAAGAAAGGTAGTTATTTTACATATGAGGTACATATTCAATCTTAGCTTTATAGGCTGGCAACGCATCTGTCATCCTTTGGTTATAATAGGATTTTATATATATTTTTAAGGTACATTGTTTCTCAATAAGCATAACGACTGTATGGAA
Source organism: Pandemis heparana (assembly GCA_963854515.1). Classification (NCBI taxonomy): domain Eukaryota; kingdom Metazoa; phylum Arthropoda; class Insecta; order Lepidoptera; family Tortricidae; genus Pandemis; species Pandemis heparana. The sequence continues at coordinate 4,166,444 of OY978023.1, read as the reverse complement.
ACAGAAGGTGTAAGTAAGAAAAAATAATTAGGTATATTTGCGTTAGTGGAATCCCGACGTTTCTGCGAGTTTATTTACCAAATTTGCATAGCAAATAAACTTCAAGTATTTCCTAAGTTAAACAGTACCAAGTCAAGTACAAGAATTTAGTTTGATATTAATTCAATGTAAATAAAAGGTAAACGAAAGGTATGTAATTAAATTGCCATATGTCAAATTTTTACAAATTTTCCTAATTTCTACGAGTAAACTATAGTTGTTTCTAATGACTTGTAATAATCAGGTTGAGATTCAACAAATTGGTTGATAAGGAACGAGAATGCAAGTTCGGAACCTTGCTGGCCTCTATTTCATAAAAGTGACAGGTGACAAGTGACTATGACAATTCCAACTCCATTGCTGTCTTAAAGAGCTCTACAAAACCAGGGGCCTTACCTACTTACTTATAGGGGGATTCAGTTTGGGTTCGCTCGCTGTCAGAGTACTCAGAGTCATACTAAAAGTGACGGCTAAAACTTGAACTGAGTCGGAATTAGGACGTCATGGTAAGGCCCCTGGTTTTGTAGAGCTCTTTAAGACAGCAATGGAGTTGGAATTGTCATAGTCAGTTGTCACCTGTCAGGCCCCAGGTTTCATCGGGAAAAGTAAAGTCAAGCTGTTTGGCACAAATTTTAATTCTGCGTGAACAACAGTAGTTTCAACATAAATCTATATCTTTCATAACAGCTACATTCTACAAGACAATGAATTATCCACAAGCTTTATCCTAGTAATCTTCTAATCTAACTAATATTATAAATGCGAAAGTATGGATGGATGGATGGATGGATGTTTGTTACTCAATCACGCCAGAACGGCCCAACGGATCGGGATGAAATTCGGCACATAGATAGAGAAAAGTCTGGAATAGCACATAGGCTACTTTTTATCCCGGAAAATTGCTTAGTTCCCGCGGGATAGCGATAAACGAATTCTTTGCAGACGAAGTCGCTGGCAACAGCTAGTAATATTATAAATGTGAAAGTTTGTGAGTGAGTGTGTGAGTGTATACGTTTGTTCCTTCTACGCTGAAACGACTGAACGAATTCGGAAAAATTTGGAACGGAGATATCTGTACCCTAGATTAAAATAATAGTCTACTTTTTATCCCGGAAAATAGAGTTCCCGCGGGATAGCTTAAACGGATTCTCCGCAGACGGAGACACGGGCAACAGCTGGTACTTACCCGTAGTACCTACTTAGGTACTACATAAATAAACCGTACACAGGTAAGTCGATTCCACAAGCGTGTTAACGTGTTAAGCGTGTAAGCGGTTTATGGCGGCAGGAAACCGCTTTTAGCGACGTGTCACGCGTCAAACTTCGCGATTTCATTTCAGGCGAAGAGCCCCGATTTTGAAAGCACATCACTCGAAAGTACCACTCGAAAGTACCACTCGAAAGTGGTATAAATCTGATTATATCATCAAAACTACGTCTTTAATCAAATTTTTGACTAGTGAACATGATTAATGAGAGCCGTAAGTATCTTCTAAGCTACTCGTATTTCAAATTCAGCACAATTTTTCCACCACTTTCTAGTGGTAATTTCACACAATACATGTGCTTTCAAAAATCAGGCCCCAGATGGGAAACTGAAAGGGACAGCCGGCAACAATAACATGTACGCAAAGTATTGGAAAAGAAAAAGGAGGAGAAAATCAAAATAGGTACAGAGTGAAAGATTTGCACAATGGTGACCGAAGAAGTATAAATGATGAGATTTCTAGTGTAAGTTTTCACACAGGAGAAAGTCTCCAACGCGTTGGTAAAGGCTCAATTGACAATATTTAATTTTAAGAGCTACTTTTTACTGTCTGGCTGGAAAGAGCGCACAAATTTAAGACACCCATATTTTTTTTATATTCGTGAAAATCTTGTATTTTCGTGGAAAAGTCCATTTAAATCGTTGCTCAAGCAGAAAGGACGTAAGTAACAAACTTCAAGTATTAGCGAAATGACGTCACTGCTTTGTTTCGTACACTTAAAAAAACGTTGAAATAATTACATTAATTGACCGCCAAAACCTGTGCTTAAATACTTTGACAGTGAATGCAGTTGTCACTGTCGATGAACGTCAAAACGAGCTGACAAACTCAAACAGAATACTTCACAAAAATATGATTTTAAATGAAAACTTGCAAAAATATTATCATTATTGCCCGGCAAACAGTTATCTAGTGTTCCCGATAGCAACAAAGCCGAGCGGTGTGCGAATGAATTAACCGTCAGCTGTCAGTAGTGTTTGTGTTGTGAAAGTTGTAAATGTCAAAGGGAAACCCGGAAAACAAGGTTTTTTATAATGGCAGTATTGGACCGGCCGCTGGACGTCATTTCCTGTTTTACATATTTTGCTTATTTTTCCAAAAAATACTGTAAGTACGAAAAAATCCATAAATATTTTTTTTGTGTTCTACAAGTGTTTCTCTCGAAATGGTTTTTGATTTATGAATATAAAGAAATTTGAAATATTGACAATTACTATGGAGAAATTGCTCACAAAATACATCTAGACCGCATTTGCATTAAAATGACAAATTCATAGCAAGTCTTTCAATATGAAACTACCGTGATTAAATTATACACAACTTTTACTCCACCTGTGGCCCGAACGGGACCTATGGACGACCCTATGGGTACCTATCTACAGCAAACCATAGACCTTTACAGCCTTATTCATAAAAAATCCTTAATTGAGGTTTGATCAGTTCATTAGTTAACAGACTGATTAAGCTTATTTGACAGTTGTTAAAAAGTATGATTCATAAACGCTTGCTAGCAGTCTGTTAACTAATGAGCTGCTGATGGATGGATTAGACGCGTTATGTTGTCACCTTGACAAATCATAGACCAAAAATGGCCTTTTAGTGAATTAAAAAAAATAAATTGACAGCAGTGACAGCGAATTAGCGGGAAACCAGCGAATTAACACGACAGACTAGGCAGTGTGAATCTAGTTTCCTTTACCTTTCCCGGAGGGAATAAAAACTTAAAACAAAAAAAACTGTCTTGCGTATGGTTTTGCTATTGCCAAAATCAGCTGTTCACATGCGTGGCAGCCATTTTGTGAGTTAGCAGAGAGATAAAGTAGGGTCTACGGTCCGCTAACTTTCGGAAGACTTAACAGACCGTTGATGGACTGATTAGCGCTAATTGACGTTTATGAATCATGTTTTTTTGCATCGGTCCTATAGCGAGCTTATAGCGAGCCTCTAACTTTTTATGAATAAGGCTGTTAGAGTCTACGAAAAAGCTTCGAAAGGCGTAAATGTCATTATGACATGGTTTTATAGTTGGTTGATCAAATTGGTTGACCTATATCTACATTTTTTCTTTCACACGACCGGGATTTGCGAGTTATGTTATGAGTTTGCATTCGGTCCTTTCTTGAATTCTAGTACCTTGTCATTTTTATTACTGTTACACAATTACAAACTTAAAGGCATAGCTGGTTATTGCGACAACGTACTAGTGTTCGGCTACTTCAGAGGCCAATTGTACATGACGGATCGTAATGCTCAGAAAAACAAACTTATCATGTCTTTATAAGATTGTGTTTGTCGCTTGCTAATTAAAATTAATCTAATATCAACTCAGAATTTGTACAGCCAGTACGCAAATAGAAAACTGCGCAGCAATAAAAATGATCTTAATAGGTACCTATAACTCAATAACGTAAATGAATCATATTGCTCCAGTAGTTACGATGGAGAAATATATTGAGGATAATATTTGGCTGCAATATTTGCCCGATAAACAGACGCAATTGATAGAATTCTTAGAGTACGTATTAAAAAGAAGCGACAGCTGAAGTCAATTACCTAATTGTTACTTCCCATGCCTCCAGCCGTGGTAGCCTAGTGGTTTGATCTGTGGCCTCTCAAGCAGAGGGTCGTGGGTTCGAATCCCGAGCTCGCACCTCTGAGTTTTTCGGTATTTATGTGCGATATCTCATTTGAAATTTACCATGAGCTTTTCGGTGAAGGGAAAACATCGTGAGGAAACCTGCACACAACTGCGAAGCAATTCAATGGTGTGTGTGAAGTTACCAATCCGCACTGGGCCCGCGTGGGAACTATAGCCCAAGCCCTCTCATTCTGAGAGGAGGCCTGTGCCCAGCAGTGGGACGTATATAGGCTGGAGATGATGATGATGCCTCCTGCAGTATGATTGTGACCGTATTGGTAGAAAGGGGAATCAAAACAGTGATGGGTTGCTAGCCGCTTCGCCTATAACATGACTCCTAAGATTTTCGCCCGTTCCCTCGATGGGCATTTACGATGCGACGGAAGTAAACAGCTGAGGGGCTACTCCGAAATTCGGTTTTCGAAGTTCGTATCATACCGTCCCTCTCACTCTCAAATTAATAAGTATTAATAACTATTAGTGGGAACGGAACGGCACGAAACTAACTTCAAAAATCGAATTTCGGAGTATAAGGCCTGGTACATTCTGTTTTTTCTTTGCCCCGATACCAGCAAGCTTATTACGTAACTCGCTCGCGATCACCATCGTGTTCATTTTTACAGTTCATGTATTGAACAATTGGTATCACAATTGGTATCGGAATCAGCTAGCTGTCACATTCATACAAGAACTGTCAAAATGAACACGATGGCGATTGCGAGCGAGTTACGTAATAAGCCTGCAGGGGCCGTACCATGACGTCCTAATTCCGACTCAGTTTAAATTTTAGCTGCCACTTTTAGTATGAATCTGACAGCGAGCGAACCTAAACTGAAACGCATTAAGACGTCACGGTAAGGCCCCTGCATGGATAAATTAATATATTTTTATGATAGACCTTAAATCTTTGACACTTAAAGTTATCTTTATTTTGTGCGTATTCAGAAACTCGCTAGAAAGAAACTGTTTGTAACAGTCTTGATAATAGCAGTAGTAGATATCGACCGACCGCTTAACTGAGTCCTCGCCCGCGCGGCACAGGGGCGCGGGGTAGGACGACAAAGGGGACCGAGAGGTGTGATGCTTTTGTTTCTTCGGGGTTGGTTCACATTAAAATTCACTTTTTGGTCACTTTATACTGATTTATTAATCAAAAACAAATTAATACTACGGAGCGCAGTCGCAGCGGCGCTAGCGGTTTGAAAGTCGGTGAGAGAGAGAGAGATAGAGAGATCAGTTCTGTCTGTCTCATTCGGAACAAGGTGCGGGCGGGTAGTGCGCCTGCCGCCCGCACCTCTCGGCCCCCGCGGTCGTCCCTCCCCGCGCCCCTGCACCGCGCGGGCGGGGACTCATTAGCGGTCAGTCTATAATAGATAGTAGGTTAGGTATACTCATTCTATCAGCAAACTATACCACGCGTATGAAAGAAAGTAAGAAAGAAAACGTTTATTTATTACAATCAAAAAGTAGTTAAAAACAAAAACATCTAAAATTACATAAAATAAATTGCCACAAAATAGTCACAATCCCAACGGAGCATGTGCTGGCCTTACAGCCAACTCTGGTCTTCCGTTATATGAATCCCGTGGTATGAATGTCAATGCCAATTCAATTAGGTACGTCTTGTTGTGATTCATATTTATTTGCAAACTAAATAAGTTTATTCCGGCTGACAAAGCAGACTTGATACTCGACAGTTTTGAGAAGAAAATGTATGTCATTCGTTTAACATACACAGAGTCAATGGGAAATATTTAGCAATTTGAGATTGTATTTATAGGAAACGTTTTGCGATAGATTAAAAATCACACAGTACACTATATACCACATATACACAATTTATTTACACAAAGTATTTAAAAATAACGGTTCTTTTCTAGTTGCTTTCCTATGTCGCTGTTTTAATATTGTTCTTTGTGGAATCCCTCCATTTCCCATAATTTCATTTGTACTAATTTCATTTGCCATAATGGTCCCTGGCTATAACCTTCATTTGCCCTAATATCACATGCCATAATTTTTGAATGCCATAATACTCAAACTTCATAATGTTCAACATCCCTAATATTAGATACCATGATATCACTTTCCATAATGTTCAAAATCACTAATATTTCATGCCATAACAATCATTTGCCATAATTAAGGAAAAAACAGATCCACACTGTTGAAATTTACTGTTACCGAAATACGGTAGGTTCGTTAGGTTTCTTGCGACCCTCAGAGCAGTGATAGATGCATCTCTAAGGGCTCGGGGGGATCGGGGGGCAAGCCCCCCGCAATATTAAATACACAGGTCACATGACTGGTCAATTAATCTATAGGTTAGGTTAGGTTAGAGTGGTGTCAAGGCACGAAGCGCCAAAACTAGGCGGAGTAGGAGCGAAGCGGAGCTCCGTCGACTTCGCCTCAGGGTCATTCAGTTCATATTAATATTTGTTTTCTAGACATCACATCTGTAAAACGTAAATAATAGATTATCACAATACTTAAAATTACAAGAATCTAAATTCTGGGTTCTTTATGGCAAATAATTATTATGGCGTATGAATTTTATGGAAAATGATTTTAGGACACCTGAAAATTATGGCAAATGAAAATATGGCCAATGATCATTATGGCATATATCGTTATGGAATATAAAATTATGGCAAATGAAATTCGGGCATGTGAAATTAGTTCATATGAAATTCGGGCAAAAAATAGAGGTCCTATAGTATATTTATTCCATTTTACTGTAATATCATCTAGTCTCCATGGCGTTCAGCAACGTCCTTTAGGTACATAAATTTTAATTAATGCGCCTAGCACCTTCAAATGCTGTAAATTAGGTACTCTCTAAAGCCTCGCTAATGGCTGAGCCCAAATTTTTGAAAATAATATAAGTATAATGAATTATCAACTCTACAACTACAACATTTGTAACATAGGTCGTTTAGGTATCAAAAGTTCGATATTTAAATAAAGTTCGACCGAGGAGGCCTGTGCCCAGCAGTGGGACGTATATAGGCTGGAGATAGAGATAGATAGAATGGTATTTTTTGGCTTGCATTTCCACTGCTCCTCTAAACGGTAACGACTTATGAAAATATTTTAATGTTAAAACAAATATTTGTAAAAATCTTTTGTAAACCAATAGACTTTCTCATCACGAATAACAACGACAACACCGAAAATTTGCAAAATTCTGTTGAATTTCTTTCCTCCTTGCACGTAAAGAAAAAGACAAAGACAAAATTTGAACGCGCTAGTCGCCTTGGTAAGAAAATAAGCATTATATGGGGCAAAGAGCATCAAAGGGATTATCTGCCAGTTGTGTTTAAATTAGACGTACATTTTGTGATGCCATAAGAGCGGGGAATTATTTTACTTAGCTACATTAAACGTGAATAAAATCCTCATTGAAAGGAAGTTTAGTAAAAGCAAAATTTGTTATGGCTTTTATTGTCTTTTGTAGCGTAATTTATTAAATTGTTTCTTGTTTTTTTGCTCCGAAACACCCTGAGGCAGTACAGCAAATAAACTGAAATGTTTTTCGGAGAATTTTGTCCACGGTTATCACTTTTATTGTCACATAGCTTCTGCCCGCGACTTTGTCCGCGTAGAAGTAGCAATTGACATGTAAAAAGCAGCCTATGTTTTAATCTAGGGTAGCAGCTATTTTCGTTCAAAATTTTATCTAAATCCCTCCAGTCGTTTAGGCGTGAAGAAGGAACAAACATACATACCTACTCACTCACTCACATCGCCACATCGTCACAAACTTTCGCATTTATAATATTATTAGGAAGTAGGATTAACTTCGTCGCGTGAAATTGAAGCTTATGAGGATTTTATTACTAGTTTTATAGCAGTTTTATACATAATTAAGTAAGTAAATCAAAGTGAAGTCTGACTCAGACGCTCAGCTCAATCCCTTGTATTTAGCAAGCTGTATTTCGAACTAGGTGTTGACCGCGGCTTCGCCTCCATTCCAGTTTAAGTTTTATTTTAAAAATATTTATTATTTCAGATATATCTGGTCCTGAGGATACCGAACACAATAAAAAAATGAATTTCAGGTTATGGCGTGACCAAGGGAAATAGGGATTTATTTTTATAAATATCTATCTATCTATCTAATATCTACCTTTAAAGGAGCAATTCTTGTATCTATATAAAATACTAACTGTTGCCAGCGAAATTCGTTTATCGCTATCCCGCGGGAACTAAGTAATTTTCCGTGATAAAAAGTAGCCTATGCGCTATTCCAGACTTTTCTCTATCTATGTGCCAAATTTCATCCAGATCCGTTGGGCCGTTCTGGCGTGATTGAGTAACAAACAAACATACATCCATCCATCCATCCATACTTTCGCATTTATAATATTAGTAAGATTAGTAAGATATACACTCAGCGGCATATTTAGTGGAACACAAAAAAAAAGTGTAGGTACCTAACAATTTTTATTAAGTACAAACTAGCTGTTGCCAGCGACTTCGTCTGCAAAGAATTCGTTTATCGCTATCCCGCGGGAACTACGCAATTTTCCGGAATAAAAAGTAGGCACATAGGTGTGCTATTTCAGACTTTTCTCTATCTATGTGCCGAATTTCATCCAGATCCGTTGGGCCGTTCTGGCGTGATTGAGTAACAAACAAACAAACATCCATCCATCCATCCATACTTTCGCATTTATAATATTAGTTAGGTTTTTATTTTTTTCTGGTCAAGCGTCAAGTAAGTAGGTATGCGTTTTGCTAACTTTTTTGTGTTCCGCTAAATATGCCGCTGAGTATATATACTAACTTCTGCCCGCGACTTCGTCTGCGTAGAATTATACATAACGACCTTCCTCTTGAAATCACTCTACCTATTTAAAAACACATTAAAATCCGTTACCTAGTTTTAAAGATCTAAAGCATACATAGGTACAGACAGACAGACAGCGGAAAGTGACTTTCTTTTATACTATGTAGCAGTGGCGTAGCGTCCATAGAACTCGATTCCCAGCGGCTTGCCTATTTTAAGGCATTTGGGCAATTTATTGTGCAGAATTAGAGGAAAAGGCTAGTTAAGTTCCTTTCGGCTTGCCTTCTGATATACTTGACGCCACGCCACTGCTATGTAGTAACTTTTGCCAAGCGTTAGTTCCCTCAATCAAGTGTCCCGTCTATGTAAATTACGTTTATCATATTTTCCGTAAATCAGCGTATATAAATCTGAAATCAAATAGGGTTTCATAATAAATTGCTATCGATATCGATGCTGGGTAAACGGTTCCCATTAATAGGATCCCTTCGGTGCGGTCTCTGGGGGATCGACAAGTGCCTCGAGTGGCTTTTAAAGAGTACGATATATAGGTATACAGGGTTATTGGTAATTCGACGTATATTCGTTAGGAGGTGATAGGGGTGACTATTTGCGATAATTTTAACCCCCATTATGTATTATGCAAAAGTTAACAATTTTTGAGTTATCATGTTTTTTCTCTTTCTCTCTCTCCAGCCTATATACGTCCCACTGCTGGGCACAGGCCTCCTCTCAGAATGAGAGGGCTTGGGCTATAGTTCCCACGCGGGCCCAGTGCGGATTGGGAACTTCACACACACCATTGAATTGCTTCGCAGTTGTGTGCAGGTTTCGCAGTTGTGTGCAGCTACAAATGTCATCGTGTACCACAGATTCAAGCAACAATTGTTTTTAGGGTTCCGTAGCCAAATGGCAAAAACGGAACCCTTATAGATTCGTCATGTCTGTCTGTCTGTCCGTTCGTATGTCACAGCCACTTTTTTCCGAAACTATAAGAGCTATACTGCTGAAACTTGGTATGTAGATGTATTCTGTTAACCGCATTAAGATTGTGGTATTTGAAGGAAACACATAGAAAAAAAACTATTAATTTTAAGGGTTCCCCATACTTAGAACTGAAACACAAAATTTTTTTTTACATCAAACACATCACATACGTGTGTGGTATCTATGGATAGGTCTTCAAAAATGATATTGAGATTTCTAATATCATTTTTTTTTTAAACTTCATAGTTTGCGCGAGAGACACTTCCAAAGTGATAAAATGTGTGTGTTCCCCCCCCCCCCCCCGTAACTTCTAAAATAAGAGAATGATAAAACTAAAAAAAATATATAATGTACATTACCATGCAAACTTCCACCCTAAATTGGTTTGAACGAGATCTAGTAAGTAGTTTTTATTTTGTTTTTTTTTTTAATTTGATATGCATGGCGTACTGCTTATCAGCCGTATAGGGGCCGCCGAGTGACTAAATAAAATGTTTTTATTTTTATAAAATATATGGCTCGACGGAAAAATCTGAAACTTTTTTCCGTAGCTAAGGATGGTTATTCCTATCAATAGAAAAATCACCAAGCACTTTTAAAATAATCATCCATTCCCAATTATGATGAAAAATCTTTACGGGCTTCCAATCAGGCTAATCTAACCTCCTCCTGTATTAAGGCATATTAAGGTCCGACCACACCGCCGCGTGTACTTACGCAGTGACGTGTCCTAACCTAGGTGTCGCGTTTTCTCACCGTTTCTTCATACGTTTTCGCACCGTCAACGTCTTTTACGCGACCATGTACAGGTTTCCACTTTAAAAAGTATCTACTTAGCATTAGCTACTAAGCCCGTGTAAACGCACCATTACAAGAACTTGTTGCTTCAACAAAATCACAGTTGACTTACCGAGTTTGGGGACTATCAACCAAATATAGGCCATTTTAGTAATTGCCACAGCTCCTAATAACTTTGCTATTGAAAGGGATATTTCTAGAATATGGACTGGGGCTCTGAGGGATAATAAGCCCGAATAACCGATCTTATATCCCAGATGTAATTAGGAATAGGAACTTTTATATACAAACCATTGTGGTTTAATCACATAAAGGCTCTGTAAGGATCTTGTAGGTACATGTATTGGTTTGAGGACTGGATAGCCTAGTGGTTATAGACTGACCGCTTAAGAGGCTGACAACACCTAATTTTGTTGAAATTGATGTTATTTAAGCACTTTTTTAAGAAAAACTACACACAAAAAAAAACACAAAAAAAATATAATGTTTATTTTCATCATATTTCAAACACGCTAGACGGACTCGATACATAATTGAACAAAATCGACTCGATAGAAAATAATTGCAAAGATTGGTCTTAAAATCATCATTAAACGGTTCTATGTCTTTATTTTTTCAACGTATGGGTCTGCAATTAAAAACATGAAGTCAACATATTCATACCTACACGGCTAACGAGTCATATTTCACAAATAATCCATACTTTTTTTTATTTCTTCATATTTGTGTCTTATTTGCAAGATTTTAGACGCGCGCCAAGCTGCCGGAATAGTTTCTTCTCTTTCACTCACAGGCACGCGAACCGTATGTGTGAAGAGTGGCGCTGCTCAAGGTCATTTGCTGTTGACAGCGCCTTAACTGAGTCCTCGCCCCTCGCCCGCGCGGTCTGTAGCGATAAAGGGTGCGACCACACCGCCACTTAAAAAACGGTGACGGTACGGAATCGCAACAAAATGTATGAAGAAACGGTGAGAAAACGTGACGCATACGACACGTCACTGCGTATACGCGGCGGTTTGGTCGGACCCTAAGGGTGCGACCACACCGCCGCTTAAAAAACGGTGACGTTACGGAATCGCAACAAAATGTATGATGAAACGGTGAGAAAACGTGACGCATACGACACGATACGGTTTGGTCGCACCCTAAGGCCGCCTATTGACATAATTTTTTATACAACTTATTATTTTTGACATTGTATTTTATTTTATTGCTTTAGTGTTTTTTTTATTTTTTATGTGAATAGGAAGACAAACGAGCAAGTGGGTCACCTGATGGTAAGCGATCACCACTGCCCATAGACACCCAAATAATAATAATAATTATAATTTATTATGCTCTTATTATTATTGGTTTTTGACGATCTCAACAGAAATACTTATATTAGTGACATGCAGTTTTTATATAATGTAATTTTTGTTGATATATAAATAAATCTAAATCTAATCTATTGTTATATATGTGGTGTTCAATAAAGAGTTATTGTATTGTATTGTGTTGCAGGGACGACAAAGGGGGCCGAGAGGGGTGCGGGCAGCAGGCGCACTACCCGCCCCCCACCGAGAGAGGACCCCCCTACCCCGCGCCCCTGTGCCTCACCCTGGGAGTCCTGGGACTCACTTAAGCTGACTACGAAGCTAGAGCCCCTGAGTTCAAATCCCGGTACGGACAGGCACTTGTTTGATGAATATGATGAATTATGAAGATTTGTTGCCGAGTAATGGATGTTTGTTATATGTACCTATTCAAGTACATTATGGTTATCTGTTGCTTAGCATCCATATAACAAGCTTCACTTAGTTTGGGTCTTTGTGACAAGGTCCCGTTTTAACACCTAAAGTACGGAACAATAAAAATTATCTGAGCTTCGGAAATCTCTAACCATTTAGTAAATAAAAACACACGCGGCAATGAAACCCGGAAAAAATGCCCACGGAAAGGCCAGTAAGCCAGTAAATTAATGCCATCAACAAAATAATGCTGGCTTTTGCCATGGCAACTTCCTATATGAATCTCCTGTTATTGAAGGTCATAGAGGAATTCACCGATAGAGTGAAAATGTCATAAAAAAGTGGCGAATACTGCGCTCTGATTGGCTGGCTTAAAGTCAAGCACGACGCTAGGGTAGGGAAACAGAAATTAGCATCGATATCGATAGTCGACTTTAGTCATTGCATGGCATAGTGAATACAATCACTCTTGTGTTTTTTTCATTTTCTTTTGTTTGTGAAAGGTTGGCAGTTGCGCGCTGCCAGCCGAAAGGGCTAAGATTTTTTTTATATATATAAGAGGGGGCAAACGAGCAGACGGGTCACCTGATGGAAAGTAATCACCATCGCCCAGTGACACCTGCAAGACTTGGGGAATCACAGGTGCGTTGCCGACCCTTTCAGAAACCGAAAGGGTCGCTTTTTAAAGATCCCTAAATTGTACCGCTCAGGGAAGGACTAAGATAGAATAATTACTCTTCGCGTCAAAACAAACTAGCGCAAGCACTGCTGCTTGGCCGCAAAATTAGCGCATAAGACGGTGGTAAACCGAGCATGTCAAAATTGTACTTATTGAAATGTTAGAGGATAAAGGAAAATAGATGGCAAGGAAACTATAGACGTGCAGGGGCACATTTAGGGGTCGGTCTATAGTATGTAAATACACTATTATACCATTTCCATTCTTACCTGTCCTATTTGGTAAACAAAATTCTAACCTCAATATGCAAATTTTTGTAAAGAATAAGGTGTATTATGATATCAAATAAACCTGAGGTAATATTTTGTACATAATTTTGCTGTTATTTTATCTCCAGTTCCTTTATTTACGATGAAATAGTTAAAAAAATAACAAAAATGAGACGTTTGGAAGTTAGAATTTTGTTTACCAAATAGGACAGGTAAGAATGAAAGTGGTATAGTTACAAATCACTTACGAATTTCGGATGTTCATGGCCCGTATCTATTGGTTATCTAATCTGTATTGTACACCAGCATATTGGAATTTGAGGGTATTCTCTCGCATGAATATGAGTAATTCCTATTTGCTTTTTTCCTTGATTTTATGGGCTTTTAAAATATTGTCCTTTCGAATGAATGATACTCATGTTTGGAATAGGATTATCTAACTATTTTCGGGGTTCTGTGGACCCTATTAATAAGCTTCCGCTGTCGGTCTCTCTGCCCAGTGCCGAATTTAGCGAATTTTGCTTAGGTAGCTCCTAGTGACAAAAAATAAGTTTTAGCGACAAAATTACTACCTATCTACACTTCATTTAATTTAGAATGAGAAACCACAACAACATTATATTGCGGTTCGTGAACTGTAATCTTTTCACAATTTGTACTAGAGTAACAATTAGCGGCACGCAAATAAAGTGGCATTAAAACAATTTTATTTTGCGGCTGCCAAACTATTGCACTGTACTATTAGCTAGGTAACAAATAGTGGACCAGACGCAAAATAATGTTATTGTGGTTTCTCTTTCTAAATTAAAATGAAGTATAGCGATTAGCGACATGCGCGATGACAACGAGCATGAGGGTATGAGCGATTGATGAATGTGGATGAAGCGAAAGAGGCATGTCAAAATCGTAGCAAGTGGAACAAAGTAGTCTCTGCCTACCCCTGTGGGAGAGGCGTGACTGTATTTATGTATGTATGTATTCTATTTAGCGACTTTTTCTGGCGTCTGTGAAGCTCAATTAAAGTTTGTTTGATGAAGCTTCGTTGCGCGTGCGTGAGTGCAACTGTACGCACACGGCGAGACGTAGCTTTATTCCATTTTTTTGAAATAAAGTAGTTCACTTTATAACTACTAATAATAGTAATGAACAGAAAACATTTACTTTGCTACACCGTTATTACTATGTGGAGTGTAGTGGTGTCCCGGGCCCTATTTTATAAAGCTACAAGTTATAATTTACAAGTGGAAGTCTCTATCTAACACATAGGGTCAGAAAGAGACTTCCGCTTGTAAATTTTAACTTGTAGCTTTATAAAATAGGGCACAGTAGGCTTATTGTCTAACTCGCTCGCAATCGCCATCGCGTTCATTTTGACAGTTCTTGTATGAATGTGACAGCTGGCTGATTCCGATGCCAATTGTCAGCCCATACATGAACTGTCAAAATGAACACGATGACGATTGCGAGCGAGTTAGACAATAAGCCTACTGAGTGCTTAGTGTAAGTTTTGGTCACAGTGTCAACCGCGTTTGCGTTAAAATGAGAAATACTATGGGAACATTTTGTGGCCGTTTCGATCCGCAAGTGGCGCTGCCAATTTTTCCATAGTAATTGAGACGTTTACGTGAACGCGTTCGAGACGTTTTTATATGCAAAAAACTTACACTAGAGGCTCTGAGCAGTATGTGACGCTCAGACGACCGATTCATGCAGACCATTGTTCAGGAAATGTAAAGTGGTGCCTTTACCAGCACTGTATCTATTTGAGGTGTGCCTTTTTGCAAAGAGGAATATCGGTATGTTCAAGATACAACAGTCAAACCCCAGGAAAACTTCCAGGTTCCATGGGCTCAACCTCGTAGTTCCAACAGGTAAATCAGCACATTACCGAACTAATTATTGCTTGACTATTGCTTGGAAAAGATGTACTATAGTGTCGGTGAACATTTTGAAGCTGGACGTTTGTGACATCATAATTTACACTTTAACATTTTGTATTAATTTTTTTTTTTTTTGCATTTTGTAACATGTGACATTATTATAATTATTGTTTATGCGACATTCCAATCTGATATATATAATTGACAATATTTCAAATATTTTAATTTCCATATTAAATCAAAAACCATATCGAGAGAAACGCTTGTAGAACACAAAAATTATATTTTTGGATTTTTTTGTACAGTATTTTTTGGAAAAATTAACATAATATGTAAAACGGGAAATGACGTCCAGTGGCCAGTCCAATACTGCCATTTTAAAAAATCTTGTCTTCCGGGTTTCCGTTCGACATTTACAACTTTCACAACACAACACTACTGACAGCTAACGGTTAATTCATTCGCACATCACTCTGCTTTGTTGCCATTGGGAACACTAGATAACTGTTCGCCAGGCAATAATGATAATGTTTTTACAAGTTTTCATTTAAAATCATATTTTTGTGAAGTATTCTGTTCGAGTTTGTCAGCTCGTTTTGACGTTCATTGACATTGACAACTGCATTCACTGTCAAACCATTTAAGCACAGGATTTGTCAGTCCATTAATGTAATTATTTTAACGTTTTTTTAAGTGTACGAAACAAAGCCGTGACGTCATTTCGCTAATACTTGACGTTAGTTACATACGCCCTTTCTGCTCGAGCAACAATTTAAATGGATTTTTCCACGAAAATAAAAGATTTTCACAAATATTAAAAAAATATGGGTGTCTTAAAATTGTGCGCTCTTTCGAGCCAGACAACAAAAAGTAGCACTTAAATAATTTAAATATTGTCAATTCAATTTTAAACACTTAGTTCGTAAGGTAAAATATTGTATGCTGGACCCTGGCAGATTGTGACGTAGGTACCAACTAAATTTCATAATAAGGACCTATGTATAGGTACTAACCCACAATCTATCCATAAAATATTTGAAATTTGAAAATTTGAAATAAATTAGTACTTCATTTTTAAAGTCCTGGAGGTTTTATCGTTTATAAGTAAAAATCACGATAGCTTAAAACATTAAAGGATGCATCAAGAAAAGGGTTCTAAATAACACTAAGTAATAAGGTAAAGAAAATGTAGACTCACCTCTCTCGGCCCCCGCGGTCGCCTACCCCGCGCCCCTGTGCCGCGCGGGCGAGGACTCGGTTAAGCAGTCGCTCTATAGCTTGTGACACTGAAATGTTTACTAACAATTTGTACGTTTCTCGTAAATATCAAAGCGTTAAAAATGCGACGTTAGTGTAAAGACTTTTCCTGGAACCGGAGAAAACATTTTCAGTGATTTTCACGATAAATCGTATCTTCAAGTTACGAAAGTTATTAAGGTAAAATGTGCCTCATGAAATGAACTTAATATTGCTGAAGGTGTATAATTTCGTGCACACCGACATTAAGCGTCATGCTCACAGTAATCCTGAGACTGCTATTTGTCAGATGTCGGATAAAAGTTTTGTTTTAATTTAATTTAATTTAAAACAGTGATTTACATTTTAAAACTGACGCAGACAGTACGAAGTTTTCAATTCTTCTGTATTTTTAAAGCCAAAATAGACAACAGGAATCTGTAATAATTAGCTAGAACTAACTCTTAATAAGGTAAAGAAAATACGCACAAAAACAACAAATAAGGTAGTAAAATAAAAAAATGATGACCGATTTGATAACCGACGAAACGTTCTAAAAAGCCTCCGAAACCCACGGAACCAATAAGTGCGTCATATCGCCAGCGTCATAAATACTATCGTAATAATCGTTCATTAATCTAATGACGTCTGGATTGGAGACATGACTGAAACTTCTACCAATCTGTATTCAAGTCATGACAAAATGTTACAACGCAAAACTTTTTTGTTAAGTCTTTTAATTTATACTATTTTCATTCTTACCTGTCCTATTTGGTAAACGAAATTCTAACCTCAATATGCAAATTTTTGTAAAATAACCAAAATGAGACGTTTTGAGGTTAGAATTTTGTTTACCAAATAGGTCAGGTAAGAATGAAAATACTTTACGTAGGTCACAAAAAGTGAACGTCGCTAAAAGCGAACGAGTGAAAATTGAAACTTTTTCTTATGTTTTTTCTTGAAGACATACTTCAATGGTTGCTACTATTGAACCATGCACCCCTCCTACACAAGATGAACACAAGCGAAGTCAATGCAGCATGAAATCGAATCAACCCACTTAAACTGTCTGTCGATATTTTGCCGTCTGGATACACAGTATGTGTATGCGTCACGTTTTCTCACCGTTTCTTCATACATTTTGTTGCGATTCCGTAACTTCACCGTTTTTTAAGCGGCGGTGTGATCGCACCCTTAAGGTAGACAATTACACTGACGATCTTAAATAGTGGGCCGTTTTTCATACAGCTTTTTCTATAAGAAGTGACCCGTTTTTTTTGTCGTCTGCATAGTTGTATGCGAGCGTAATCCTATGGTAAAGCCTTTACAGGTAAGAGTGCAAAGTCTCCCAAAATAGTCCAAAGTTAAGGGAAACTGCAAGTACAAAACCATTTGTTTGGCAATCACAATTATGATGGTATACTTACTGTTACACGGAAAAAAATATTTAACCAAACTACTTCGGCTATTTCATCAATAACCATAATTCGGTAAAGCGTTATTAAAGTTAATTTGATTCAGCAAACAGGTTTACCAATAAAGAACAAAACATAACCAAAGATTTTGGTAAGATATTGCCTTAGTTATGTACCTAGTCACTATTTTAAGTTACAGGCTGACGAAAGTTCGGTTTCATTTAGCAAATTATTTTTTTCAGAATATTTCACAAAAAAACATGTGTGTTATTCAACATGCCACGCAATTACTAATCATCTGATATCGATATCGATAATGACATCTGCTTGCCCAACTCTAAAGTGTCATGCTTGATCTTGGGCTGCCAATCAGAATTCAGCAATCGCAATTTTTTTCATCGAATTCAATCACACTTTGGGGTCGAGTAGGGTTACATCCACGTATCGTCACGCTGCGGTTCCTTTGTGGATCCGTCTGGGGAGAAGTGCTTGGTCCGGTCCCTGCGCATGGGTTAATGATTTCCTAGCACATTTATTTATTTATTTATTTATTCGGCACAATTACATATTGTAAACAACAACATAGCAAAACAGATCATACAGAGAAAAACGTATTGTGTTTACAACACAATTACAATTGTACACAACATTCAGCACACAAATTACTTTTCTACGGAAAAAAAAGAGAAAAAATATATATAGCGGGTGGTAGGGCCTTGTGCAAGGTCCGTCCGGATCGCTACCACCATCTTACTCGCTAATCCTGCCGCTAAGCAGCAATGTCCACAAACTGTAAGTGGAAATTGTTTTAGGGTATAGGCTAAGTTTCCTGCATTATGTTCTTAATAGTTTATTTTTTTAAATTGTGTCTGTATCTGTTTTTTTCCCCAATAAAGAAAATAATGAAAAAAAAAAAAAAATGCTTGCACTGTTGTGTTCCGGTGTGGAGAGTAAGACAGCCGGAGAAATTACGGGCACAAGAGGCATTTGATCTAAGTCCTCTAGGTTGGCAACGCATCAGCAATCCCTCCGGGGTTGCGGGTGTCTATGGGCAGTGGTGATCGCTTACCATCAGGTGACCCACTTGCTCGTTTGCCTTCACTTTCACATAAAAAAATATATATATATATATTATAAATTGCTTAGGTATATTTAAGCTTTCTTGGATATTTTACTTTTAGGTAAATCTGGCTAACGAATCAAAGAAAATATCAACGTCATGGTCCAGATTATCAAATAAGCGACACATTCGTTGTATTGGAGCGTTGTGGCTGACATTATTATTAGTCATAGATAAGGCAAATAAATTTTGATTTCGTGTGCGCTTCGTACTAGCCCTGAATCCTATACAATCCAAAAGATATTTTCAGGGATTATCATTGAACGTTGGCCAAAAGCCCGACAGGGGGAAGGGGCTTTTTGACCGTATTATCGTACAAGCCGTAGCGTGTTTTAAAACTCTTATTTTATCACAGACAAAATTGGCCAACGGACAGAAGCCATATTATTTTTATAGAAAATAATAATGAATAGCACTTAAACTTCCCTCGCTAGCGGAGGCGCACATCTTTTCCCTTCTAGCGGTTACCAATTTAATAGTCTGGTTCTCCAAATGGTAAAAGAAAATTGCATTTTTAAGAGGCAAGGGACGCATACTTTTTAATCAAACGCCGCGAATACTCTGATCTACCCTACTTCGAAGTAAAAAATTTCGTGCCACTCACACTAATAGTCATTAATACGAGAGAGAGAGGGATGGTATGATATCAACTTCGAATTTCGAAGCAGCGCCCCTGATTTGATTGGAATCAAATTTTTAAGTTGGACTTGAGGTAATATTCTGCGTTCTAATGAAAATTGCATTTTAAACAGTAACTTAACTTGTATAATAATAATAATAATAAAGCCTTTTTTTTTTATTTCCATACACCTTACATTCTAAATACAAAATTGACATGCATATTAATAAAAATATAAACTTTAAGGCATGGCTCCTCTCCGGATATAGGCCTCCTCCAACTTTTCCCATAGTTTTCGATTTGTCGCTTTCGACATCCAGTCACTGCCGGCTATGTTTTTGATTTCATCGACCCATCGATCTTTAGGTCTTCCTCTTTTTCTTTTTCCACATGGTCCCTTCCATTCCGTGACTCTTTTTGTCCATCTTTTGTCTGTCCTACGGGCGATGTGTCCCGCCCATCTCCATTTTAGCTGTTGTGCGTGCTTTCCTGCGTCTATTAGTCTTGTTTTGTTGCGAATGTCTTCGCTCCTGATTTTATCTCTAAGCTTAAGTCCTAATATACTTCTTTCTATAGCACGCTGGCAGGAACGTATTTTCTTTTTAGTTCTTTCATGAAAAATCCATGTTTGTGCTCCGTATGATAGACATGGTAGCAGGCAAGAGTCTATAACCTTCTTTTTGAGCTTTAATGGAAGTTTCCCTTTCAAAATTTCTTTAAAGCTCCAGTATTTCTTCCAGGTTATGTTTATACGGCGCTCTATTTCGTCTTCATGTCGCGACTTCTGGAACGAAATTTGTTTTCCAAGGTACACATAGCTGTCCACATACTCTATTGGTGTTCCATCTACTATTATGTCAGTTTGTATACTATTTGTAGAGATTTTTGTTTTTGATGCATTTAGATGTAAGCCCACTTTTTTGCTGGCGTTGTTTAATTCACAAATCATTGTTTCCAATTGTTTTGATGTTTTTGCAAATAAGATGATATCATCTGCAAATCTTAGGTTGCTTATAAATTCTGTGTCTATTTTTATTCCTTTTTTTTTCCAATCCAAGTTTTGCATTACATCTTGTAGCACGGCTATGAATATTTTAGGTGATAAAGGATCACCCTGTTTCACTCCTCTCCTTATGTAGATTTTTTCCCCGATTTTGTCTAGTTTTACCCTGCTTGTGCTGTGCTTATATATATTCTTGATGACGTTAATGTAAGTATTTGAAACGCCTTGGTTTGAGAGTGCTTGCCATATGCTCTCGTGTGCAATTGAGTCAAAAGCTTTCGCGTAGTCTATATAGGCGATATATATAGGTTGGTTGAACTCTTGGTGCTTTTCCACTATTTGTTCTAATGTGTGTATGTGGTCGGTGGTAGAGTAACCCGGGCGGAATCCGGCCTGTTCTACTGGTTGATACATCTCAATGCTTACCGCTATTCTTTTTTCTAAACACATGGCAAATAGTTTATACAGTGTCGGCAGTAGGCTGATAGGACGATAGTTGTTAATATCTGTGGGGTCTCCTTTTTTATAGAGCAGAATTATTCTGGACTCTCCCCATTCCTTGGGGATTTCTTGTAATTCGAGTATTTTATTAAACAACGTTGTGATAGGTCCTGTCAATATTTTTTTTCCGATTTTTAGCGCTTCATTAGCAATGTTATCGGGGCCTGGGCTCTTTTCTTTTTTTAATTTTTCTATATTTTTCAGGACTTCTCTACAATCAAAAGGTGTGACAGGTGATTCTGTTTGTATTTTTGTTTTTTCGTATGCATTTTCTTTGCTGTGTTCGTCGTGATAGAGATTTTGGTAAAAATCTGTAGCGATGTTTATTAGCTCTTTTCGCGTTTGTGATGTCCCTGTTGCATGTTGCGCTTTTAAAAAGGGTATCCATCTTTTTTCTGTGTTAAGCTGTTTGTATGCTTTCTTCTGGCTTCCGGTAGTGAGCAGGTTTTTTTCGATTATTCCCATTCTGTATCTTTCATAGTCTTTTTTTAACATTTTATTCGTGCTTTTATAGAGACCTGTAAGTTCCTTTCTTTCCTCTTTGTTTTTGCACTTACCTTGTACAAGCGTCAAATACAACGTACATACCTACATACATAAAAACGTTATTATCCCTTAGGGTAGGGTAGGGTAGGCAGAGCCGAAGGTAACAAGACCTAAAGGCCACGTTTAGCATGTGAGCGTATAGGTGGAAAGGGGAATAAAAATAGTAATGGGTTGCTAGCCGCATCGCCTATAACATGATTCCTAGGAGTAACGCTCATTCCCTCGAGGGGCTTTTACTGCACGGTAAGATAAGCAGCTGGTACAGTAAAGGGCATAAATATATGTACGTTATCAAAATGTCAAAAACATCTATACACCTTTATGTCACAAACAATAAGGTCGGTAATACAATTTTTTGACATGATGGTTGTATCGATATTTATGCCCTCGTACACATTCTAGGTTTTTCTTTGCTACCAGACCAGCAATAATGCTAAACGTGGCCTTTAGGTCTTGTTGCCTTGGGCTCTGTCAACCCCGGAAGGGTTATAGACGTGGTTTATATGTGTATCTGTCTGCTAAGGCATTGTACGGAGTTATTTTTATAGAATAACACAGATGGGACCATAAACATTTTTGGGAAATCGTCACCGAGGCAAGTGATCCATCACGGTAAATCGTCACCGAGGCAAGTGATCCATCACGGTAAATCGTCACCGAGGCAAGTGATCCATCACGGTAAATTGAATTATATTATAAGGCCTATCCTAATACATTATTCAGCTTAGAAATTCAATAATCCTACACAGATAAGCTTGGAGCGGTCTCCAAAGTTCCATTGGGTATTGGCTAATAGATAATCTACGTTAAGGATAATTTCCACCAAGCTCGAACATAATACGAACACGAAAACGGATGCGACAACCGATCGCGACCGGCAAGATGACGAATATCCACCAAACTTTGCGGGTGGTAGGACCTTGTGCAGGGTCCGTCCGGATCGCTACCACCATTTTACTCGCTAATCCTGCCGCTAAGCAGCAGTGCTTGCACTGCTGTCTTCCGGTGTGGAGAGTAAGACAACCCGGGGAAATCACTGACATTATCTTAGCCCTCTAGGTTGGCAACGCATCTGCAATCCCTCCAGGGTTGCGGGTGTATATGGGCAGTGATGATCGCTTACTATCAGGTGACCCACTTGCTCGTTTGCCTTCCATACATACATACATATCGTCACGCCTCTTTCCCACAGGGGTAGGCAGAGACTACTTTGTTCCACTTGCTGCGATCCTGACATAGTACCTCTTTCGCTTCATCCACATTCATCAATCTCTTCATACATGGTCGTCGGTTTCGGGTACTCTTGACCTGGCCTTTTTCCAAAACGTCCCCAATTTGATCACGGAACGTCCGTCTACGCCTTCCCCTCCCAACGCATCCATTTACACTCCCCATATAAATCTGTTTAGTTAATCTTCTTTCATCCATCCTCTCTGCGTGACCAAACCAACTAAGCATACTTTTTTCTATCCTAGTCACTAACTATATCTTCTTTCACACCAGCACGTTCCCTTATAACACTAATCCTTATTCTATCTTTCAGTGATACATATTCACATAAAAAAAAACTCGCTTCGCAAAACGCGAACTGAGCCGATCGTATATCGCAGCATACTTTCAGCTACGATCGCGTGTCGCGGAAGACGCCGGCGGCCAAGTTGCTGTGCATCATCATCATACTGAAGACGTCCACTATTGAACAAAGGCACCCTTAGCACACCATAACGAACGACAACTCGCCACCTGGGGCCTTACCATGACGTCTTAATGCGATTCAGTTTAGGTTCGCTCGCTGTCAGATTCATACTAAAAGTGTCAGCTAAAACTTGAACTGAGTCGGAAGTAGGACATCATGGTAAGGCCCCTGTATCCACCGGTTTCCCGCAACTTTCACGATGTCGCCTGTCCACCTAGAGCAGAGGTTCCCAAACTCTTTTGTTCCATAGACCACTTTCAAAATTTTGCTGGATCCGGTGGACCCCTGCAGCTACATTACCACTATTTTCTAAACTAAATCTCGAAAAAAAAATTAAGATTAACTCTATAATCTATGGAAACTTGCGTTGTTGCTGAGTTTCAACGATAAATTAACAGTTTTCGAAAAAATTGGTTAGAATTGATTGCTTGATAGGGTTAATTATTTGAAAATAAAATCGACTAAACAAATTTTCAATTATATTATATTTTTGTGCTGCGAGTGACTCCATCCTACTTTACTTTCTTGAAATCTACAATGACTCACAGCACAAGAACCAATCTATTCAATTTTCATGCACCCCGCTTGCGATTGTGGACCCCCATTTTTGGTCACGCCCAACGTAGACCCCCGTCGAGTCTTCCGTGGACCACTGGGGGTCCACCTGGACCACTTTGGGAACTATTGACCTAGAGGGAGGCCTGCCAACACTTGGCTTGGTAATAAGACTTTAAATACAGTGTAAATCATTTAATATCGTTAATCACTACATAGTATAAAACAAAGTCGCTTTCTCTGTCCCTATGTCCCTATGTCCCTATGTACGCTTAAATCTTTAAAACTACGCAACGGATTTTGATGCGGTTTTATTTAATAGAAAATCAAGAGGAAGGTTTATATGTACAATACATGCATAATATACCGTGCAAAGCCGGGGCGGGTCACTGGTAAATAATAATAGTACATTGTGCACCGAGGGCGGTAAGAAGGGGATTCCCCTTACTGCCCGTGATACACACAATGTTTTTCATCACATTTGCGAGGAAATAAAAAAATATCAAATAAATAAACTCAGAATCCCAAAATTACCCGCAAACGACACTCATCAACATTTATGTAGTACCAATAGTGTGAAAATATCATCCGCCATTTTGGATCCAAAAACTTATGCTAAAATTGGGCTCAGAACCACCACATTACTCGAAAACGAACCCATCAACATTTTAGTGTCAATAGTGTCAAAATGTCATCCGCCATTTTGGATCCAAAAAATTATGCCAAAATCGGTCTCAGAATCACCAAATTACTCGAAAACGACACCCATCAACATTTTAGTGTCAATAGTGTCAAAATGTCATCCGCCATCTTGGATCCAAAAATTATGCCAAAATCGGCCTCAGAATCACGAAATTACTCGAAAACGACACCCATCAACATTTTAGTGTCAAAATGTCATACGCCATTTTGGATCCAAAAAATTACGCCAAAATCTGTCTCCGAGTCACCAAATTACTGGAAAACAACACCCATCAACATTTTAGTGTCAATATGTCATCCGCCATCTTGGATCCAAAAAATTATGCCAAAATCGGGCTCAGATCCACCAAATTACTCGAAAATGACACCCGCCATCAATATTTTTAGTGTCAAAATGTCATCCGCCATCCTGGATCGTAATCAGTAATGTCTAATTGAAAGTTTTATAAAATTGGATCGTTGTTTTTTTTTTAATTTTAAAACTAAACTTTTCCTCCCGAGGGAATTATGAAAATCCATACAAATATAACTCCCTCGGGAGTAAAATATTTGAAATTCCCGCGGGAGGTAAATCAGCTACTACGGCTCTATAAGCACGCGTGTTATAACACCCTTTACGAGCAAGTGTGATGAAAAATACATTCCCATCCGATACGTTGCGTGCGTTAGTGGAAATTAACCATTATTGTCTTGAACGACTATTTTAGGAAGATAAATAAAGACCCGTGGCACAATCTATGCCTACTTAAGTGTAAAAGTCAGCAAAACAGTTAAAATCTCATATAGGTAATGAGAAATCGTATGAAACTTAAAATCATCTTAACAGGTTTTACTGTAGAAGGACAACGAGCAAGTGAATACCTGACTGTAAGTAGCTAATCATTAATAAGATAAGATAAGATGAGATAAGCTAAGATAAGATAACTTTTATTGCCATTAAAAAATATAAAAGAGAAATACAGACTTAACTTAAGAATTAACATCACATTGTTTTGTTAACAAAAATATCTTTAAGCACATAATGGCAAAAGGAGCAGGCTCAGCTTATGCTGCGCTTACGCAGAAGCTGCCAGAGCGCTGGTTTTCAGCCTGCCCCGTGGCTCATGCTGGGGTGCCGAGTATAGCGGGTTAATTGGCGTGCAAGAGAAAAAAAAACCCCACGAACAGCAAAATGCCTATAATCAACTCTGCTCATGGACTCTCGCAACACCAGATTATAATGCGTTACTAGTCTAAAGGGCGAAGATAAAAGGTTATGGGGCTATTTTAAATCGGTCTAATCAAATTTAAAATTATCAAATGAGGTTGTTGTTCAGAATTAAGTAGTTTCTTGGAATTCTGATGCAACAAAAACATCTCGCTGGAATGACACATGTTGGTAAGTAGGTACCTACCTATAGACTCTATTATCTATTATATAGAGTAGTATAGAGTATGTGCGAAGTTATCATAATTTCATCTCACTCCTTTCTAATAGGTTTAAAAAGTGTACCTACCTATACTTACATCTGAGAATTATAATTAACAACTTGCCGCTACTCATTTTTAGGGTTCCGTAGCCAAATGGCAAAAAACGGAACCCTTATAGATTCGTCATGTCTGTCCGTCTGTCTGTCTGTCTGTCTGTCTGTCAGTCTGTCTGTCTGTCTGTATGTCTGTCTGTCTATCTGTCTGTCTGTCCGTCCGTATGTCACACTCACGTTTCTCCGAAACTATAACAGCTATACTGTCGAAACTTGGTAAGTAGATGTATTCTGTGAACCGCATTAAGATTTTCACACAAAAAAAAAACAATTAATTTTGGGGGTCCCCATACTTAGAACTGAAACTGAAAAAAAAAATTCATCAAACCCATACGTGTGGGGTATCTATGGATAGGTCTTCAAAGATGATATTGAGGTTCCTAATATCACTTTTTTCTAAACTGAATAGTTTGCGCGAGAGACACTTCCAAAGTGATAAAATGTGTGTCCCCCCCTGTAACTTCTAAAATAAGAGATTGATAAAACTAAAAAAAATATATGATATACATTACCATACAAACTTCCACCCAAAATTGGTTTGAACGAGATCTAGTGAGTAGTTTTTTTTTATTTAATATTTGTCTGTCTATATAAGTAACCAATATAAAATGACCTCACACTGCCTACATTTTGCTTAAAAGCAAGCAGGGCTCTGCTAACACTGGATTTTATAATAACTTAGCGAATTTGTACGGAACCCTCAGTGAGCGAGTCCGACTCGCACTTGGCCGGTTTTATATCTTAAATATTTTTCCCGGGCACTTTTTCGGAATTTATATGTGAAATAACATGTCAAATTTACCATGAGCTTTTCGGTGAAGGACAATATCGTGAGGAAACATGCACCGCGTGGGATATACCCAAGCCTCTCATTCTGAGAGGAGGCCTGTGCCCAGCAGCGGGACTTGTATGTATTGTATAGGTTGGAGATGATTATGATGATGATGAGGTCCTAATTTTAATCTAACTAATATTATAAATGCGAAAGTATGGATGGATGTTTGTTTGTTACTCAATCACGCCAGAACGGCCCAACGGATCTGGATGAAATTTGGCACATAGATAGACAAAAGTCTGGAATAGCACATATGCTACTTTTTATCCCGGAAAATTTCGTAGTTCCCGCGGGATAGCGATAAACGAATTCTTTGCAGACGAAGTCGCTGGCAACAACTAGTCTCTTATAAAATATGTTGGTATTTTTAATTTTGATTTGACATGACCGCCATGACCGGGCTTGATAAAAAAATAATTAATTTCTAACTCCGTAGATAATCCGACCAGGGGAGGATCGGGAGTAGCTTAATTTTTTTTATTCCTTCAATGGCTGAAATGTTTTGAAAGCTGACTTTTACTCGTCGACTTCGTCCGCGTAAAATTAACAATTGACATCTTTATCGCTATCCCGCCGAAACTATGCAATTTTCCGGGATAAAAATTAGCCTACGTTTCAATCTAGGGTACCAGCTATCTTCGTTCCCAATTTTATCCAAATCCGTCCAGTCGTTTTAGCGTGAAGAAGGAACAAACATACACACTCACACACTCACATCGTCACAAACTTTCGCATTTATAATATTAGTAGGATTGACGAAATTGTCGTCCTAATGGACACTATGGACAGCCGATAGTTTAAGACCTATCTGGGGGCCTTTTTTAGAAAGCGCATATTATTATATGAAAATACCACTTTGGAATATAAGAAGGTACCTACTTAGAGTGAACGAAAATAAGTTTCAATTACCTAATATTGTCAATTAACCGAAAATTTTATTTGAGCTGTAGTTTTGTAGTTATACACAGATGATTCCACTTTCAAATATTATTTTGGAGTGATGCGTTTTCAGAATTGAGCCCTGTATTTATAAAAGAAGTCGGATTACTTGCATAATTATACTTAATGTTAAGGTTTATGTTAGATCAGTCTTGGTTTCTTCGAAAAATAAATCGATAAATGTACATGTCGAAATTGTAAACATGATCCGAAAGTTTCGAGAACTTTTGCTGGTTTCTGTGTAGTTAAAAATATGTAGCTGGGTATTTCAGAATCATACATGTATGTTATGTATAACTTAATCACATTTTAATAATCTAATAACAAATATGAACATGATTATTATAATAATCATGTTCATAAAAGTTATTTCATTGCATGAAAATTTATAATGCGAATTACCAATTTAGATAACAATATTTATTGAAACTAAAAAATAAGTTTTTTGAACAATTATTAATAGGAGAATTTTTATAATCAACACTTAAATAAAAGTTTGCACACTGGTAACGTTTAAAAAGTATAAAATAAAAATTTTGAACTTTTTTCAAACTCACCAAATTTTTTTCTCATCCAACATACAAAGTCCGGGCACACACAGCACTAAAACTTTCACTGTCCACTCGCGGCCCAGCGTTGGGCGTGGGAAGCGGTCGTGTTAGCCGCGCGCGCTGTAGCCACTGAACTGAGCGGGCGGGCGGCGCCCAGATCCTATCTCGACAGAACTGTGGCCAATCTGGGAGCGGACAGCGGAAGCTGTAGCGGGTAGCGGGCTAAACAAAACCCAAAATTTCAATACACATTTAAGATTTAATAGAAGTGTACAGTCCGTGAGCTCTGTCTCGCTCTCTCGGCCGATTCAAGTATACCCATATAAGAGTGAGTGAGACAGCAAGACAAACGCGAATGGAATTCTAAAAGCTCATGGTCTGTAGGTAGATGTTAAGTTTTAGACCTTATATAGGGTCTTTCCAGATCGCGCTTGCGCTATTGTGTTCCGGCTTGGAAAGAACCCTGTGAAATTACTAGTGTTTTATCTTAGCCTTCTAGGCTGGAAAAGCATCCGCAATGCATAAATGTTACAAATGTCACACACAAATAAGGTAGTGATGGGCGACTTCGACTAATTTGCTGATTCGAATGATTATTCATTACTAATATCATAATTCGAATTTGAAATTAGTAATATACTAATGCCGATAATCGAATAACGACTACTAATATTAGTATCTAATCGGCGGCTGGATGACAGCTCGGACCGAATCGGGAATCTTCGTGTCGACTCGGCAGCCGAGTCGACACGAAGATTCCCGATTCGGCCCGAGCAGTCGTCCAGGCGCGGTGCTTGCGTTAGTTGTTAGCTTGTTAGTTATATCAACGTCAACTCGACTGGACTGGATTTTGAGTGCTACTAATATTCGAATGATTTTCGAATTAGTAGACTAAGTCGAATGATTACAATAATCGACTAATCGAATTAGTATTATTCAAAGTCGCCCATCATTAAAATAAGGGTAAAATGTAAATACACATCAAGCCACAGTATTACTAAACTTGACTGACTGTGATTTGACTGCTTGCCTTTTTTGTAAACTATTCCTTTCCGCACCAGGTTAGCTGGAAGAGATCTCTTCTTAGGGATAGATTCGCCTTTGTACTATTTTCTGTGTACTTCTGTATTTTTAATTTTTTTATGTGCAAGTTTACATACATACATAATATATATTAAATACGCCATACATTATATTTTATATTACCGTTTCCAGCCAAATCTTAATCTGGGGCGTTCATACTCGCCCGCCTCTTTTAAAAATGTCTTATTCATGAGGCAAGAATTGATGAATTTATAAACAAAAAAATTAAGTTATCTACGCCACGTATTTTTAAATTGTATATGTACAACCATTATCATGTTTCCGCTGCCTTGCTCGCTCCGCGCGGCGACTGGCACACCCTTAGGTCCACGTGGTCGGCTACCACGCTGTTACCACAACAACATCGAGAAATTGACTTTTGCGATTAACAATGACATAATCCAATTATCAACAATATGCGAGATTTTGAGCAGACGTTAGATCATTTGTAACGTCGAATACTTAAACCGTTAGAGTTATTTAAATACATGTCATAATAATAATAAATCAGTAAAGAGAAAAAAACTGTAAGTATATATTCTGTATAATTATTTTAATCTTAAGTTAGATTTTTAAAATATTCGTATAAAAATAATAACACAATAATAATTATATTAATCTAACTCTAACTAATATTATAAATGCGAAAGTATGGATGGATGAATGTTTGTTTGTTACTCAATCACGCCTGAACGGCCTAACGGATCTGGATGAAATTCGGCGCATAGGTAGAGAACAGTCTGGAATAGCACATATGCTACTTTTTATCCCGGAAAATTGCATAGTTCCCGCGGGATAGCGATAAACGAATTCTTTGCAGACGAAGTCGCTGGCAACAGCTAGTACAAATTATAAAAACTTTATAAAAACCTAACCTAGGGCCTAAGCTACCGGTGGTCACGGCGACAGAGAGAAGAACCTTCATACTATCCGAGCCATGTCCAGGAGTTACCGCCTGTTGTATCTGACCCTTGACCCAACAACCTAGCGAAAGCCTTTTAAGAGGCTGACAACACTTAATTTTGTTGAAATTGGTGTTATTTAAGCACTTTTTAAAGAAAAACTACACACAAAAAAATACAAAAAAAATATAATGTTAATTTTCATCATATTTCAAACACGCTAGACGGACTCGATACATAATTGAACAAAATCGGCTCGATAGAAAATAATTGCGAAGATTGGTCTT
This sequence comes from Pandemis heparana, assembly GCA_963854515.1. Classification (NCBI taxonomy): domain Eukaryota; kingdom Metazoa; phylum Arthropoda; class Insecta; order Lepidoptera; family Tortricidae; genus Pandemis; species Pandemis heparana. The sequence continues at coordinate 4,135,851 of OY978023.1, read as the reverse complement.
AAAATCATCATTAAACGGTTCTGTCTATATTTTTCGACGTATGGGTCTGCAATTAAAAACATGAAGTCAACATATTCATACCTACACGGCTAACGAGTCATATTTCACAAATAATCCATACTTTTTTTTATTTCTTCTTATTTGTGTCTTATTTGCAAGATTTTAGACGCGCGCCAAGCTCCCGGAATAGTTTCTTCTCTTTCACTCACAGGCACGCGAACCGTATGTGTGAAGAGTGGCGCTGCTCAAGGTCATTTGCTGTTGACAGCGCCTTAAGGCTCTTCGCTATCAGACCTTTCGCCGAAACGACTATCAACTATTATTCTTATTATTGTTACAATTATTATAAGCGTTATATGTATTAACTTGCAACGTATGTATGTATGTAAGTATGTTTGTCTGGGTGGAATCTTGCGACTCAATTTTGAAGCAGTTATCTTCATCCGATTGAGCTGAATTTTTGTATACTTGTGTAAGTCCGACGACAATACAATAATCTGGCAGTAGAATCCTAGTGGCCCAGCCAGGACCGTCTCCGCAGGAGGAAACTTCAACGGTTGGCCCGATTGACTTGAAATTTGGTTCACTATGTATGACGGATGACAATGCAAGTACAGTCAACAAAAAGTACAGTCAGCAAAAAAGTTTGTATCTAAAATGATTTTGTTAGGTTAGGGTATTTCATCAACTAATTGAAAATTAAATTTGAGCTACCTACTTAATTAAAAGATATAAATTCTCAAATGCATTGATCAATACGTAACAGTTCAAAATTCATCGGGGTACAGTGAGGTTATCTTTTGGCGCTCTTCTCTTTGATCTTCAGTTTGTATATATCCTCCAACTAACAGCGCACCTCTCTGATTTGACTTATGCGAGTTATATTTTCTCTCACTTTACCCTAGGGCTTTCAATAAAAATCTTAACTCCTGTCTGGAATACTGAACAACGCCCCTAACGAGCAAATTTCACATCAGAATCATCGACAAACACTACGTGATCCGTACCAATAAATATTTTTCCTTATTTTCAAGAAAAGTCTCGCAGACTCAAGTCAAGTGTCTATTAACCGTCTAGCTTCCTAAACGAGACCAAGGCCGCTGTTAGCCTAACTTATAACCGCTCTGAAATATTAAAGAGCTTAATGTACCAATTTATCTAACTGTAGTTATGCTCTTTTTCACCCGAACGGTTGTCCAGTAGGCGTACCTAGTCAGTACAGTCTTAGACTCGAGAGCCCTTATTTTGAGTAATTGAATTTTGTTTATAAAATCTGAAGATTCTGAAGTATAAAACAGTTAGGGTTTGTTTCCATCACGCTCCTATTAAGGTAGAATCACGTTGTTACATCACGATAAATAGCTGCGAGGTGTTTTAAGATTGTTCCGGGTCCGTTTCTGTCCCATAAATTTTCGTTGGTCATAATAATCATTAGTCATTTTGAAGTGAAAACTTCTTTAGTGGCGCTGAGCACTTTTTGGGATGGGTAAAAAATGTTAAACTCGCGTCAGGCGTAAAACGGAGAGAGAGTTTAAGTAGCAGGATAATATCAGAATTCTATAAGAGCTTATTTTGAAATACGAATGAAGCTATAGTCGCGTTCGATTTTTGAAACATGTTGAGGTGTTCAGTCAAAGTAACGCAAGCATCTGTTGTAGTATTTTGAATTAATTTTAGATGTTTTCAAATACTCTAAAGTTTAAACAAAAACCATCCATACAAGGATACAGTTGGAGGTATCCGAAAAACAAAGGTGCAAAAAGTAATTTTCGTCCCAACAACCGACAAACCTCTACATGTCGACAAAAGCGCGACCACGAGACATGAAAAAGTACTTATATTCACGTGGTACTCGTAGGTATATTTATTACCGTCCCCAAAGTTTCGAGTACCGACTAAGTAGATGGCATGTAAAGCCGTGGTTGCCTACTGGTAACAAGCCGTAGTGTGGCCTAGTCACTAAACTCTAATGGTTTGACCTATATGGCCTCTCAAGCAGAGTAGGGTCGTGGGTTCGAATCCCGGGTTCGCACCTCTGACTTTTTCGGATTTTTTTGCAAAATTACCTCAAATTTACCTTGAGCTTTTCGGTAAAAGAAAACATGATGAGGAAACGGGGGGGGGGGGGGATTACCATGACTTCTTCATCATCATCATCATGTCAGCCGAAAGACGTCCACTGCTGGACATAGTAGGCCTCCCCCAATTAAGGCTCTCCACTGGGACCGGTCCTGTGCCTTCGTCATCCACCGCGACCCCGCGATCCACGATTCCTATTCAGTTTAGGTTCGCCCGCTGTCAGATCCATACTAAAAGTGACAGCTAAAACTGAACACAGCAAAACAGCTGAACTGAGGCGGAATTGAATCGCATATTGATGCTGTTTTTTTTAATAGATATAGTGATTCCAGATAGGTGACGCAAGTTACTAATAAAGGTGGAAACACATTATTAACACGCGACGCGACCCGATGCAACGAATGTATGCGCATGGCGTCGCGTCGGATGTTCATAGTGTGGTTCTGGTCATAGAAAATGATACAATTTGATTCGACTCAACACGCGTCGCGTGTGTTTCCATCTTTAAACACACCGCTAAAACAGCCACTTCATAAGACTCTAAAATTGGATTTCATACTTCCTAAACCTTTACGCGTTAATTAAACAAAGAGTTGGAAGTTGGCGAGTTTGTTCGAGATTACTTACAGAGGATTTTTTCCCGTTTGAAAGTTTTGATGACTTTCAACAGGAAACAAAGGCTCAATTCGTTTGCGGAAATAGAGATGGAATGCCAGATGGATAATTCTTTGGATTTGACTTAAGAGAATACCTACATTTTTAGGGTTCCGTACCTCAAAAGGAAAAAACGGAACCCTTATAGGATCACTTTATTGTCCGTCCGTCCGTCCGTCCGACCGTCCGTCTGTCTGTCAAGACCCTTTTTCTCAGGAACGCGTGGAGGTATCAAGCTGAAATTTATATCAAATACTCAGGTCTACTGCCCAGCTGTGAAAAAATAAAACTTCTAAGCCAACGCAATCAAAAGATACAGTCGTTTATTCTAAATTTTCGAAACTCGCAAGGGAATCAAAACCTACAGGGTAAGTACTTCCCGTAAACGCAGAATCTTGAAATTTGGTATGAAGGTAGGTCTTATAGCACAGGTACAGGAATAATTGCAAAAATGGTAAATATGTATGTATGTCTGTATATATCAGTGACCAATATAAAGTGACCCCACACTGCGTACATTTTGCTTTGGAGCAGGGCTCTGCTTACACTGGTTTATAGATAATGTAACGGAACCCTCGGTGCGCGAGTCCGACTCGCACTTGGCCGGATTTTTATGAAATAGGGTAGCAAACGGGGTAGTGGGTCACCTGATGGTAAATGACAACCCATGGACAACCGAGGGTTGCAGATGTGTTGCAGACACCTTGTAGGCGTGTACCATCTTAGGCCTCATCTTCGCCTTACATCAAGCGAGATTGAAGTCAAACGTAAGCCTATCAATACATAGATAAGACAAAGTCGCTTTCCGCTGTCTGTCTGTCTCTATATGTATGCTTAGATCTTTAAAACTACGCAACGGATTTTGATGCGGTTTTTTTGAATAGATAGAGTGATTCAAGAGGAAGGTTTTGATGTACAATTCTACGCAGACGAAGTCGCGGGCAGAAGCTAGTTTAGTATTAAAAAAACCTAGATGGCTAAGATGGAATACCTCATATGCCACATTTATTTTCACCGGTTGTGTTACTCTCCACATCATAACACAGTGCGGCACTGCAGCTTGGCGGCAGGAGGAATCTTAGTTACACAAACGTATAACTCACGTATAAAACTCGAGTGATGGTCGACATGTTTCGGACTAGTTCGTAGTCCTTCCTCTTGGAGCGGTCCCCGGCGGCAGCGAAACCAACATCGCTCGACTTTTGTACGTGAGTTATCTGTTTGCGTAACTATGATTAGTTTCATGTTGGAAGGAGGAATTATATATGTATTTCCGTTCACACTAGATTTATTATTGATTACTGTAACGTGCCACAGTTACGGTTGAAGCTCGCAAATGTGTATCCGGCTTTAGACAGCACAAGTCACATTTCATTGGTTCTTTTATAGTCTTTATATTACATAGATTTTATTTTACATTGATTCCCATTTTGTGGCTTAACAGAGGCATTACATGGATGATTTGGTCGTGAAATTGGATCCTTATACGATGCTCGACATCTTCAGACTAACATGAAATAATTTTTTTTTTTAGCAGAAATCGGTGATCTAGCAACGCTTCGTAAGATCAAAATGGATGAAGCAGAAAATACGCTGATGTGAATTCTAATAATGTTAACAGATAAGGCGATTTTCTTACGCGTGAAACATTCATTCTATATTATGAGTATGTAGTAAGTACCCTACATTGGACATCGAGAAAACTAGGAATACACGGCTACTCACAAAATCATCAACCTAATACAGGTCAAATACCATTGACTAGGTACGGGAAAGATTCTCCATTCGACAGTGTTTTTATATAAATAAATAAATAAATATGTCTGCATGCTCCTCGATTCTTCGCCGGAAGTGAACCGATTTCGACGATGGCATCTAACTAATATTATAAATGCGAAAGTATGGATGGATAGATGGATAGATGGATGGATGGATGGATGGATGGATGGATGGATGTTTGTTTGTTACTCAATCACGCCTGAACGGCCCAACGGATCTGGATGAAATTCGGCACATAGATAGAGAAAAGTCTGGAATAGCACATAGGCTACTTTTTATCCCGGAAAATTGCGTAGTTCCCGCGGGATAGCGATAAACGAATTCTTTGCAGACGAAGTCGCTGGCAACAGCTAGTAATATATATATATAACTTTTGCGTCAAGATCAATTTAGTTTAGTAGGTACCTAAAGAAAATTTTACTCACATTTGTCGTTGGTTGCTCTTAAGATAGATGTATATTATATAAGATGTATATTAGATAAGAAGGATGTATATTATTTTTAATCTATATTAATGACCTGCCTAAAGTGATAGATCCATCAAGCGTTCTCTTTGCAGACGACATATCCATAGTTTTCCCATGCCCATCCAATACCAACGTAAATTTAAATTTAGAGAATATTCTCAATAAAGTTGTATCCTGGTTAAGTGATCATAATTTGGAATTAAATCTAAATAAAACTAAAATAATGCAATTTCGACCTTACCAAAAACCACCATTGAAAATAGACTTTTGTTATAAAAATGCAGAATTAGAGAATGTAGATATTTTTTCATTATTAGGCCTAACTATAGACTCACATTTAAACTGGAAAAATCATGTGCAAAAAGTAGCTAGCAAACTAAATAGATTTACATATGCGTTGTATGAATTAAAAAGAACTACTGACACAAAAACTGCCACCTCCGCATACTACGCATATGCACACGCATGGCTGCGGTACGGAATAGCGCTGTGGGGAAACAGCACCAACGCTAGCAATCTGTTCGTCCTACAGAAAAAGTGCATTAGGATCCTCGTGAACATAAAACCTAGAGTCAGCTGTCGACCATTTTTCGAAAAACTTGGAATACTTACTTACCTTAACCGGCCTATACATCCTAGAAATTTGCAATTTTGTTAAATCCAACATCACTTTTTTCGCTCAAGCAAAAGATCACTTTACCCGGCCGCATAACTTAAGATACCAAAACAGATTAGCACTGCCAACCTCCAGCCTAAAAATATTCCATTCCGGACCACACGCAATGTGTATAAAAATTTATAATAAAATTCCGAACTTCATCCAAAATATAAAAGACATTAAACATTTTAAAAATACACTACATAAATACTTGTTGGAGAAATCTTACTACACCCTTTGCGAATTTTTTGAAGATTCTTGTTGAATTCAAATTCAAGTTATATGTATAGGTATTAATAGTTTAATTAATATTAGTTTATAGTTAATATTGTTACTAATATTGTTAATAATTATAATAATTATTTAAATATAATTAGCAGTGCCCTTACAGGGTTTGATCTTGTACCCTCTTGTATCAAAGCTAATAAAATGTTTGTCTTGTCTTGTCTTGTCTAGATCTTTTAAGACCTTACCGACTGCGCCATTTTTAAGTCATTCTTAATGAAAAGACGGTTCAGGTCTTCGGATTTTTTTTATTAACTAATTTAAAAAATATACTGTGTAGTGGGAAGCATGTGGGAAGCCAGCAACCCTCCTGTGTACCAGCACCAAAATATGTATTTTTTTTTTTTACTTTTTAAAAGTACCCTACCTATGTTCCATTAAGTACAGTAAATAATCAAATTTTGTATTAAGAACACGACGAACTTCTTTATAAAACCTGGATTATTATTGTTACGTTGCCAGTGGTTTTATCTGGCATCACGTACTACACCTGATTTGGAATCGGTATTCTGTTTTCCGATATCGAATTATCCTTGAAAATGTCGTTGAGTTCAAGAATTTGAATTTGCAGCCCCGTGAAATTTGTGCGATTGTTTTTTAGAAGCCGACTCAATTCGTCAGATTCTTGGAAATTGCTTAAACGAAATGAATACGGGATTCTGTGATAAAAGTATTTGGACGAACTAATATTATAAATGCAAAAGTTTATGACGATGGATAGATGTATGGATGTTTGTTAGATCTAGTCGTGAAAGGGTATAGATACCCTGACACATAAAACTGAACCTAGTAACGCAGGTGTAGGTATTCTATAACAAATGCAACGATTTCTTTTCCCAAGAAATATTGCAAAGATTTCAGCGTAATTGGGTAAGACGAGGACGCATGTACATGTACACCCATTAGGCAATATTTGAAGCATTTACGGTAATTTAAATCCTAATGACGCAATTTAAGTAAGTAGGCGTGACCAATATGTCGACATTTTTAGAAATTATAAAATTTGTCTTTTATTATTTCTAGCTTCTGCCCGCGACTTCGTCCGCGTAGAATTAGCAAAAAAAAACGGCAATAACAACAACAACATGTACTTACTGAAATTGTAGCGAATTCGGAATAAAAAGGCTTATAAATAAATATAAATAAATAAATAAATTTGCCTATTCCTTATGGAACAAAAAAATAATTTTCGTTATCGGTCGGTAAGCATAAGCATTCTGATTATGTAACGTTACTTTATCTTTACTTGCTCTATGGATAATCTCCAAATATAGAAACCTATCAACTGAATCAAGAACGAGTTTCCCTTGTTTTGCGCTAGAACGTGATTCTGAACACTCCTTCCGAATATCTTTCTCACAACATAAATGACCTAATCCATTATTACGAAATAACGTTCAAATAATTATGAACATTATATAGGGGCAAAAGAGTCCCCTATTGCCTGTAAGCGGACTAAAATTGGACCTTTCGTCGTTGGGTGACAAAGGGGACCGATTAGATCTCGCTTAAGAAAACATGGATGTAATTAACTATGAGGAGAATGAGAAATAACTTCTATTGTGTTGGTTACTATCAAATCAACATACATACAATATATACATAAAACGTCTTTATCCCTCACGGAGTAGACAAAGCCTTAAGTAACAAGACCTAAAGGCCACGTTTAGGATGTTCTTCCCTTAGCTATACATTTGTTATTGATGGTGAGCTGATTGATAATAGGTAGGTAAATCGGTACCATACATTTCCATTGTTTACACCTAACAGTAAAGCCGACAAAACATTAGCAGAATATTCCGTTATTGTTCTTAGATTAAATTGTATTTATTATCACTATCACTGAACAACCGTGTGGATAGATGAATAAAACAAAACGGCACTGAACACAGATGTACTTATATGTAGATAGGTAGGGTAAAGTCACCAAAAATTGAACGATTAAGCGACTACCTCTCCTTTGAACCCTTTTTTCGAAGTGTTGTAAGCCATGTATGATAGTGATTTTTTTCTGTAACGCTAAGCACATAGTCGACTTTGCATTTCACGACTTCAAATTCTTATATTACAAACGGATGTATACAAAAAAAAATATTTTTGCCAAAATAAGGCAAATTGCCCCAAAGTTGAACGATGTGCCCTATTTATGAACGAATTGACCCCAAAAGATGAACTAATATATTGATAGTAAAGTAATAGTGGATAGGTGGTCAACTTTTCCCGTAATTGAACATTGCTCACTAAACAAATATACACGAATATACGTGTAGCTATGTGTATTTCTGAAACAAATGAAAATAAATAAAAAATAACAATGTTCACTTAGATACCCTACCCCAAACATGAACGACAAAATGTTGTTAGTTCAAGTTTTGGGCAAGAAAACTATAAGATGAACCAATTAAATCAATTCAAGGTTCATGTACTGAAATAGAAACCAAAAGTTGAACTAGTAACATTTCTTGGTTCAAGTTTTGGGCATGAAATAATAGTTGAACAGTAGCGATTCCCATACAACAAAAATATCAAAAATCTTCGCCTTAGGAACAAAATAATTTGTTCAACTTTTGGTTAAAAAATCTGCGATAGGTATACAATTAATTTGAGTCATAAACGGTGTGTCTATCATTTTTATGAGATTTTATAAATGCATTTGAAAAAATACCACTTTGCCCAATAGTTGAAGACCGTTCAACTATTAGCTCATACCTCTGATTTTGGAACCATTACTTGAACAGCGATTTTATCATTAAATAATATAAAAAACAAAGTTATTTATTTACGTAAATATTAGAGACATAGTCATGAATACATACCAAGCATAAAAATGTTAGTCAATGCATTATTCAATTTTATATGCAATTAAAAGCTTAAAATGTGAAGGTCTTATCTTAAGAAGGATTCCATATAACCGGCACTTTTGCCGGGAAGCCGAGACGCGGCGATCGTTCACGTTCGCATGCGTGACGCAATTGACATGGAATTATATTTTTCGCCTCGGTGAAGTGTTGTCGCATTATGAAAAAATATTCCCAAGCGTCCCAAATGTGCCACGATTTAATTATTACGGTTTTTAGGCCAAACGTTCAACTTCTGGGTGTTGTTCATCTTTTGATTCCACTACCCTACATGTAACTGCGTTCATAGGTATATACATTAAGATTGAGACCGAAAACTGCAGAACAAAACTTATAGGTGTACTTTGAGTATTATTTGACTATCCTCTATTGTTATCCAACCCCATGTTGTTGTTGTTGTTGTTGTTTTCGTCGATATTAAAATTTCATCTCCATTTTCCATGCTGGTCTGGAAGCAAAGTAAAAATATAGAATGTACCAGATGCTTCTCTTTCCGCGCAGATGGTAGAAGCTAGTAAAAGCCCATCGAGGGAATGGGCAAAAGTCTTAGGAATCATGTTATACGCGATACGGCTAGCAACTCCTCACTATATTGATTCCCCTAGCCACCTATACGGCCCAATCCTGCTAAATGTGGTCTTAAGGTCTTGTTACCTTAGGCTCTGTGTACCCCGTATCGCACCCGCGGGTGCTTTTGGTGACGGACGCGATCATGCCTTCGGTACCGCTCTGCTTTCAGAGTAGTACATGAGGGTGTGAGAGCTGACGTGAGGGTCGGCGGGCATACGCCTGCCATCGGAGCGGTCACCCCGTAAGGGACGCGATCGCGGAGCGGCGTGGCTTTGGCCACTGTCGATCAACACGTAGCCCCGGCCCGCAGTCGCCGGGAACGTGGGCCGCTGTCTTTTTCAAGACGGGGGCCACGAGGAGACAACCTCTATAAAAATTCCAAGCGGCACCAGCGGGGGAGGGCGGTGATTCCCGAACCTGCATTGCACAGATGCCGCGAAGAGCTAACCCCATCCCGGGATGGTCGTGGGGCGTCGCGGTGACACCGAGTGCTCCCGTAACGCCCCACATACGACCGAATAGGGAATCCGTGTGGTTTTTAGCGAGTATGTAATGCACGCAACCTCCGGTAGCGGGCGGATGCATAAGACAGATTTTCCACGCCATAAAAAAAGTTCTGTCTACCCCCTAATGGATAAAGACGTGATTTACGTATTCAAAATCAATAACCGAACGTGCGACCGCTAAATCCTGAAGCTACTGTTTGAGAACTTCTGCGACTCACTTATTAATTAGTCGCATGTTTGTTATGATGTGACAAAAATCATAGTTTATTTAACAGATGAAATGTGTTGTTTGTGAGTAGCGAGATACGACGGGGGCGAGGTCGCCAGATACCGCGGTCAGAGGTCCAATAAACCGTACCTATTGCATTCAAAGTACACTTGTTTAGACTGATCCACGATGCTGGGGCCGACTTTTGAAAGCACATAATCGTCACCTCTATGGCAAAGTCATGAATCTGCAGTTTTGGCAAAAGTGAGATTTTGATGGCACGTATTTCCAAATATGATTTTTGAACTTTGAAAACGCTCCCCTGAAAAGTTCAATTTTTGCAGATTCATGACTTTGCCATAGAGGTGACGATATCTGAAAATACCATTCGAAAGTGGTGAAAATCGTGTACGAGTAGCATCTATAGAAGACAATTACAGCTCTCATTGATCTTGTGAACTAGTGAAAAATTAGACACAAGTTTCTTCTACTCTATTGTTATTTAAAATTCAGACTAATGTTTCAACACTTTCGAATGGTAGGTAGGTGCTCTCGGCTGATATGGGGCCCAATTTTTTAAAGCCCATCACTCGAAAGTAGAATTCGAAATTTGAAAAATCTCTGTATGTAAACTGTACTAATATACTATATTATAGGTAGTATAAAGTAGTTTATTGACTGGTAGGTTGTATTAGTTTATGTATTATATTCGGTAAAGTTATGTATATTGTGGCTTTCAATGTTTGCAATTTTTAAACTCACTCGTCCATTCCTAATTATAATACTTACTTATATCATCCACTCTAAGGTTGACTGGAAGAGATCCCTTAAAGGGATAAGACCGCCTTTGTGCATATATATCAGTGTTTGTCAATTGTATTTGTCTTGTTTATTGTAGGTACCTACATAAACTAGAGCACAAATAATTTTTTTGACTAAATAGTTGACTAGATTTAAGTAGACCTGTAATTTTCTCCTACTAGTTAATCTACTCGTACTTGAAATTCAGCACAATTTTTTCACCACTTTTGTGTAGCATTTTCACATCTTTTTTCAAAAATCGGGCCCCTGGCCACTTACATCATCGTACACCGGCTATCGTCTGTATAAAAAGTCTTGCTAAAAGGTTACGTTTGTAACTACGGTACGACGCGTGAGCTCTTAAAATGTCATTCAGTTTGTCTTGCCGTTTCACTTACACTTATGGGTTTAATATTTGAATCGGCTAAGTGGGAAAGACAGCAAGACAAACCAGAATGGCATTATAAGAGCCCTCGGCATGTACCTATCTACTTCACAATGCTCTCAGATGAAGCATTCAATACCCGAGTAGCTGTCTACGACAGAAGACCGTTTTAGACTCGTTATCCACATCTGTAGTTCAGTATGCTTAGTGTAAGTTTTCGGTCACAAAATACGTCTCGATGTAAATGTCAAATAGCTACTATGAGAACAGTTTGTTGCCGTTTCGATCCGCAAGTGGCGTTGCCAATTATTCCATAGTAATTGAGACGTTAAGAGGGTGCATCCGTGCTGAGCTCGCAACGTCGCATTTTTGGTGATTTTTTGCGATTATTTCACAGAAATTGAATGAAAGTATCAAATATCCGTCTGTAGTGCACTTCGTTTTTAGTATATTAATGTGTCTAATGCAATAATTCATCGTGATGGACTTTTATTTTCTTATTAAACGAGATATAGTATTTTATCCCTTTAATACGAAAATAAAAGTCCATCACCATTAATCATTGCATTGAACACATTAATACACTAAAAATTAAGTGCACTACAGACGGATATTTGATACTTTCATTCAATTTCTGTGAAATAAACGCAAAAAATCACCAAAAATGCGACGTTGCGAGCTCAGCACGGATGCACCCTCTTAACGTGAACGCGTTCGAGACGTTTTTATATGCGAAAACTTACACTAGAGGCTCAGTACCAAAGTCTAACATCTTTATCTGTCGGAAAAGACACCTCGCGAGCGCGTGGCGGGCACGTCGCGATGACACGAAGAAGACCGTGACACGGTACTTAAATTAAAATAAACAATTATACTTTGATAGCCCCTATTAAGTTGTGAAACTTCGGTGCTTCTACGCCGTTACGTTGGCTGCCATACTGCCCTCCTAATTAAAAAGGACGTATATGTGTGTCATATGAAACGCATATACGTCCTTTTTAATTAGGACGGCAGCATATCACTCGTAATTCTTGCTGTGACACTTGAGTTTATATCGTTGTATTTGCCTCTAAAGTATCACGCGCGAGATAGACTATCTCATTTTTTTACTGTACGTTTTAGAAAGAGACAGGTAATCTATCTCGCATGCTGTCGTGTTAGCCTTGAAGGTCAACTTCTTAAGCCCAGTGTAATTAGAAACTCGCCCGCGGCGTACAATCATAACAAGATCCCCTTTCTCGTACCTATTACATGAAGCCATGTGTTTGGTCGACTGGTCAAAGCACGACCAACAGCTAAGACTTCTGGCTCCATGTAATATCGGTCAGAGAACGGGTCCAGTTATTATTGCAAGCTGGGAGCTATCGATACGAAAATCACCCCTGTTTAGACTTGCAAGAAAATCCTTTAAGTCGCGATGCATTGAGTCGTCGAGTCAACGACTTCTATTTCTGTTTATACTCGAGGTCAAAGAAACCGGGTCATTTCCCGTGGAAAGTTCTATGAAAAGTGACCCGGATTTTTTGCTCCCCAGTATAGTTCATATCACGTCCTGGCATTGTACTGAAACTTGCAGTTTTTATTGCTTGTCTCAATTGGGCTTTTACTTGGATATTAGATTAAAACTAAAGTAAAACTAAAGTATAGTAAAAGTACATAGATAATTACCAAGGCAAATTTTAAAAGAACACGAAACAACAACTGGACCAATGTAAACATTATTCAGGCAGGTCAGAAACTTAACAACGTTAATGCATGATTAAAGTAAATTACAATAACACTCGCTGCTGCCTTGGCCCCCATTCCAGTTTTTTCAAAATATTGTTTCTACAAACCTACTAACAACTACAACAAAAAAATTTGCGAAATAGGTCCAGCCGTTCATGCCTAGTCAAGGGAAATTAGGATTCATTTTTAAAAAAGTATTTATGTTGGTTGGAGGAGGCCTTTGCCGACTGGCAAACAGATCTAGGAAAGATAACAAAACAACAGATAATAGTATAATTATGCTAATATCTGTTATTCTGTTATCTTATAAGTCCAGCGTTAAATTTTTTGTTAATTTTTAAGTAAAACTAGTGTAAAGATCTGAATAAAAGGCTATATTATTATTATTATTATTATATTTACGTTAGTTAATTTATTAATCATTCCTTTATTTTTGAACCATTTTCCAGGTTTGCATTTAACCCTACATTATTATATTCAAACATTTTACCGAACAAGGAACTGTACAGCTCGTTTGTGCTCTCATTAGTCCAAGATGTGCATTTCTCTGGTGCCATATAATTAACCAGCTGATTATGAACAACATATTTGATTTTCCGGCCTTTCGTGGCCTTTGTATCGACTTTCCGTTTCATTTTACTCCTCATTTGCTGGAGTGCAATCCACTGCCGACTCAACTGGACAGGATCTGATATATCTGCTGATTTACATTCAATCAGCTCTCTCAACAACTGATGATAGAAGTCGGTATCATCAAATATCTCACTAATATACTCATCGTCACCTTTTCTGTCTTTAACCAAGGGATTTTCTGCATCATTTGCATCATTCGCCGTATCAATGGAAGGCTGCTTTTTATAACCAACAATATCATACTCTGAGCGTTTTAGCTGTGTTCGTTTGATCAATTTGTTTCTATCTGATAGGATGTATGATATCTGCTGTAAAATTGTATTTGTAGGGGTATTTTTTACATTAGTGGCACTAGCCAACCGTGTTTTTTCATTCCATTTTTGGATGGTTGTATCTCGAAATGGCTTGAATACTTTATGTACTGTTGCCAACTCACTCTCATAGTCTTCTAGTTTACGTTTCTTCTGTGCTTTCTCTTTATTTTTGTCAGGTATTTCAGTTGGTTTTTTGTTAACTGGTCCATTATCTTCATCTTCAGTGTCAGAAGGTATTTCTTCATTGTCGGTGTCACTTGGTATCTCTTCATCACTTTCTTCCTTTTTGTCTGCCACGGTTACTGCTGTCTGCTTCTTATTCATAAAATTTTTTGTTTCAGGAAATCCTTTAAGCATCATGTTTTGCAGGGATAGAAACCTGGAACAATACACATAATATTATGTTAGATTTCATTCTTATTTTACAAGTCAATGGTAATATTTTCATAACACTACTCTGACTAGTATTTTTGTGTTAAACAAAACCATTTTTTATACTCATAGCTTAAATAGAACAATGCAAAACCATTGCAGCACAGTAATAGTGTTCAAACTATGACAGAATTGCAACTATAAAAGGTCAAATATTAATTTGAAAACATCCTCTTTGGGCAACAATAAAAACAGATAACAGATGGATATAGAACACAATTCAATAGAGTTGTAATATTGTTGTGATATTTTGATTACCTAAACCTATTGTTGTGACATTTGACCTTTTTTTACTTGCATTTCTGTCAAAGTAATTTTCTATTTCCATATTGTGATACTTTTGTGATGATGATGACCTGACCGGGCTATGATGTATATAGGTATGTTTAACTCTTTATTGTACATAAAACACATTTATTTTACAGGTAATGAGATAAATAGTTTCACAAAGGCGGGGATTATCTCTTTCAGTTAACCTTGAAACAATTGACAGGACAACAGAAACCAGAGTATAGAGAGTAGACAAAATAAAAAGCTAAATAATCATAGGTTTACTATCACAACTCTATAAAATCATGTTCTATGTTTGTATCTGTCTTTGCGATGATCTGTGTGAGCTATATTAAATTATAATAATAATATAGCCTTTTTTTATTCCAAATTGGCTACAATTACAGTAAGTACATGTTGTTGTTGTTTTTGTTTTTTTTATTATTATTATTAAATTGTCGCGTAATTCGGCGTTCCGCATGGCATAAGCCTCCTCCGTGTATTGGAGAGTTTGGGCTATAGTTCCCACGCGCGCCCAGTGCGGATTGGGAACTTAACAAACACCATTGAATTTCTTCGCAGATGTGTGCAGGTTTCCCCACGATGTTTTCCTTCACCAAAAAGCTCATGGCAAATTTCAAATGTAATTTTTATTTTATATTAATTTAATAAGTGTTAAATGTTAAACACACAGAAAACAATTTTTATTTGTTGAATACCAATAAAATATCCACGCAGGATTGTTTTTCACAATTAAAACTGGCCAAATACTCACTTGTCTAGAACATTAGCAATGCTAGTTGATGAAGCAGCACATGCTTCCGCAAACTCATTTTCCTGCCTCATATCTTTGTGCGTCGCTGGTAATGGCATCTGGTTGGCCGTATTCATGCAACGTTGCAAATGAATCCGCATCTCCAGCAGGCCTTCCCAGACCAACAGCTGATTTCTTACACAGGCTCCTTTTTTAGCTTCCTCAGAAACATTTTGTTTCTTCATATGCTCAAAATTTTCTGCTGCAGGCTCCTCCATTTGACTTATATCATAGCCCTCACCTTCATCATCATTGTCGTCACTTTCTTCTTCAGAATAATCGCTGCTAGAGTTCTTTTGAGGTTTAATAATGCTGTAATCCTCGCTTTCACCATCTGAACTGAGATCTTCTGAATCCAAGTGGCTCTTACTACCATTTTGAGTATTAGACAGGTCATTGTCCGAAAGATCGGACTCAGCTTGAGTAAACTTGCTGGTTAGCAACGCTAGATTGGACTCAAATCCTGGAGTTCCGCCAGTATCTGAGCCACTCTCATTCTCGCTTTCCGATGTATTTTTGTGCAATTCTTTCCGACTTATTACTTGCCCTTCGTACTTTTTACTAATTTCACTCAATAAATTAACATTTCGTTTCCGAAAATCGCTAATAGCAGCATCGTTTTCGCTATCGGAAGAGCTGAAATCAGTCCGTGAGACAGTGAGAGGTTTTGTGCCGAATACTTGGTCATCCTCAATATCTGCACGCGCTTTCACTGTTAAAGCATCGGCAATTTTGTCGGACAGCAAAGGTTTCGCTTTTATCTTTTGCTTTGGCTTCATGTTAAGAGAATTTAATAATTATTAACAGTAAATCACCGCCACTGCACACAACACACGTGTTAATGATGTTGACGTATGACGTTGACGTTGACTTGACTTGCGTTGACATTTGACATTGACAAGATCGTGCCTTTTTTCTAAGTACAAAAAGCAACAGGAACTAAGCCTATAGTCTATTTATTCATACTAGATACTAAATTCACAGTTGCAAATGTCAAATTGTGAAATAATGATACCAGCTTTTATTGTTTAGTGGTGTACTCGAAACCATCGACAGTGTTTTGTGGTGGATACAAGAGGTTTGGTCATGTTATATTTTAAGAAAAAAAAGCGATTGTATCATAATCAAGCAAATTTAAAGGTTTATTAGTTTATTACACTAGCTTATGCATACAAAAATCTATACTAAATTTAATTTATCATTAACTTTCGATAGTGGTGGCACATCACTATTTTTGAATTGCAAAAAACAGGCAACACAGGTAATGTCATTTTAGTATTAGAATGAATAAAAAGACCTTTTAAAACAAAAAAGTGCGAATTGTAATAAAAAAATAAACAGTTTTATTAAGCATCAACTGAATTGTGAATAAAACTATTATTATAATTTATAGGTATAGCGAGAAACTGTAAACGATGCCCGTGTAAGTACCTTTCTAGTTTCACAATTCTATTTGCTTACTAAATAAGTGATGGGCACCATACCTAAGGGGCATCATACCTACCCTCAACCTACCCTATTTTTACAAGCTTGCAATTGTATGTTCTTTGCTTTGCTTTGGGTCAAATCTTGTGATGTATCGAATCATGGAAATTAGAAAATATTTAGAAATGGAAAAACGTTTCTCTTTTTGTACTCGTCGCACGTAAAATAGTCATATCATTAAGCAATTACTAACAATAATTGGATCTTCGTTGTCTGAATAAATAACTTTTTTATTATTATTATACTTCCCTCTAAAAAAAAACAATGCAGCAAACTTTATATCCTTTCATGTGATGCAAGTACTGAAACTACAGGAACTGCGTAATTTAAGTGTAATTTTCATTTTTCAAAACGCGGCGGCGGCAAATTGGATGACGTCATAACTGGTGACTTTGACACCACAGAAACTGTCTCCCGGCAGTTTTGGGGTCCAGCAGGCTTATTACGTAACTCGCTCGCGATCGTAATCGTCGTCGAAGTCGATTGTGATTACGATTCCGAGCGCCTTGAAACATTGGTATTACGTAAAAAAATGATTCCGATTACCGTCGCAATCGCTTTCAATCACGAAAGCGAGTGAATGGACCGAAAAGTTTTGTTTTTGCAAATAGCTTCAGTGACGTATGATTTTTATTAAGTCAATTGACCCTAATTCTCGCGTTTTTATTCACTTAAATAATGGAATTTAGTATGTTATTTTGGTTAATCAAAATATTACGATCTACATAACAACAATTATCATTAATAACCAAAAACATAAAATACAGTGTGAATGAAACTAAACGCAAACTTAATTAAAAAAAAAAAAAAATCTTGTCAGTGGTCAGTGTCTTGTCTTCACAACAATCAACAAAGTAAGTTTAAGTTTACTATTTTAACTTTATTGTTTTATTGCTTTCCTGTGTGTTTCAAGCAAGGTATTATAGGTAAATTGATAAAATACAATAATAAATTTACTCTAGAGTGATTATAGTCCCGTAAGAATGGTACTCAACACGAAAATAGATTAGCATTGAACACATCGTGCCGGAAATGTTTGTTCAAAATAAACTTTAGTTTTTTAAACTCATAGTACGATTTGTGGTGTTTTTAGTGGCGTATGAACACCTAGTGCATTTGATATACGATGTGTAGTGCTTCCAGTGGTATATAAAAGCACCCAGTGCATCTGATATGAAAAGTTCCGTAAAGTTTCCAAATTGTTTGTTGTGTCACAAAAACATTTTCCCTCACGAACGATAAGAATGGGTATACAACGAAAACAGCAGTATACAATTTTCTAGCAACAGCCTTTCCCCTCAAGCCAATGAACGAACTACGAATATCGAATTTTGGTGTATTAGAATGATTAACATTGTAGACGTCGCCGGACATGGGCAGCAACTCTGTGGCGGTGGCGGCCCACGCCGGCCTCACCCCGAGACCCCGATGCCGGAGTGGCCGCGGCGCAGGCGCGTGCTGCACGCCGCACAGGTAATAAATACTAATACTACAGAGGCCGGCACCAAATGCTATTAAAAAGTTTTTGAATAGTTGTCCTTGTTGAGTTTGAGCATTTTAAAGTAAACGCGAAAACATTGAATTCATATATAAATCACCTTTATCAGGTGATATCAGACGATTCATTTTTTGTTAATTTTCTTATTTCATTTTGCATCTTTCACTCAAAGTGACACGTCTGAACACCAAGTGAAAGGAAAGTGCAGAATGAATTCATTTGTGAATTGATCAAACGGTGTTGGATATTTTCATTTGGCAGCATTCACTCGAAAGAATTATGTATGAAAGGGTTTTGGGTAAAAGTGTTGTCATTTTTTAGATGAGCGGCCACTGACTTAAGTGGTAAATTATGATAGATTTATTCAAAATAAACGTAATATTTTGTAATAGCAAGTAATACTCCAAACCGAGGAACCGCAATATTTTTAATATAGTTAGATTTTCATGGGTCAAATAAATTTTTTCTTTACATTAAATAGGCTTACATTTGACCTTATCTCGCTTGATGGAAGGTTGATGGTTTTTTTTTAATCTAAAATTTTTACGAGGCTTAAGTGCACCTGTGTGACTATGCCAGCCTCATTGGATGTCTCTCGGGTCAGATTCATCAAACACTCCCCCGCCCACTACCAGATTCTCTGGCAGATCCTTTACTTTTAAAAGCATTGATTTGACTTCACTATAATTTTTTTCTTTGTTTGCTTTAAAACTAGCAAGTGATTTTTTTTGACATTTGTGATGTATTGTGTGTAGTCTTTATCATAATTTCTGTATTACATTTATAAAGGAAGACTGGTAACAACTGTAAAGGGGAACTAATTTATATAATTTTTTTTTGAAGAGGCCTTTGCCAAGCAGTGGGTGGACGTGGGCTGATTAGATAGATAGATCTACTTAAGATTCTTGTTAATATATCAACACAGGTGTTTATTTAATTATTGGTGTGATGAAATATGAAATCTCTACTTCCAGGAATATGAAAAGAAAACTAGAGTTATCTAAAGAACAAGGCATTTATGAAGTCAGAGTTTCTTGCACAGTGGCGCCAACTTGGTATCCAGGGTGACTGTATCAAGCGGGAACTTGTGGAGCGCCTGAAGGAGCTGCCTGAGATATACAAAGATGTATGTTGCTTTTTTTTCTCACCATATTAAAGTTTACTGGGCAAAGGCCTCTCATGATCACCACATCCATAGACACCAGCAGCGCTTTACGCGATGCCAGTGCGTTGTCGGCCCTTGTAAGCACTTTGGAAGTTGACTTAATTTTAAGTGACTGTATGTGGTTACTTCATCATCATCATGTATGTATGTATGTATGTATGTATAACTCTTTATTGTACATAAAACACATTAATTTTACAGATAATGAGACAAATAGATGTACAAAGGCGAACTTATCCCTTAAAGGGATCTCTTCCGGTTAATCAATCTGCCAATCATCATCATATCTGCCATAGAACATCCACTGTTGGTCATAGGCCTTCCCCATAGACCTCCAGTTGCCTTGGTTGGAAGTGACTTGCATCCACCATGAACCCGCGACTTTAACCAGCTTGCTGGTGAACGTCCTTCGGTGCGCTTGCCCATCCGTAGTCTCCTCTCAAGAACCTTTCAGTCACGGATTCGGTCATGAAGTCACTATTTTTGTAGGATGAGAAAACAGTATAAAAGTGTAAAGTATCATTATTTAAATATTTGAACTAAAGTTTGAAATACAAAATAAATTCACAAATATTAAGTACTAGCTATTGCCAGCGACTTCGTCTGCAAAGAATTCGTTTATCGCTATCCCGCGGGAACTTCGCAATTTTCCGGGATAAAAAGTAGCCTATGTGCTATTCCAGACTTTTCTCTATCTATGTGCCAAATTTCATCCAGATCCGTTGGGCCGTTCTGGCGTGATTGAGTAACAAACAAACATCCGTCCATCCATCCATCCATCCATCCATCCATCCATACTTTCGCATTTATAATATTAGTTAGATTTCCCCCTTAAAAAAGAAGGATGTTATATTTTCTTTCTAAAAGTATGTATCAATGCTAGATTTCTTAGCTAAATAAGTACAGTAGCCTGTAAATTTGCATGGATACCTTAAGGAGTATAACGCAGTGAACACTCGAGTTCGACTCGATGAAAAATTATAAAACACTTTTTTTGTATATTTGTCTCCTCGAGGTTTGACAGCAGCACTCGGAAGTAGAACACTTAAATACTTTGTGGCAATAACCAACTATATAGTTAAGTTTCCAATGTACCATGTAAATTGATTAAAATTACTTTTATTAAAATACTTACAAACTATTTAAAACTAAAATTAAAAAACAATAAAGAACAAAAAAACTAGGAAAGTTGATTTAAAGTGTGTTGTAAGTTGTAAATATAATATTTCAGGTTACCTACTTCTGAGGATGACCATACCATTTTATTGGCTACAGTCAGAGATGAATATGGATCTACAAATAAAACTTTATTTTTATTTCGAGGAACAAGGAAAGTGTTGTTTTATAGTTGTTTGTATTATTTTCAGAGCACAGTATAGCAGTGGGCTCAGCACTCACCGGCTGTGTGACCAGTGTCTCAGCAGGCGCGAGCGCTGCCGCGAGCTCGGCGCCAGCGCTGCGGCCGGGCCCGGGAGCCGCCCCACTGATCTTATTAATCCTAGACAGATATTCCTATTCTTCTCATTTGAAATTGTGTCTATTACCTCTTCGCACACCGATTTTTATGAGATTTGGTATGGAGATAAGAACATAAAAGTTATATACACGATAAAACACTACATAATAAAAATACAAACATAATAAAATGCTAGGGTGTCTGTGAGTTTTAGCTTAAGTTATTTTAGTGTGCCTAAATTACTTTGAACAGCGTTTCTTGACAGTCTACTAGGTTTTCTGTTAAAAATACATATATTTTTAAATTGGACTACCCACTTTATACTTTACGAGCTTCTGCCCGCGACTTCGTCTGCGTAGAAATACATATCGAACCTTCCTCTTGAATCACTCTGTCTATTAAAAAAAACCGCATCAAAATCCGTTGCGTAATTTTAATGATTTAAGCATACATAGGGACAGACAGACAGGCGGCAGAAAGCGACTTTGTTTTATATTATGTACCTAGTGATGATTACATTGTCTCTTAACAATACCTTGATAACATTTTTTTAATTGACTTCAGATTGAGGGAGTGTGGAGGTATGTCAACTTTGATAATTTGGCCTTTTTGACAGAAAAATGCCTTCCATATAAAACTACTTTTGGTGCTTGGCTGAAAGTGTTCCCGATTCCCCCAAGTAGAAAACGGTTATATCATGATTTCTTTTGGAAATACAATATCTTGACGAGTGTAAAAAAATAAAAATACAATTGTAGCATTAAAATTGGAAACGAGTGAGGATTATCAAAAACCGCTGTTCAAGGTAATTTAGGCACAGTAATATAAAACATATAAAGCTAATAAACTCACAGATCTGTGGGCATCTATGTCATTAACGTTTCAATAATAAGATCGTATTTTACTATGTGACTAGTTTCATAAACACGAAATGAAAGGTTTTCCCTTTGCTAAATTGAAGAGCGAGTTGTTTAAAAGTGTTTAAATGGCTGTCTAGATTATGCTTAAATCATGTTACTTACTGGCTGTTGCCCGCGACTTCGTCCGCATAGAATCAAATATAGCCTATGTTCATCTGTTTATAATATTAATAATTTAAAATCAATCCTACTAATATAAGGCGAATTTTTGTGAAAATAAGAGGATGTGAGTGAGTGAGTATGTTTGTTCCTTCTCCACGCTGAAATGACTGATAATATAATATAGCGATAAACGTGTCAATTGCTAATTCTATGCGGATGGAGTTGCAGGCAGAAACTAGTAATAAATAACTAAAAAAAAATCTAGGTTATTTTGTTATCCACCTCTTTTGAATCCATTATTCCAGCAATACAGATTTTGTTATACTCGTACTTACTTGTTTTGACGTGACAACGTCTTATAAATTGGTTTGCCGGGTGACACTTCAAGAAACTGCGTTACGCTCCGCTCACGTTATGCGCTCACAATGAGAGCGAGTGAGAGGCACGCGGGCATGGTTAGCCCGCCTAAGAGCGAGAGAGACAGACATAAAAAGTGAAAGGCACGCGTCCCTTCCACTCGAGCACAGTTAGCCCGCCTAAGAGCGAGAGAGACAGAGCGAGAGAGAGAGAGTGAGAGAGATAGGCATACACACCGGTTCATGTCTTGCGCTTCTATTTCGCTTAGGCGCCTGCATACAAGTTTACACGTCCTTCTTCCTACTATACGAATGAATATTCACATTAAAATTATTTTACCACTCAAAGTCGTTGTCACGTAAAACTTTCGCCCGTATACCGACTTTACAGGCAACCAATTTTTTGTTATTCAAAAAAATGTAATAAAGCCTCAATAAAGTTGATTTATTAGTATTATTTGTAAAATTAGTACATGACTAGGTACGTATTTCTGGGGCATTGTTTATCTTGCCGGGACAGCCAAGCCAAGCCGTTGGTCAGATGACATTTGGGTAGTCCGCTGGAGAGCTGTGGATGAGGGTGGCACAGGACCGGGCAAAGGGGCGTGTAAATGAAGACCCCTTTACCTAGCAGTGAGTGTGTGGTGCTGCATTATGGGCATGACAGCATGACATTATGGTTTCTCAAGCAGAGGGTCGTGGGTTCGAACGCAAGCTCGTACATCCGTGTTTTTCGCAAATTATGTTCGACAAATCTCATTTTCATATTTTGTCATAAGCCTTAGGGCGAAAGAAAACAAGGAAACCTGTGTACACCGGCGAGACAATTCAATGGTGTGTGTGAAGTTTTTAATCCGCACTGACCGCTCGCGTGGAAACTACAGCACTAACCCTCTCATTCTGAGAGGAGGCCTATGCCCTGCAGTGAGACGTATACTAGGCGGCAAATAAGTAAAACATGGAGGGGATAAGCGCAGTATGAAAAACAACATCATTTTCATACTGCGCTTATCCCCTCCAAGTTTTACTTATTTGCAGTCTACTATAGGTATAGAGGCTGGATATAATGATTAGTATCATATTAGTATTAGGTACTAGCTGTTGCCCGTGATTCCGTCTGAATGGATTCGCTTATCGTTATCTCGCAGGAACTATGCTATTTTCCGGGACTCCGGGATAAAAACTATCCTATGTTCTTCCCCGGGACTGTAATTGTCTTTGTACTAAATTTCAATAAAATCGGTAAAACTTACAAGCTTTCGCCTTTATAATATTAGTAAGAAGTAAGATTAAGAATTACTTACTTGTTAGGAAATTTATAGTTGTTTTTGAAATTAAAACGAATAAAACATTACAAATACGAAGTTCATATTTATTTTATCCTCTTCGAATGAATAGGTACAACACCCCCATGATGATTTATTTTTGTTTACATACATACATATCGTCACGCCTCTTTTCCACAGGGGTAGGCAGAGACTACTTTGTTCCACTTGCTACGATCCTGACATACCTCTTTCGCTTCATCCACATTCATCAATCTCTTCATACATGCTCGTCGGTTTCGGGTACTCTTGACCTATCCTTTCTCCAAAACGTCCCCAATTTTAGCACGGAACGTCCGCCTAGGCCTTCCCCTCCCAACGCACCCATTCACACTCCCCATATAAATCTGTTTAGTTAATCTTCTTTCATCCATCCTCTCTACGTGACCAAACCAACTAAGCATATTTTTTTCTATCCTAGTCACTATAATATCTTCTTTCACACCAGCACATTCCCTTATCACACTATTCCTTATTCTATCTTTCAGTGATACACCTTCCATACTTCTTAACGCTCTCATTTCTACTGCATTTATTCTACTTTCATGCTTCTTTTGCCATACCCAACTTTCGCTACCGTACATTAGTGTTGGAACGAGCACCCCTCTGTGAACAGCCAGACGCGCCTTCTTTGACACCTTCTCACTGCTCACAAGGCGCGCAGCGCTCCATTGACCATGTTTCCTGCATTCACTCTTCTTTCAATATCCTTATTTTTGTTTATGTAGTTGTATATAAGTAAACACTGTACAAAATAAAAATAAACAAACACAATTCACAAAATTAAGATACATATACAAAGGCTGGCTTATCTTACTTTACTTCTTGCCATTTTTATAGTTTCGATCGCCTTTCAAAGGAAAACATCACTGCAACATATTTAATTTTACCTAGCAATTAGCAAGATGCCTTTGTAAGTGAATTATTATATTGATAACTTACAAACTATCGAAAAAATCGAACTCAAGTTGACTCCATTCTCTCAAGACGGGGACAAAGTCGTCCCCGCTTTCGTTTGACGGCTCGCCATCGGCTTCAAATCGATTCCGAGTTGTCATTTTTGTTACGTGAAACGACTTTTTGGCAAATCATTCGTTCAATTGGTTTAAAAAATGGCTCGCAATCGCTTTCGAGTGCGATGTCAAG
Organism: Pandemis heparana; assembly: GCA_963854515.1. Taxonomy (NCBI): domain Eukaryota; kingdom Metazoa; phylum Arthropoda; class Insecta; order Lepidoptera; family Tortricidae; genus Pandemis; species Pandemis heparana. Next base: position 4,110,957 of record OY978023.1, on the reverse strand, counting down.
CCGATCGAGTTACGTGAAACGATTGTTTTAATTTTTAAACCAATCTCGCCATCAACTGTCAAAAATGAAGACGATGGTGATTGCGAGCGAGTTACATAATAAGCCTGCAGGGCCCCGTTTCTCGGAGCTTATTAGACTAATAATATTAGTGTTTTGTCTCGTAAATTAAACGAAAGAATGAAACAAAACACTAATATTATTAGTCTAATAAGCTTCGAGAAACGGGGTTGAGATGGTATTAGTAACATATAAAAGTTTGGTGCTGGTTTCCGGAAGCAAACTGTTTTCCGTAATTCTAAGCACTATATTGGCTTAAAACATGACTGATTTTATGTTTCATGTTACTTACAGAAAATTAATTGAAAAGTGGCGTGGTTCATCAGTCCTGCTAAATTATTCATTCACCTGCAAAGAATACGACCGAGAAGAAAGTGAAGAAACTGTTATTGACAACCTAGCCGTAGTTGTGGTACAACTCATTGAAAGGCAGGATAAATGTTTTATAGCATATAAAAAAGTAAAGGAAGAAGAAGATGTAACGATTGTCATAAGCGTTTCTTGTGAGAATCCAGAATTTAATGAAAAATTTATATGTAAAGAAAATTTGTCAGATTGGCACGAAATAGGTAGTGTATATATAGAAAATAGTGTAATTGTAATTGGTGGTGCTGATGGAGTATTTAACTATAATGTAGAAATAAATGTGTCTGTGAGAAAAATAGAAAAGTCGAAAATTTTAGAAAATATGTATCTAGATGCTCATTTTACCGACTTCTGCTTGAGTAGCATGAATGGCAATGTTGCCGTGCATAAAATAGTCCTGGCGTCTCATAGTGATGTGTTTAAGGCAATGCTGAATGGTGAGTGGAAGGAGACCGTGGAGGGTCGGATTGAAGTAACTGGAACTACGCGACAGTGCCTCGACCGCTTAAAAGATTACATGTATTTGGACATTGTGCCAGATGAGGGATTGTGGCCTCTCCTGCTGGTGGCTGAACGTTACATGATTCGGAATCTAAAGACAAGATGCATTGCTAAGCTGGTTGACTCTGTTACAGCAGAAACTTTGTATGAACTACTGGATTTTGCCTGTTTAAATAATATACCAGAATTAACGTACGAAATTTTGCATGTAGTTCCAAGAGCGATTGTTAACAAGGCTTATAATTTAAAAATCAAGATTAATACAATTGCCCCGAAAGATTAAGATGATGATGATGATGATAATTTTTTGTAATTATTAATAATAAAATGGATTTAAAGTTCGAAATAAATGTTTTGAATTTTTTTTGAAGCCACTGACACGAACAAAAAGTGACTAGTAGAGAATCTATAGAAGGGTGATATCCCTGCGAGCTAAAACAACGATTATAAACGAAACTTTTCTTTTAATATTATGTTAATAGACTTTCTTGCCAAATGAAAAAAATATTGATTGATTGATTGATTGATATAAAGCAGCTTAACCAGCAGGCTTATTTTCTAACTCTAACTCGCTCGCAATCGCATTCGTGTTCATTTTTACTGTTCATGTATGGGCTGACAATTGGCATCGGAAGCTAACTGTCACATTTATACAAGAACTGTCAAAATCAACACGATGGCGATTGCCCTTAGTCTAAGGCGATTGCGAGCGAGTAAGACAATAAGCCTACAGTTTGATGAAAGTCCCTCTTAGACTAGTTCTTAGAGCAATATTATATTCTGTTAATTAGTTCCTTACAATGCCTAGGAATAGAATAATGTAAAGTATATTTATTTTAGCTAGATACTAAATTGACAATTACAAATGTCAAATTGTGAAATAATGATACCAGCTTTTTTTTTATATGGCAATATACACAATCAAGGATGGTGACTGTGCCAAGATACCAGGTCTTATACTCTGAAATCCGATTTTCGAAGTTCGTTTCGTGCCGTTCCGCTCTCACTAATAGTTATTAATTTGAGAGTGAGAGGGACGGTGTGATACGAACTTCAAAAATCGGATTTCGGAGTTGCCCCTCAGCTTTTATTGTTTAGTGGTGTACACACTCCAAACCATCGACAATGTTTGTGGTGAATACAAGAGGTTTGGTCATGTTATATTTTAAGAAAAAAATGCGATTGTATCATAATCAAGCAAATTTAAAGGTTTATTGGTTTATTACACTAGCTTATACATACAAAAATCTATACTAAATTTAAAGCATGGCTAGACTGTTAGTGTTAATTATGAGAATATTGCAAATTTTTGAATTGCAAAAAACAGGCAACACAGGTAATGTCATTTTAGTATCTAGCTAAAATTAATAGACTATAGTCTGACAATTATTTGTCCAGCAGAAAAAAATGTTGTGGCCCGAAACGTCTAATTTTATTATGACAGCTGTCAGAATTCCACGGACTTAAAAAATTAGACCAAACAATGTACGACGCGATAATCGGATTCGGAATCCAAAATTTATAGGTCGCAAAATATTGGCCGCGCCTTCCCGGCGTACTTACATTATCGGCTCCCCCTGGTCATACATTACCGCTACGCTCACTCAGCTTCAGCTCTTGCTCTTGCTCAGCCAGCTCAATCAGCAGCATTCGTTTGCTAATTTTGCTATTTGTTCGTTGAAACTATAAGTGCGAATCGAATTGTAATAAAGAAAAGAAACAGCTTTATTAGACTGCAACTGAATTGTGAATAAAACAATTATTATAATTTATAAGTACCTACAGAAAGGAATTGTAAACGATGCCCGTGTAAGTACCTTTTCAGTTCCACTATTCTATTGGCATAAATACTTCGGAAAAGACTGAAATATAACAGATTCCATTGAAGTTTGAATAAAAGTTTCAAGTGCGCATTTTCGTAAAACTACTACACTACTAACTGATAAGCAAAAACAATGGGTCACTGTTTACATACAAAGTTGTATGAAAATGAGACCATTATTTTCGTTCGTCAGATAAGCTAGGCTAGGCTATTATTAGTTAAACTGAGCTCTTTCAGGCCCTCTGACAAATTTTTACAAGCTTGCAATGTATGGCTCTTTGCTTTGGGTCAAATCTTGTGAATTCAACCCCCTTTACTACCTAAGAAGTGTTTACATGCATTGTATTTGTACATTCTCAGTATTTATGTCATTCTTATTTTTTTCCAAATTGCAACTAAACTGTGAAACTTGGCAGAAGTGTCCAGATCTAGATTAACTAAGCTGGCCCCAATTCCATAAATAAACGTGACAGAATACAAGTTACAACCTATGATATACTATATAAAACTGAGGTAGATGCTTTATAGGCGATCTCCCTGTGGCAAGCGAAAAGTAAGGTAATTGCCTGACTTGTGTTCAGTAGCTGTCGGTGCGCGCAGAGTTCCTAATATGTCAAGTAACGGCAATAACGTTGCCATGTCCGAAAGGAGTTTTGTTCAGCTATAATGCGTCTATTAGTAATATGTCATTGGTTACAACTCAAATTAAATAGGTAGCAGATGTGAAACATTCCAGTCTTGCACTCCGAAATTCGATTTTTGAAGGTTTCATGCCGTTATGACACGAACTTTGAAAATCGAATTTCAGAGTAGCTCCCGTCCTGTACTCAGAAATTCGATTTTCGAAGTTCGTATTGTGCCATTCCGGTCACAGTAATAGTCATTAATTTGAAAGAGAGAGGGATGGCTGATACAGACTTCGAAAATTGAATTTCAGAGTAGCCCCTGTGTAGAACCAGGTTTCACATCGGCAATAAAATATATAGCAAAATGTCATTGTCCCCTATTATGTCCACAAAGTAGGGGCCTAATGTGTGCTTGAAATATTGCCTTAAGGTCCTCTTACCTTAGGCTCTGTCTACCCTGTAAAGGATAAAGATGTATGTAAATATTGTCAGTTGAATGTTGCACATGGTATATCTTTTTGCTATTGGCTTAAAACATGACCGATTGTATGTTTCATGTTACAGAAAGTTAATTGAAAAGTGGCGTGGTTCATCAGTGCTCCTAAATTATTCATTCATCTACAAAAATGGAGAAGAACAAAGTGAAGAAACTGTTATTGACAATGTAGCCGTAGTTGTGACCAAAGTACAACCCGTTGAAAACCAGGTAAAATGTTTTATAGCATATAAGAAAATAAATGAGGAAGAAGATGTGAAGATTGTCATAAGTGTTTCTTGTGAGAATCCAGAATTTAATGAAAAATTTATTTGTAGAGAAAATTTGTCAGATTGGCACGAAATAGGTGTTGTAGAAGATGCAATCACTGTTAGTTATACAAACATTTATAATGTAGAAATTAATGTGTCTGTGAGAAAGATAGAAAAGTCGAAAATTTGGGAAAATATGTATCTAGATGCTGATTTCACCGACTTCTGCTTGAGTAGCATGAATGGCAATGTTTCTGTGCATAAAATTGTCCTGGCGTCTCATAGTGATGTGTTTAAGGCAATGCTGAATGGTGAATGGAAGGAAACCGTTGAGGGTCGGATTGAAGTAACTGGAACTACGCGACAGTGCCTCGACCACTTAAAAGATTACATGTATTTGGACATTGTGCCAGATGAGGGACTGTGGCCTCTCCTGCTGGTGGCTGAACGTTACATGATTCGGAATCTGAAGACAAGATGCATTGCTAAACTGGTTGACTCTGTTACAGCAGAAACTTTGTATGAACTACTGGATTTTGCCTGTTTAAATAATATTCTAGAATTAACATGTGAAATTTTGCACGTAGTTCCAAGCAAGATTGTGGACGAGGCTTATAAATTGAAAAAGGGAATTAAAAAAATTGTCCCGAAAGAGGAAGACACTGGCGCTGACAAAGAATGACTACTATTTATGGTAGGGAATCCTATAGACATATATTTTTAATTAGTAACCGACCAAAGACCGAAGTTTCGGTTCAAATCATGTTTCGGCCAAAGGTTTGGTTTTTGCCAAAAAACAGTCTAACGTTTCGGCCGCGCTGAAACCTACATTGTACTTTCGCTTCCTCAGTATTAGAGTTATAGACCGAGCCCTTAACTGAGTCCTCGCGCGGGTACAGGGGCGCAGGGTTCTGTGCTCAAGGCCAAGCCAGTTCGGGGCCCCGTAAAGCTGGGGGCCCCGTGGCATTTTGCCAGCCCTGTCACCTTGTAGCAAGCCACTGAGTTTCGGTCGGAAAAATAGTCAAAATTGAACCTTCGGTTTCAGCTTTGGCAAAAAGAAATGTTTCGGTCGGACACTATTATTAATATACATTTTTATACTTTTATACATATTGGCGACCGGATGGCCTGCCCCTAGTGGTTAGGGACCCTGAATATGTGTATTTATCAATACAAGTATGTTTATCCGTTGTATAGTACCACAGGGTTCAGATTTGTTTAAGTTTTCACTCTGGAAATACAATTAAAATAACAGATAAAAAGAATTCTTTTATTACATAAAACTATTCAATTGTAAATGTAACATTCTGGTATTATTTAAAAACTTGTGGTGAACATCTTTACATAGATAGGCACAGTTGAGGGTAAGAACACTGTTAAGAACCCCAACTAGACTTTACTCGTGACTTGACAAATTCATGGCAACAATAATGCAACAAACGAGTCTCTTTGTTGACTCGGTGTGTACGGAGCCTAATGGAGCAAAATCTTCCAGACTGAATTACCGAAATTTAACGATATCCAATTCATGTAGCCTTTGTTGATCCAGTGTGTGTGCAGCATTTTAGTGTTGGTTTAGGGTGCGACCACACCGCCGCTTAAAAAACGGTGACGTTACGGAATCGCAACAACGTGTGAAGAAACGGTGAGAAAACGTGACGCATACGACACGTCACTGCGTATACGCGGCGGTGTGGTCAGACCTTTAGTTCTTGTATTACAAAAATTCAAGTATCTGATTACTTAATTACTTACTCAAATAACTACTTCGCTGAATAGCAACTTGAATTTCAAACACCTTGCCGCATTTTTGTCTAATCTGCCGCATCGTCTTACACAGTACCTACCTAGTCATTGAAATGAAAGTTTTTTAAGATTCCTCTAGTCATTTTGTCTGTGATATGAGGACTACCGCGATCGCAGATTTAAAGCTTTTGTTAAAGGCGTAACCCCGATAGGCTTGCTAGGTGGTCCGATTGTTTCCGATCCAATTCGAAGACCATTGAAAAGATAATTTAATAGTAGGTACCTAGCAGTGGCGTGGCGTCCATAGAACTCGATTCCCACCGGCTTGCCTATTTTAAGGCAGTTAGGCAATTTATTGTGCAGAATTAGAGGAAAAGGCTAGTTAAGTTCCCTTCGGCTTGCCTTCTGATATAATTGACGCCACGCCACTGGTACCTAGGTACTTAGTTGTAGAGATTGCTACTTTGCTCCAATGGAATAAGATTACCTCTATGTACCTCTGTCGGACCCCTTCTGGGCATTGTACGCTTTTAAGAGCGTTTATCCTTACTGAGCTGGCAACGTTTTTTGTTTGTTTTTGGTGTTTTTTTTTCGATCATTTCACGGAAATTGAATGAAAATTTCAATGTGCGTCTGTAGTGCACTTCGTTTTTAGTGTATTAATGTGTCTAATGCAACAAATGCAACAATTGATCGTGATGGACTTTTATTTTCTTATTAAACGATATACATTATTTTATACTTTCATTCAATTTCTGTGAAATAATCGTAAAAAATCACCAAAAATGCGACGTCAGCTCAGTAGGAATGCACCCTCTTGATATTGAATGTAATGTCAATGTCTATTTTAAATGTGACGGTCGGTAGGTACTACGTGTGTGACAATGACAGCCTGTAACTATTAAGTAATCTATGCTAAAGACCACAGAACTTTTTTTTTGTTCTATGCTAAAGATGATAGCAAGTTTACAATTTGTAAATTGTGAGCAGTGTCGGAATACTTATTCGACAATTCAGTTCTTAAAATAGATTATTCGCGGCAGTTCCTTTGGATGTTCCTTGGAATGAACTATTGCATTTTTTGCACTAGTTACTTCACAAGGGACGAAGGACGTACTGCGACCAGTTTTTCGCCTTTGTTCCTTTGAAAAATCTGAAGGTAACTTCCTTCTGCTACTTTTCCTTCGCTTTTCTTCCTTTACAAGAGCTAAAGGAACAACTGAGATTTTTTATTCGCACTAGACTCGTTCCTTCAAATTACCGCAGTCGCAGTGCCTTCATTTTTGCAAAGGAACTAATGCGAAAAACACGTCTGTTGATCCTTCAGCTCTAGTTAAGAAACAAAACCGAAGGAAAAGTCGCAGTAGTATCTTCAGTTCAGAGGCGTCTACCTAGTGCAGGGTTTGCATTGCACAGGGGCGCAGCGGCCGAGCACCGCTCGCTACAGAGACCCACTAGGCGCGCCAGTGCTGGATTTACACATTTGCCGCCCCAAAGCTATTAAATTTTTGCCGCCCCACTCGTGTCCGCAGCCTTACTTTTTTTTCTGTAATTTTTATTTGCACCAATTTTGCCGCCCCCTTCATTTTGCCGGCCTAGGCTTCGCGCGCTTACTAGGGGGTAATATTTGCACACGGGCGCCACATGGGTTAAACTGGACACCTCTGCTTCAGTTTTTGCAAAGGAACAAAGGCGAAAATCGAGTCGCAGTACCTACGTCCTTCATCTCTTGTGAAGATAGTGCGAAAAAAAACGCATAGTTCATTCGAAGGGACATCCAAAGGAACAAACTATCGGGAATAATCTCTCAAAATGATCTAAACACTAAATTGACCTTAGTTACATATTACCTAATAGCGCTAGGCTAGAACACTAGAACATTAATTTAGTGGTAGTTAACATTCATAAATAGGCGCGTTTGTACCTAATTTCCGTGATCGTCCTTAACCGGTAACCCCGTACAAAAAGCCATCAACAGTAATACATTTCAAAAAGGTTTTTCGTACATTTGGCTCTATTGTAACGGTCCACCATGCCGATGTGCGGTCTAAAGTGCGGGCTATTTCACAGCATTTTATATCCACGGTTTGTTCCCAGCCATTCACACCCAAGAGTTACACTGTGATTCGTTGTTTTTTTTACTAAAACTACATTACACTGTTACTAGATGAGACTACCTAACCTACTGTTGATTGATTTCAACATTTCAAGTAATGTTATTGGCCGATTCCGCACTCGTCCACCCCACTCCGCATAGGGATCATCATCATCATCATATCAGCCGAAGGCTCTCCACTCGGACCGGTCCTGTGCCTTCCGCATCCACCGCGATCCCGCGATTCTGATCAGGTCGTCGCTCCATCTTGTTGTCCATCGCATAGGGATCATCCTAAGCATAATAGAATGATTAGATAAATACTTAATACCTTAGATGTATCTACTTAATCATCTTACAGTGTTTCGTATCTAATAAACACGCGTGATTCTATTTAACTGTTTATTCCGATATCACGCCTCATCTCAACTTAACGTCGTGAAATTTGGCACGACGGAGACAAACTTATGGTCAAGTTGTTTTTGTTTCACGTACTGTGCTAATTATTAAAAGTGGCTAATCATTGCAGAAAATCGTTTGTTTGATACCTATCTCCAATTCAAACGAATTGCGTTCTGTCTATAAGTAGTCTTACTTACTTACTCCATTTATAGGTACCTAAACCTTCTCGAGTTGCTTTAGAAACGGTATCTTATTGAAAATGCGTGCATATTGCCAAGCGACCACCCTTCTTCCCAGTAGCATAAATCATGCTGAAATCACTTAAACGTGAACTTTGCGTACTGGCGGACCACTTAAATTATGACAGCAAACACCAGTATCACCAAAACTTAAAAAATTTAGTGTTAACGTTTCACAAAGTGTCCATGATCATGCGCATCTGTTCTTTGACATGCGCTTCCATGTTGGCGAAGTCTGTTAGCGCGTCCTCGATCATCTCTACGAGGATGCCGGGCCACTGTAGCTCGAGGGCGCGCAGACGCTGCGCCGCGCCGCACGCCAGCTCGATCGCGTGAGACAGTTGCCCGCGCCCGCGCACCCGCCAGCTCGTGTCCTCCTTAGTAAAACTCAATGATAAAATAACAGCGTTTGAATTTCGTAGTCTCAGATAGCTGCTCTGTTAATAGGGTAATTGACCGATTCGGCAGATGCTAGATGGCGCCATAAGCTTAGTTCTGACTAGTTGTTGATACTCAACCAGAGGTGGCGACACCGAACAATACAAAAATATAAATAAATAATAAATATCAACTAAAATTTTTTCATACAAGCCCTCGACAGATCGATTTCTTAATCCAAAAACTTGGAACAAGACTGAATAGCGTGCTTAAGTTTTTATGTACTTATTCATCATTGACTGGTTAATTACACTTATGAAGTGTTTACTTTGGTTCCTCAAAATAATTAACGGATTTCAAAAGAAATGGATAAATCGTTGTATCACCTAAATAAACTAAGCCAATCAATAATATTCACCTGCGATACGTGGCCTTTCTTGAACTGCAAAGCTTCCTTCGCTATGACATCCCTTAAAGCAGGATCGGCTGCTCTGAGCCAGGCTTTGGCACTAATAGTGCTGTTGCCACTCCTTCCAAGCCTGACCAGCAACGGCTGCAAGGGGGCGTCTGGGAGGGCTCGAAGCACCATGTCACTGAGACCGTTATACGTCTTATTTGCAGCCTTTACTTCTTCGTCAGTCACCTGCTCAAAACGTGTGGGATTAAGAGCATGTTCCGTTCCACTACACTTTGTTATGTTCCTGATACTTACCCCGGTCACTCGCACGTGCACATATATTCGCACATTGTATAGAAGTTTGCACACATGTGTGCGAATATTTACTCGAGAAAGCTCCTACCACTTGAATTATCCCTACGACAATTGATTGCTGGCTTCCATACTATCTATCATTGCCATCAATCCAGAGGGATTTGTATGAATCCATATTGAATGCAACGTAGCAATATCACTTTAGACAACTTTCGCTGTACATATGGGTAATCCTGTCCATGCATAAATTTCATTATGGTAAAGATTACTTACCGCCTCATCATTGATTTCCTTCAGGCCCCAGTGACCCAGTCTGTATATCGCGTAGTCCCGCCAAATCTTCCCGTGGATGGGGTTTCCTTCAGGCAAGACTGTCAAGCCGGTGAGTCCCCGTAGTTCGGCCAATGCGTGAAGCTGGCCGAGCCATTGCAAACCTGTCGCTCGGACCGACACGTGAGTCACGTTTGGAAACCTGGAAAACGTCACATAAAAACGTTTAATGGTTCACCCTCCAAAACAAACTGTTACTACTGGACAAACGACGTGAACTGTGACGACAGCGTTCAAGCCATAATTAACATCACAATCCATTTAAGACATCTTGTGTTTGGATTTTATCGTAGCTATTGGGACCCCCACCTACAAACCAAAGAACAGACAGAGAAACGTAAGCTTCAGTCAGTTTACCGCATTTCGGTCGTCTCGGGTGTTGACAGTATTGTATCTTGGGTTGGAAGAACTAAGTCTCCCTAATGGTCTCCCGTGGTTTAACTACTAGTCAGATTAGAATTGACACTTGCGCCATCACTTGAAAAATGTAACAGCATGTAATTATTATCTTACTTTGTCTTCAATTCGGGCAGCGACTGTGCGACTGCGTTAAAGTGGACATAGTGGAACGCAGCTCTTGTGACTGTTCGCGCTCTTTCCCAGTCCCAGTCTCTCGCCAGACGACGGACCGCCCCGGCGCCCCACGCGCTCACCACGCCGTCCCCCACCTCTACCAGGTAATCCACTCCTGCAAAATCATCCATATATGTATGCTAGTGTTAAAAAATATTTTGTTTAGTGTTTCTTTTAAGCAGGCGATCCTTGATAATCTGATCAGAAATGCCTTGGTACAAAACATAATCATATCCCGTGCCTGTAGGGTATACAGTTAATAGTCTTGCAAAGTTGCAATACTCCGTCACTGTAGTGAGGTGACTACAAGGTATGTGCCAATAAGGGCGACCGTTATAGAAATGAGTTTTTCACTCACCTTGCTCTCTGTCCTTCGAAGCCGGCATTGGTTTTGGTACCGGCTCAGATGATTTCAAAGTAGCCAAACTCTTTCCTGATTTTACTCGGGCAGTCGACGCTCTATTGGCAGATGAAGCTCTTTCACTCCTCCTCGTTAACGTAGCACTCCTGACTGTTCTGTTGCTCCTGCTATTTACGGAACCCTCTCGCCTTAAGATTTTACTGTTTTGCTCGCTCCCTGACGTAGAGCCAACCGAGCCAAGATTAGTGCTGCTGGATATATTACTTGCGTTTTCACTGATGTCCGAGTTCTTTGCGATTGCTTTTATTCTACGGCTCTCAGGGTCGCATACCGACTTGGACCTCATTGTGCCAAAATTTGCTCGTCGGCGTACGGCTGTAGGCATTCTTTTGATTTGTCTTTTATTGGTGTCTTCATCAGTGTCACTGGACGACGATGGCAGTGAACTAAATGAAGAATCAATGACCGGATCCACGCTAGATATACTTTCCCACCTCTTTAATACGGGCTCGGTACCATCGCTCAGTCTTACGTTTTCTAAAGATGAAATGATAGGCAGCAGTATTGGTGGAAGCCGTAAGTCACTGCTTGTCGAAGTAGAATGAGATGCATCTGTATCCTGGGAAGCGCTTCTATCTGAGAAATTAACGCGTTTCTCAGAAGGCTTTCGCGCTGTTGAGCTTCTTTGTAATTTTCTTATTACCGATGGTGACTTGGGAGGGTTGTCTGCGATGGTTTTTGTATTTGTATCGCTGCTATGGTTTTTGGAGTCAGAATCTTCAGTGTCACCTTGTTGCAGCAGTACTACGACATCTGGTAACGCAGCCATATTCAAAGTCTGAGTAGCTTCGTTCTGAGTGATGGTCGCTGCTGATGCTTCCAATATAAACTCTTTTTCTAGATCAACGTTCTTTGTTGGACTCGCGACGCTAGTAAAGCATTTGTTTTCCGACCTGGAATTGATAAATAATGAGTTTCACGTGCGTCCTTTTTGTAACTGCTGTCGGCTGATACTACTGAAATTGCGTGCATGCCAACGTGTTTCGGGTGCGCTAATTACTTCTAATGGGATATTAATTATGCTAGGGGAATTTATCGACCAAACCTGAGTAATTCCCAGTTGGTACGGGCGTTGTTGATAATCTGGTCGCGTCGCGCCGCCTGCTGGGCCGACCCGCCGAGGGCGCAGTAGGCTGCGTGAGCTGCCTCTTTATTTGTTCTCCAAGCCATAGCAGCCCTTCTAACCTAAATTAGAAATGCAAAGTTTTAAAAGAATCATAACAAATAAAAAAACTATACATTGTAGTTAATACGTAGCTAGCCGCACTCAGTCATAGTCAATGAAGGATTTTTTATTTATGAAAACAAGATGTACCAACAAAATACATATAAGACTGGGATTAACTTTACCGGCCACGATCTATTTATATTTGTTGTGCACTTACTTGTTCAGTGACGTGCATGTTTGTCAATGTTAGAAGATTTGGAAGATAAGACACAAGAAATGGCGTGCAGTCGCCGCCTAGAGCTACTGGATTCCCATCCAAAGACACTTCAATAAGAGTCGTGGTTTCCGCTAATGATGAAACGTCTTCCACACTGAAATTAATAATTAAAATTTGCTTACAAAATTACGTCTATTGCCTTGTATACAAATGAATTCTTACTTTAGTTCCTTACCTTTGTAAATCATTGTTGCCAAGATAAAGCTTTTGCAGTTTTGGCGTGTGCTGAAAACCTAGAAGCTTCCTCAGTCGGTTTCTTTTCAGGTTTAGTTCTCGCAAAGACACTAAACCTTGGAAATCAGTCTGTCCTATACATTTTATTTGATTACCGGCCAGATTGAGCACTTTCAGCTCAGTTAAGGTCGACAATCCGCTTACTTTACTTATTCTATTTCCGTGTAAATCTAACACTTCTAGTTTTATGAGATTTACAAGTCCCTCTATTCTCTTTATCCTGAAAATGTTAATAAGTAGTTATTAAAGGCTTGAGTAACTTTCAACCGCACTTATTTTAAAATACAAAATCTGCGGAGTTTTTCCAGGTATACCTAGGTTAGGTAAATACTATAAACTTGTCGCCACCATCAGTGGCTTCATGATCTCTACTTCCACCAACACTATCCAGTAGTGGAGTAGACACTTTTCGGTTTTACTTGAAATTCAGAGGTTAGGTAGAGATACTTGCCTATTTTTGCCCATCAGCAGAACTCTTAAGCTAAAAAGTCTTTCCAAGGAAGTTATCTTGTCTATTTGGTTGTCATACACGTCAAGGAACACAAGTTTTCCTAAATCTAGAGGAGCCAAGCCAGAGAGGCTGTTGATCAGATTGTGTTGTAATGAGAGAAGTCTCAGCCCGGGCTCTCCAACTATGTGCGGAATGGACGACAGACCCCGTCTGAAATATAAACATCGATCGATTATCGATTGTCGTTTAAAAACTTAAAATCCTATTTTCATGTTGCCCACAACTTCGTCTGCGATGGATTCCTTTATCGCTATCCCGATAATTGTTCGCTGATATAGTTTTATCCTGTGAAGAGATTTGAATTCTTTTCTAGATGATGATAAAGATGGGCAAGCGGTCTTAGAATTATTCCGGAATAAATATGCCAGCTGAACCCTATTTTATAAAGCTACACGTTACAATTTACAAGCGAAAGTCTCTTTCTGACCCTATGTGTTAGATAGAGACTTCCGCTTGTAAGTAAATTGTGACTTGTAGCTTTATAAAATATTAGGGCCCTGGTGGTTGGGTTGGTTTGATCAAACAGATTTGTCACCATAAATACGACAAAATACAGTTTTCTGTAGAAAAATTGTTACATTTGTAGTCGAATAGAAAGCAGAAATTGAAATAGAAGCTTTCGGAACTGCTCCAAGTGTACCTGTCAAGACTGATCCGGTCTGGTAGCCGATCTTTCTCCTGTGGAGTCCGAAAGAGCTGAACCTTGCCCTCCCCCACCGCCTGAAGGTTAACTGTGTCATCCTTTGAATCCTCTTTAATGACACAATCACTTCTGCAACCAATACAATACAGATATATACTTAGTCCGTGACCCTTAAAACGACATTCGGGTCTGTCCTGCTGTCTCACTCACTCTTAAATATGGGTTTGATACTTGTATCGGCCCATGGTACCCAAACTAGTCGGTACTAGTGCTTAATCTTTAGGTATGTAGTATAAGTAATTGAAGAACCCGAGCGAGGTTAGTACAGTTGACCAAGTGAATTTTGCGAAAGGATAATTTTTGGATATTTCTGCCGCGAAACAGAAGTGCTTGCAGTGGGGAGAGAACCGGTGAAATTACCAGCGACTGATCAAGAGTTCTGAGCGCCCTAGGCTGATTAATTTATTTTCTCTGTGTAGGGTAGATGGCAATGATGCTAGATTAATAGTGCATGTGAAGACACGACGCTGCAGCCTAATTAGCCTAAGGGTTAATACCTCCTATGGCACGTGAGGTATTCCTTGAGCCTTCTACGCTGACAACGCATCTACAATACTGGTGTTGCGGGTGTGTTAGGTCACTTACCATGAGGTAGGTAACCGACTTGCTCTTTTGCCACCATTATCTCAAAAAGTGAGTGCTTCAAGTAGAAATAAAAAAAGAAAGCAAAACAAAGTTATTATTATTAAATAATAAGTAAAATATAAATCCGGATTACCCTGTAAATATGGTGTTGGAGCGGTGTATGACTGGCGCCCTTGGGTCCGCGAGCGCAGGCCTAATCTGCAAGAACAAGCGGCCGTCTCCGCAGGCCGCGGGCTCCGCACGAGGCCCGGCATCGAGAGACTGTGCTGACCGTCCTCTCGTGCGAAATGCTATCTTCCGTATCTTCAAATAAAAAGAGGCTTATCTACACGTCTCAATAAAAGGCTAAGTATTAAGTAACTAATTAAATAAAGGTGTTGACTGAAGTTTTATAGGCATTTATTGCAGCGGAAACGGACGTCCTAACAAAGAGTTAATTATGAGAATGTTATCTAGTGCATCTTTGCTTGTGGTAGATAAGTAACTATAGGCACTTAATCGGTGACGATTATCCCCATACTAAATCCAAAAGTTGCAGCTAATTGCCTATTTGTTTCAATAAAACAATACCGCTTGTTAAACGTGACCATGCGATTAAAACAAAGAGCAGTTTGATACACAGGTTTCTGTTAAGTAGCACTCAAAACTGCAAGTTTTTTGATGATACGTACATATTTAGCTACTTAACGAAACTTTCATAATACCTAATATAATACAAGAAAAAATCAAATTAGAAACTGCTGAGAAACAAAGTAAATAAATATTTTATATAACTTTTGAGCTCACTACACGTTTACTTTGAAATATTAAAGACTTACGTTTCCACGGCTGAATGTAATAGGCATTAGACTTAAAAATATATTTAATTACTAGATTTCAAACACTTAGACAGGACTACATAATAAATTGGCCCCATTGGTACGATTGAATAAAATAAGTCTGTACGAAGGCATTTTTGGTCCATTTTTATCAACATTAAATATCAACTCGTTGCTTGGTTACAGTATCAACGACCTTGAATCGATTTTAACGAATTTCCATTGAATTTCGATGAGTTGCAATAAAATACGAAGTCTGCGAGTGCCATGATGTGATAAACATGTAGACATATTGTGTACCTACCTACCTACCATGCTGTATTATTATGTACCCATCGTACCCATCTATCTAAACTGTCTCTAGCTACCTAATCGAGTTAGGTATGAGTCAAAGAGATTAAACACTATGTTTAATATCTTTGGTACATACGTGCATGCGTGAGTTAGAACTTAGATAGAACCCTTTTCTAGTACCCCAGCGTACAGATTTTTATTTCTCTGTTCTGTGTGTTCCTTTGTGTTTCGATATTTAGGGTGGGATTGGGATTTGAAGGGCAGTTAGTTTCCCTAATGCAGTATTTACTTAGTAAAAAAACAAAGATATTAGAAATAATACAATACTGTAGAATGAATAGAAAAAATGAATTTATTTTTAAAATTTTAAAAGACGTCTTAAATATTTCGTTTTGCTTTGATTTAAAAGCGTTTTTACTTGTGGCTTAAACAGCGCGACGGAAGAAATGTCAAAATGTATCAAAAACAAAACAAAACACGACGGCACAAGACAAGCACAAACAGCAAGAAAAATTGAGAGCAGAGAACATCAAATCAGTAAAAAATAGTAAAGATTCCACTGCATGAGTTTCAGAAAAGTGTTGAAATTCTTTACTTCAAAAAAATACTTTAAGAAGTTACTTTATAGCACGTCTCCATTTGGCGTAAAGATGGTCCGATACTTTCCCAACAATTTCGAGGAATACAAACCGGGCTCTAGTTTGGCCATATCCAAGGAGGAGATAAGTCCGCAAATAGATGACCACGTCAAGATCATTCTGAAGCGGCTGCAGCCATCGCGCAAACATGTGGAGGGAGGGCTGTACGTCGGAATCGCCGGTGTCGCGTACATGTTCTATTACTTGACGAAAAACCCGCTGCTGTCTGAAAACAAGTCCATGTACCTCGACAGATGCCGGGATTACGTGAATGCTATGCAAGAAACCTCTGCAGGTGATAAAACTTCCTTTTTACTGGGGGACGCCGGCACCTACGCACTCACCGCTGTAATAAAGAAAGAGCTCGGAGACGACAGCTTCGCCGAATCGCTCGCCAACTACAAACAGTTGTATAACAACTACTTGAATCCCAAATTTCTAAAATGTGGTGGGGATGAATATTTTGTTGGTCGTTCTGGATACCTGGCTGGAGCTTTATGGATGGGTCGTGAGATGCAAATACCAATATTTACAAAAGCAGAAATGTACAAAATCTGTGATTTGATTGTGGCTTCTGGGAAGGAATATTCCAAGAAGCATAGCAGTCCCTGTCCTTTAATGTATCACTACTACAATACGGAGTACTTGGGTGCCGCTCATGGTATTAGCTTTATACTGCAGATGCTACTGACAGTTCCTGGGTACATACAAAACAATCCTTCAGCCAGCAAGGACATTAAAGCGTCTATAGATTATTTGGTTTCCCTTCAGACTGAAGAGGGTAATTGGCCTTGTTGCATGGAGGAGCTAGGGTACAGGGACCACAAGCTCGTCCACTGGTGTCATGGAGCCCCTGGCACCATATATCTCATGGCTAAAGCTTTCCTCGTCTACAATGAGCAGAAATATCTTGATGCGTGTAAACGGGCTGGGGAGGTGGTATGGAATAAAGGCCTGCTCCTAAAAGGTCCCGGAATCTGCCACGGTATTGCAGGTAACGCATATGTATTCCTTCTGCTGTATAGGCTGACTGGTAATGAGAAATATTTGTACCAAGCAAAGTCTTTTGCCGATTTCATGAATACGGAAGTGTTCCTTGCTGACTCGAGAGTCCCAGATAACCCAGAAACCTTGTTTGAGGGCACAGCTGGCACCGTTTGCTTCTTAGCTGATCTCCTCGTACCTGATAAAGCCCAATTCCCCTTCCAGGATGTATTCTCTGACTACCAAATTTCTGTGAATTAAGTAAGTTTGTAAGACTCCCTATTTATTGTGTCATGTGAAAGTTATTATTTATTAAAAGTTTGATCCAAGTTAGCTTTTCATTTTAAATTGCACTAATCAGACTCGACCCACAACTAGACAGCCCTCATTTTGTATTCAAATGTGTTGACAGTAATGATGGTAATAAATTTGAGCAATTTGCATATCTAAGAAATACTGTTATTGCTCGTACTTTGAACATGGACTTGGCAGGATATGGTGTTCTGTTAACCATACTCTCGGCTACTGAAATTCGAGTTGTTAGGGATGTGTTTAAAAATAAAGCCCTGCACTTCGGAACAGTACTTCACTGCAAACATTCGGAAAATGCAATAAAAATTCACAAATTCTTGAACAATAATCAACTTCGTGTGTCAGGTTTCATCATTGGTAACAATGTTACTATGTTACAGAAGCAAAAGAAACATCATAAAGTAGGGATGGTAATGAAAACCTGTGAAAATTGGACGCAGATTTTTGACGAAGCTGATTCAAAATTGTTTGACAGTTCTCTCTACTCCTGGCTCATATTTAGCGATGATATCTCGTCTACTACCGAAAACCTATCAGCACATCCTATAGAAGTTAATTCGGATGTGACCGTTATCCATAAAACGGGGAGCATCTTTAATTTTTATGAGATCTACAACACGGGTTTCCTTTCAAATGGCCGTTTTCATGTACAACCAGTTGGGTATTGGTGTTCGTCATTAGTGTTGAAGCAGTACAAGAGGACGGACTTTAGCGGCGTCGTGTTGAAAAGTGCGGTCGTGGTGACGCATGACATCGTAAACCAAACATTTGAGGAATACATGACTCGGTCTAGACCCGAAGTAGATTCTCTACACAAACTAAAGTATTTTACTCTGTTGATGTACTGGCGGGAAATGTTTAATTTTAGGTAAGGACCATGATTTGCCTTTTCTTATTTCGACCCGCACTTTGCGTCCGCGCTGCACTTGGTTCAGTGCGGTTCCGTTCCGGAATGACAACGCAAGCTACTATAAATCTTGCTAATACATACCTCGCTTCTCCCCGTCTCCGCCGGAGAAGGGCGCACTCTCGCGATCTCTTATGCGGGCCATACACCATCATGGCAGCTGTCAGTTCTAACTGATCCAATCGGCAGCGTCATGCCGATTGGCCAATAGGAAGCATGGTGTGGGCCAGCGCCAGCGGCCAGCATAAGCCACAGCGCGTGTCACCCCGAATGACTCTTATAGCAAAAAAAACATCTGTACAATCCTCTCATCTACTACGTACTACGTACTCATCTGCGAGCTGCAACGACAACTGTTGCATGTTACAATAACCAAAAAAACACCGGGTAGCACTCCGGGGGGAGTGCCGGCAGAAGTGAAAACTTCACACGCACACTCGCGCAAAAAGAAAAAAAAGAAAAAGAAAAAACTTTTTTTTACACGAGATTCGAACTGCAAGCACTTGAGAGAACTCTCTGTTATTCCACACCTTATACCACTACGCCAATGCGACGCAATTAAAGTACAATACAATTCAAAAATCGAACGCGAGTCTAGCTTCATTCGTATTTCAAAATAAGCTTTTAGAGGATCCTGATATCCTGGTACTTAAACTCTCCCTCCGTCTTACGTCTGACGCGAGTTTAACATTTTTTACCCATCCAAAAAAGTGCCCAACGCCGATAAAAAGTTTTCACTTCAAAAAACCCCAGTGCGGACAGAGCGTTCCGCTCGCGGCTCGCCAGCCGCGTCCATACTAGGATCTTCGGTTAGGTATTTGGTACTGCATCGTGCTGCAGTTATTGGTTACAGCTCGCAGATGGCCCGACATCTAAATAAATAATAATAAATATCTTGGGACAATTGACACCAATTGACCTAGTCCCAAACTAAGCAAAGCTTGTGATATGGGATGATAACGGATAAACATACTTATATAGATAAATACATACTTAAATACATATATTATTAAACATCCAAGACTCGAGAACAAACGTTCGTATTTTTCATACAAATATCTGCCCCGACCGGGGATCGAACCCGGGACCTCAAGCTTCATAGTCAGGTTCTCTAACCACTAGGCCATCCGGTCGTCTAATCTTAACGTTGTCTTCTAGCTTCGTGCTGGTCCGTACCAATTCGTGGGGCTACCTGAGGAACGGCAGCTTCGACGGGCTGGTGGGCACGCTGCAGCGACGCGAGACCGACGTGGGCGGCACTCCTGTCTTCATCAGGCCGGACCGGGCGAGATACATCGACTATGTCTCGGCGACATGGCCGTCCAAGTATTTTAAAAAATATTTTTTTTTTCGCATTCCTCTTAAATAGGTAAAAGTACCTAATAATACCCAAAAAAATGGGGAGTTATTCATTTTAAGTAATTTATGAGCATAATTCTATTTGTTTTTTACTTGTTTTTTAAGATTTTTTATTCCCTTTTTTTAGCATAATATTTTTTTTATTATACCTACTTTTAGTTCTTAACTTCTTATTATTGATTTTTTAATATTTCATTGAATCAGGCGTTACTTTGCGGAGGTCCATTTTAACGAAAAAAAAAACATTTACTATTCCGCTACTTACGTGCAAGATAGCCAAGCCTGTGCTATTTTTTTAAATGCATGCCTTCCTCCTCTACTGCCACATAAAACATACATAAATCCTACAAACCCTAAAACGATTCCGTAGGTATCGAAACGCGTCAGAGTTTAGTGTGGTGTAGGGAATAGTTAAGTTTGTGGGATTTGCGTATGTTTTATGTGGCAGTAGAAGAGAGGGATTGCATGAAATACATGTATATTTCGCACAGGCTTGCGTCTTGCACGTAAGTAGCGGAGTAGCAAGGTAAATGTTTTTTGATTGTTTAAATTATATAAGTATTGATGATGATGATTCCTCCTTTAACTCCTCGTGGAGCATAGGGCCTCGACAGTCTTTCTCCAGACTCCTCTATTCTGAGCCCCCTCTTTGGCGTCGGCGCAGGTCATCCCGGCAGGTTTTAGTTCCGCCGTGATGGATCTCTTCCAGGATTCAGTGGGACCCTGTCTTCTTCCGCCAACGGGGTTCCACTCCAAGGCTACTCTGCTGATGCTCGCGTCAGGACCCCTTAGGCAATGGCCTATCCATCCCCATTTTCTATGGAGGATTTCGAATGAGATGTAAGTATTACCTACCTAAAAAAAACAATTTTATTCTTATTGTTTATAGGCCCTGCTTCATATTCCGTCACCCCAAGCATCCTGGGGGCTTTATCACAATCTACACGCGACCACTCTCTGACGAGGTGTGGTGGTGCATACTAGCCCTACTCTTTGCCGCGAGCTTGCTTCTCTGCGGTCTCCTTAGGGCGAGGGTTGTGCGGATGGAGGGTGGGCAGGCAGATTTATCATCGAGCCTCGCATTTCTATCTGTATGGAGCGCTGTGTGCCAACAGGGTAAGTTAATCATATCGTTCATTTGTCTTATAAGTCTGTAACAGTATTAGGCTTATGCTAAAGATACGAGCCATTGAAAATGCTACGATGGCCTACTTAGCAAGCGGCTCTTGATTTCGAGAAAAATCTAGGGTTAGGGGTTTGTTCAATCGTAACGAAAATAACATAGCGTTATATTGACCATTTTTTTAATTAATAAGCGTCATTATAAGTCAAGTACCCAGATTGCTTATGTATTTCGATCTGTCAGCGCCTTATCTTCAGGAAAATTAACTTAGTACCTGCCTATTTTAAATTGAATGAGTAAATTTTCATGGCGCCATCTTTCCTCGAATAAGTAAATTATACTAGTATTAGCTGCTTAACAACAGATGGCATTGCTCCACACTGTGAAATACAAATAGTTCACCAAAACAATTTAACACGAACTTACTATCAGACTCCAAACTAGGCTGAACGTGTAACTTAGTAGTCTGAGAGATGGTTAGTATAAACTCAAAGGCGCCTCTGCACTATATGAGCTTATCGCTCTGTAGCGATAAGGCCGCCTATTGTTACCTTAATACTTCTGTATATCTTTTTAGGATTCCGTAGCCAAATGGCAAAAAACGGAACCCTTATAGATTGGTCATGTCTGTCTGTCTGTTTCGTCCGTATGTCACAGCCACTTTTCTCCGAAACTATAAGAGTTATACTATTGAAACTTGGTAAGTAGATGTATTCTGTGAACCGCATTAAGATTTTCACACAAAAATAAAAAAAAAACAATTAATTTTGGGGGTTCTTCATACTTAGAACTGAAACTGTTTTTTTTTTCATCAAGCCCATATTATAATATGGTATATTTTTCTAAACTGAATAGTTTGCGCGAGAGACACTTCCAAAGTGATAAAATGTGTCCCCCCCCCTGTAACTTCTGAAATAAGAGAATGACAAAACTAAAAAAAATATATGATGTACATTACCATACAAACTTCCACCCAAAATTGGTTTGATCGAGATCTAGTAAGTAGTTCTTTTTTTATTTAATATTTGTCTGTCTACCTATATAAGTAACCAATATAAAGTGACCTCACACTGCCTAAATTTTGCCTAAAAGTAGGGCTCTGCTAACACTGGATTTTATAATAACTTAGCGAATTTGTACGGAACCCTCAGTGCGCGAGTCCGACTCGCACTTGGCCGGTTTTTCTGTTTTGATTGTTATATGTGGTGTTCAGTAAAGAGTTACTGTATTGTATTGTATTGTATTGTATGAGAGACTGCTTCCCCAGGTATGGCGGTCAACCGCCGCTCGACAGCCGTCAAGTTGGTTCTCTTCACCTCCTTCCTCTTCACACTGACGGTATACCAGTACTACAATGCCGTGGTGGTTTCCACGTTGCTTCGAGCGCCTCCCGTCACCATACGGACTTTGAAAGACTTGCTGCAAAGCAGGTTGAAGGCAGGAGTGGAAGACGCGCTGTATAATAAGGATTATTTCAGGGTCAGTGCTCCTGAATTTTAAAAGGCTAGTCTTTTAGAAGGAAACGCATTAAGTAATGAATGGAAAAAAGAACGCTCCGTAAACGATACCTACCTGTAAAGAAGCCTGCACGTCTAGCACGAGTACGCACGAGAGTCGCGTCGCGCGCGAGGTAGATTTGCCCGTCTTTTTCTTACTGTTCGTTCTAGAAAGAGATGGGTAGTCTAACTCGCGCGCGACGCGACTCTTGGGCGCTGTCGTGCTAGTCGGGTTGGGATTCGATTTTTGAAAGCACATCGATCGAAAAAAAAGTTGTGGCCAAATTACATAATGAAGTTTACCTTGAGCTTTTCGGTGAAGGAAAACATACACTCGCCCACTTGGTGTTTGAAGTTCAAAATACACATTGGGCCCGTAAAACTAATAGCCCAAGGCCTCTCATTCTCAGTAGTACGGTACGTTTCCACCTAATCTGTTGTCGGCCGAAGTATGTTCGAGTGTCGTCGTCCGAACTCGGCCGATCGAATCAAACGTATGTAAATGAACGAGAGCGCCTTCACTACTATTCGGGCGTCAACGGAAGATGGCGTTTGTTCGGACGACGACGCTCGAACATCCTTCGGCCGACAACGTTTTAGGTGGAAACGTACCGGTAGACGTAAGTAGGCCAGAGAAGACAATCACTAGAAAGTGGTAAATTAGTAAAATAACTTCCAGCGCACCACGGACCCAATAGCCCTGGAGATGTACTCTAAGAAGATCGCCGGCTCCTCCCTCAACTTCTTCCCCCCCGAGGAAGGCATGTCGCTCGTCAAGCGGGGAGGGTTCGCCTTCCACGTGGACCCAGCGTTCGCCTACCCGATCATCAAACGAACGTTCACTGAGCGCGAGAACTGCGAACTGCAGGAGGTGGAGCTTTATCCGCCGCAGTACATGTTCGCTGTTATAAGGAAGGGGTCGCCTTATAAGAAGCATTTAAGCTATGGGTGAGAAACATACTTAACCGTGGTCTTACTATCGTCCTGTTACTGCAAATACCAGTTATCTGCAAAATAGTACATTACAGACCTAGGGCGGTGAATTCGTAATTGTCCCAGATCGCAGGTGTTTGTGGACCGAACCGAAGGTGAGGGGCATAAATATGCGATCTGGGGCTTTACGAATTACCGCCCGTGGTTTGTATAAAGTGTTACGTCTTGCCTCGGCCAGGAAGTGAGATTTTCTGCCCGCGAAGCGGGCGTAAAATCCCAATTACGGCCAAGAGTGACGTAAAAGTAATTTCGAGATAATTCAATTCTAATGTTCGTGAGTTGTTTTATACCAGAAAACGCGTGTAGTAATCATTTCAATTATGTTTTTTCTTTAGTATAAACTACGCGTTTTCTGGTATAAAACAACTCACGAACATTAAAAAATAATTATCTCGAAATTACTTTTTTGTAGATAACTGGTATTTGCAGTAACAGGACGATATATACCGACTGCTTAACTGAGTCTTCGCAAGCGCGGCACAGGGGCGCTTAAGCGCACTAGATAAGGTTATACAGTTGCCCAGAGTTCCACTTGGTTGACCGTTCCTATCAGTTTTTCTGGGCCGAGAATGTCTTATTTTTTATAGACTTTAAGGGCCACTTGCACGGACCAGGGTTAGCGACTTAACCCTGTGTTAGATGCTAACCCGAGGCTAAGTAGTGTCAAAATGTATGGAACTGTCAAACCTAACCCCGAGTTAGCGATTAGGTAATTTTTTTAACTCTGGACTGTGCAAGTGGGCCTAAAAGTATGGAATACTAGCTTCTGCCCGCGACTTCGTCTGCGCAGAATTAGCAATTGACATGTTTATGGCTATCCCCCGGGAACTATGCTATTTTCCGGGATAAAAAGTAGCCTATGTTTTAATCTAGGGTACCAGCTATCTTCGATTCAAATTTTATCCAAATCCGTCCAGTCGTATAACGTGAAGAAGGAACAAACATACACACTCACTCACATCGTCACAAACTTTCGCATTTATAATATTAGTAGGAATAGGATGTTCTGAATTGAACCAAACACTGCAGATCTTATTTTAATAGGGTAGGTACAATGCATCTTAAACCTGACGCTTCATTTCCAATCGACATATTTCTCCTCCTAAACCCAACTGTTTCAGAATACGCAAGATGTACGAATCCGGTCTGATGCAGCGGCTCAAGTCCATCTGGGACGAGCCAAAGCCCCCCTGCGTGAGGACTCCCGACTCGAGCATCTTCACAGTTACGCTACGGGAGTTCACAACACCGCTTTTGCTGCTCTTTGTCGGCATGGTGATCGCTGTTCTGTTGTTTGTTGGCGAACTTGTCGTGTTTAAAGCGCGCAACTATGGGAGGATAAAGTTCATGCATTGATCTTGCTGTGAAGATCACGTACCTATCACGAAAACTGCTTGACATGTTTCCGCGCGTGTTCGTGTCAGCAGCCAGCTTCGGAAACCAATACGTGCACCGAAGCATGCAGTGGCGTACTACAATGTCAGGGCCAGGGGCCATTCCTGGAGCCTTTCCTCACTATAAAGAAGTGCATCATCTTCCCTTCTGTGCTCAAGCCCAAGCCAGTTCGGGGCCCCGTAGAGCTGGGGCCCCCTGGCATTTTGCCAGCCCTGCCACCCTATAGCTACGCCACTGGAAGCATGTAGAGTTAGCGATTGTGATACTCATGATCCTTTTATTGCTTGAATCTCACCAGTTTTATGCTAAAAATGATGTTGTAATCTTACTTCACAGTAGGCACACAGCTGTAGTCTAGTTTAGCGAAGAATGTGAAACAAGGAAAACAATTTTGACGCCTTTTTATCGAACAACACTTTAAAAATCGGTAACTGGAAAATATTAAACCACAACAAAACTAAACAAAAAAAAATTAAATTATAACTTGCTGTTTTTTTCAAACTGCTTTTCAATAAAAAGACGTCAAGATTATTTACCATCTTTCTCATGCTAAAAAAACCGCACTATAGAATCCAGGTACAATAAACCTTATCGCGCACTGAAAGATATTTTTGATTTTGCAATGACTTTCATTCACGATGCAGATTCTTCTTAGAATCAGATATTGCCTATTCGACCGATTTGGTCTCTATAAAATACTGTGGGAGATGGACAACCGCAGTTCTCGCGAATACCTATTGTGAATATATCAGCACGTCTAGCACGGGAGCGCGCAAGAGTCGTGTCACAGTATATATATAAGCTAAAGCAGTAGGGAATCTACGAACAAAACGGTCGAAACGAACGCACACATAGACGCGCGCTTCTACACGGCCCCTAAGCGGATCTCGCGGTGCTGTCAGTCGCGCGTGGCGCATTGAGACGAGCGGCCGTGTTCGTTTTAAATATGCCAAGAGCGTATTGCGCTGTGTACGGCTGCTTGAACTCGGCTTCTTCAAAACCGAAATAAACATAAATTGCCAATTAGCTTTTTACAAAGAACTAGAAAAAAACAGTTTTATAGTGCCGTTCATGCGGATGAGAATTTTTTATACAATAAAATTTTATAACAGAGCTTTCCGAACGTGTCGTAGTAGGCGAAAGTATTTTTCAGTAAGTAATAATTTAATCGACAACCCTAACGCTTTATTGGAGCGTAGGTACTTATTTCAAAAAGTAAGCCTATCTTCCCTACTGCTTTAGCTGATATTATATACTGTGGTCGCGTCGCGCGCGAGATAGATTACCCGTCTTTTTCTTACTGTTCGTTCTAGAAAGAGATGGGTAGTCTATCTCGCTCGCTCTCGTGCTAGCCGGGCTCAGCTGGCGTAAGCAGCATTCTATACAAGCCATGTAGTTTATTACGAAGTCCAATGTCGGGATTGTTTTTGCTGTTGAATATTTACAATGCGTTAAGTTTAAACAGGTCATCTGCTAGTTGTAACCGTAGCTGTTGCACGATTCAGTAACCAAAAACTACTACTCTCTAGCTAAGCTCTAATGGCAGGGGTCGCGAGTCACGTCTACACTAGGTTTTTGGTTACTGTAACATGTAATAGTTATGCTTACACGTTTTTGGTTACTGTAACATGTAACAGTTACGGTTACATGTTTTTGGTTACTGTGACATGTAAAAGTTACGGTTACATGTTTTCGGTTACTGTAACATGTAACAGTTACGGTTACATGTTTTTGGTTACTGTAACATGTAACAGTTACGGTTACATGTTTTTGGTGACTGTAACATGTAACGGTTATGGTTACAGCTCGCAGATGAATACCGGGCCTATCTTTGAAGCATTTTGATTAGGTATTCAGGTTCATTTGAGAAACAATAAAAATAACCAGTATTATTACTAAATCAGTTTTATGCTCAAGACAAAGTTAAGGGTGCTCCTTGATCTTTCAATTCTGCAATCGCGTGCGAGCGAGAAAGCACTACGTAAACCATAAAAAATTAAAATGTACAACTCTTTATACTTAAATCACCCAATTGGACGACCAAGGAACACCCTCAGGCGTCCAAATACATATCCATACAGTATTAAATTAACAGTATTGCTATTTATTTATTATGCTAAAATAGTAAACTGCAAAAAATATTTTTTTTCAGGTTTTGGTATCTGAAGCTAAGCGTTTCAGGTTTTTAGGAAGTAAATACTTATCTAAATGCTTTAATAACGGATTGAACATAAATAGACTAAACTATATGATAGTGATAAGTTTTCTCGTCAGAAAAATACACGTAGATTTGACATCTAAATCTAAAGCAACTATTCATGAGCAATTGGGGTCAGTGTGATGCTCCTTTGATTTTGCTTTGATTCCCGAGGCATAGAAATCTCTTTAAACTAGCCCGAAATATTTTCGTAGAACATCTTTGTACGCTCCTACTTATGGCTGTTTGCATTATAGATCCAAGTAAATGAACTACTGTGGAACCTTTCCACAGAAAATGTACAGTGACATGTGTATTTTCGGTTGCCTAACATAAGTATCCACTTTCTGCACAAAAAACGGGATACTTAAATCAGGAAACAGACTACATAAACTAGGTAGACTCAAATGAGAATAGGGACTACTTTTTCATCGATATAATTAAAAATTAAAATGTAAATAAATAGGTGCATTTCTAGTATTTATTTAAATTAGACTTTTATTAATACAATACAAAGCAAAATAATGATTTACGCTTTTAGGAGAATTATCGCGGTATTGTGATTTTTTTTGTGGCCCCTATTTTCTTTTGAGTAGTATATATATTTACACTGATTATTATCAGTAACAAAGTGTGTAAGTATAAGGGCTTGCCTTTAATCTAACATTTCTGTAGGAATAGTTGACAACATCAATCAATAATTCAGACACAACTCTAATAACATAAAACACTATTTTAGCCCGGAAAACCAGATTAATTCTCTAAAATATAAAATCTGATCATGATCAAATTGCTTGGAAATAAATAAATCGTCGGTCGAGTCAGCATATAAGTGACGTCACAGCTTGCTATACCTATACTTCATTTAATTTAGAATGAGAAACCACAATAACATTATATTGCGTCTGGTCAACTATTTCTTACTTAGCTAATAGTACAGTACAATAGTCTGGGAGCCGCAAAATAAAATTGTTTTAAGAGGGTGCATCCGTGCGAAACGAGATATAGTATTTTATCGCTTTAATACGAAAATAAACGTCCATCACCATTAATCATTGCATTGGACACATTAATACACTCAAAACGAAGTGCACTACAGACGGATATTTGATACTTTCATTCAATTTCTGTGAAATAATCGCAAAAAATCACTAAAAATGCGACGTTGCGAGCTCAGCACGGATGCACGCTCTTAATGCCACTTTATTAGCGTGTCGTCAATTGTTACTCTAGTACAAATTGTAAAGAGATCACGAGCCGCAATATAATGTTGTTGTGGTTTCTAATTCTAAATTAAATGAAGTAGGTATGTAGGAGTCAACATTTTAACTCATAAAAAGTAGCTCACAGTCAACTACGTCATTCCGACCATAGATATAGAACATAGTAATGGATCGGCAACGCAAGAGAACGAGCGATGTAATACGCGTACGACAGGGCGAGATAGACGATACCATCTCTCTCACACGCCGTTAACCCGAGGCAACCCAGTGAAACTCCTACTTGAAAGTTCAACCAATGTTATTAATTTAGGGCCTATTTCACCACTATCTGTTAAGTTCCGGGTAATAGCGTCAGTTATCTATGATGACGTCTGTCCGTTTCGTAATAATAAATAAGAGACGGAATCATAGATAACTGACACTTAAGATAACTAGAACTTAACAGAGAGTCATGAAACAGGCCCTTAAGACTTGTAAAATTATAACTAGTAGCTTCGGGAGACGGGCCACAGAATAGGATTGACAAATATGTCAGTTTCATTTCAGATAAATTTTAACGTAAGTATATAGAATATATGTCAGTTTCATTTCTATTCTCATTGCGGTTTAGTGATATTTCAGCGCCGATCTAATCCAACAATAATATACACTATATCTATGATCCGAACACGCACTGCTGAGGCATCCAAAAAATTGGAGGGGTGCGGGCCTTTACATAGGGAATTTTCATACGGAATGACGTCAGCGTACGGGACATCGCTATATAACGGAACGGGACAGGGCTACGAATTGACGTCATTCCGTACGAAAACCGTATGAAAATTCCGTATATATGTGGTCGGCCTTATACGTCCCAGAATGTATAGCTTGGAATCCTCGAGCCAATATCAGGTATCATGAGCCCATGGTAATTTGAAAATTAGGGGTATAGGGATGAATAAGGTATTATGAAATTTTGTGGTTGTAAGCCCAAAGCATAATGTACGCGCCGTAATTTGTGTCCTCCATATAACTTGTATAGAGGACGTAATTACAGGGCGTACAGTACATTAGCTCGGGCATTACAAGCTGTACATTCCGAGTCGTGTCATTTCCACGCTTTTGCAAACAAGTACCATTCATATAAAATTGAAATATATAATAATCATAGGTATATATTAAAATAGCTGTTATAAAACGTCGTGAAGTATCAAGTATGATCCTTCCACATTCCGGTGGATATGATGTCTGTGGGAATTAAGATTTTGACGCGACAACGTCTTATAAATCGATGAACGCCGGCTGCACTCACGAAAAAGCATGACTCATTGTCACGTTCCGCGTGTAGCGTTGAAAATTTCGGAAAAAAAACAAACGACTTTTTCGGAAATTTATGAAATTTTCGTTTCTTCCGGATTTTTCACGAAAAAAACCACAAAGCGTAATGACAAGTAAGTCTATTATCATTCACCTACCCACCAGTATTAAGAAAAATAACTGATTGAAACCCGTTTAAATCGTTTTTTTTTCGGAAAAATTGAATCGGAACATTATCATGGTTTTTTTCCGTATTAATCCGAAAAAAGCAAGCCGTTTTGAAAGAAACGGGTTTTTTTCCGGAAATTTTCAACGCTATCCGCGTGACGTCAGTGTGCAAGCGAGAGCGCGGAACAAGCGATAGAGGCATGATCTCGCGTGACGTCAGAGCTAGCAGTTCTAATGTTTATTTATGAAGTTATCACGTAAAACTATCGAAACTTTACAGACAATCGGTTTTTTTTAATGATTTAAAATAGATTGGTTTGGTGACTATAGATTTCTTTCTCAGACGGGCCCCATAATACAAAGTATAACAATGTTTAGACTGTTAAAGTATTTATTAAGTTCGTTTGAAATGATTAGTTATAATCTAACTAGACGTCTCCGGCGACGACTGTTCACCGCTCCTCCAGCATTAGGGTCTCTTGAGGGTAAAGCTTTAAAGCTTTAAGTGTGCAATTATGAGATTCCGCCGTTAACTGTCGAAAAATAATAATAATAAATATACAAGTATTGAACAATTGTTACCACAACTACTACAAACGTAACATTAAAAGTGATAGAGTGACTAGTGATAGTAGTGATTGGTATTTAAGGTTGATAAAATATACATAAAACGTGACCAATTATTTCGCTTTAAAAATAAATAGAACTTGTATCAGGTTTTCGATTTTGTGACGCTACTCAGGCTCAGGTTGCAAATATTCTCGAGGTTGTTCATTCGTTCTATCTTAATATATTAAATCTTATTAAAAATGATATTTTACAGTGGTTACTTGGTCAATTTTAATACTTTATGTATTTATTTAAGCCTGCAACAACATTAGTTATGCTGTATTTTAAAATGTCAAATACTATGAGATCTTTGTTGCCGTTTCGATCCGCAAGTGGCGCTGCCAATTTTTCCACGTTTACGTGAACGCATTCGAGACGTTTTTATATGCGAAAACTTACACTAGAGGCTCTGTGGCTTTCTTTATCACCGCCCGATGTGTGTACACAATCTTACGTCTCCAATGGCCAGGAAGTGGATGCGCTTGCGCAGCGTTCGGTAAATTGATACTTACGGTCCGGGGGGACGAAAAAATAAAAAAAAAACAAAATCAAATAAATACTCACGTCTCTCCTAGGCCAGCTAGAGATCACCTTGTAGTTTTCTTTCGGAAAACCTTTTGACGCGAGGAAGTCAAATAAACCCTGAAAAGAAAATATTGAAAAATAGCTTTTAGTTACTTTTCTTAAACATATATTTAATTTTAAGGTATTTTCATTCTCACATGTCCTATTTGGTAAACAAAATTCTAACCTCAAACTTCTCATTTTTCTTATTTTTTAACTATTTCATCGTAAATAAAGGAACTGGAGATAAAATATCAACAAAATTATATACAAAACAAAACACTGCCTCAGGTTTATTTGATAACATAATAAATACACTTTCTAAACGACACTGAAAATTAGAACACATAGAAAAATCCGAAAAGTAAAGCTATGGCCGGGAATCGAACCCGGGTCCTCGTCATTCCGTGACGCGTGCTATACCCCTACACCACCCATAGCAGGTGAGTAGGCCTCTGAATTTTTCTATCTGTTACCAACTGTCACGTGACCTTGTTACTATGCGAATATTTGTCGCTAAGCGTCATCTGTTTGAATGATGTGTCTGTACGACACAATTACAAACTCCCAAAAAAGACAAAGTAAACTTCTTGATTAATTTGATATTTCCTATCATTTGAAAAACAGCGCCTTCTCTCGTCCCTGGTGAGCAGTACATGTTCCACGGGAGTTTGTAATTGTGTCGTACAGACAGTTACCTCGTGTGATATTGGTTCTTTTCCTCCCTTGTTGAACAATCTACTATATCTATCTTAAAAGACCTTACGTATGTGTATGCGTGCTTACCGTGAGCGTGTCTTCGGCGTGGAAACGTCGCTCGAGACTGTCGTCGTGCGGCGGCGGCAGACGCACCCTGATTCGGGACACCTCGGCGGCGCCTTCGGCTGGCTCCGCCGGCACTCGGGCCTGCGCGCGCGCACGTTCCGACTGCGAATACACATTTCAAATTAAATTTACAGCGTTAAATGGAAAATGGTATGGAATAATACAAGCTTTTTTTTGGTGACTGTAGTACTTGCATTGTCATTCGTCCTGCATTATGTGTACCAAATTCCAAGTCAATCGGAATCGTTGAAGAGTTTCCTCCTGCGGAGACGGTCTTGGGTTATTACCAGATTATTGTACTGTCATCTGACTTAGCCAAATATGCAAAATTACAACTCAATCATCTTCATAAGCCGCACTTTGTCTGGTAATTATCCGTGTTATTGAATTCCACGGCACAGGCTTTGCCTAGTGTGGGAATCACTGTTCCTTCTGTGTAAAGTGTAACTCTTTCAGTTAAATAAACTATTTTTTTTAATCGCATTAAAATATCTTCTTCTAAATTGAGTCGCAAGATTTCACCTGGACAAACATACAAACAAACAAACATACATACGTTGCAAGTAAAGTATGTATACACCTTGTATAATAGCTCCTTCGATATTGTGCACTACTACTGCCTGATCAAATCACAATAATTAGCTTTCTATACAATTTGAATCGCAGTTTCATAGTGAACAGAAGATTTATCCAAATCGGTCTAATCGTCCTCGAATTTTGCGCATCCAGTTTTAAGGTCGATTTAGACGAGGACTATTTTCAGGCGCCTAAATTTCGGCGCCTGGAAAAGGCACCGTGTAAACACTTTCGGCGCCATTTTTTCGCGGTATGGTGCCGAAAAAATGGCGCCGAAAGTGTTTATACGGTGCCTTTTTCAGGCGCCGAAATTTAGGCGGCTGAAAATAGTCCTCGTCTAAATCAACCTTTATGGGGCATGGGTCGTGGTCCACCCGGAAAAATGCTGGCATTATTTCGAATCACTGATGGAGGACGTCTGTCTGTTTCTCAATAAATAGAGACGGAATCATACATAACTGACACTTAAGAGGGTGCATCCGTGCTGAGCTCGCAACGTCGCATTTTTGGTGATTTTTTGCGATTATTTCACAGAAATGAATGAAAGTTTCAAATATCCGTCTGTAGTGCACTTCGTTTTTAGTGTATTGATGTGTCCAATGCAATGATTAATGGTGATGGACTTTTATTTTCGTATTAAAGGGATAAAATACTATATCTTATTTAATAAGAAAATAAAAGTCCATCACGATGAATTATTGCATTAGACACATTAATACACTAAAGACGAAGTGCACTACAGACGGATATTTGATACTTTCATTCAATTTCTGTGAAATAATCGCAAAAAATCACCAAAAATGCTACATTGCTAGCTCAGCACGGATGCACCCTCTTAAGATACCTGGAACTTACCCGAGAGTGGTGACAGGCCCTAAGCCAAATTAAATTGTGGCACAAAATCTATGTGTGTAATACTAAACCTGACTATGGCGTCGCACGGCAAAACTATCAAATGTGTTTGAATGTCAAGTTTACGAGCTTACCGCTTTCTTCGCCTCTTCGAGCTGCCTCTCCGACTCCGCTCTTTCCAACTCCTGATTCTTTTCGAGCTCCTGTTGCCGCTTCACTTGTTCTTTGGCCCTGTAATTCAACATTATTGAAGCTTAGTTCTGGTTCTGCGGGAACACAACTTAGGCATACTAAAAGCATTCCATTTAATAAATCTTTGTATGTTTCTCCACTGGCTCTTAATTTTTGGAGTGAAATCTTCTTTAGCGGCACTGACCGCTTTTTGGGATGGGTAAAAAATTAACAACATTTCATTTTTATAACACCTGAAAATGTATATATGGTTCGAAAGCATTTTGCCCCCTGATCACTGCAATATGTTTATATAATTTTAATATAGCTTATTATAAAAAATAAAAATTAATTAAAAATATGTCCTAATTTTACACACACACCTTTGCCTTTTTCACGAGAAAAAATAAGCGACCATAATTTTGTATATGACAACTTCAAAGTACAAGGGGGGCAACTCTGAAATTCTATTTTTGAAGTTCGTTGCATACTTTCTCTCTCACTCTCAAGTTAATGACTATATTAGTATGAGCGGAACAGCACGAAGCGAACCTCGAAAATCGAATATCGGAGAATAAGGCCTGACATTGACAATTTGAAATTGACGTCAGATTTTTTTCTATACAGAAAAGTCAAAGGATAAGTGTCTATTCTGTGATAGTATCGGAGTTACGCCCTTTTAGAATAAGCAAAAATTAATAAATTAATTATAAATTAAATACAAACCCTAGCGAAAAAATTAAACTGTCAGCATGTTCATCTTTTCAAACAGAATACAGAGAACCATTAAAATGATAGGCTCAGAAGGGGTAGGGGCTCTTTGGACCTATCAACGCACCAAAATAACAAACATGAAAAACAGTCTCGCGGCTAGGGCGTGAATACCGGTATCCCGGGATCCCGTAATACCGGGATCCCGGACCAATTTTTCCGGTATTTTAATACCAGTGTTGACTAATCTAATACCGCAATTCCGGTATTCGTTAAAATTGACAACATTTCATTTTTATAACACCTGAAAATGTATATATGGTTCGAAAGCATTTTGCCTCCTGATCACTGCAATATGTTTATATAATTTTAATATAGCTTATTATAAAAAGTAAAAATTAATTAAAAATATGTCCTGATTTTACCAAAACTACCACAGGATAGGTGAAACGCCTGCTTTTTTCACGAGAAAAAATAAGCGATCATAATTTTGTATTTTTGACAACTTCAAAGTACAAGGGGGGCAACTCTGAAATTCTGTTTTCGAAGTTCGTTGCATACCTTCTCTCTCACTCTCAAGTTAATGACTATATTAGTATGAGCGGAACAGCACGAAGCGAACCTCGAAAATCAAATATCGGAGAATAAGGCCTGACATTGACAATTTGAAATTGACGTCAGATTTTTTTCTATACAGAAAAGACAAAAGGATAAGTGTCTATTCTGTGATAGTATCGGAGTTACGCCCTTTTAGAATAAGCAAAAATTAATAAATTAATAATAAATTAAATACAAACCCTAGCGAAAAAATTAAACTGTCAGCATGTTCAAGAATACAGAGAACCATTAAAATTATAGGCTCAGAAATATGAAATGTTGTCAATTATAATTTCGCGACAGACGTAAGACAGACGGAGAGTCTAAGCACCAGGATATCAGGATCCTGTAAGAGCTTATTTTGAAATACGAATGAATCGCGTTCGATTTTTGAAGTGTTTTTTTGTTGAGTCGTGGAGCAAAAGTACTAGGGCATCAGCACATTGTTAGAGGTCTGTCAATATAGATAATACGTACGTTTTTTTTTGTAAGCGGCCAGTACGGTACGAGTCTTGAGCGTCATGGAGGTTACAACATTAAAATCTAATCTAAGCTGTGTTCACTTCTGCCGGCACTCCCGGAGTGCTACCCGTCGCTTTTTTTTTACACATTTAGGCTCAGTTTTTGAAGAATTCTAAATCGTACCGGTTCGGGAAAACTGCTGCTAGCTGATTCCAGTGTTTAACCGACTTCAAAGCCACAAGGACACCAAGGGCTAGCCTCACCTGTCAGCCTCAAGGCTCTGCTGATAAGCCTCGTCCTGCTCTAGCTTGACGCGCTGTCTTGCGTCTCGCTCCCTCTCCATACGTGCGTCCTCGTCTCGCTGGGCCGCGAACCGCTCCAGCGCCTCTACGAGACCGCCTACCAATTCTGATACGCCAACGTTGCCTGCAACAAAAAAACATTAACATAAGCTGATTATTACATACATACATACATAAATCGAGGCTTTATCCCTTACGGGGTAGACAGAGCCCAAGGTTACGACGTTAAGACCACGTTTAGCATGGAAAGGGGAATCAAAATAGTGATGGGCTAGCCACATCGCCTATAACAAATTGATTATTGCTAACTTTAATTTCACTGATCCTCAAATGTAATACGGATATAAATCGTGTTAATAAATCACTACATACTATAAAACAAAGTCGCTTTCCTGTCTGTCTGTCCCTATGTATGCTTGGATCTTTAAAATTACTCAACGGATTTTGATGCGGTTTTTTTTACTAGACAGAGTGATTCAAGTTTAATATGTATAATTCTGCGTAGAAGTCGCGGGCAGAAGCTATTAAAATATAAATAAAAAAATCGTGTTTCATGGGCTTTAGGATTAGTCGGGTCAATATTACTATGCGAACCATCCATCATTTGTGACAACGCCCATATAAACTGCATATTAAAATTCCGTCTTAGTTTATATCCCAGTTATTTTTTGAAAAAAAAAAATAAAAAAAAATTATATCGTTTATTTCGTAAATGAGCTTAATAAAAGCCATGAGAAAATCATGAATATTCATTTTTCAATCGATTCAATAATAATAATAATATTCCCTATTTGGTACGTATTTCGCTCATGCGCACCTGCGCCAGGGCCCTATTTTATAAACCTACAAGCGGAAGTCTCTAACACATAAGAGTCAGAAAAAGACTTCCGCCTGTAAATTGTAACTTGTAGCTTTATAAAATAGGGCCCAGGAGCTCTTTTAACGTTGATTTGTAGACAGAAGGCGCTCACCATTGATGACGGAGTAGATCTCGGTGTTGGAGCGCACGCGCATGATGATGACGAGCGCGGGCAGCCGCTCCACCGGGATGCTGCGCACCGTCATGCTGGCCACCGGCCCGAGCGCCACCGCCACAGAGTTCAACAACCTGCACGAACAACACCATTTACTGTCATGCCTTCCTACTAATTTTGTAAGAGCTTTTGAGTATCGATACATATATAGACAGCCTAATTGAGTCCTCGCCCGCGCGGGTAGATACAGGGGCGCATGGTAGGACGACAAAGGGGACCGAGAGCGGTGCGGGCGGGGAGTGCGCCAAACGCCCGCACATAGAGGCCCCCGCGGTCGCGAGGACTCAGTTCAGCGGTCGGTCTATAATAGCGCCCTCTTGACAATAGTAATTTATTAACACATTCGCTGCTACGCATTGCTACGCACTACGCTTGTAGCCGGTAGCAGCGTTTTTCCGCTTAGTAGCGAAAATTACCAACGAACAGAGAACTCCTCTTTTTTTAATTTTATTTGTGATCGTTTGGTCCAAGATAATCCAGGTTTAAAACGTAAAAAATATCATATTTCAAGTCATAAAAAATCTACAAGTAAAATTTTACCCACTTCTAATGGTCGAATTAAGAGCGTGCATCCCTACTGAGCTGGCAACGTCGCATTTTTGGTGATTTTTTGCGATTATTTCACAGAAATTGAATGAAAGTTTCAAATGTCCGTCTGTAGTGCACTCCGTTTTTAGTGTATTAATGTGTCCAATGCAATGATTAATCGTGATGGACTTTTATTTATTAAAACGATAAAATACTATATCTCGTTTAATACGAAAATAAAAGGACATCACGATCAATTATTGCATTAGACACATTAATACACTAAAAACGAAGTGCACTACAGACGGACATTTGAAACTTTCATTCAATTTGTGTGAAATAATCGCAAAAAATCATCAAAAATGCGACGTTGCCAGCTCAGTAGGGATGCACGCTCTTAACTTGAAATTTGTTATAAATATGTAAAATTGATAACAATTCAAGTACATTATAAGCACAGCACACAAAAAGTAAAATCAGCAAATAAAAAAACTTCCTATATTTCCACTTTAATGGTAATTCCTCTATTTTAGTTAGTGTCGTTTCGTGGAAATCTCCGTTAGACAACACGGGGCAAAAGAATCACCTAGCTCCCCTTCCGTGAAGAAAGAGCGAGAGAGAGGTTTGGTACTCACATGTTGTTATTGTTGGGGTCGGTGAGGTCCCATCCGTAGAGCACGAAGTTATGGTTCAATGTGTGTAGGACGGTGTCGCAGCCGAGCAGCTGCGCGCAGAACACGTTCGCCAGCACCGACTGCTCGTGGTGCAAATACACGCCCAGGAGTTTCCTCTGACAACAAACGTAGTATTAGTAAATTTATTAGGGCACATAATTATCTTCCAACGTGTACATTCAACCTTCTTCTCCTTCTTGTTCCTTGTATATAACCATGGCCAGATAACCGGTTATCTTTGAAGATTTTTTTTTCCTCAAGATAGCTAGTTATCTCTAAGGATTTTATTTTCCTCGCAGATAACTGTGTTTTTAACAGTTCTTTTTTTTTTATGCGAATAGGAAGGCAAACGAGCAAGTGGGTCACCTGATGGTAAGCGATCACCACTGCCCATAGACACCCGCAACCCCGGAGGGATTGCAGATGCGTTGCCAACCTAGAGGACTTAGATGAAATGCCACTTGTGCCTGTAATTTCCCCGGCTGTCTTACTCTCCACACCGGAACACAGCAGTGCAAGCACTGCTGCTTAGCGGCAGGATTAGCGAGTAAGATGGTGGTAGCGATCCGGACGGACCTTGCACAAGGCCCTACCACCCGCTATCTGTGAAGAAAATCTATTCCTCAGAGGTAGTTATATCCTTGTGACTAACTGGTAGAAAACACAGTTATCTGCGAGGAAAATAAAATCCTTAGAGATTACTGTCTCCAACTTATTTTTTTGTCTTAAAGGTTGTCTGGTAGAGATCGCTATTAAGCGATAAGACCGCCTATTGTATACTTTGTTCTTTGTTTCTGTATTGTTTTGTACTGATTTGTGGTGATCAATAAAGAGTATTTGTATTGTATTGTATTGTATTATCTGAACCGGTTATCTGGCCATGGTTATCTACAAGGCAAAAGGGCATTCAACTTGTAACCTTATCAGTTCCGTAACCCTTATGACCTAACTAGGGTCACGGGCTTAACCCCTCACGGGCGAGCTTATTCATTCTTAAAGGGCCTGTCTCACAACTCTCTGTAAAGTACCGGTTATA
This sequence comes from Pandemis heparana, assembly GCA_963854515.1. NCBI lineage: Eukaryota > Metazoa > Arthropoda > Insecta > Lepidoptera > Tortricidae > Pandemis > Pandemis heparana. The sequence goes on along the minus strand of OY978023.1, from coordinate 4,072,320 downwards.
CGAAACAGCCTGCGACGTCATCATAGATAACTGACACTATGATAACTGGAAAGCAACAAAGTGGTGAAACAGGCCCCAAGTCAAGGAAATCATCCAGCCAACCAGCTCATGACCCCCGCGAAAGACCAATTTTACCCCCGAGGGGGTAATTACCAGAGCCGGAATTGACAATATTTCAATTTTTTAAGAGCTACTTTTTATTGTCTGGCTGGAAAGAGCGCACAAATTTAAGACACCCATATTTTTTTATATTCGTGAAAATCTTGTATTTTCGTGGAAAAGTCCATTTAAATCGTTGCTCAAGCAGAAAGGACGTAAGTAACAAACGTCAAGTATTAGCGAAATGACGTCACTGCTTTGTTACGTACACTTAAAAAACGTTGAAATAATTACATTAATTGACCGCCAAAACCTGTGCTTAAATACTTTGACAGTGAATGCAGTTGTCACTGTCGATGAACGTCAAAACGAGCTGACAAACTCAAACAGAATACTTCACAAAAAATATGATTTTAAATGAAAACTTGCAAAAATATTATCATTATTGCCCGGCAAACAGTTATCTAGTGTTCCCGATGGCAACAAAGCCGAGCGGTGTGCGAATGAATCAACCGTCAGCTGTCAGTAGTGTTTGTGTTGTGAAAGTTGTAAATGTCAAAGGGAAACCCGGAAGACAAGGTTTTTTATAATGGCAGTATTGGACCGGCCGCTGGACGTCATTTCCTGTTTTACATATTTTGCTCATTTTTCCAAAAAATACTGTACGAAAAAATTCAAAAATATTTTTTTTCTGTTCTACAAGTGTTTCTCTCGAAATGATTTTTGATTTATGAATATAAAGAAATTTGAAATATTGTCAATTCTCGTAGCACTTATACTTCATTTAATTTAGAATGAGAAACCACAACAACGTTATATTGCGGCTCGTGAACTGTAATCTCTTTACAATTTGTACTAGAGTAACAATTGACGACACGCAAATAAAGTGACATTAAAACAATTTTATTTTGCGGCTGCCAAACTATAGCACTGTACTATTTGCTTGGTAAGAAATAGTTGACCAGTCGCAATATAATGTTATTGTGGTTTCTCATTCTAAATTAAATGAAGTATAGAGCTGTCATAGGGGACTCCTCGTTTATCGGCTTCCGATAGTTCCGATATCGACACATTATAGAGCACAACACAAAATATCAAAAAAAGATTAAAAGAAGAGGTAAACAACAGGCGGTCTTATCGCTAAAGAGCGATCTCTTTTATATATACACTTTTGAGTGGCTGAAAATGTTAAATCATATTTTAAATATTGTATTCTGTATTTATCGATATACATATGTATAATCGGAAGTCGACAAACGAGAAGAGCTAGAGAGTTCGGGAATACTTTAAAAAACGTGCTGAAATAAAGTGATTTACAAAAAAATGTGTACAATATGTGCATTGAAATTTTTAATCACTTGCCGGATGAGCTGAAAACGTTGTCAGGAAAAATGTTCAAACGTAATTTGACGAGATGCTTATTGGAGAAATGTTTCTACAGTGTCAAGGACTAATTAAATTATAGACAAAATTGAGTCTTTGAATTTAAAAAAAATATCGATTTTTTTTATGTTTTTTAAAACTTTATAGCATATTATATAATATCTAATTCAAAGAAATCTTAAAATAATTTTTTTAAATTAATTATAAGCAATTCAAAATTGATGAAATTTGAAATATGACCACTTGACCGGGAACGGGCCATGATTGGTCGCCATGGCTGTGACGTCACAATGTTAAAGCAATTTCACGACAGTACTGGGTTAACGGCTGATTTCACTAAAAATATCCGAAATTTAATACAAAAAATATCTGCTGAAGTTTTTTTTATGAAATAAGGTGGCAAACGAGCACGAGTATCACCTTATAGTAAGCAAATTTTTGTTTTAGTCATGTGTAGGTAGGTAATAAAAGCTTAATCCTGATAATGTTTCTGATTTATGTGAACTGGATTGATTTTACTGGACCTGAGATTTCACAATAAAGTACCTAAGTACAGTGAAAGATACTGAATCGCTTACCTACCACTGTGGAATTTTAACATACACCCTGCCAGAGATATTATTGCTAAATTGTACCTATTAGGTAGGTTACGTGATTCAGTTTCTTCGACCGTAGGTACGTAAATTTTAATGGCTAGATTTTGTGGTTGATAGGTGTATTTCTAGTTTTTTTTTATAATCCCGTGGGATTGTATTATATATTCAATGGGAATTTTTGCGGGTGTAAGAGCCTAACCTTGTTCTATGTAGGTACGTTCGAATCGCTAGGTACGATTAACGTCAAAGATATCTTTACACTTTAGTACCTTGTCGTGGTAACTACATGTTTGAAGTTTCATATGAAGTTGTCAAAGTGCTTGGAGCGACAAGGCACTAAAGTGTAAAGATATCTTTGACGTCGACTGTACCAGCATCTTAGTAATCCTGCCGCCAAGCAGCAATGCTTGCGCAGATGTGTTCCGGGTGAGGAGAGTAAAACAGCCCGATTTTGGCATGATTTTTTAGATCCAAGATGGCGGATGACATTTTGACACTATTGACACTTTGACACTAAAATATTGATGGGTGTCGTATTTGAGTAATTTGGTGCTTCTGAGCCTGATTTTGACATACTTTTTTGGATTCAAGATGGCGGATGACATTTTGACACTTTGACACTAAAAATGTTTATGGGTGTCGTTTTCGAGTAATTTGGTGGCTCTGAGCCCGGTGTTGGCATAATTTTTTGGATACAAGATGGCGGATGACATTTTGACACTTATGCTACTAAAAATGTTTATGGGTGTCGTTTTCGAGTAATTTTGTGGCTCTGAGCCAGATTTTGACATACTTTTTTGGATCCAAGATGGCGGACGGCATTTTGACACTAAAAATGTTTATGGGTGTCGTTTTCGAGTAATTTTGTGGCTCTGAGCCCGATTTTGGCATAATTTTTTGGATCCAAGATGGCGGATGACATTTTGACACTATTGACACTAAAAATGTTTATGGGGGTCGTTTTCGAGTAACATTTTACACTTTTTTGTGTTTTTTGTGTCAGTGATGTCAAAATGTCATCCGCCATCTTGGATCCAAAAAGGTATGCCAAAACCGGGCTGAGAAGAACCAAATTACTCGAAAATGACACCCATAAACATTTTTAGTGTCATAGTGTCAAAATGTCATCCGCCATCTTGAATCCAAAAAAGTATGTCAAAATCAGGCTCAGAAGCACCAAATTACTCAAAAACGACACCCATTAATATTTTAGTGTCAAAGTGTCAATAGTGTCAAAATGTCATTCGCCATCTTGAATCTAAAAAAATATGCCAAAATGGGGCTGAGAGCCATCAAATTACTCAAAAACGACACCCATAAACATTTTTAGTGTCATAGTGTCAAAATGTCATCCGCCATCTTTGTGCTCGAAATTCCGGGTTTTCTTATGAAATTCCCCTGGGATAAAATCAACGGAATTTTGAACTGATATCCCACGACTTATTTACTTATTCATATAAATAGTTACTACCAAAGTGTACTCATCACTATTCTCATCTAATTTTATTGTTTTAAATCCCGGTACCGTGGAAAGTTGGGATAGAAGCATGATAGAAGTATAGATAGTGCCATCCACAAAGACTCGTAGATGTATTAAAATTAACCTTTAACTACAAATTAATAAGAACCACGGTGGATGGCATCCATCGTGAATGACACCTACTATAGCCGGTACGTAAATCCAGATTATAAATTATAAAGTTTGTGTATGGCAAATTTTATCGAAATCTGTTTAGCCGTTTTAGCGTGAAAGAGTCACAAACCAATACGCTCTCACAAACAATAGCATTTTACAATAATAGTAGGATAATAACAGAATAGAGTAGATTAAAGTCAAAAAACGGTATCACCTGTATACTAACTACGAGTGGAAACTAACATTGTGACGTCACACGCGGCTCGGCCTTGTTCGGGAACTGTCGGTGTGTTTTCGGTGCGGTACTCGACGATCAATTTTCAAATCGGTATAACTCGTTAATTATAGCGAATAAAAAAAAACTAAAAATACTTTTCTAACAAAACTTATATATGATCTTTCCATTTATGACAAAAAAAAATTTGATTCAAAAACTCAATTGTATAACGGTTGGTACACGTTTATTAATCAAAACAACACAATATGACATATATAGCACAGTCAGGATTACAGTAATGAGAGGGCCACGGAGATAGGTTAGTTACGACGCGGGAAGCGAACTCTGTCTGTCGCGCGAGCGGTGCGGGGCGCGGGGCCGCGGGCCGTGAGCGCGCCACCATGCGGCGAGGTGCGAAACGCGGCGAGCACAGCTGATTGATATTACGCGCGGAAAAAGAACTTAATCTAAGGCCGTGCGTTACACCCTCCCCCTCTAACCTAGGCGTTGCGTCCCGGACGCTGGGTTAGCTTTACGAGGCCTTCCCCTCTTACGTTTCTCCTGGACGGGAGCCTGGATGGGGCCAACGAACGGAGTCAGCAAGGAAGCGTGGTATTTCCCTAACAAGACGCCGTCACTAATGCGTTCTAAGGCGTAGGTAACGCTACCGACAATCTCTTGCACTCGATACGGACCATCACGCCGAGGAATGAACTTCGGCGTCTGCCCTCTGTTGGCGTCGTTCGAACCTTGGGTCTTTAGCAAAACTAAGTCTCCTACTTGATAGTCGGGTGCTGGTCGGCGATTCTCGTCGGCGAACTTCTTTTGCGATGCCTGTGCCTTTTCGTGCACATCACGTGCATCGAGCAGCACACTAGAAAGCTTCTTGAGGAACGGGGTTATAGATGCGACAACGTTGTCGTTTTCTATCACCGCTCGCATGTCAGACAACACATCAGCGGGCGCGCGCATCTCGCGTCCGAAGTTTAAATAAGCAGGCGAATGGCCGGTGCTTGCTGTAACTGCAGAGTTCATGGCGAACCTTATTGCAGGAAGATGGAGGTCCCAGGAGTCGTGGTCCTTACCTACCAATATGGCAAGCTGCGGCTTCAAGTCCCTGTTTTTGCGCTCAATCGGGTTGGAGGCCGGGTGGTAGTATGACGTGAGCGACTGCTTTATACCCATGACATGACATGTCTGCTGCATTACTTCGCTAACAAACTGCACGCCGTTGTCGCTGATGAGCCTCCTGGGCACTCCGTACCTTAAATACACCTCGTTCACCAGGGTCTTCGCGCAGTCTTCCGCTGTGGCAGCCGGAAGAGCGAACAACTCTACCCACCTGGTGCAGGTGTCCTCCAGTATCAGAATCCACTTGTTACCGGAGGGCGTTTCTGGTAACGGTCCAAACAAGTCGACTGCGAGGACTTCAAATCGGCGCGACGTGGCTGGCACCTGCAGCAGGCCGGCGGGTTTTCGCGTGTCCACCTTATACCTCTGGCACGCCGCGCAGTTCTTCACATATTGGGTTACGTAAGCCCTCATCCCAGGCCAGTAGTACTTACCCATGAGTCGCTGCAACGTTCTCTCGACGCCGAAATGACCCGCTGTAGGGGCGTCGTGGTACTCAGCTAGCACGTCTTTGCGCTCATGTTCTGGTACCACTAAACTTGCATCGTCGTTTTCATCATTTTCCGGGCCATAACGGTACAACACACCGTCGGCCATTACATACCCTTTATCAGCCCAGGCTCTCCCCCTAAACGAATCGTCGGATTCCATAGCTTCGACGATTTTGAGCACTTCGGGGTCCTTTAGCTGGTGCTCTCGGACATCCTTGGGACTGCGAGAAGGAAGGTCAATCACGGTCAGACACAGGTCACAGTCGGTGTCCGTACTGCAGGCCGGTCGTGACAGTGTGTCTGCAATCACGTTCGCCTTACCTGGAGTGTACTCTATTTTAAGGTTGTACTCCTGAAGGATGAGGGCCCATCTGGCTAGGCGACCACTCGGCGACTTTAAGCTCATGAGCCACCTGAGGGGTTGGTGATCCGACCTCACTATTACCTCTGCTCCGTCGATATAGCCCCGGAACTTAGAGACTGCCCACACGATAGCCAAGGCCTCTCTTTCCGTGGTGTTATAATTCTTCTCAGCAGCGGTGAGGAGACGGCTGGCGTACTCCACCGGACGCTCGTCTACCCCCTCCCCCTGAAGCAAAGCCGCTCCGATAGCGTACCCGCTGCTGTCGGTCCTGAGGACGAACGGCTTCGTCTCATCAGCCTGGCGAAGGATTGGCGCCGACACAAGGAGAGACTTGATCGTCTCAAACGCGCGCTGCTGTTCAGACCCCCAGCTCCAGGTACTCGCTTTCTTCAATAGGGAGGTCAACGGCGTGGCGATCTCGGCATAACCTGGTATGAAGCGTCTGAACCAGCTCGAGGTTTGCAGGAAGCACTTCAGGTGTTTCACGTTCCGAGGAGCAGGCATGTCGGCTATAGCGGACGTCTTGTCCGGGTCTACATGAATACCACCTGGCACGATGACGTGGCCGAGGAATTTGACGGACTCCCTCGCGAAGTGGCTCTTCTCACGATTCACCCGCAGTTTAAACATGGCAAGGCGATCGAACACAGCTTCTAAATCGGTGAGGTGCTTCTCGAACGACCCCTCTGACAGCACCAGCAGGTCGTCTAAATATGCCACTAGGGTTATACCTGGTAAGTTGGACTTGAACCGGTCGATCAACCTTTGGAAGGTGGCTCCAGAGTTACGGAGGCCCATAGGCATGCGCTTAAACCTAAACGTGCCCAAGGGTGTTGTGAAGGAGGTGAGGTCTCTATGGTCAGGATCTACACTCACCTGGAAGTACCCAGATCGCAGGTCCAGCGTGGTCATGAATTTGGAGGTCTTTGCAGCGTGGAGTACGTCCTCGATCCTGGGAAGGGGATAGCGGTCGGGCTCTGTGACCGCGTTCAGCTTGCGATAGTCTACGCAGAGTCTGAAGCTCTCATCCTTCTTCTTCACTAGAACCACATTCGAGGCCCACGGGGACTCGCACTCCTCGATGACGTCAGCGCTGAGTAGCTTTTGCAGCTCCTTCTCCAAAGCCTCCTTTTTCAACGGCGACAACCTGTAGGGTGGCGAAGCAAGGGGCTCCTGATTATCACTCACCTTGATCTTATGGGTGGCGAAGTCCGTAGGAGGCCCCTCGGCAGCAAACTGGACCACTCTGCTACGCAAAAATGCATTGAGCGTGTTCCTGTGCTCTGGCGGTAAATCAGTTCCTTCATCGTCGCGCAAGGTCACGTCGGAGATATCTGCTCGCAACAATTCCGTGTCCTTGAGAAGTATAGACTGCACGAAAGGAAATATCTGATCGGGGCTATCTGAAAAATACCATGACTCCTGGGCTAGGTTCAGTGTGACCCCAGCATTACAGATGAAATCGCGGCCTAACAATGTTCGGGTATTTTCCCCAGGGAACACCACGAACTCTGTAGTCACTCGCCTGCCTTCTAAAAACACCGGTACCGTCGCGATAAACACGACCTTTTGCTGGCGGGAACCGTCCGCAAGCCCAATGGTGCGCTCCGCCTCACAAAATTGTACACCGTCAGATTGTAAAATAGAATGCAACATCGAACCGGCCACACTACAAGTAGCTCCTGTGTCGAGTATCGCGACGCCTACCCTAGACGCTATAGTGACGGACACTGTGGGGTGAGACGTTTCCGTCGCGTTAGATACGTATGTTACCTCATTACCGGTAAGAACATTAAAATCACACGATTTCGCGGGCGCGTTTTTCCCGGTGCAATTTTCACATTTTGACCTTACCACCCCGGGTTGACCACATCCATAACAACGTATAGGGTTAGGCCCCGTACTAACGCTTGCCCCTTCGGAAACCGTACTTGCGGCCTGCTGTTTATTATCTTTATTTTGTAAGTTACGACAATCTGTCACAGCATGCCCATAAAATTTACAAAACGAACACCGAACGCGCCTATCACGTTTCGAATTTTCGTTCGAGTTAGAAGTGAGTTTCGCACCGATAGTAGCGCTCGCACCCGTGGTAACGCCGCGCTCGCCCGGTTCGAGTTCAAACTCGCGCGACGGCGGCGCGCGCAAACGAGACGCCGCCGCCCCGCTCGCGCTATAGGTACTATAGGTACTTACTTTTACTTCGGAAATCGCATCTTCGATGGCCCTCGCTTTTTCTACAAAACTGTCGACATCACTTATACTGTCTCTAGGTAACCGCTTCCTGACACGTCGATGTAATAAACCGTAAATCATATCTACTTGCATACACGTAGGTACCGCGTACGGAAGTTTAACTATTAGAGAACGCACTTTACACACAAACACTTCGGCTCTTTCGGAATCTTTTTGTTCCGCCGCAAAGATTTGCCGTAAAACTTTGTGGGCCGGCTGCTGCACGCCGTACATGCCGCGCAGGCGCGCCACGGCCGCGGGCCAGGAGTCGGCGGAGGCGCGCGCGCCGCGCCACCACACGGCGGCGTCGCCCTCCAGCAGCAGCGGCAGGCCGCGCAGCGCGTGCTCGTCGCTCACGCCCGCGCACTCCTTGTACACCTGCACGGCGTCGATGAACGCCTCCAGCACCTCCGCGTCGCGCGACCTCCCGCTGAACCTCGCGGTGCACTTGGAGAAGTTGCCTCCGGCGACCGCGGACGAGAGGTCGGAGGGCGCGCGCGGCTCGGGCGTCAGCGGCGCCGCCATCGGGTTCCATGGGCTGCCGCCGTTGTATGGCAGCGCCCGCAGCGTTTCTACCAGGGTCCGGTTGGTCTCCGCTTGCATCCTGGCGAAGGACTCCATGACGCCGGCCAGCAGGGCCTGGGTGTCCACGGCCGTAGAAGCACCGGCGCGGCCGGGCGTCTCGTCGCGGGCGGGGGGGGCGCCTCGGGCGCGCGGCTCCTCCGCCTCGGCGTAAGTCTCCTGTTCGCTCCCGTCGTGATCGCCGTCGTTGTTAACGGCTCCTTTACTCCGTGTAATCATTGACATGGTAACAGTTCGCCACACTTCTTTTGCACTTATTCGTTAAAATAGGCAGGCACCTACGGTCGGTATGGGCGCGAGTAGGTACTCTAGCGCGGCGCGGCGCACGCGATCAAAGCGTAGGTACGGTTCGAAGTTAGGGTTCAAAACCACGAGTTGGGCAGCCAGTATAACGGTTGGTACACGTTTATTAATCAAAACAACACAATATGACATATATAGCACAGTCAGGATTACAGTAATGAGAGGGCCACGGAGATAGGTTAGTTACGACGCGGGAAGCGAACTCTGTCTGTCGCGCGAGCGGTGCGGGGCGCGGGGCCGCGGGCCGTGAGCGCGCCACCATGCGGCGAGGTGCGAAACGCGGCGAGCACAGCTGATTGATATTACGCGCGGAAAAAGGACTTAATCTAAGGCCGTGCGTTACAATTGTCATTATTCATTACATTAATTGCATTGTTGACATTACTATTATCATTATTATCTATAATTGTTATTATTTTATTATTATTAATATTGTTGACAAATTTTAATTAAATACCCACCCGTGTTAGTTTAAAATATGTTAAAATATTTGTACGCTTGCTTGCATGCTGAATACAAGGACTATTTTTACCATTTACGACCACTGTACTGTACATATCGTCGCTTCGGAGGTAAAGATACTAAAGCGACATTTGACCAACTTTACAGGAGAGCGATTTAAAGTTTTTTTTTAACGAAAAAAATTCATAACTCGTTTCCTTGTGAACACATTCTAGAATTTCTAAGACTGTATGAAAGCTAATTTAGCATACTATGAACTGAAGTCTATAATTTTGACCTAAGTACAATAGTTCAGGAGATAGGTGGCGCTTTAGTCATTCGTCTTCAACTTTTTGAGACAACACAATAAGGTAAAAGGACTAAACGTAAGAAGTGGTTTAATATATCATAATTTCAGATGACTAACGGGATATTTATCTTAGTTTTTATATCTTCAATTTACTTAATGGCGCTAGTCAATTTCTTATCAAACTGTGTTTAATGCTTATTCACCAAAAATCAAACTATTTTACAATTGCATAATGCTTAAGCACTGATTAAATGATAATCATACAACATTACAAATACTTAGTAGACTTGCAAGTAGAATGTTTTGAAAGACAATATACTAATGCCAAAAAACTAGTGCGAAATAGCCTTGGGGACAAGGCGATCCCAGTCAAAGGCTTGCCTTATCCTGGCATGCGGGGCTCTGCCAGGACAGACATCCATTCCCTGGCTGCTCGTGGGAACGAAATGGTTCAATTTATAAATAAAATTGATGTCCCGGATGGCGGCGACGAGGTTCGCAACCCGTCACGTCCCGTTCACTACGGAGGCGAGAAGTGGGCTAGGGAGAGCCGCTTCGCTACTTTGAATGTTAGAGGAGGAATGCAGGATAAAATAGACGAAGTGTGTCAGATGATGGATGATATTGATGTTCTGTGTGAATGAGACCAAGCGGAAAGGATGTGACACCATCGAACATGAACCCTACAGGCCATATTGGTCCGGTGCCAATCGAGGCTGTCAGGGAGTTGATGTCATACTTTCCGCAAGAGTGGCTGAGTAAGTGATTGTGTTTGAGTGTGTGAGTCGCAGGTTTGTCTGGGTGAGGCTGAAAGTTGGACTCACTCGTATCTTCATTCGCGGTGTATACATATGCACCGACGGATGTCGGAGCGAGTGGGTCTATAAAAGACAAAACTGAAAGAAACAAGTTTTGGGATGGTGTGAGAGAAATTTTGAGTACCTAAATGCAAGGAGAACGAGGGGATTATCATGCTACGTGATTTTAATGGATGGGTAGGTAAAAAGCGTGACGGGTATGAAAGAGTGCTTGGTGAGATTGGGGATGAACGAGTGAATGAAAACGGGAAAAGTATACTTGAAGTGTGTTTGGAGTGGAATCTTTGTGTGACAAACACAATGTTTGCACATAAAAAGATCCATATGTACACAAGCGAAAATGGAAGTGCGAGGAGTATGATTGACTTCGTGATCGTGGATGAAAGATTGAGAATGAAAGTCAGGGACACTCGCGCATACCGCGGAGTCGGCATCCATACAGACCGCCACCTGGTGATATGCCGAATTAGTGGTCTGTTCAAACTATGGCTGCACCGGGTCAAAGAACCCACTAAGTGTCCTAGAGCGAATAAAAGTAGAGAATCTGCAAGACGAGAATGTAAGAGAAAAGTAAAAGGATGAATTAAAGGATCGATTTCGGGATGTAGATGAGGTATGTGAGATAGAAAAGGTGTGGACGGCATTTAAGGAAGGAGTTGTGAATGTTGCTACTAAAGTGTGCGGGGTGTGCAAAAAGGGAAAAGGGAGAAAGAAGAGGAACGTATAAATGGATGCTGAAATACAACAGGTGATTTTAGAAAAGAAGAAGGCATGGTTGGATTGGTTAGCGAAAAAGGCTAATCGAAGAATGCAAAACGTGACGGATGAAGAAGTATATAAAGCGAAAGATCAATACAAAAGAGTGAAAGGATTAGTAAAGACGACGAAGAAGAGGAAAGAACATAAAGATAGTTTTGATAGGAGGCTTGCTGATGACTTCCGGGCAAATATTAAGAAGTCTATAAAGACAGCCTGTGGCAAAAACACAGCCTCGAAGCTGAGTGAAATCAGAAGCCAGGATGGGAGTGTTATAAAAGGAGAAGAGTGTGTGCTAAAAAGATGGAAATATTTTAAAAATTTGTTTGAAAGAGCAGAAGAATCAGTCCAAGTACCGGCTCATGCCGGAGAGATGAAAGAAAGAAGTCAGGAAAATGATATAGGTATGGATGAAATTGTGAACGCTATGAAAAGAATGAAGTTAGGAAAGTCTGCGGGATATGATAGGGTGTCGGTCGAAATGCTGAGAGCCGGTGAAGGCGTGGTATTTACTAGTTAGTCAATTGTGCCACCTTTTCAACTTGTGTTGGACGAACGATCGGGTACCGGAGGATTGGTGTAAGGCCGTGATTGTGCCGCTGTACAAGGGAAAAGGGGTCACAACTAGACTGCAAAAATTACCGCGGAATAAGCCTTCTCAGCATCGTCGGCAAACTGTATGCGAAGATACTAATTGAAAGACTTATGAAAGAGACCGATAATAAAATATGGGATGTACAAGCGGGTTTTAGAAGGCGAATGGGATGCACGGATCAAGTCTTTTTCTTGCGGCGTATACTATTATTTATTCTGTGATATAACCGAAAAGTATATGGCTAAAGGCCACAAAATATACAGCTTATTCGTTGACTTGGAGAAGGCGTATGACAGGGTGATGAGGAATGAGTCAGCGTTATCCATGCATGGGGTAAATAGTAATCTGATACGAGCACTAAAATCTCTCTATGAGGATTCTAGTGCTTGTGTGAGGATAAACGGGCGTACACTGAATGGTTTAGCATCGAAAAAGGTGTTAAACAAGGATGTGTTGCGTCATTGTGGCTGTTCAACCTATTCATGGATACGTGCCTGAATGATTTGAAAGAGAGTGACTGTGGATCAAGAATGAGTGAATTAACCATCCAAGTGTTGTTGGCATCGTCGGAGGAGGAGTTGCAAACGATGGCTAACATTTTATGTGGGGCATTGGAAAGGAAAGCTATGAAAGTTAATGTAAGCAAGACGAAAATTATGGTGTTCGAAAAAGACGATGGTATGACAGAATGTGAGGTCATGATTGCGGGTGAGAAAGTAGAACAGATAAAAGAGTTTGTATATCTGGGCTCGGCGTTTACGAAAGATGGAAAGTGTGAAAGTGATATTGAAAGAAGAGTGAATGCAGGAAACATGGTCAAGGCGCGTCTGGCTGTTCACAGAGGGGTGGTCGTCCCAACACTAATGCACGGCAGCGATAGTTGGGTATGGCAAAAGAAGCATGAAAGGAAAAATGTCTTCTTTCTTTCTTTAAAGTAGAATAATGCAGCAGAAATGACAGCGTTAAGAAGTATATGGAAGGGGTGACACTGAAAGACAGAATAACGAATAGTGTGATAAGGGAATGTGCTGGTGTGAAAGAAGATATAGTGACTAGGATAGAAAGAAGTATGCTGAGGTAGTTGGTTTAGTCAAATAGAGAGGGGATGAAAGTAGACTAACTAAACAGATCTATATGGGGACTGTGAATGGTTGCGTTGGGAGGGGAAGGGCTAGACGGACGTTGCTGGACCAAACAGGAGACGTTTTGAAAAAATGACAGGTCAAGAGTACTCGGAACCGACGAGCATATATGAAGAGATTGATGAATGTAGATGAAGCGAAAGAGGTATGTCAAAATCGTAGCAAGTGGAACAAAGTAGTCTCTGCCTACCCCTATGGGAAAGAGGCGTGACTGTATGTATGTTTGTATATCAGATCCTATTTCCGATCCATATAATTCTCACCATATAGTAATCACGATCACTTAGGTATTTCACGTTTTGTCACCAACATGCTCTATTACTTTATTGATATTAACAAAAGACGCGCGCGCAGCAACACGTTCAGTGGTTGGAACGGACTGACAGTAAGCGAGCGCGAGCGCGCACCACTCACAACAATGCGAGGGGGAGGGGGACAGGAAAAGTGATAAAAAGCTCGCCGCAGCCGCGAATAGTATCCTTGGTAAAGTGATTGTAACTTAAATTCCTACGATTTAAGTCCAGATTGCTTTGGCATAATATCTACAATTTGTATGAAAATATCATTGTAATACGTTGAAAATACGTTGTAATAACGCTAATACACCACAAATTATGTTAACTGTTTTGTACTAAATACTCAAACGACTTAAATATATTCTTATCAGTTTAACCATAATACTAAAAGCATCCAAAACTTCAAAATATAACAGAACAATTAACTAAAGCGACGAAGAATCAAATTTCTTAATATGCACAGAGTACTAAAACGCCAAATGTATTTATCGGTGAAAAATTACAAATGACTTAACAATATACATGGTATAGAAACGAAAACAGGTAAAAGCACTAAAGAGAAAACACTCAATTTAAGCGTCGGATTAGTAATTAGTGTCCCAAATTTCACTGATTTTTCAGGGACTAAAGCGCCAAAAAAGTCCTCCGATCGTCCTGAAACCCAGATAGATCGACGCAGAAAAATTTGCTGATTCCGATGGTATATATAACTCAATTTGGCCCAAAGTGTCGCTTTAGTATCTTTACCTCCGAAGCGACGATATACTGTATTCTTACAAATAAATAATTTTAAATTTTGAATTTTGAATTTAAAGAACAACGAGAATTCCTGACTCTAGTTAGGAACCCAGGCGTTGTTGTTACCTCTCGGGCGGGCTGTAGACAGGACTCCTTGATGGCGTCCTGCAGGGTGCCCTCGAAGAACTGCGGCGTGTTGGGCCCGTAGCGCGCGCGGAAGCGCTCCGCGAACTCGATGCAGCCCAGCGCCTCGTCCTCCACGTGCTCCGACACTAAAACATAATAGCGAATAAGCGAATATTCATCATTTTTTTCATGGCTTTCAATACAAGCTCATTTATGCAATAAACAAAACAAAAAAAGCGACGGATAGCACTCCGGAACTGCCGGCAGAAGTGAAAACAGCAGCTTAGATTAGATTTTAATGTTGTAACCTCCATGACGCTCAAGACGCGTACCGTACTGGTCGCTTACAAAAAAAAAGTGTTATCTATATTGACAAACCTCTAACAATGTGCTGATGCCCTAGTACTTTTGCTCCACGAATCAACAAAAAAACACTCCAAAAAACGAACGCGATTCATTCGTATTTTAAAATAAGCTCTTAGAGGACCCTGATATCCTGGTACTTAAGCTCCCCCCCCCCCCCCGTCTTACGTCTGATGCGAGTTTAACATTTTTTACCCATCCAAGAAAGCCTCTAAAAAAGTTTTCACGTCAAAAATCGTTTTCAAATAACTTTAAAAATAACCGAGATATAAGCTATCAACTATTTGTCTCTCTTTCTAGAACAACGAAATTTTAACATGGAGTTTATATGGGCGTTGCGACAAATGACGTCACATGTCATATCGGACCTCTTTCTAATCGCTGACTAAGTAGTTTAAAACTCTTATATTTCCGTTTTTACTTCTAGCCCGTACAAATAGGAACTCAAGACTTCATCATCAATGTTAACTCACTCAGAGGGCGCAGTCGCTCAGAGTTGACGAGCTCGACAAACATGTCGTCCTCGCACGTGAAGCCGTCCCCGCTGTCCTCAATCTCCTCCACAGAACTGTTCTCGCTGTCTGAACTTTCCACTATTATCTGTGGGAAGAAAAAAAAATTAGATTAACAGTAAAAATAACTAAACATAACAAAATATAGTTCGATGTGGTTGCCTGGGCAGAAAACCCTTTGTCTTTGAAAAGGAAATAATGAAACAAAATAAGCATAGACAACCACATCACAGGACAATAGAAGAGAAGGAAGTGAAGTGACATGACCGCCAAGCTGAGTAATTTTAGGTTAGAATATACTATATCATCATCTTCCTAGCGTTTTTCTCGGCATTTTGCCACGGCTGTGAGCCTGGGGTCCGCTTTGACAACCTAATCCCAAGATTTGGCGTAGGCACTAGTTTTTACAGAAGCGACTGCCATCTGACCTTCCAACCCAGAAGGGTAACTAACCCTTATTGGGATTGGTCCGGTTTCCTCACGATGTTTTCTTTCACCAAAAAGCTCGTGGTAAATTTCAAATGTAATTTCGCACATAAATTCCGAAAAACTCAGAGGTGCGAGCCCGGGACTCGAACCCGCCACCCTCTGCTTGAGAGGCCACAGGTCAAACCACTATTTAGAATATACAAAATTAAAATTGAAATATACATAGTTACATACCCTCTTATACTCCTTTTGCTTGGCGGGCGCGCGTTTGACAGCCAACTCGTGCTGCGGCGTGTCCAAACCAACCATCGCCAGCACCGTGTCATCCAACCCCGTCACCGTCGGCCAACCCGTCCACGCCTGCAAAATAACGCAATCATACCCATAACTAAGCTAAATGGAGATTATTTTTTAATACTTTATACTTTTTCAAATATAGTCTTTTGGGTTACCTGTCTGTTGGCTTTTGAAATGTGACGTCACGAAACTTAGGACCCCTCCCACCCCTTGTCACACTTCGTCGACCCCATTAAGAGCGCATATCCCTACACTGAGCTGGCAACGCATTGACTTACAATAAACAACTAGACTCCCGATCGCAAACAAAAGTGCCTCAAGAAACGTCCGTGCGGCGTTATCTATGTATTGTGTGTGTCAACACATCTACTTACACAGATAACATTAACATATTCGTTCAAATTAACACTTTATTTCGTGGCAGTAATGTTTAATGTCAATTGCATACGATCGTGAGAAGTAATGACACGACGCCACGCGCCGGAAACCTGGTTGTCTTTTGTTTCCAAGCGTTTGAGATTACGGTGCGAAAGAGACATGTACATTGTTATCGAAGCGCGGTCGAAACACGACTGAACCAAAACTCTGCACAATAGACGCGTCGAGCAGACTTTTGCTTCCGACAGTTTTTGAGCGTGATTGGGAGTCTAGTTGTTTATCGTACGTCAATGTGGCAACGTCGCATTTTTGGTGTTTTTTTACAATTATTTCACAGAAATTGAATGAAAGTTTCAAATGAGCGTCTGTAGTAGTGCACTTCGTTTTTAGTGTAGTAATGTGTCAGCTCAGTAGGAATGCACCCTCTTAACGTGTGACGTACTTTATGGATGACCCCTTATGGCATAACATCATTATAATACGGTATAGCAGGCCTTTAGTTACACAAAGATAGACTTACTTGATGTCTGACAGGTATATCGGTGAGGGAGAATATGTCATTCTTGACTTCTTGCACGGTCTTTGTGCCAGGATATTTGAGCGTGTAGTCCTTCTCCTCGTGCGTCACGTGAAGAACGTATGTGGCTGTCAATCGCTCCGCCGTTCTGAAATAAATAATTTCATTTTCATTTTTTTTTTCTGAAATCGGAAGTTAGGTTTTGTTAACCCTTTATAGAGCAGAGGCGATTTAGCGACCACATGCATTGTGTTGGAATTTCAACCTTATTGATTTCTATACAAGTCACAATTTCCATTGTAATTATTGAAAACACGACTAGCTTTGAAAATATCCTGTCAGGTATGCATTCGATAGCTGCTTTTGAATCTGTGGTAGTATGCTCCAATAAATGGGGCTCTTATAAAAGGTTAAACTAAAATAAACAAATATCCTCTGGTTAACAGTTGACTCACAAGTATCGGTAACAGGCGACAGTAGCTCGAACTTTGGACGGTCAAATGTTGTTAACTAAATAAACATTTATTTGATCAACAAAATTATCAAGACGCTCAGATTGGACTTGAAAAGGTGGTGAGCTAAAACTACTTTTATTTTCATTAGTAAAAATATTACTCCAAAGAAACATTTGCTCATATTTTGGTAAAAATTACAAGTACTGCAGGGCCCTGTTCCGCCGCTCTCTGTTAAATTCGTTATCTTAAGAGTCAGTTATCTATAGTGACATCTCTGTCTGTTTCGCAGTAATAAATAGAGACGGAATCATAGATAGCTGGAATTTAACAGAGTCGTGAAATAGGCCCTTAACATCACCAGCGAAGTGAACACTTGAGATTCAATCACAACTTGATCTGTTCTGTCGTAGATATTATCCCCCTTATTCATAAACGCTCTATCTATAGGTTTCTCCTAACTTGGCAATTGTGAAAGGTAAATGTCAAAGTGACAGATTAGGACAAACAATTGCTAAGTTAGCAGAAGCCTACAGCGTTTATGTATATCGGGGTTAGTCATGGTCAATTGGTCCCGCATGACTAAAGAAATAAGTGCCATCCAGAGAGCTTGTCACTTTGAGAATCAGACCCCTGTACGTATAACCTCGTCGCTCACGAAAAGAAGCAAATAATAATAGTTCAGGAAACATAAATTGGCTGTCTGTTATCTACTTTGCATTTTTTTTTTATCCTAAACACTTAACGGATAATAATAACGGATAAATCGAGCATACTTAATTGCTCATCTATTGTTAATAACAATGCTAATATTTCTTTATCTGAGATTTGAGAGCCAGAATGACTTAAGTTGTTTTGTCTTGACGCGATTATACTGCTTATTATAATAATAATAATAATAGTTATTTATTCAGGCAAAAAAAAACATTATTATCGCGAGCCTATAAACCTAGAATGGCGTAAACATTATGCCAACTTAACAGTCACTTTAGTCCTAGGGCACAGTAATGGTAGTTTTTGAAGAACAAGGCAATTTTACAACTCACTTTTGTTTGATATTAATAAAAAGATCTATGTTGAGATTACAGACGGCCAATTCATATTTCCGGAACTATACTACAAAAAGAGGAAAGAATAAACAACAATGGAAAAAATTTGGCTAAAATGTTCTATTGAAACAAGCAGTGAAAACTCACTCGTCATCCACCATCATTTCATCAGCAGCCTTTAGTCGCAGTACCGTGTTGGGCTGGAGCCCGAGGCTGCCTAGTGCGGCGCCCGACGTGGCCCTGGAGCCCCCGAGACCTGATATCTGCTGCCGGCACACGGGCACACCACAAACTGTCTCTAACCGCTTCTTCAAGTCACCTGGAATGACAAAAATTAAGTTTAATTACGATTAACTGGGGTTCGCGGGAGTGTACCTGTTTTATACTTCACTTCATTATATCGCGGAGATAGCAAAGTAAAGTTATTCAACGCGGGCGATAAATTGATGTTATATTGCTATATTGGTATTGCTCCTTCTTGTATTTGAAATTTGAGATATATCATTGGCTATGGAATAATAAAGTAGTACCTAAAACTTAAGATAAAATGCTATTACTGTTATCAGTACAGTAAATAAACTAGTAATAGTTGCTAATTGGTTTACTTGGAAAGATCAATTAAGTCTTTTTCATTAGTATAAATTTTCCATACAGCAATCCTTATACTAATATTATAAATGCGAAAGTAACTCTGGTCTGTTTGTTATGCTTTCATGCCTAAACCACTGAACCGATTTGAATGAAATTCGGTACAGAGATAGTTTAGGTCCTGAGGTAGGACGTAGGATAGTTTTTATATCTGAAAATCGTATTATCCCCGCGGGATAGCGATTAGCGAATTCTGCGCAGATGGAGAGGCAAGCGCTAGTTATAAATAATTCACTGTGCTATGATCGTGCGCTAAGTAAGTTGTTATGTAGAGACATGTAGTACCCATGGTTATTGATTTACTGAAAAGCCTGTACCAGTAAGAGCAGCCACACCAAGCAGTGGCGTAACTACAACGTCATGGGCCCGCGGCAAATTCATCAGATGGGGCCCTTCCTCACTATAAAGAAGTGCATCATCTTCCCTTCTGTGCTCAAGGCCAAGCCAGTTCGGGGCCCCGTAGAGCTGGGGGCCCTTGGCATTTTGCCAGCCCTGCCACCCTATAGTTACGCCACTGACACCAAAGTAGTTTAATGCAGGCTTTTATTCGGCACAGGCTCTCAACTCTGATTAAAAATGGCCGCCTCATGAGCCAGTTCGCTCTGTATATTCTGACTACTTACTGACTGTGGCAGCTGCAGACATCTTAATTTCATGGATTTTGTTATTACAATGAACTTGTAGCTCTACTGAACTACTACTATTTCTAGGCGAGGAAGTTGAAGCTTGATTACTGTCTTCCCGATCTGAAAACGATTAAATTGAACGTTAAAAAAGTATGCACTTGAAACATAACATTTGACTTTAGAGGGCTGACTGGCAACTAGTTAAAATTGATTATAGTGTAAGTTTGGAATTGGTTTTGAAAGATTCCCGCCATATGAGGGTAAGGGCTTATCAAACTTCACAAAGGCAAAGTCACCTGTACAGCAGTTAAAATATTTAAATATTATATTAATTTCAATACATAACTAAAATTTTGAAGCACTAAATTTTACAATCATCAAGTGCACAAAAGTCTGTGAAAAATTTGTAGTTACAGCTTAGGAATTATTGTATGCCAGCTCGGTTAGCATGAAAGCACGAAAGATGACTACCCGTCTTTGTTTAGAAAAAACAGTAAGAAAAAGACAGGCAATCTATCTCGCGCATGACGCGATTCTTGTGTGCTAGACATTCTGGAATTTGTTTCTTATAGTATTGTAGACGTTCGCGTGGAGGGCACTTATAAGGTGGTCTGACACAATAACGATGGATCCTGCACCATGAAGTCCACTCAGCTTATGACCGCAGGGAATGGAAGCTGATTGTATGTGGTCGCAATCCTCAGGCCTTGTACTCCGAAATTCGTTTTGTGCCGATCTGCTCACACTAATAGTAATTAATTTGAGAGTGAGAGGGACGGTATGATACAAACTTCGAAAATCGAATTTCAGAGTAGCCCCCCTGCAGTGAGAGAAAAAGGAAGAAGAGTGTTGTAAAGTATGCTCACCAGGTGGGCGTGTTTTTGGCATTATCACAGAAATATCATCATCTATCATTTCAACATCTACATCGTTGGTGTCATTGGCTTGTGCTGTGGAACGGTCTTGTGGCATGACTCTGTTGATGGCGGACTGTAAATAAAAAACATTTTTGTTAGGTATATTACCTATAACCAAAAATAAAACAACTCAAATCGCAATTTTTAAGTCTAAAACAATTTGTGTAGTTTTTGTATTTACAAAAGGAAATAGTGTCGAGTGGCACTCGACTCACTAGATTTGCACTAGTAAAATATTTTTAGGATCAGCCTAGTAGTGTTAGAGATATTTTTCAAAAGAAACATGTAAACAAAATCTACTTTTATAATTTTAGCATAGAAGACAAAAAACAAAGGAGACTTCAATCTGCAAGGAAAAGGATTATGCATACAACATATGCTTAGTCATTTAACTTCTTAATATTTTATGACAGGCATGCAGCCAGTATTAATTTGAAAGAGGCATTTGGTATAAGAAGACAGATATCATAGTTTTAAATACCTATAAATACAAAATTTTACATGGAAATGCATTTTGTGATATAAACAGGAACTCAAAACGAAATATGTCTGTTATCAGGCCAATGATTGTTTAATTGCCCTATAACTAAATAAATCAATTAAGTAGTAATGGAATTGTTTACTAATGGACTAGTTATTGTTAATAATGCTGTTGTTAACCTGTCAAACATGGTTATTATCATAAGTTAGTCAAATAATGCCATTGTTTCAACATTTCTTATAATTTGATTGATAATTTCCAGGTTTTATGACTAAACATGCAGAAATGATGATCTACCAGAATTATGGTTGTATAAACCATTGTTTCCCTTTGCCATGTTTTGGTACACAAAAAAAATCATTGTTGTACATTCAGTTTTCTTATAATACTTAGTATAATACTTAGTTAAAGTATAAAGTACATTCAGTTTTTCTGATATATTTAGTTAATTGGCAATTTTTTTTGATAAAATAGCAGAAAAAATTACAGAACAAAGCATTAACATATTTAACACAATAATAAATTTTAAAACAATGATACACTTACGAGCAAGTCCCAGTTAGCCTCTTCTAAGTGAAAGATTGCCTCTGCAACATCTTCTATTGCAGTAATGCCCTGAAAACAAATATCAGTATTTACACAAAACAGAAGACAAAGGAAGGTTATAGGAAATAATGCAAATCCTTACATTTCCTTCACTATAAGCTAACAACAATTACGATACGCATACGCAGTTTCCACCAAGTCAACCTTGTGCAGTTTACCACCAAGTTTTTACTCAAAGATAACAGAAAACAGAAACAAATATAAATATTCTGCAGACATTATCTAACTTGACCACCAAATATATCCCCTCGAGGGGATAGCTATATCACATTCTTGATTTTATAATAAATGGACAAATTATCGAGAAATGCGTGAAGTACAAAGAGATAAAGAAGAATTCACAGTCACTGTTGTTGTTCATCACATAACCTGAACAAATCGTAAATCGTTAACCAAAAGAACTTTTCGATGCGTGGTAATAGAATATTGTTGTATTTACCTGAAAGTTTGCCAAAATTTCTTCTCTATTTTCTGCCATTCTGCTATAATAATGAGCTCAAAAATGCTATGACATTTACGAATGCAGACAAATCACTCAATCAAAATTAAAAAAAACAACAACTATAGCCAATATAGAACTTTGTTGCTGGGTCATTAAAAAAGGGAGGACTAGAAAACCATAGACAATCCATTCTAAAAATGCTTCACAATTTTTATTTATTACAAATAATGGAAATATTTTTACTGACAATCTTTATTCTATTTACATTTAATGAATAATGTATATATTATTATAAAATGTATGATCCACCTTAATAAAAAAAAAAATATATTTTAACACTGGCAACTTGTGCTGTGCTAGACCTTTGCGCGCCATATTCGAATTTATATTTTGGCGAAAGTTGTTTTGCGTCTTCATAGGATGCCATAAAACTAAGTTTTTATGTATTTAATTTTACTTTTGATCTGATTATTATAAATTAGTTTTAAGATTTCTTTACATATAAAAAAATTACACTACTTATGTATCACTTGCGCCCGTTCATCTTGAGCCATCAACTCACTTTAAAATTAGCTTTTGTTAAAGAGTTCCCGTGACCAGAAAACCGAGGCTAGAAATAATAATGTGAAATAAAAAAATTATACACTACAATTGACATCGTGAGTATATTAATTGCTTAACTATTTTAGTTCTAAAAAATTCACTGGAACTGCTCGGTTGTTAAACGTCCAAAAATGGTCAGTTTGTCAATCAGTCGTTGCCGCGTCGTTATAGGTGTACTAGCACGTCTAAGCACGACAGCGCGAGATACATTACCCGTCTTTTTCTTACTGCTCGTTCTAGAAAGAGACGGGTAGTCTATCTCGCGCGCGACGCGACTCTCACACACTCGTGCTAGCCAGGCTGCTGTTCTATCTACCATTGTGTCCTTCCCAGGGATTGAAACTACTTATTTCTATACAAAATTCATACCGACGCTTGAAAGGAGAAATGTCATAAGCGACACAGTGGTAACTTTACAGGAGAGCCAAAAAACCGCGCAATTTTTCGAAAAAAAATCATTATAATTCAATTTATTAACTTATTTTAGAAAATCAACTTTGTACATGATCATAGTGGTGTTCTCCATATAATGTGTTTAATACATTACCCAAAAAAGTATTATATCAGGATTTAGTGTCGCTTACGCAAATTCGTCCCAGAAACAGCAGCAGGTAAAATGATCTAACCAAATTATGTGACGAAAAATGAATCGAGTAAAAGAGTCTAAACGGAAAAATGTTTTGAAAGATAATTAAGAGAAACTATCCAATCGCAAACATTTCAAATTTAATATCACGGTTATATTATACAAAAGTCACTATGGCCCAGAAATTTAATCAAGATAAATAATCTAACTGCAATGAGCGACAATTTTAAATTTCAAAATATTTGATCTAACCTTAAATTTGCCTCTCATTTTATTTCTTTTCTACATTAATCACCACTAGAATTTTATTTTAGTCATTAATAAAAGAATTAAATGTAACGCCTGTTAAGAAATTAAATTTTTAATAAAAGAAAACAAAATTAGATGTAGGTAAGTACTTCACCTATCAAAGAAAATACAAACAAATAAAATTACTACACAATCATCAGAGATCAAAATATAGTTATAATAATATAAATAATATAATACTTAATTATTAAACAACTTGTCGACCACTGTCGGGAAAAGTATGCTTGAAGTGTGTTTGGAGTGGAATCTTTGTGTGACAAGCACAATGTTTGCACATAAAAAGATCCATATGTACACCAGGGAAGAAGGAAGTGCGAAGAGTATGATTGATTTTGTGATCGTGGATGAAAGATTGAGGGTTAAAGTCAAGGACACTCGTGCATATCGGGGAGTCGGCATCCATACAGACCACAACCTGGTGATATGCCGAATTAGTGGTATGTTTAAGCGATGGCGGCACCGGGTCAAAGAACCCACTAGTGTCCTAGAGCGAATAAAAGTAGAGAATCTGCAAGACGAGAATGTAAGAGAAAAGTACAAGGATGAATTAAAAAGTCGATTTTGTGATGTAGATGAGGTATGTGAGATAGAAAAGGTGTGGACGGCATTTAAGGATAGAGTTGTGAATATTGCTACTGAGGTGTGTGCAAAAGGGGAAAAGGAAGAAAGAAGAGGAACGTATGTATGGATGCTGAAGTACAACAGGTGGTGCGAGAAAAGAAGAAGGCATGGTTGGATTGATTAGCGAAAAAGGCTAATCGAAGAATACAAAAGGTGACGGATGAAGAAGTATGTAAAGCGAAAGACGTATACAAAAGAGTGAAAGGATTAGTAAAGACGACTTGTGACAGAAAGAGGGAAGAATATAAGGATAGTTTTGATAGGAGGTTTTCTGATGACTTCCGGACAAATATTAAGATGTTCTGGAAGTCTATAAAGACAGCCCGTGGCAAAAACACAGCCTCGGAGCTGAGTGAAATCAGAAGCCAGGATGGGAGTGTTATAAAAGAAGAAGAGTGTGTGCTAAAAAGATGGAAGGAATATTTTGAAAGTTTGTTTGAAAGAGCAGAAGAAGCAGTGCAAGTACCGGCTTATGCCGGAGAGAAGAGTGAAAGTAGTCAGGAAAATGAGATAGGTATGGATGAAATTGTGAACCCCATGAAAAGAAAGAAGTTAGGAAAGTCTGCGGGGTATGATAGGGTGTCGGTCGAAATGCTGAGAGCCGGTGAAGGCGTGGTAGTTAGTCAGTTGTGCCACCTTTTCAACTTGTGTTGGACGAACGGTTGGGTACCGGAGGATTGGTGTAAGGCCATGATTGTGCCGCTTTACAAGGGAAAGGGGTCACAACTAGACTGCAAAAAATTACCGCGGAATAAGCCTTCTCAGCGTCGTCGGCAAACTGTATGCAAATGTATTGATTGAAAGAGTTATAAGACAGACCGATGAGAAAATATGGGATGTACAAGCGGGTTTTAGAAAGGGGTTGGGATGCATGGATTAAGTATCGGCGTATAACCGAAAAGTATATGGCCAAAGGCCAGAAAATATACTGCTTATTCGTCGACTTGGAGATGGCTTACGACAGGGTGATGAGGAATGAGTTGTGGTCAGCATTAGCAATGCATGGGGTGAACAGTACAAACACTAAAATCTCTCTATGAGGATTCTAGTGCTTGTGTGAGGATAAACGGGGCGTACACTGAATGGTTAAGCATCATAAAAGACAAGGATGTGTTGCGTCACCGTGGCTGTTCAACCTATTCATGGATACGTGCCTGAATGATTTGAAAGAGAATGACTGTGGACTAAGGATGAACGAGTTAACCATCAAATGCTTGAAGTGTGTTTGGACGCCGACGACTAAGTGTTGTAAGCATCGTCGGAGGAGGAGTTGCAAAGGGTGGCTAACATTTTATGTGGGGCATTGGAAAGGAAAGGTATGAAAGTTAATGTGAGCAAGACGAAAGCTATGGTATTCGAAAAAGACGATAGCATGACAGAATGTGAGATTATGATTGCGGGTGAGAAAGTAGAACAGGTAAAAGAGTTTGTATATCTGGGCTCGGCTTTTACGACTGATGGAAGGAAAGTGTGAAAGAGATATTGAAAGAAGAGTGAATGCAGGAAACATGGTCAATGGAGCGCTGCGCGCCTTTGTGAGCAGTGAGAAGGTGTCAAAGAAGGCGCGTCTGGCTGTTCACAGAGGGGTGCTCGTTCCAACACTTATGTACGGTAGCGAAAGTTGGGTATGGCAAAAGAAGCATGAAAGTAGAATAAATGCAGTAGAAATGAGAGCGTTAAGAAGTATGGAAGGCGTATCACTGAAATATAGAATAAGGAATAGTGTGATAAGGGAACGTGCTGGTGTGAAAGAAGATATAGTGACTAGGATAGAAAAAAGTATGCTTAGTTGGTTTGGTCACGTAGAGAGGATGGATGAAAGAAGACTAACTAAACAGATTTATACGGGGAGTGTGAATGGGTGCGTTGAGAGGGGAAGGCCTAGACGGACGTTCCGTGATCAAATTGGGGACGTTTTGGAAAAAGGCCAGGTCAAGAGTACCCGAAACCGACGAGCATGTATGAAGAGATAGATGAATGTGGATGAAGCGAAAGAGGTATGTCAGGATCGTAGCAAGTGGAACAAAGTAGTCTCTGCCTACTTCTGTGGGAAAGAGGCGTGACGATATGTATGTATGTATGTCAACCACAAACATCTTTGTCACAAACATAATCACAAATTAAATTGGTCACTCCAGACCTAATCGCACTCATAATATGAGATCTTCACTTTCTTCGTGTTCGCATATGCAGCATCCGTATCCCGGCGCTTTTCAAGGCCACTATCTAAAATTCGCATTTTTCTATGCATTATTCACCTAAAAGTAAAAGAGTTTACAATAATACACAACGAAATCATTGGTACAAAATATTTATACCGTAAATCATTAGCATTTATGTGTGAAATTACTTACGATGTAGTACAGCTCGATCAATTATGCCTACCTACACGTCCCGAAGCGTACTGAATTCATTTAGATGGCGTTTGTGTGCTACACACGTTTTGGCGGATGGTGCGTATGCAACACCTAAAATATTTTAGATGGGTAGTAACAGACTTTTTAAATGCGCTCTATTGATATAAATACGTTCTGTTTTAGAAACATTTATGGAAAAAGTTATCTAACAACTAGCTCGAATACAAATTATGTGTTTTTTAAAACGATCTACTCAACCTCCTAGTTTATATTTATATCCAGGTAAAAAGGAATAAGCGACAGTAGTGTTTAAAAATGATTGCAAGTAAAGAAGGATAAGCGACATGATTATCGAAACTAATATCAGTTAAAAGGTGATAACCTACAATAGTGCGGATAATAACATTTAGGTTTTTTGATCTAAGCCATTTTTTGTTTTTATGTAGATATAGGTAAAATGATATAATGTAAATAAAAATACGTTATACGATGAGGTAAAAAAATATAACCGACAAATGGAAGGAAAGTCGTAAAAAGCCAAACCGTCTAAGGTACATTGTTTAAAAAATCATTTTATCTAATCTCCAATATTCAGATATTTTTAAAAAAGACGTCGTTTAGTAAAAAAAATAGGTCGGTGTCTCTAAAAATCACCGATGGGATAAGCGACACGAAAGTCGTCATACGCACACGAGACCTAGCCCATTCGACGCGGAAAAATCCGCTGATTTCAACGATATATATAACTCAATATCACAAAAAATGTCGCTTATGACATTTCTCCTTTCAAGCGTCGATACTAAATCGGTGCAGTGGTTTAAGCGTGAAGATGTAACAGACAGACAGATAGACACGCTTTCGCATTTATAACATTAGCCAGGGGGGTGGAGCGCCGGGATGAGCAATTTTTAAAATTTTATTATGACATTGATGCCGAAATGGCTTCACAAGTTAGAAAGACAATGATCCTTTTTCTGCACTCGGTTAGTGATCCCTCTTATGACTGCGAACCAATAATAACCCGGCTGCTTATGTCAGTATTGTCAGTGGTCAGTCGTGAAGCGCCGGCTGCGTACGCGCCGCGTCCATGAGAGTCTAGTGAACTTTGCGCGGGAAAAGAGTGCCCGCTTTTTTTTTAATTGGGTAAGTTGCACGCGGCTGTTGGCAATAGAAATTATTTTGACAGTTTCAATAAATTAAAAGAAAGAGTAAAAAAAAGTTAAGTATAGTTTAAATAAAGAGTTTGATTGCTTACTTACTTAAATTATAAATACAAATATTGAAAATAGTCACACAGAAAAAGAAGTTACAGGTTTTTTTTTCAAGTTAAAGAAATATAAAATTTATATAAACGTAACTAGGTGTGATTTAAAGAGGCAATATATTTTTTGTTTGTGGTTCCAATAAAAAAGTTATGCTAAAATTCTATTGTTATTGTTATTAATACAAAATACAAAGTACATATTCTCGTTTTCCTTTTACTTAACTAATTGGTAATTAGGTATTGTTAGGAGTTTCAGTTATTTTATTATGATGGGAGAAACAAATTTGTGGCAAAATCTGGAGCGTGAATTTTATGCGATAGTAAAATTGGTTTATTTTGATAACAGACGGCTTGATTATTTTTAATAGTTCACTGTACAGTTTGCAAAGGTCAGTAGGTAAGCGAGAACCGCTTAGATACGAGATTACGAACTCATTGGACACACTTAAGGAAATTTAAGTACCTACTTATACTAAACTTAACTGGCTGATGATCACAACTTCGCCTCCGTGGAAGAACGAAAAGACCTATTAAAAAAACCCCCACGCAAAAAGACTTATAGTTTAAGAAACAGCCCTTAAAAGGTACCTACGCAAAAAAAAAAAATTATGCCAAAATTGCCTTACATCATTTTGGAAAAAAGTATTATATTAGTACCTAAGTACTCTTCAAAGTGTTAGACCGATTTTTAGCAAACAAGAAGGAGGCTTTGAAATGAAAAAACCCGCATCCGAATCGGCCAATTCGCTTGAGAGCTACGATAAAACAAACACACACACTCACACAGAGATAGAGAGAGAGAGAGACATGGATGTCAAACTTACAGCTAAAACGTAAAATTGAATCGGAATTGATCGCTTTAAAAGGAGGCTTTGGAATGAAAAAACCCGCATCCGAATCGGCCAATTCGCTTGAGAGCTACGATAAAACACACACACACACACACACACACACACAGAGAGAGAGAGAGAGAGAGAGAGAGACGTGGATGTCAAACATACAGCTAAAACGTAAAATTGAATCGGAATTGATCGCTTTAAGGCCCCAGTGCGGATTGGGAACTTTACACACACCATTGAAACTGCTTCGCTGGTTGTGTCAGTTTCCTCAACATATTTTCGTTTACGAAAAGCTCATGCTCTCAGACACGATAAAATCTGAAAATGGAGTTTCAAACAATTTGTTTGGCAAAGTTTGGTCGCGCTTGTGTGCGTGCGTATACGCAACGCACACGCTATAATATGTCATAGTTTAGACCGGTTTCAATTCGTCTACAAAGAAGAAGAAAGGCCTTATGTCATAAATCACTTGGCTACCATGGCTTCCCTGTCTACACCGTTATTATTTTATAACTTTTTTTTAACAGGTAATCATGGATTCAGCCAGGAGTATGAGGGTTCTCATGCTCGCAGGCTTGGTGGTGGCCGCACAGACCCTCACTATGGACCAGGGTGAGTTTCTTACTTTAGATATTATAAGAACATACTTATAATGGTTGACGAAAAAAATCCAAATTAAGAGAATCTTTTTTTTAATAAATATGCTTTTTTATTTCAAGCTTTTTGCTGATACTACTTTTTGTTGACTGTACTTCGATTGTCACCTAAACTACGTTACGTAAAACTTTTCAAGTCAATCCAAATATTGTAAGTACCTTGGTGAAATATAACCTAGTGACGTAAATAAACGTGGAGATAGATATGTATCGATGTTAAAGCTAAATTGTACTAGCATTCTGCATTTATTTATTTACCATTTTTAAGATTTTTTCATAATGCTAAATGAATAATTTAAAGAAACTGCTTATGGATTAAAACGTCTCATAGGTATCTAACAGTTTTATAATATTTTTTTCGTTTCAATCAATCAATCAAATCATTTATTTGCTAGAAAAGGGTGTGAGGTACGTTTTAGTAGTAGGTTTATTTAAGTTACATCGAATAGCTAGTGCGTTTCAATTGATTCGATGATCTGAAACTTTAAATGAAATTACGTTTATGTAGAGACTATCAAAGCTACCTTTGAGGGAAGTTTTCAAACGAAAGCCTTTATACAAGTCTTAAGTTGATTTCTTAGTTCTTTGCTGTATAAGTTTTTAGTATGTTGCTTTCCTTCTAAACTTGGTAATGGTAAATAAATTAGAGAAAATACAGGGATAATGTTCTAAATGTTAAATACAGGGATATGTAGCTCTTCTTTATTTTGTTGTACGCAAATATACTTAAGTACTTACAACTTTGTGTACGTACATCTGTATGTACATTTATATGTATGATTCAACTGTTTTATCGCTATCCCACGGAAAAATTTAAATTTTCTTTGATAAAAAGTACCCTATTTTATTTCGTACCATCAGCCTAATATGTGGTCTACCACCTCTACCACCCTAAGGCTAAAATTCCTTTGCACGTCACAATATATAACGTCGATAAGACAGGCTGTCAACTTGAAAGTTCGACTTTAGCGACATTTTCATTTGATAGGAATATGGATGAAAAGTGGTAGACCACTTATTTGGGCGACCGTACCTAATGTAACTTTTTGCCAAATTTCATCTTGGACGGTAGAGCGATTTTTACGCGAACAAAGTTGTAAGTTTTAGTTTAGATTTTTAAAATAGCAACATCGGCCCAATCAACCAATCAGTGGTTGAGGTTTGAACAATGCTGCTAACTCACACAACCCCCTGCAAAAAACAGGCACCCATGGTTTTTCTATTTTATGTGCATAAAAGCTTACTTTCTAAGCTTTAATGCCTAAGAATCTGAAAAACCATAGGTGCCCGATTTTTCTTGCAAAGGGCTATACTTGTAAAATTATAACTTATAGCTTCGAGAAGCGGACAAATTCTTTGACTTCTTTGTATAAGTTGGAGATTCTCTACCTTGATACACTAGCTCTACTAGAGACAGTCTCGCATTTGATCACGCTATCCTAGTTGTCCGTCCGTATTCCTGAATCCCTCATTTAGTCGCTATTTATGTAGTCATTAGTGAGGTGTTGCAACGCAGCCGGAAATAGACACGATTACTGTGAACTGATGTAGACAAACGGAAGCAGAGCTATGCTTGCTCGCCATTCCGTGATGTTGGTAGTTTCTGCTCTTTTTAGTTTTCCCATTAGATTGTTCGCCTTTGTACTATTTTCTGTGTACTTCTGTATTTTTAAATTTTTATGTGCAATAAAGAGTTTACATACATACATACATAGATTGTATGTATCGCATTAAATGTAAATTCCGGAAAGCGAGAGATTGATTTTGATTTAGGTACCTACTTATTAGATTTGCAGTTTTACATGTTCAGTGGTTTTATGGAAAATATAATGTAAAATGATCACAGTGTACAGTACCCAACATGGTCGTTAAAAAATGATCATCATCATCATCATCATCAGCCTGAACAAAGGAGGCCTCCCCCTTAGCACGCCATAGTGAACGACAAGTCGCCACCTGCATCCACCGGTTTCCCGCAACTTTTACGATGTCGTCACTCCACCTAGTGGTAGGCCTGCCAACACTACGTCTTCCAAATCGCGGTCGCCACTCGAGAACTTTTTCCCCCAACGGTTGTCTGTTCTACGAGCGAAAAGATGATACGCAGAAATAATCGTTAAAAAGTTAATGAGCATAGTTATGTGATACTAGCCGTATAGCCTATAACACTCACAAATAATATAGCTTTCTATTGGTAAAGACTTTTCTAAATCGTTATTGTAGATCCAGAGATTATCTCTACAACCTCACAAACTCACAAACTATACTTTTTTATAATATTAAGTATAGATTTTGAATTCTCATGTAGTTTCAGTATGGTGATGATGATATATCTAAAGTAGTAACTTGTAATTTATCTATGCCCGGATAAACTTTGCTTTACGGGTACAAGCAGCAGATATATATTTCTGCATATCGCTGTATTTGATGAGTCATTATTTCACGGAGCCCCTCTTTTGCCCGAATTTCAAATGCCATAATGTAATGTTTGCTATAATGATCATTTGCCATAAACCTTGTTTTCTCTGAAACCGTACTTTTTTCAGGAGCATTGTAATGGCAATCCTGTAGAACTCTATAGGTTAGGTTAGGTTTGTTTCATAACAATCCTGAATAATTAACAAATAAAGAGAAAAAAGAGTTATGGCAAATGATCATTATGGAAAAAAATACATTTATGGCATATGAAATTCGGGCAAACGATAGAGACCCCTCTCAGTACGACCTGCTCAGAATTGGTAGCATGATGGTCGACGTAGGCGGACAGGGTAAACAAAATAGCGATGGGTTGCTAGCCGCATCGCCTATAACATGATTCCTAACATTTTCGCCCATTCCCTTCGATGAGCTTTTACTATTTAGGAGAAGCAACTGGTACATTTTATGTTCGTTATATGAACGAATATTTTCCGGAAACTAACCATTTGCCTTGGAAACTACGGTAACATGTTAACTACCAATCAACGTTACCCTCGTCACAATGTTTGGCCTAATCACTGCCTGAATTTGCTTAACCTCGCTCGCTAACCAGCGATAATCTATTTGCCACGGTTAGTTGACATTGACACACGGTTCCTGTGGCATATAGAACACACAATAGGGTTCATGAAGCTTCTACTACATACTTATACATCACATCTTTATCTCTAAGGTAACAAGATATGAAGGCCACGTTTAGCATGATTGTGGGTACAGGTGGAAAGGGAAATCAGAATAGTAAGTAAGTACAGGTGGCGGCACGTAATTAAGTAAGTAAAATGCTTTATCCTACTGATATTATAAATGCGAAAGTTTGTGAGTGACGATGTGACGATGTGATGATGTGAGTGAGTGTGTATGTTTGTTCCTTCTTCACGCTAAAACGACTGGACGGATTTGGATAAAATTTGGAACGAAGATAGCTGGTACCCAAGATTGAAACATAGGCTACTTTTTATCCCGAAAAATTGTATAGTTCCCGCGGGATAGCGATAAACATACCAATTGCTAATTCTACGCGGGCGAAGTCGTGGGCAGAATCTAGTTGTACAAATATAAAGGAACAGACACAAATCACAAAAAAATACATTAAATAGGTATATGCACAAAGGCGAACTTATCCTAATTATAAGGGATCTCTACCAGTTAACCTTTGAATAGATGAGAGGAGCATTAGAATAGTGATGGGTTGCTAGCCGCATCGCCTAGAAACTCGGAGCCTAGAACATGATTCCTAAGATTGTCGCCTGTTTCCTCGATGGGCTTTTATCCGCGGGAAGAGAAGCAACTGTTAATTATTCGTTTTTTCTTTGCTCCCAAGTCCCAAAGCAGCATGGAAGCGTTTACTAGGCTTTGGGTAATGCAATTTGTCAGATAAATGTAGTGTAAATGATGAAAATTAAACCCTATCAGCTTCTGTGGCTTGATCTGCTATTCAAAATTCAAAATTCAAAATTCTTTATTCATTTCAACAGAGTGGTTACAACAAGCCAAGGTTGAGGCCTCTCAGTAGGTATATATGTACCTGTATTGAGAAGTCTCGCTCTTCCAAATATAGCACATTTTAACAATCAGTCCACAGTTTAGAAAATAAGAGTTTACAAATGAAATTATCCTAACTTAAAATTAAGTTTTATTAGTTACATGCAGAGTGTGTGTGTGTGTGTGTATGTGTGCGTGTGTGTGTTTGTGAATGCTTGTATGATACGGGGTGTATAGGTAAGTTTTATTACATTATATACTGATATTATGGTATTACAATACAATAACTCTTTATTGAACACCTATTGCTATTGGCAAGGACTTTTGGACAACGGAATCGTAACTGACAGAGAGAGGGCAAAGCGAAGCTTTTCCGTTTCAGCTTGGCTAAAAATGCTTTCATATGGCCTCCAAAGGTCGCATTTCTCAACCGGTTCTCGGGAAGTGCGAGTAGTTCTGGTAAATACGGTTTTATACTGATACACTTTTTCAAAACGGCCACGGGGGTTGGAAACGTGAAAAAACATCTACAAACCATTTCGAAAAAAAATCAAAAATGTAACGTCTTGTCTTGATTTTAAAAATTCTCTCACCATTCGATAGCTCCGTTATTCATGAGTAGGTATTTAATTCTATGCGGGCGAAGTCGCGGGTAACAGTTAGTCATGAAAATAGGCGTAATTTGCTTAAAATTACTTGTAACGTTTTGATCACGCAACGAAAGAAGAATGTGTAAATCTTTCATTAACGAAAACAAACTGAGAATTTATGAGTTCATGTTGTATGAAGCTGAGTTAAGTCAGTGTAATGGCGCTCTATAAATTACGGTTAAGACCAACGTAAATCTCGGAATTTAGTTTGGGTTGATGAGCACATAGAAATTTTAATGCTGACTTGTCTGTCTGTCCCTATGTAAGCTTAGATCTTTAAAACTACGCAACGGATTTTGATGCGGTTTTTTTAATAGATAGATTGATTCAAGAGGAAGGTTTATATAGGGTGTATCAGACACCCCCTAACAATAATCCACTGGGGTATATAACCATAACTATAGAAGCTAAAAGAAATATTAAAAAGAAATTGGAGTTTTTTATTTTTATTTTTTTTAGCTTCTATAGCTATGGTTATATACCCCAGTGGATTAATTGTTAAGGGGTGTCTGATACACCCTGTATGTATAATTCTATGCAGACGAAGTCGCGGGAAGAAGCTAGTTATTACTAAATAAATAGGATCATTTTAATATCCATCAGCTTATAGTAAACGTGTCGTAAACATTTAGGATATTATTAAAAAATAGGTAAGTAATTATATTTGAACACGTCTTTGACAAACCTAAAAGATTTTTTAAAATATTATAATCCTAATTTTATCTAAGTTTTTGATGTGATACGGTTGTTGTTTTGCCTCACAATATGACCTACAAACGGACATGTTTAATAACAATTGGTTCAAATTATATTTAGTTCAAGTTCTTCGTACATCAGTCCTTTGATAACTGGCGCCATATCAAACCAGTGGGTCAGCCGACAGATGGTCCTGTCACCGTATTGGGCAAGTAACATCGGTTGCGCAAGCGCATCGCTATGAGCGGAGAGGAATTTATACGCAATAAATACACAAAAAATATGATGAAAGAGGCAAACGTTAAGTCGGAAATTAAATTTTTGGGATAAATTAACGTTCAGCCTCGCTTATCCTGTCTGGCGTTTAAAATCGAAATGTATCTTTTTAATTTAACTACTGGTTCTTACCTTGCCTATTATTTTCAAGTCTGTTACAAATAATAAAATATTACATCATTATTGAAGAATACAGAATGAGGCGAAATAAAAAATGCTCGAAAAACAAATTAACGATACTTACTCGTACCTTTTGAAATCTTACCATGCGTCTTTTCTAAAGTTTAGGGAGGGAGGAACAGAATATTTTTCATTCACCTGAAACATATTACCTATCGAAACATCAAAATAAATAATATTAATCCATAATTACTAGTATTATAAACTAGCTTCTGCCCGCGATTTCGTCCGCGTAGAATTAGATTTACCATAAGGCAGCTATGACCTTTGACATGTTTATGGGAACTATGCAATTTTCCAGGATAAAAAGTTACCTATATAAGTTAATCTAGGGTACCTATCTCTTTTCCAATTTTTTACCCAAATCCGTCAAGTTGTTTCAGCGTGAAGAAGGAACAAACATATCACATCGTCACATCCATCCATCCTCACACACTTTTACATTTATAATATTAGTAGGATGTAAAGTTTGTGCGTCTGTTTGTTACAATTTCACCTTCAGATAGATTTGGACAAAACTCAAGATGTACACAGCTCTGAAATATCACAAAGGCTCCATTTTATCCCGATATTCCCACGGGATCGGTATTTATGGATAAATAAATTTCGAGATCTAAACTGCTCCGAATAAGTACAGAGGCATACAATTTTGAACTCATTATGCGTCACTACGTACGAGTAAATGAAGTTTTTGATGGTTTTTTTATAAACATCTATTAATATCATTCCAGAATTTCAGCTGCCAGATCTTATAAGTTACGTGATAATTTATCTAAAATGTCCGATATACTATTACCTATACATAATGTAAGGCAAAAATATAAATAATGTTTCTCTATGAACAAGTTCATTACTCCAACCGTCTGTCTGCAGTCTCCTACTAATGTAATAACATCTGGATAACTTGTACTTTAGTGATCATAACAAACGAAATTAATCCTTGATTGTTTTACCAATTTAAGGCACAGACGAGATTAAAAAACTAATGGTTTTAGCAGATGTCGTAATTATTTTAACAAGACACAAGATTGTAGTAAAATTTTGTATTAGAGCTACCATTATATATTCTTGGAACCTACCACGGGATAATCTTTTTGGTCGAAGTAAAACAGTCACTACATGTCAAGGTGAGCAAATACTTAATTTTAAATGGGATGACTTTTTCTGTAACTTTTTACCTGATCTTTCTTGTTCATATAGTCCTTTAATATAACTGTCTCTCTCTGTCTGTACTCAAGATCCTCGCTCTTGTCGGTGGAGTTATCGCCAGCCCTTCCTATCCTCTGACAACTACTTTATTTTCTGGTATAATTAATGATTGTACCCATTATGTCCAAAAACGCTTGCAAAAACACGAAATACCAAACATAAATACGTTTTTAAGTGGTGTTATTTGTTGTTGTTTACAATTTACACTGTTTGCAATATAAAAGAATGAGTCCACTAAATTAACAAGAAAATTGTGTCATGCAAAACCTGTATGAGTAAGTATTTCATACATTATTGCACTATGACATCATTGGATCATTGCGGTCGGCGCCCACGCATCGAATTTACAACAGCAAAGGGCTTATTAAGGTAGGACATTACGACAAACTGGGTCTTGTTTTGATTTATTTTAACTATTGACATGTCCCGGCTTTGCACGGGTGCAATGATAAGACAGTATTGTCGACGAAAGCTCGTGTCGGCTTAATTTCTTCTAACATCTTGAAAAGTCATGGTTTAAGCTTTAGTCTTTTGAATGAAAAAAAAACGCTTGATTCTGCGATAGTTCTTCTCACACAGTTGAGGGGCCGAGTCCGTCTGATACAATCTATAGGTAGATTTTTCAAATTGAGTTCAGAAGTCTATTGCCACGATCGCCTCCGCTATAAGCGGTGACCTAACATGGAATTAGTACACGATATCACTTTATTAGCAAGTAATAAACGTACATAAAAGACCGCATTGTGTTTTAAATAATTGTTAATTGAGCTTCGATATGTCGGTACAGTTACGCATCATTTGGAATAACAGTTAAGACCAATACTCAAACGGGTCATTCCGTTGAGATTTATGTAGCATTTTATCCGTTTTTATTTTTCAAGTATAGAATCTTTTTGTAGTCGTAATATACATCACATCATTGTGTAATCTGAACCCAGATCATCCGATGACCATGTTAAAAATACTCTTAGATCCGTTCTTTGCTAGAAAAACGAGCATTTTAAGTTTCTTTGATACTTAACTAATAGTTTCCGCATGAATTTTCTCGACAGCAGA
Source organism: Pandemis heparana (assembly GCA_963854515.1). Classification (NCBI taxonomy): domain Eukaryota; kingdom Metazoa; phylum Arthropoda; class Insecta; order Lepidoptera; family Tortricidae; genus Pandemis; species Pandemis heparana. Next base: position 4,035,082 of record OY978023.1, on the reverse strand, counting down.
TAGTGGATAAATCCTGCTTGATAATTGGATCTTGCCGATATCACTTTACCAGTTGTCCAGTTTCTAAGCTGAAAGGCTGCCAGACAATTTTGATTAAGGTATCAATTTAACTTCACTTCAGCGTAAAGGACATTCAGCAAAGCGTCAGTCAAGGAATAAGTTTAAATTATACTCTACCTTATATTTTGCATTGAATTATCGAAACTTCGGGATTTGTAGGGAGTGGCCATATCCATTTAACGTAGCTTAATTCCAGGGTTCGCATCTGGTTTTACGGAGCTGAGAGATTAGCTTTTAGCTGAACATTGATTTGTATGCGTGTGGTTGCTTTGTGCCGTGTTGCGATGATAGAAGACGGATATGTAGGGCTCGGGATATCTAGTATCGGTCACATGTGGCGTTGAAGCCCTATTACCGGATATAATTATGTTACGTACGTGTTCTAAAAGGCCGTGGTAGCCTAGTGTGGTTCGACCGGCCTCTCAAGCAGAGTGTCGTGGGTTCAAGTTTTACGAAATTTATGTGCGAAATCTCGTTTTAAATTATGACCTGCGAGGTAATTCAATGGCTTATGAAGTTCCCAATTCGCACTGTATCCGCGTGGAAACTATAGCCCAAGGCCTCATATTGTGTCCAGCAATGGGACGTAGGTATATAGGCTGGAGATAGATATGGTTATGGCATTTTTTATTTATTTATAATATGAGCAAACAATCAAGCGAAAACTCGTCGATATGTGCATCCTTCCCATCCTAACCTACGGTGCGCAAACATGGTCTTTGACCGAAAATCAAAAGTCCAGGCTTAAGGTTTGCCAAAGAGCGATGGAGCGCAGCATATTAGGGGTGAAAGGGACAGATAGAATCCGAAACACCACGCTGCGCTCAAAAACACGCATAGCTGACGTCGGGGAAAAGACTGCTAGGCTCAAATGGGACTGGGCTGGACATGTCTGCCGCATGCATCCACAAAGGTGGGCATTTGGTGGGTGCCAGAGAATGGCCAACGACGACAAGGCAGACCAAGAAGGCGATGGCGGAACGATTTGGACGCGTATATGAAGGAATGGCTTGATATTGCGCCGGACCGAGAGTTGTGGAGGTCGAGAGGAGAGGCGTTTGCCCAGCAGTGGGACACTGCAATAGGCTATTAAAAAAAAATGAGCAAACGCGGCGGGTTACCTGAAAAAAAAAACGATCAGCGCCGTCTGTGGTTATTGGACATTCCTAACAATAACATTCGAACTAAGGAAGACGTCATCCCCGATCTTGATACTTTCATCAGCCCTTTCCATTATTTAAATTGCGGTAGGAGTTAATTAGGTGCGAGAGTTCGATCCATAACTTTTTGCTGGTAACAAATAAAAACTTTATTTAACTTTGCAATCATATTATTATTCAAATGACTGTATAATGGTCTGGTGCAAGGCGTGATACTGTATTAGGTGGTGTTAGCCCACGCGTATCATGTTTTTTTTACTTATTCTTTCGACGCTTTATATGGAGCTTTGAGCTTAAGACGCTATTGTCAGAATTATATTACGGCAGAAAAATATACAGAGCTGAGAAGTAAAAACGACATTGATTAGTAAGACTTCATTTATTCGGGAGTCAAATTGCAATTGACCAAAATTACAATGACGAGCATTTTGTCACTTTTGTAACGTGTCACTTTTATACAAGGTTCCATACAGAGTGATGTATGTATGTATGTATGTATGTATGTATATGTACTCTTTATTGCACATAAAAATTTAAAAATACAGAAGTACACAGAAAATAGTACAATGGCGAACTTATCCCTAAGAAGGGATCTCTTCCAGCTAACCTGAATTATTGATTGAGTGATTAAATGAGCCATTATTTTTGGTCGTCAGTATAGTTGTTACCGTTAAAAGCGTAAAACTCACTTGAAGATATCCGATAACTACATTTTACTAAGCTGGCAACGCATCTGCAATCTTTTGAAGTTGCGTGTGTGCGTGGAGGTAATCAGTAATCACCTACCAGGGGCTTACCATGACGTCTTAATGTGATTCAATTCCGATTCAATTTTACGTTTTAGCTGTCATTTTTGACACTTCTAGTGTGGATCTGACAGCGAGCGATCCAACTTTGTTTCGCATTAGGACGTCATGGTAAGGCCCCAGGGGCCGTACCATGACGTCCTAATTCCGACGCAGTTCAAGTTTTAACTGTCATTTTTAGTATGAATCTGACAGCGAGCGAACTTAAACTGAAACGCATTGAGACGTCATGGTAAGGCCTCAGATGACACATTCGCTCATTCAATTGTAAGTAAAAAAAAACTTCATTCACACTTTTTAATCTAACTAATATTATAAATGCGAAAGTATGGATGGATGGATGTTTGTTTGTTACTCAATCACGCCAGAACGGCCCAACGGATCTTGATGAAATTCGGCACATAGATAGAGAAAAATCTGAACTAGCACATAGGCTACTTTTTATCCCGGAAAATTGCAAAGTTCCCGCGGGATAGCGATAAACATGCCAAAGGTCGTAGCTGCGTAGAGTTGCAACGTAAATATTTTTGTATAACTCAAACATCAGTTCTTCAACCTAATTCTACGCGGACGAAGTCGCGAGCAGAAGCTAGTATTATAAATGCGAAAGTATGGATGGATGGATGTTTGTTTGTTACTCAATCACGCCAGAACGGCCCAACGGATCTGGATGAAATTTGGCACATAGAGAAAAGTCTGGTATAGCACATAGGCTACTTTTTATCCCGGAAAATTGCTTAGTTCCCGCGGGATAGCGATAAACGAATTCTTTGCAGACGAAGTCGCTGGTAACAACTAGTTCGTTCATAAACCAACAAACTTTTGCATTGAAAGGTAACATGGTATTAGAACCAGTTTTTTCCTCTTTGGCGTGCCACCATAGCGGATCGTGAGATAAAACCTCAGATTGATCACGCATGTGTGACCGTTGTACGTGTGGAATAGACTAGGATGAAAACAAACATGTAACTTTTAAATCCCGTAACATTTAATTAGCGGCGTGCGCCGATGGGGGTCCCACCAACCGCACAGCCACGTATTCCCAATGCACCGTTACGTTAAGTCACAGCTCAGGGGGGATACCATGACGATTCAGCTTAGGTTCGCTCGCTGTCAGATCCATACTAAAAATGACCGCTAAAACCTGAACTGAGTCGGAATGGAATCGCGTTAAGACGTCATGGTAAGGCCCCTGCACTCTCAACCCAACCATAAGGGCCTAATTAGACTATCATAATATATTATAAATTATGATCACAGATCATAATTGTACGCATGCTGTGAAATAGGATCCCATTATTCTACATCTATGATCATACTAGCTGTTGCCAGCGACTTCGTCTGCAAATAATTCGTTTATCGCTATCCCGCGGGAGCTACGCAATTTTCCGGGATAAAAAGTAGCCTATGTGCTATTCCAGACTTTTCTCTATCTATGTGCCGAATTTCATCCAGATCCGTTGGGCCGTTCTGGCGTGATTGAGTAACAAACAAACATCCATCCATCCATCCATCCATCCATCTATCCATCCATCCATACTTTCGCATTTTTAATATTAGTTAGATTTATATTATAGTCTAACTAGGCCCTTACGTGACCTGTTCGCTCCTTGACATTAAACTAAGACTAAATATCTCGATATTGGTGGATTTGTCAACGCATGAGCATGTAAGACACCTGTCTCAGTATAATATGCCTTTGAGCGCTAAATCCGTGAATCAAGTTAGGTTAGTAGTAGTTAATGCTTTAGGTATTGTACAAAAATAAAGAAAGATAAAATGTGTGTAAGTACGAACTTATCCCTAACAAGGCATCTCTGGCAGCGAACCTTTACTAGATGAGAGATTAAAATAGTAAGACAGTCAAAGTAATAAGACAAAGATTTTTAAATTACAATTAGTGAAAGTCAGAATAGAGCGTATATATTTATGCAAAGTTGAAGTTTGTTTTGGTGACAACTGTCTATGGTTGGTACGCCCCCGTCCGATGTCGTAACGGTGCGTTGTAAAAACTCGGATCTCCTTCTAAGGCCTTCCTGCTCTGGCGATCCTGGCTGTGTCACCGTCATTATGTCTCAGTACTAAGCTGCCATTAACGATGTATCAATGGAAAGGCTTCTGTGGCCCGTTTCTCGAACTTCCTAAGTAAGTTTTATCAACATTGGGCAAACCACAACCCACAATACACTTCTGTTTAGGTTTTTCATAAATTTTTAGGGTTCCGTACCCAAAGAGTAAAAACCAGACCCTATTAGGTACTAAGACTTCGCTGTCCGTCCGTCTGCCTGTCCGTCTGCATTAGGACGTCATGGTTAGGCCCCAGCTCCGCTAACACTGGATTTTATATTAAACTAGATGTTGCCAGCGACTTCGTCTGCAAAGAATCCGTTTATCGCTATCCCGCGGGAACTACGCAATTTTCCGGGATAAAAAGTAGCCCATGTGCTATTCCAGACTTTTCTCTATCTATGTGCCGAATTTCATCCAGATCCGTTGGGCCGTTCTGGCGTGATTGAGTAACAAACAAACATCCATCCATTCATCCATCCATCCATCCATCCATACTTTCGCATTTATAATATTAGTTAGATTGGCGACTTTGTACAGAACCCTCGTTGCGCGAGTCCGATTTGCACTTGGTCGTGGTTTCAATCACAACTCATGCAAGTCTCATTGCGTCTCCATCTACGAAGTTAGTTCACCCACTTATCGGGAATCCCACGTAAATCATAAAATAATACAGTTGAGCCAAAGAAGCTGCCAAATAACTTAGCAAGAGCATTATCATTTCGGTTCAATGGGTTAAAATACTCTTATCTTTGGGCAAGTTTGAAGAATACATTGCTACGTAACATTCAAGGTCATCAATCTTTATTGAGTTGATTGCTAATTAATTAATTACGTACTATAATTTTACTTCTAAAAGATCCGAAATAGCAAGTGATAATAATAAATAACTGTTCATTTTAAGGACAGTCAAGGCATAAGAAACAAAATACCAAATTGGTTACAAATCGAAAAGCATCTTGAGAAGTTAGTATAGCAATTCGTTTCAAGTCGTGGCCATTTGGCAAAAGCAGTCGACGTCAAGTTCATTCATCGTAGCTTTTAGCTGGCGGTGTTCTTTTAATTTTTATTGGAATGGAATAATGGGGAACCTAACAAATTTACTCGACACTTCGACAGTTTTTTTAAGGAGTAAAGTCAATTACTTACAAAGTTCTTCTTCTGTAAAAAAATTAAGAATTTTACCTCAATCTCCGGTGATTTTAAAGCTAAGTTAGTCCTGCATCTAATGAAGAAACCTGGAAAATACCATTTAATTCGTATACCTAAATTCAATAACCAGTTAAAAGCATGGTTATATTTGACAGTATTAGGTATATCCGCCTTTCGTTACTAAGTAATAAAACCGCTTTACTCGTACATTATTGATATTCAGTCCGAGATTGTTTATAAATTTAACGATTATACCGAGTGCCTATTCCCGATTTAGTTAGTTCAATGACCAGGCTACGAGTTTTATTGCGATGTAGCTAAGTACAACAAATCACAACCGACAGATAATATTTTACAATACTAGTTTTACAATATAGTAGAAGCGAATTAACTGATATCTGCATTTTATTCTATGATGTTTCGAACTTTCATACCCTAACTAAAGATTCATTTAACATAATACTAAGTTACTATTTTTATAGCCATGCTACTGTTGTCTTATTTCGATATGGTAACTTGTTTACAAAAACAAAACGCGAGTATAGTTGGGCTCTGACTCTGACTCAGCGTATTCGTTGCGTGAGTCAACCGTAGTTACTTGCCATGATTTTGAATCTTATGCATACATGGATCCGTAAAATTTGCAGATTGGATTTACTTGCCAGTCCCCGGTGTTAACAAATCATAAGCCATCGATTGAACGCCGCAATGTAAAGCAACTTTAGCGATTTCTTCTCACTAGCGACGTTTCAAGGTGTAAAACGCCTGGCGACTGTTCGCTTAGTCAGTGTCTGTCTTTGAGTAAAAACCTTATCAGGAGCATTACCACAATCGTTTGATGCGTTCCAAGTTTTATGCAGAAGATTATAGCATAGATCTCTGTCCCTTAAGCTGAATAGAACTTGGCACGCATTAGGTAAGCGATTGCGGTAACCCCCTAGAAGCTATACTTGTCAAGTTACAGCTTGTGGGTCTCATTCATAGTACAAAAGACTGTGATTGGATGGTTGACTATACGTACGGTATTTATTAATGTTGATGTATTTTTCAGAAGCCACAAACGACGTGATAGCAGCTGCACTGTCAGCACAGAATGAGGGTGAAGTCGCCATCGTGGTTCGTCCACACGCCAAAGGCACGAGGAGGACGGAACTGCTTCACGTCAAGGGCACAGATGATGATTCCGTCTCGCTCTTTTACAATAGAAAGAGCCATAAAGGTGAATGAGATACTTAGAACTAAGTTGGTTGGAGCTAAATAAATATTTCGATTAGGTATACCTAACTTAGAGAGCTCTACTGAGCAGTAGCAATGCGATAGATAGATGTATGGATAAACCATTATTTTCTTCTGCGACTGCTACTATATAGTACATTACATTATAGGATATCTGATGAATCGATTACTGTACAGCGCATTTTTCTTTAATTACTCATTCTTCTTTGAGTCTATTAGGACTCGTATGCATATTATTTAAAACTAGGTTTGTTACTATAGTTCACCAATAATCGTTCAAAGGGTCTGTCCCATCAATTTCTATTAAGCTCCTCATATCTTAAGTGCCAGATATCTATGATGCTGTTTCCGTCTGTTTCACAGTTATTAATAGAGAGCGCACTGTATATGACTGACACTTCGGCTATTAGGAACTTACCAGAGTATGGTTAAATAGGCCCTTGGTCTCATTCTGTCTAACATTTTTGTTTTGCCTATTTCACAGTATCGCTGGAAAGTATGTACAGCGGTCACCTGAAGTCGGTTTCCTGGGGTCTGGGGTCAGACACTAGAGGTGCCCTGACTCTAGTTGTTTCATCCAATCGGGTGAAGCTCTTCGTCGGTTGCAGACCGTTGCATTACCACGCGTTACCAGGCCGCTATGACCTACTGACTCTGCTGACAAATCCAAAGTTAAGATTGGTAAGTTTCGAGAAGTATGTTTCTCGTACGATTGCCTTAGGATCTATTGTAAGACCAAAATACTTAGTTACCATCGTTCTATTCTCGTTAGGAGTCGTTTTTTCCACTAGTAGGTCCTCTATTTTTGTTTTTGCAAAAGTTGTCAATCATCTCCAATTACTTTCGGAATACTAATAAAGCGATTATAATTAAGAACAAAAAGTCATCTAAGAATCACTCACGTACATTTCACTCCTTATTTAGATTTGTAATATTAATTTGATTGTTTTTGTTTTCTCCCATATTTACACCAATATAGAAGATCAAATGGTAGACAGAGTAACTGTATCAATACTAACAGTAGTTTCATTTCTTACTCCAGTATCATGAAGAAAATGCCCCAGTAGAAATCTACGGCAACGAAAGAGCAGCTCTCGATTTCCAGAGCTGTGAAATAGAACAAGACATCAAAGCTACTCTCGTCAGTGTCGACAATAGTGATATGGTTGACGTCAAGCATATTGACGAAAGAGAAAAACGCGAAGAAGAAATGCAAGGAGATGACTATAGGGCTAACTTCATTGACTCGAATGGAGTTCTACCTACACCACCTCCAGCGAGAGGGGATATACCATCTACTGACATTGATTGTGATGGTAAGAAACTATGTAATAGCAGTAAAATAATGTTTTATGCAATTGTACTTACGGTCATTGCATATGTTTTATGTTAGACTGGGGGGCATGGCAGTGCCCCCGCCAAGTCGAGCAATAAAGCGGCACGGCCGTTCTAACTTCTAACCATAACACGCTTTTTCATTAAATTTGTAATTTGTATTGCAGATTCCAAGTTCTGTTTCCTGTACATTAAACATTTAACAATCAATGAACATCATCATTTGAAGTCAATCTTTATCAATAACTAGATTTTTTAGAAAAAAAAAATAATGATATACAAGCTTCGATATCCTTTTTAAAAGTGCTTGAAATTCTTTTCCAGAAAAAGTGTTTCGCCAGCTTCAGATCTTGAGTCAAACCATTGAGAAGCTTCGCCGTGAGATTGCAGACCAGAAAGTCACCATAGATCATCTGAATGGGCAACTGCGGGAGTGCTGCAAGAGGGAACCCCCAGCACCGATCGTGGAGCGCTGCACAGGCTCCACCTGCTATCGTGGTTATTAAACATTTTAAAATTTGATATTTTAGTCGTACAATTGGAAAACTTCTGTGAAATAAAAGATTTTGAAGCATGGTAGATAGAGAGCATTGAAAACAGTCATTACCATTAACTGTGAGAGATGTATCTTTAATATCATATTTTTGTTCATTGATTATCCAAGATTTTATCGTCAATATCAATCTAAGTATTTGTGGCTTTATTGTTTCGATACTTTCGTCTTCACTGCCAAAGTTTATATTAATAATTCTTGAAGATTTAACTTTTACTAGAGTTTAGTTTCGCCTTTTTTACTTTCAATATCTATGCAATTGCTATGATGAGAGAACTTAAACCATAAAATATTCATTATTCTTCCTCACAGATTTTTCTGGATTTGTACTTTAATCTTAATTGGTGTAGTGTTTTAATTTTTTTTACTTCTTTATTTTAAGGTTTGTACCATCGCGCTTAAGCTTCTAATCTTAAGGTAAATCAAGCAACTTACTGTGTGGGTCTTTATTAAAGATTTCGATAAGTACATCGCGTTTTATTTCACCTTTAAACGATTCCAATTCAGCCTACAGAGTTACGCTAGCCCACGTAAATTGTTTACGAATAATTTGAAAGTAAAGTTGCTTGGTTAGCCTGAGTTGAATGGATTGAGTCCATGAATATGTAATTGCTTACAAATAGTGGGGGCCGGTAACTCCGTAGGCAAATTTGAATTTTGTCCCTTCAAATTGCGGCCTCAAATTGTTTTGGTCACAATTAATTAAATATGGAGTGATTGTTTTGAACAGAGTAATCGTATTTACCTTAAGGGCTCGTATAGACTAGGCTAGTATTTTAGTCTAGTAGCGAGTAATTTAGTAGGCAAACGTGTCTTTAGCAGCAAAAACGATTTTTGGGCAGCAGCGAATAGTTTGCCTACTAAATTACTCGCTACTAGATTAAAATACTAGCCTAGTCTGTACGAGCATTTAGGAAGTTATGGTGGAGAGTCTAGTTTCGTTAACTTTGTCTTAGCAAATGTTACTGACATTTTGAACTTTATTAAACTCAAGGGTGATATTACAATAAGGGTGCGACCATACAGCAGCTTAAAAAACGGTGACGTTACGGAATTGCAACAAAATGTATGAAGAAACGGTGAGAAAACGTGACGGATCCGACACGTCACTGCACTGCGTATACGCGGCGGTTTGGTCGCACCAGCTCGCACCCTTATCGCACAAACGTCAACCAACGACAAAATATAAAAAATGTCTGCATCGTTCAACGATTCGTGACATATTGACAATGCGCTTGTTGCTTTATTTTAGTACTTTTTTTAAGTATTTACTTACTTTTACACGAGACTATAATACAGGAGCCTTACCATGACGTCTTTATGCGATTCAATTCCGATTCAGTTTAGGTTCGCTCGCTGTCAGATCCATACTAAAAATGACAGCTGAAACCTGAACTGAGTCTGAATCGAATCACGTTAAGACGTCATGGTAAGGCCTCTGCTCTATCCAAAGGCTCAATAACTTAAATCCAAGGTACCTAATATAGATAAACCACAGAATAAGTAATAGTACTAAAGTGTTAAACCAAGTAAACCGTAACCCAGTATGAATCCTGAACCTACGTGCAAAATAAAAACAACTAGGGGCTTCAAGCCAGGGTAACTATGACTCTCAGAATGTCTACATACAGTACAGCATATTTACGGATTTGGTTATTTTAAAATACTTTCATAGAACGTATGTATGTAACAGGCGTGGAATGCCGAAATACTGTTACCGGCGTCACCTGCGGCCCGTGTCCTCGGGGAACCGAAGGTGATGGTCGCCGATGCCGGCCAATTACTTGCAACCGCCGGCCATGTTCATCTGGTAAGTAACAAGCGGATAAGGGACAGAAGCATTTGCCGATGTTAAATACCTACAACAGACGCGCGAACTACCCCCTCTATACGTCGGCGGACGCATCCGCAGATGACGTCTGCTGATACATCTGTTGACGTGTAGAGGATAGGCATAATATACTGCATTATTATGAAACACGACGGCCAATGGAAGTAGAAGCTTCTCGATTGACGACCACGTACCAGAAGACCCTCCACAAGATGGATGGTCCAGAAAGATCCGTCTTATGGCGCTCTTTGGGGGAAGCCTGTGTTCTGCGGTGGATGTCTTTTGGCTGGTGATGATGATGATGAACTTAAGTAAAAGACCTGTGTTGTATGTGTGAGTGAAGTGTGCGAATAGACAAATTGACATTCCAAATTAGAAAAATTACCTACTTCAATCCCATATCAGTTCCATATACTACTACAAACAACAAGTCTTTTACTTAAGTTTTTCACCTATACCTACGGCAGATGGAGCCGTAAAGTTCTCAAGTGGCGACTGGCGACCATGTATCAGAAGAGGAAACCCTCACAAGATGGACTGATGACCTGGGGCCTTACCATGACGTCCTAATTCCGACTCAGTTCAAGTCTCAGCTGACACTTTTAGTATGAATCTGACAGCGAGCGAAGCGAACCTAAACTGAATCGCATTAAGACGTCATGTTAAGGCCCCTGGTGAAGGTCGCGGGAGTCCGCTCGATGAGGACCGCGCAAGACCAGTCTTTGTGGGTGCTCTTTGGGGGAGGCCTATGTCCAGCAGTGGACGACTTTTGGCCGCTAATGAGATGGATATGATGCTAGAATAAAGCACTGCTCACGGCCAATAAAAATGTAGTGTCTCTCTTAGGGGCACTTGCACGGACCAGGGTTTGCGACTTAACCCCGTGTTAGATGCTAACCCGGGGCCAAGTAGTGTCAAAATGTATGGAACTGTCAAACCTAACCCCGATTAGCGATTTAATTTTTTAACTCTGGACTGCGCAAGTGGGCCTAATAAGATTTTAAAGACTTTACCATTGACTTTACCTTTGTCCTGTCAGTGGAGTACTGTGTAGACACCGCGGAAGGATTCCGTTGCGCGCGGTGTCCAGGCCGGCAGACCAGCGACGGACAGACCTGCCGATCAGCCTGCAGCGCCAACCCTTGCTTTGGAGGACGTATGTCTATACATTTTAACATGGTCTTTTGAATTCAACGTCTAACGAAGACAGCTTATCGCTGTGTGGTTACACTGGATTTTATCAGAAACCTTAGTCTAGGTAATAGTGCAAAGGCTTCATGATTTCACCGAGTGTCTGAAAATGCTCTAGAAACTGCGAGATTATCAATTTTTTCTTTAAATTTTGTAAAGCTATATTGATTAACGTTGCATGCGTTAGTAATCGCATTCGCTGTTTGGCAGAATATAAATGATGCATGCGATATGTGATTCCGACAGCATTAGAAAATATTACGAGTAGATAAAAAGAGTCTTGAGTTGAACTTGATGCAGAGTTTATGCTAACCGTTCTATCAAGTGACAGAAAACATGAAGTACAAAGATATGCCACAGGCAACTCTTGTCATTAATCAAATTTATGGCAACTCGTCAATCACTGATAGCTTCAGATCTTTTTTTTTATTATAATGTCATTGCTTCATGAAGAAATGAAATTGCCGCTAGTACCGCTAGTTCTGTTTCTGAAGTACGTCATACGTCAAAATAATCCTATCCTACTAATATTATAAATCCGAAAGTTTGTGAGGATGGATGGATGGATGGATGTGGCGATGGGAGTGTGTATGTTTGTTTTTTATCCCGGAAAATGACATAGATCTCGCGGGATAGCGACAAACATGTCAGAGGTCGTAGCTGCCTAATGTGAGTCTAATTCTACGCGGAAGAAGTCGCGGGCAGTAGCTAGTATTAAATAAACATTTACTTTGAAAAGTGGTGACATGGATGAGGATCAACCGCCACACTCATTGCTTTTAGGCTGCATTCGACCAAAGTTTTTATTCCAGGAATAACACTTACTCTCGGATGGTAATGTCAAAACGCCATACTATTTTGACATTAGTATTCGAGAGTAAGTGTTATTCCCGGCATAAAAACTTTGGTTGAATCCAGTCTTAATGGTTGAAAGTTAATCGTTGCTTGTCGATAGGTGTGCCGTGTCAAGATTTGCCAGACGGCGGCTACCGCTGCGGCCAGTGCCCGCCTGGCTTCTACGGAAACGGAGAAGAATGCCATCGGGTCTCCTGCTCACAAATCACTTGCTTCCAAAGTCAGTTTTGTTACAAGTATACTTTTTAATATACATACATACAGTCACGCCTCTTTCCCATAGGGGTAGGCAGACTACTTTGTTCCACTTGCTACGATTTTGTCATACCTCTTTCGCTTCATCCACATTCATCAATCTCTTCATACATGCTCGTCGGTTCCGGGTACTCCTGACCTAATCTTTTTTCAAAACGTCTCCTATTTGGTCCAGGAACGTCCGTCTAGGCCTTCCCCTCCCACCGCAACCATTCACACTCCCCACATAGAACTGTTTAGTTAGTCTAGTTTCATCCATCCTCCTCTCACTTTTTTAAGGTTCGCAATTAGGTAGCAGCACGTAGCTCGGGAACTGCCGATAGAGGTTGAATGTTGAAACGTTCTAGCCAGAATATTTCTATTCGAAGAAAAAAGTAAAATGTAGGCAATTGCCTTTTTTAATTCACTTACGAGTATGCATATTACCACCAGGGTGGTAGAACCTCGAGCAAGGTCCGTCCAAATTGCTACCGCTGTCTTAATTGCTAATCCTGCCGCTAAGTAGTAGTGCTTGCGCTGCTGCGTTCCGGCGTGGAGAGTAAGACAGCCGGTGAAATAGCAGGAATATTAAAGGCTGTCCCAGAAGTAAAGAGACAAATTTCAAATTTCAAACTATATGAAAAGATTTTTATTTTTTTAAGAAAAATAACTGTCATGGCCGCCGTTAGGCATTATATCTGTCAGATTAAGCGGGAATTTCGAAAGTATTTTTAAAGTTTTAATTATGAAGAGAGCTGAACACGAAGTATTAGCAAAAAGAGTTATTCAATTTTATAAATGTCATGGAAAAACGGACACGATACGTCATTTTTCTCCAGAGGGAGTGAGAAGAACTACTTTGTATCGAATTATAAAGTGTTCTGAGAAACGCATGGAGATATTTATAAAAACATTCCTGGAAGAAAACATACTGTTTCGTCACCTAAGAATATAAATAAGGTAAAAAAAGTTTATAAACGGAATCCCTCGATGTTTGTTAAGAGTTGCTGCGGATAAATTGAAAATATCGAAGTCAAGTATAGCTCGAATGAAAACACACGACCTACAGCTTAAAGCGTTTGCAAAATTATCTGCTCCTAAATATATTAAAGACCAGGAAGTGCGAGCTAAAAGAGGATGCCGAAGAGTGTATGAAAAAACACTGAAAAAAGTTCTTATAATTGATGACGAGACCTACGTGCCCGTGGACCCATTGGATGTTCCTGGAAAGCAATACTACCACGCAAACAATCGCGACGCAGTAGATTATTCACAAAAAATCATACCAAAGGCCAAATTTTTCAATAAATACCTAGTTTGGCAAGCCATAGCCCAGAGTGGTAATACGTCTGAACCATATATTTGCACGGGCTCTATGAACGCACGCATTTACCTGAGAGAATGTATAATAAAGCGATTGATTCCCTTCATTTATAAATATTACCATAGGGAAGAAATTATATTCTGGCCGGATATGGCGTCATGCCACTACACCACCGAAGTCACCCAACATTTAGAGGCTGCGGGGATAGATTTTATACGAAAACATAATAGCGCCCCAAATGTTCCCTAAACTCGTGGTATTGAAACTTTTTGGTCTTTATGCAAACGAGAATATAAAAAACAAACGGAAAAACCCAAATCATTGGCTGCATTTAAACATCGATGGACTAGTTTGGCTAAAATTGTGGCAACTAGGTCAGGAAAAGCTGTAATGAGGCGAGCAGCAATAAACCTCAGAAAAATTGGCTATAAAGGCATTGCACAAGCAAATTTAATATAAAATAACAAATATGATTTTATTCTTGATTGGACTTAATGTAAATGTTAGCACTTTATTATATTTTTTCATTAAATATTTTCATTTCAAACTTGTCTCTTTACTTATGGGACAGCCCAGTATGTATTCTATATTAGTCCTCTAGGCTGGCAACGCATCTGCAATCCTCTAGTGGTGCGGGGTTCATGGGATGGTCCACTTACCATCAGGTAACACTTGCTTGTATGTCTTCCTTATCGTATAAGAAACATTTTTGAAGAGGCATTCCCCCTTAGTCATAAACGCTCTGTAAACTTTTGCTAACTTGGTAATAGTTTGTCCTTATCTGTCACTTTGACACTTACTTTCACAGAAGGACAAACGATTACTAAGTTAGCAGAAGCCTATGTTAGCGTTTATGAATAAGGAGGTTTATGTTTCGGGCTACTGTACTGTATTGACTTTTTTTTACTGTAAACAATTGGAGTCCCCTGGTTTCCTGGTAAAAGTAACAAACATGAACTAGGTCAAGATTACGTACCCATTTTACTGGGAACTAAATAATGTTTGCTCATAAAGATATATTAAAAATAAATTAGGTTAAGATTTTGCATGTCAAATTGTGGCAGAGGGCATAGAGGACATGTAGGTACTTAAAAATTCTTCTGACATGTGTAAAATTTATAAAATCTATATACACTCGCGGTCTTTAATTGTTGAGCCACGATAGAACCTTGTCGCAAAATGTCAATATCAAAATATTATTGAAATTTGTTTGTCGACATGGCGTTACTTCACTATGATAGCGATCCATGTATGCTCAACAATTAAAGCCTTCGAGCATACCTATGTTCTTGAGAAATAAATAATTTTACTTCAATTTAATTTCAGACGTCCAGTGTCAAGTGACATCGTCAGGCCCCCGTTGTGGCCCGTGCCCTGACGGCTACACGGGCGATGGACAGCGCTGCCAGCACTTCTGTGATTCCCGAAGACCCTGCGGCGAGAGACGATGCACCCCCATCAGCAGCCATCCGTTCTATGAGTGCGAGAGCTGTCAGAAGGGATACCAGTGGAATGGTAAGCAAATAAATATCATTATCAGTAATTGATTCTAGTTTCGGTTATCTCAAATGAGTGATTGCGTCTCGCTGGAGAGCACACTTTGAAACGCGACGTATTCTGCAACACATCTGATCATAGTCTTTTCGGACTGATAGCAGATTACACAGAGAAAGAAAAAAAAAAAAATCAGTAATTGAGATTTTGAGATGCACTTCAGCATTTTGGAATCAGTTGAATGGTGTGCCTCTATGTTGTTAATTTAGGGTCATTTTAGATATCAACCTCCTTATTCATAAACACTGTAGGCTTCTGCTAACTTAGAAATAGTTTGTCCTTATCTGTCACTTTGACATTTATCCAACACAGATAAGGACAATCGATTGATAAGTTAGCAGAAGCCAATAGAGCGTTTATGAATATGGGGGTTCTTTTTGTATCAAATTTTGTAAAGCAAGAGTTATCTGAAAACAAACAGAATAGTCTGAAGCATCTAATTATGATCCGCTTCAATATCTTAGTCTACCACTATTAACTAGTCCATTTCTTTCGAAATATTATAAACGGGATGTGAACAGCGATTACCTTTATTGAGCACCCGATATTTCGATACAGTTGCATGCATCATGATCACGGGTAGACAGTCAGTCTACCCGTTCACATCCCGTTTATAATATTTCGAATGAACTTAACCGTGAACCATTAAAAATTCTTATAGTCCATTTCTATCGCAATACCTTCTAAATCTAGTCTACTATCCAAGATGCTACAGCAACAAAAATAAGAATTAGTTCACACGCGACTCCAATTTTCCCTTTCAGGCCACACTTGCGTCGACATGGACGAATGTGACCTGATCCGTCCATGCGATGAACTGGTGTCTTGTCGTAACTTCGACGGTGGTTTCGAGTGCGGGCCTTGTCCGTACGGGTATACTGGTGGGAAGGGCTGGAGGGGCGCCGGCAACGACAGAAGGGCAGAGGCTTGCGTGGATATTGATGAGTGCGCTGAGGGAAGATCCAACTGTCAGAGAGGACGACTATGTGTCAACACCCCCGTGAGTCATAATTTGCACACTAAATTACTGACCTACCCCCTTATTCATAAACGTTCTATAGCAGGGGTGGCCAACTTGATTAGACCCAAGATCTCCTGTTTATTAAAAAACCCTGCGCGATCTACCAATTACATACTTCATGAAACCTTAAATGAAACACGTTGCGCAGTCTGGTCTACGTATTAATATTTTTTGCTTTGCCACGATCGACTGGACTAACAGTCGCGATCGACCTGTTGGCCACCCCTGCTCTATAGGCTTCTGCTAACTTAGTAATCGTTTGTTATCTGTGAAAGGTAAATGTCAAAGTGACAGATAAGGACAAACGATTACTAAGTTAGCAGAAGCCCATAGAGCGTTTATGAGTAAGGGGGCAAGACGCTTTGGACTATAGACCGTCCGCTTAAATGAGTCCTCGCCCGCGCGTCACAGGGGCGCGGGGTGGGACGACAAGGGGACTGAGAGGTGCGGGCGGGTAGTGCGCCTGCCGCCCGCACCTCACACGGCCCCCTTTGTCGTCCCACTCTGCGTCCCTGCACGTCGCGCAATCGTGCACTCTAGTGCTAGCCGGGCTGGAGATTTAACGTGATGGAACATGAGTAGCTCCTACTCGTAATTTTTCACATAGACCGTCCCTTATTTGTATATATGTATGTAAGTATAAGGGTGCGACCACACCGCCGCTTAAAAAACGGTGACGTTACGGAATCGCAACAAAATGTATGAAGAAACGGTGAGAAAACGTGACGCATACGACACGTCACTGCGTATACGTGGCGGTTTGGTCGCACCCTAAGTCTTTATTGTAACATAAAACACAAATGAAAAAGATGAATACAGGAAAACACAAATGCACGAAAGCGAACTTAACCCTAAAACGGATTTCTTTGAACGATTGACAGGATATAGGTAGCAAGAGTAGACACACAGAAAAAGTAAAAGAACTGATCTAAACCTAAAATAATCCTGAATGCCTAAATATTATTTGTTTTATTTGTTTCAGGGATCTTTCACTTGCGTACCCTGTGGAGGCAACTACTATGTAAATACTACAAGTTCTTGCTACGATTCAGATTATCTCATCCAAAGGTGTGACATCAACTACTGCAGGCAATTTAACGCTGTCTGCGGTTATGGGCAAAAGTGTGTCTGTGCTGTGAGTAACATTAATTTTCTGGATTACAATAAACAAATGCGTCTTGTATTTCTCACTTCTAGAACAACTTAATCAATCGAGGGTAGGTTACAAAATTGTGTTTATGCTCTACCCATCCTCAGTTAATTTTCACATCCTTTGAATCTTCTCAACCATAACAAAAACACCGGGTATCCGGGAGTGCCGGCAGATGGGAAAACTACACACATGCACAATCGCGCTAAAAGAAAAAGAAAGAAAAAGAAAAAAAAACTTTTTCGACACGAGATTTGAACTGATTACCTGAGAGAACGCACTGTTATTCCGCACCTTATAGCACTAGGCCAAACGCACATACGTTGACGCGACGAAATCAACGTACACTTCGAAAATCGAACGCGACTCTAGCTTCATTCGTATTTCAAAATAAGCTCTTAGAGGGTCTGATATCCTGGTACGTAAACTCTCCCTCCGTCTTACGCCTGTCGCGATTTTAACATTTTTACTCATCCCAAAAAGTGCTAAGCGCCATTAAAGAAGTTTTCACTTCAAAATATGATGTTTTTACACCTTATTCTCTATCCAGGTGGGCTTTGCTGGTAACGGAACAGTATGCGGGCGTGACACAGACCTGGATGGATTCCCGGACCAGGCAGTGAACTGTCCTGATCCAAACTGCAAGGCTGACAACTGCCCTAACGTATCCAACTCGGGACAAGAGGACGCTGATGGGGACGGACTGGGAGACTCTTGCGACTCTGACGCCGATGGCGACGGAATTTCCAACAATCCTGTAAGTACAGGTAGAATGATTTAAAAGGATTTTCAGATCAGTGGTTGCATTGCCGCGATCCTCACTGAAGAACTGAGAACCTAGCCTAATTTATCCTGCTTAGAAAAAGATAATAGGGATGGACTGAAAGACTTTTGCGTTTCTAGTGCTGATGACGACAGCATTTTCAACAATTCTATAAGCTTATTGTGCCATTTTCTGGTCAAAATCCAATCGAGCGTCATACTTATTGCTCCGATGTTTCTGTAAAACATAAACTGCCTTCATGGTTCCAAATCGTTAGGATCAAACTGCTGCCTATTTAGGTACAGGCGTAAGGTATAGCAGATACCAAACTACAAATTTAATAAGGTATACCTCTTCAGTCAGTAATTCCCAATCTGTGTTATCCTCCACGCGGAATCACACCAAGGCTTGCTTGCATTGCGAACAAAAACAGTAAATTGTGGTGGTGGTGATTGACTTTGCCCTCAAAGATTTTTACTTTTTCTTCAGGATAACTGTCCCCTCAAGTTCAACCCGGATCAGATGAATCGCGACGATGACAGAAGCGACCAGTTTGGTGACGCCTGCGACAACTGTCCGAGACTGTACAATCCTGATCAAGAAGACACTGATCGTGACGGGGTCGGAGATTTGTGTGACCCTGATATTGACAATGACGGTAAGAGAATTGGTATTCCAAGGATATATTTTACTATTTTTACGAAAAGGTTACAGTAAGTTCCGTGCTGAAGAAACTGTAGGTACAATCTTTACATAATAATATAAGAAACTGCAGAGCATGCTCTCCGAGTTTAATGGGCTGGAAAAAGTAAGAGAGAGAGAGCAGACAAAAAGAAATATTTTATAAAGAAGTCGATATTTATGAGATAGTTACTGTAGTTAGTGAGGTATTATGCGGGTAGGCGACCGCGGGGGCCGAGAGAGGTATGGGCGGCAGGCGCACTATCCACCCGCACCCCTCTTGGCTCCCTTTGTCGTTCTACCCTGCGCCCCTGTACCCGCGTGGGCAAGGACTCAGTTAAGCGGTCGGTCTGTAGACCAATGCATGACATTATAAAATTTGTAACTACGAGTAAAAATTAACTTTTAGGAGTACCGAACCAAGTGGACAATTGCCCTCGAAAGTACAACCCTCACCAAGAAGACTTGGACCAAGATGAAATCGGGGACGCTTGTGACAATTGTCCTCGGGTACGGAACCCAACGCAAGAGGACACTGACAAAGACGGCGTAGGCGATGCTTGTGACAGCGATGTGGATAGAGACTTGTGAGTAAAATTATCTAAATAATACTACATTTAATTCATGTCTTGAAAAATCCCGAAGGCTTTCAGTCACATAGACGTAAGCGTGCTGGAAAGTAGTCTGTTAAGTCATTTTTACGATGTGATATCCAGATATCATTTTTTAAACAATCTTTAACTCGGTCTCTATAGTAAGAGTCTGTTTGTTGTAACCCTTGTATTTTTTTTAGCGACGGTTGGCAAGACGGTTTGGACAACTGTCCCAATTTGCCCAACAGTGACCAGCAGGACACCGACAGCGACGGCAAGGGCAACGCATGCGATGACGACGACGACAACGACGGTGTCCGGGACATCGATGACAACTGCCCGCTCATACCTAACACAGACCAATTGGATGCTAATCGTGAGTATCAAAGAGAGAGAAAGAAAGAGAGAACTATTTACTTGTTGAATGAGTCTTGTCATTATCATATCAATCGCTAAACAAAACTCTGTAGTCTGTAGGTGACTTAAACTAAAAAGATCAAGGCTTGTCTAAGGTCGAATTGTCTAATGAAATGAGAAAAATGCTGTTCGTAAATTCGAAACTTTTCAATAGCGAGTCAATAAAAAGAAAGCTTAAGTAAAAGTGGTGTATTCTCACGCCAGTGTACCTTTCATTCTAGATGAAACCGACTTTGTCTTATCTTCTAGTAATTTCAAATATAACATTTTGTTTATTTCAGAAAACGGAATTGGCGATGTGTGTGAGAATGATTACGATGGTGACAAAGTCATCAACGAGAAAGATAACTGCCCTAATAATTCGAAGATCTACCGTACTGACTTCAGGTAAATTAACCACTCAAGTTCCAGCCTTACACTGTAGTGTAATAGAGGGTTCTGGCAGGGTCGCCATGTAATAGAGGATGAACTTGGGTAGTGAGGATGGTGGAGATGAGTAAAACCCAAGTCTATAGGTGGTAGTATAAAAATATACAAGAACACACTTTATTCGTAAACCTTAGATTATATATACAGTTGGATTGTCGCTGATACAAGCAATATGCGTTTATGTAGCAGTAAACTGTGTATTACTGCTAAACACTGAAAGTGGCCAATCGCCATACTACAGTAGAAATTTAATCAAACTGTCTCGATTTTGACATAAAATGCTCAAATTAAAGCAAATTAATAGAATAAGTTTATTTTTAGGGACTTTGCCATAGTCCTTTTGGACCCTGAAGGCGAGTCGCAGCAGGACCCCAACTGGGTGGTGAACAACGAAGGGGCTGAAATTATCCAGACACTCAACTCAGACCCTGGGCTGGCGGTGGGCTTTGAAAGCTTTGGTGGGGTCGACTTCGAAGGCACCCTGTTTGTTGATACACAAATCGACGATGACTATGTAGGATTCATCTTTGGGTAAGTTAAAGTTACTGCTAATGAAACAGGGTTATCTTGGATTGATTTCGATTCCGTGAAGTTATTAGGCTCGTATGGAGACTTAAGCCTAGTCCATTTTATTGTGTAAGGCCAGCTGTACCTAAGGCAGGCTGTTAAAGGTTCAATTAATATTTTTAACCGATTAAAAAAATGTTGATGTCTCTCAAAGCTTTGTTACTTTTTAAAATTTCTGAAACCCTCGCCCTGATCACTCAGTTTTAAATACCTAGAAAAAGTTATTACATTCCAAGGCTAGGGTATGTACTATGTATGCATCTGTTGATATACTCGTATGCCGATAACTTTGTCTCCCAATTATTTAATATATTAAAGTAGTGTAACCTGAATGGACAACAACTGATGCAATGGAGAGCAACTCTTTGCGCTGGCTATTTAGGGAAAAGTTTACGAGTCTGACTGCCAACCTTCATTGATGGAGAGGCACATAAAGAAGAAGACCCTGATTTTGTGATGTCCGCACTTTGTAGCAGAAAAACAGTGAAATTTTGACCTTTTTTTGCTGGAGTTGTAACCTCCTAAAACTATAATGTTCTCAGCTATCAAAACAACAAACGGTTCTACGTGGTAATGTGGAAGAGGAAGACCCAGACGTACTGGCAGACCACGCCTTTCCGCGCCGTGGCCGAGCCAGGCATCCAACTGAAGCTGGTCAACTCCAAGACCGGTCCTGGAAAGACCTTGAGGAATGCTCTGTGGAACACGGAATCTACCCCTGATCAGGTAACTTTTTATTACATTTTTACCCCCTTGTTCATAAACGCTCTGTAGGCTTCTACTAACTTAGCAATCGTTTGTCCTTATCTGTCACTTTGACATTTACCTTTCACAGATAAGGACAAACGATTGCTAAGTTAGCAGAAGCCTTAGAGCGTTTATGAATAAGGGTGTTGTTCTGGAGGATGGCAAAGGAGCTAGGTGGGTCACATGATAGTGAGTGGACACTACTACTTACTTTCAACACTAGAGGATTCCAAATGTGGTGCCAGATTAGACGGCTAAGATAGAATATCAGGATATGCCTCTAATTTCTCAGCCTATGCCTATGCCTGGATACAGCAGTGATAATACTGTCGTATGGCGGCAGGATTAGTCAGATGATAAAAGCAATTCGCATGACCATGAATCATTTGTAGTATGCCAACTTTCTTTTTGCATTTGATGCAAGTATGGGCAGAGGTTACATAGACAGATCTCTCCAAGCAGATGCTATGCCTAGAGAACGAAGTCTGAACGAAGAAAATTGGAAGTTGTTTTATGCATCCGCGTTCAGAAACTACGTTGTCTACGTTGGTTGGTTGTTTGGTTGTGGGATCATGTTGTGACGTCTTAATTAACCATCTTTTCCAGGTTGAATTGCTATGGAAGGATTCCCGAAACAAGGGTTGGGAGGAAAAGACCGCGTACCGCTGGAGTCTCATCCACCGGCCCAAGATAGGTCTCATCAGACTGAAGATATACGAGCGGAACGAACTGGTAGCTGACTCAGGGAACGTGTACGATTTGACCCTGAAGGGTGGCCGACTTGGCGTCTTCTGCTTCTCACAAGAAATGATCATTTGGTCCAATCTGGTGTACAGATGTAACGGTAAGTCGTAGAAACTTAAGTAATGATAAAATAAAAGATAGCAGTAGTTAAAGCTTTAGGCTAGTAACCCATCACTATTTTGATTCCCCTCACCTATACGCCTACAATCATGCTAAACATGGCCTTAAGGTTTTGTTACCTTAGGCTCTGTCTATCCCGTAACGGATAAAAACGTGATATTGTATGTAA
This sequence comes from Pandemis heparana, assembly GCA_963854515.1. Taxonomy (NCBI): domain Eukaryota; kingdom Metazoa; phylum Arthropoda; class Insecta; order Lepidoptera; family Tortricidae; genus Pandemis; species Pandemis heparana. The sequence goes on along the minus strand of OY978023.1, from coordinate 4,012,323 downwards.
GGTCTTTTCATTCTTACTTGTCCTATTTGGTAAACAAAATTCTAACCTCAATGTGCAAATTTTTGTAAAGAATAAGGTGTACTTATTATGTTTACAAATAAACCTGAGGCAATATTTTGTACATAATTTTGCTAATATTTTATCTCCAGTTCCTTTATTTACAATGAAATAGTTAAAAAATAACAAAATGAGACGTCTTGAGGTTAGAATTTTGTTTACTAAATTGGACAGATAAGAATGAAAATACCTTCATCATCTCCAGCCTATATACGTCCCACTGCTGGGCACAGGCCTCTTCTCAGAATGAGAGGGCTTGGGCTATAGTTCCCACGCGGGAATACCTTAGATGCTTTATTTTACAAAAATAAAGAAACAGACACAATTGCCAAAAAGACAAGACATACGCACGAAGGTGAACTTATCCCTATAAAGAATCTCTTCCAGCTAGAACAATGTAGCAAATGCGTAAGCTTTTAGTCCATAGGCATATCGGAAATTAATGAGAGAAACTAATATATGGCCGATATCGAAAGTGAAACTTAATTCAAGGATAATTCTCGAGTATATTTCTTTTACTTCCATTTATTTTAGCTGTTACTATATAAATATAAGGTTTTAATGGCTTCATTTAATCTACTCGTAAAGCAGCGTACTTATAAAATGGTATTTGACGTTTAATTTCGTACGAACGGATATTAAGTACGTAAGCTGTTTCATCTACAAGTAATTTGTTGAGATCATTAATTTTATGAAATATTGCTCGCATCCTAATTTGCGTTCATCGGAATCTACTTACACAATTTCATCACAAGTCTTTCTAACCGTTTTCACGTGACAAACCAACATAACATTCAGATATAAAACAAACAAATGTAACAATTCAAATGTAAAAACGTTCACATTAAAAATGAGTGGATCGAGTTAATGTTTTTTTTAAAAAACAACTTTTATTTGCAGATAAAATACCAACGAATATAGCATCAGAGTTGCCGCAACGACTTCACGAAAAATTTGAGGTGGACCACGATTTTGTATATCTCTAGTAGAAAATATAAAATATTATTATTATGTAGATTTCCAAGTACAATGAAAATTTTTTTAACATCAACGTTTGGCAATCACAGTAACGAATTTTAAAAAATACAGTAAGCGACGCTTATAAATATTGACATAGATAGTTCAACATAATTATTTGTTATATGTCGATTGTATACATCAGGTACATAGTGTATAAAATGAATGAAAATGTAAGTACAGTGAAAAAAGTGGATTCAGCATAAAGAGCTTGTATTAGATACGTACCTAAACCTAGCAAAAACTTATTGAAATCTTGCCTGCTAAGACCATTAAAAAATAGTGAATATTCATGTCTGTAGCGACCACATAATGCAAATTAATTTATATGCTACGCTTTCCGGTTTAATTTTCCGAAATAATTATTTACGTCAACCCGGACCGTAAATAGCAATTTACCACCCGCTGCGCGGGAAGACGTAACATTGTGTACACACCTCGGGTGGTGATAAAGAAAGTCTCAGGTCGAATGTTTATCGCCCTCGCCTTTGGATCGTGCGACAAGTTTCTGCGATCTAGGACATTCTTTATTTCACCGCCCTCGGGGTGTAATGTACTATTAATTCATCCCAGTGCCATATTTGGAATTGTGTTATGAATACATCATTTTGTATGTATTTAAAAACTAAATGTAATACGTAGATAGGTTAGGCAGAAAAATGTAAGTCTTGTGTTAGTTTGTAAGAAACTCTTAATGTTTAGATTAATATTTAAACAAAGATTATATTTTTCAACAAAAAGTAAATGCTTATTATTTAATTTAGTTACATTTCCAGTGTCTTCGAAATCGCCAAATATGCTCATAATCATAATAAATAAGATCGAGAGGATATCGTAACAAGCATAGAGCCTAGTCTGGGGAAGGGGGAGCGGGCAACTCAAAAAATCCAAAATTGAAGTTTGTACCATACCATCCCTTTCACTTCCATATTGATAACTATTTGAGTGAGCGAAAATACAGGCTACGAACTCTCGATTTCGGGTATAAGCTTGGTCTAACTTTAGGGCCTTTAAAAATATAAGGACCGATTTTTCAATCGTCAGATAGCCCTATTCGACGAATAAAGGTGGAAACACATTATTAACACGCGACGCGACCCGATGCAACGAATGTATGCGCATGGCGTCGCGTCGGATGTTCATAGTGTGGTTCTGGTCATAGAAAATAATACAATTTGATTCGACTCAACACGCGTCGCGTTGCATCGGATCGCGTCGCGTGTTAACAATGTGTTTCCACCTTATCTCTGGGTATCTGACAGTAAGTGCATACCTAAGTATTGAAAGACGGTCTTTAATCGGTACCTACCTTTTTATATTGACTTTTTGAATTACTGTTTTTTTTTATTAGTTATTTGGTTTTGCCCACAGCGCACAGCTTTGCTTCTGTGGACGTATTAAACATTAATCTGTGAACTAATTTTCATATTTCTAACTTCAAAATCATTTATTTCGGAAATTACTTCAATAAAAAACCACCCCTAATGCCCGACAGTTTTTGTGAAACGTAGACATTGTTAAACTCTTTTCTTCTAACCCAATAAAAATAAAACTGGTATAGGCGCAACGTCAACAAAAAAGAAAACAATACAAAAAGTCAAAATATTTCTTGTTTTATCTGCGTTTACTTGATAGCTAACAGATTTTTTCTAATTTTATGTTTACAATGGATAATATTATTATACACGAAGAGAACGAATCGCAGGCTATTGACAAAGAGATCAAAAGAATTAGCGATATACTGGCTTTGCACAATGAGCATTCCCAAACCAATAACCCTGACACAGATGCTCCAGGAACTAGCAAGACACAAGCAAGTAACGAAGCAGGTGGATGCGGCGAACCGGGCACAAGCAGGAACAGGAAAACAAGGAAGATATGGAGTCTTATCTTGCCAAAGCGTATACCACTACAAAGACTTGCCAAGAGCAAAGCCATTGAAACAATCGCGAGCGTTACGAAACCTGTCAAACAGATTAAACCTAGCAATATAATGCCAGTTGTGAAGAATAAATTAATAATTCATGAGGAGAAACGTAAAAGGACAAAGGTTAGTAAGACTGTCGTCAGGAAGAATTCAGTCATGGCTACCAGAATGCGTAAGATAAGGGCTAGGACGCCATATAGTACTGAATCCGAAACTATGTCCAGCTGCAGTTCTTGTCGTCAAAGGCATTTTTAATTAGCTGTGTTTTTATATATGTAATAGTTTATTTTAATTATAATATAGTATTTGTAGCGTTATAAAATAAATTCTTTAATTCGCACCGTGCCGTTCATCTTTCTGTTCGTCCTGTATTTGGGGTTTTGCCCTAAAGGGCAGCTTCGCCGATAAACTCAGTTTTCATTTTTGAAATATTTTTGGTATCCATAACAAAAAATACAAATAAAATTAAAGCTACTTACCGTAGTGGGGAATTACTTGGTAAAGTTCATAGAGTACCTACGATCACATTTGTTATTTCTAATGCTAATTAAATTAAAGTTAACTTTTGAACCCGCCGAGGTCTATTTTTTTTCCAAAGCGTGTTTCTAAGTTTTCGAGGCACAGGAAATCTAAAATTTGTATTTTTACTGTATTCATAAATAGTAATGATATCAAAATTTTACATAATTATGATATATCATTTTTCGGACTAAATAGAATAGAAAACTTTATTGTATTATAACTGTGTAGTGTACATAAGGTGATATGAAAACAGATGAATACTAAAACTAAAACTAAAACTAGGTACTACTAATTATTAAACTATAAAATAAATACGTCGTCAAAATTTTCGGCCACAGGCATCGACCCTAAAACTCTGGCCGCGTTGCCTCTCTGAACTGCAATTCCAAACCTTTGAGAGAGGTAAGCGCCAGCCCTAGGGTCACCTGTGGCCAGCACTAAACGTTTCGAAAGTTCCTGTATATATTTTTTTGTGTCTGCCGACCAAGGTCCCATTGTCTCGAAAGCAAGCGCCGCAAACACATGGTAATCTGTTAATGCAGCATATTTGCGACGCTTGCTCGATTGGGCTTGTTCGGCAGCTGCTCCGGCCCTTAGTGAAGTGCTTTGTATGTGGGACGCAGCAAAGGTGTCGACACACGTCGCGTCCCACACCAAAGAACGTCCCAGCGTCCATGGTACCAGGGTGGCACCATCTGGCCTCTTGCCGTCGTCCCTCAACAAACCGCAAGGCTCTAGAGTTGCTGGAATCGATGCGGTAGTGAGGGCCCGACGAAAGAGGTCATTAAGTGCACCGTGGCGAAACAAACGGCCAGCACTCTTCACGCAGGACACTACTACAGTCGTGGTTTTGAAAACTATGACATTTTTCGAAATTTCTTGATTTTTCTGTTCCCAATTGAACATAATTTTGCACATGATACACACAAATAGTCAAAGGTAGTTGCGAAGTGTGGCGGCCAAGATTTGACCGAAGGCCAGTGGGCACAGATGGGGCATACCACCGGTCTGTTAGAAAGATGACAATAGGCATATATTTAACAGAAAATAACATTGCGTCTGATTGTGGGATTGGTTAAGATGCTATAAAAAAAACCTGATCTATCGCAGAGCGTTCTAGCAGTAATCGTCATAGTAATTTTCCTTGTCTGTTCAATGTACTGGGGCCTTACCATGACGTCTTAATGCGATTCAGTTTAGGTTCGCTCGCTGTCAGATTCATACTAAAAGTGACAGCTAAAACTTGAACTGAGTCGGAATTAGGACGTCATAGTAAGGCTCCCGTTACTGTTAAAAAGTTTCACAACAGTTCAGGGACAATCAATTTGGTCGATCGTTCGATGTTCTGTGCCATGCATATGTTTGTGTGTGGTTATTTAATTGGGCACACAATAACGTGGAGTGTAATTGAAGTTGTATTGGTGTTATTTAAATTAATTTTTCAATTATCACTAATCACATTCACAGTTCGGTACTTACTTAAATAAAAATTAGGCAAAACAAGTTCGATGAAACGGCAAAGTTTAAAACACAAAATAAAATGAAAATAAAATGACGAATTGTTAAATTCGTACATATAATTTCCAAGTCGCTAAAATTACTATACGATATATACAGTCATACCTAGTCAGAATTAGAAGTCATTAGCTAAATTAAGAACCGATATTTTATAGGTACTGACTTCCCCTGACTTGGCATCATAAAACCTCACTACTTTTTCATCATCATCATGCCCTCCTTGACGTATCCGTCAACGGCAAACCATGCTAGCTCCTGAGGTGAAAGCAAGAATGGCTGGTGAAATCAAATTTGGTTTTAAGGTTGCGATTGCACTTCATTTTACGGTGTAAAGAAAATTTAGATTTGATTTTTTTTCTTTGTAGACTTGGCTAATTTGTAAACGATTTTATTTGGTCCTAAGTAATCAATTTGGTAATTTGTTTGAACACGACGCGTTACGCCTCCGTATAAAAAGCGGCTTAACAGTAAATTTCGTTTTAATTCAGTAATCATGCATTACTGTGAGATATGTCTTACTTTGTTGATTGTATATGCTTCCCTTGGTGATGGTAGGTAAATAATTCATTTTAATAATAGACTAGTCTTCAATAATTTGTTTAGAAAAATTTTCCCTACAAATTTTGTTTCTCTAAAACTGAATCAAATGCGTTTCGTTACAATACCTCAAGTCTTCACTGTAACGCTTTTTACATGTGTATAAAGGTCTATAAAGAATCGTGTAGTCACAGCTTAGCAGCAGATTGAAGCCTCACTTTGCTGAAGGAAAGAGTTTTGGACAACATTAAGCGCTGATGACAGGCCTATATATGTATGGTAATGAGTCTAAGAAAATCCGACAATGCTAATACCGTGTAAGCTTCAACAATAATTCTGAAGTCTGTTTATTTTTATTTCTAGCATGCAAACCCAAAGGTAAACGAAGATTCAATTCGATTGTTATTAAGTATCTCAAACTGATTTAAATGATGGAGCAATAGCTGATAGGTGCAATTCTTCTCTTTACAATCGATCATCTTTTTTATTTTTGTTTCAAGAGGCCATCCTCCATCTTGATGAGGCTCTCGCGGAGATGCGTGAGATCGACCTAGACGTAGCGGCCCTGACAGCTGTTATGGCCAACCACGAACGCATCGAACGAAAGCTAGACCTGTGCCTGGGGAAATCTGGGGCGGAATCATTAAAAGAAATACGTAATCCTAAATCCGGAAGTCAAGCAAAGGGAGGGAGGCCAAGGTTCACAAGGAGGCCTGGAAAGAAAATATTATTACTCACTAAAAAGTATTATAAACTACCTGATCGCCGTTTTGATGACAGCAGTGATGAGGAAAAGTAATGTCGCTATTTAATATTTCAGTTATACACTAGAAATGGTACCTATGCCCCGTTTATCGAACTAAAACTTACAAGTTTACAAGTCGAGTTTTATCAACCAAATGTTTGACCGATGTTTCTAGTTTACACTTGCAAATTTGTAACTTGTACCTTCGAGAAATGGACCACTACACTAGTAAACAAAAATATTATGTTATGACATTGCCTATTTGAATTATTTTATTATTTTCCCTCTCCATTTAATCTTTTTTGCCACGTTTTAGCTACGATCACATTTATCCACCCACCAAATAAACTGGAACTTCCAAAAAGCTAAATAGTAAAAGAAAAAATGGGCTGTTAAAAAGCGACTCAACAAATAAATGATTAAATAATAGTTTCGTAGTTTTTTATTGTAAAAAATCTAATCCTCTTCGATACAAGTTTAATGCGATTACAAGATTGTAATTGGAAGATCTGTCATAATTATTATCATCATACATAATATAACCACGCTGATCGTAGCTTTTAGGTCTTGTCATCCTATGCTCTGTCAACTCCGTAATTAATTTAAACGAACAAAGCAGAAAAGAGCGTCCGATGCTTTTGCATTTACCATAGCTGCAGATCGTAAAGAAGAATGGGTAGGATACCGATCTTGATGAAATTTGGTAAAAAGGTAGTTTGAACATTGTGCACCCTACCTACATACATACGCACACACTTACCCGTGGTCCTACTGATTTGTCAAACCCGGAAAAATGATGCTATTTTTTTTTTTTATGTTAGAGAGGCCAGACAAACAAACTAGTGGGTCACCTGATGTTAAATGATCACCACTGTCCATAGACACCCGCAGCGCTTTATGCGATGCCAGTGCGTTGACGGCCCTGCAGAAAATTGTACACTTGTCTCTTAAAGGCACCCAGGTCGTAACTCGATGGGAAGACCCCAGCGGGAAGCTCTTTCCAGATTTTGCAAGTACGTGGCAAAAAAGACCAATTAAACCGCACCGTCGAAGACTGCCATTCATCAACATGATGTCGATGAAATGAACGTTTACGACGGGTGGATTTGTAATGGAACCCCGTAGCTGGAATGAGGTCAAAGAGTTCCTCAGAGCATTCCCCGTTGTAGATCTTATAGAACACGCAAAGGGATGGCTTAATAATATTGTACTTATACAAAAATAGGCGATCGAATCACTTAATAATATTGTATACAAAAATAGGCAGGTTGGGTTAGTCAGATCTTCAGTTACCCGAAGGGCAAAATACCCAGAAAAAGGACCGCCCTTGAGCAGAGCTCCGTCGAAAACCAGGGGACAAACTGTAAAGAAACCACGGGTATTCTTTTAACTAAGTTAAATTTAGCTCCTGAGGGACGGCGATTAACGAGTTCTTCGTAGACAAATTCATGGGAACAGCTAGCTTATTATCTAACTCGCTCGCAATCGCCATCGTGTTCATTTTGACAATTCTTGTATGAATGTGACAGCTAGCTAATTCCGATGCCAACTGTCAGCCCATACATGAACTGTCAAAATGAACATGATTACGATCGCGAGCAAGTTACGTAATAAGCCTGCAGTTAATAGCAGTTGGTATAAAATAACTCTCCTTTTGGGCTTCGGAACAGTTGGGTAAATGGTGGTGATCGAATAGCATAGTGGTTAGAGAACCTGACTACTCAGCTTGACGTCCCGGGCTCGATCCCCGGTCAAAGCATAAATGTGTAGGTATAAGAAAATACGAATACGGTCGAGTTTTGAATGTTTAATGTGTACGAAGTATCTATCTATGTACACTCGTACTTGCATACAAAAGTACGTTTATCTATTGCCTTGTAATTAATTAAGTTGTTAATTGTCCTACGATACTTATTTTTCCACTAGCTTTTGCCCACGGCTTCGCCCCCGTTCCAGATTTTTCCTTTTGTTTTCAAAATTTTATTTTGTAAGAACCTTCTCCTGACAATATTATAACAAACACAACAACAAAAAAAAAATAGCGAAATTGGTACAACCGTTTGCGCGTGATGCCGTGACCAAGGGAAATAAGGATTCCTTGTTATATACATATAAAAATTATTTTATACGCGTAATTTTGTTTTAGAATGTAGATCTTTTTATTCATTCCTAACTAATTTTATTAATAGATAATCTCACGTAAACTTTAAGATAACTATTTTTAAAGCTACTCGTAGGCTTGTACCAAGCAGTGGGACATAAATAATAATTAATATCGTAATAATTATAATCCAGCTGATTATGATTGATTATTAATTATTATTGTAGGTAAATGTATACTTTGCATATTTGTATTGCCCATTCATAATTATGAACATTTTCTTTGCTCCAAGCAATCAACGGTCATTTATTTGAACACGACTCATTACGCATTGATATAAAAAGCGGTTTAGCGGCAAACTCCTATTTATTACAGCAACCATGCGTTACTATAAGTTATGTCTTACATTACTGATTGCATGTGTCTCTCTCAGTAATGGTAAATAATTATTTTATTTAAAAAAATACATGTTCATCTTTCTTATAAAAAAGTTGCCCGCATTCTTAACCACTTAACTTGCGTTAATTTAACATTAATTTATCTCTATTGTATGTGACACTTTGAAGTTTTCCATTGCCAGAAAGAAGAAACAAGACAATAAAATTACTCTCGTAGTTTTGAGTATGTTAGTTGTATATTTAATAAATTGCAAAATATTTCTCAACCACTTTTAGTGGCTGGATTGGCTTGAAATGGGGTGTACCTACAATACCTACGTACACGATGTACCTACGTTGTGTGACATTGGGAGTATAGCCTACAAAAACTATTTATTAAAAATTATATTTTTAACAAAAATACTAACGTTTTAATTTCTAGCATGCAGCGTTAGAGGTAACTGAACATAATTTATCGTATTTTTATGTAGCTGGTACTTTGCAATTTTCCGGGATAAAAAGTATAAAATATATAGTTACCGGGAAACATTTTGAGCATGACCTTGAATGTGCAATAGTGAATTTAGCGTCTCTTTGGTTTAAAAGTACATGCGCGAACTTACCCCTTCTATATCGTTCAAGATGTTTGCCGGCAACTATACCATGTATCCCAGCTTCATGTTATTTTTGCTAAACGGACTCATTAACCCTTTAATGCTAAGCTGCGACCTTTTTAAGGACCGACACAACATTTTGTTTCTTCACTCTGAGTTAAGACCCTGATATTTTAAGTGTCGGATATCTATGATTCCGACTCTATTTATTACTAAAAAACAGAGATGTCATTATAGATAACAGGTCTTTAGTGTTCTTTTTTCTGCTGTTTTTTTGTTTTTTTAATTGATATTTTTTTTAAGAGGCCAACGTATACCTGGACAATGCTCTAGACGATTTGCGTGAAATAGAGATTGACGTGACTTCGCTCAGAAACGTGATAGACAACCACATGCGGATAGAACGTAAACTAGACTTGATCTTGGTAAAAATGTTTCCGAGTAAATTAAAAGCGAAGAAACTTGCGAAGAAATCAAATAAAAAATCGCACAGGTACTCGAAGACGCCTAAAGGAAAGAAACTATCGCTTAACAAGTATGCTTACAACAAGCGACGACCTGGCCGACGCTTCGATCGCAGCAGCGACGAAGAAAAGTAATGTCTGCTCTACGATACTCCTAGATCTGCAAAAGAAAACTTTCAAAACCTATCAACTGTACATGCCAGTCTGCGCATCCCTAATATTGTTCACATTTTTATGATTTTTATTTTCGATCATCTTGCTCATATATCAGGCCTTATAGATAACATAATTCATGAAAAAATGGCCAGGAATGCCAATAAAAGTAGTTAAATGTAAAATGTGTTTTTTATTTTACTAAAAGCTACTCACTTAATAGAAAATCTGCTGAAATCTAATCGCAACTGAGTTTTTAGAGCTACCTACCTACTGAATTATTAGTTTACCGAATTACTACATAGTATAAAACAAAGTCGCTTTCTCTGTCCCTATGTCCCTATGTCCGTATGTATGTATGCTGAAATCTTTAAAACTACGCAACGGATTTTGATGCGGTTTTTTTTAATAGAGTGAATCAAGAGGAAGGTTTGTATGTATAATACATGCATAATATGTATACCGTGCAAAGCCGGAGCGGGTCGCTAGTATATGTATATACAACAGTTAATTTGAACGCAAGTTGAAAAATATGTACCACTACCCCACGATTTTTTTTCTTACAAGCTTAATTGTATTAACTTGCAACGTATATAACTATATACATATGTATGTATGTACTTTTTACTTGCATAAAGTAGGACGGGGATGGCAATGCAAGTAAAGTCAACAAAAAGTGGTAGTCAGCAAAAAAAACTTGTATAAAAAATGTTTTTTTTTAGGTTAGGTTATCAGTTTTGGTTTCGGCCAAAACAGGTAGTCTAGTAGGTAATTTCGTATGCCCGTGAAGCAATCTCTGCGAAAGGGAGACAATTTGACAACTTGACCCTTTTCCTCGTATGCATTATTCGAACTCAGGTGTCTTGTCAGAGGCGTCTCTAGCCCTTGTGGCGCCCGTGTCCAACCAGTACCCTGGCGCCATAACAAGGGCGCAGGGTTTTTGAGAGCGCCGGCGCCGCGAGCGACGCATCTTTGGAGGTGTCGCATTAGAGGGCGCTCGGCGCCCCCTCAGACCCGGCGCCCGTGTGCGCCGCATAGTGGTGGCAATAACGGCTGTTTTGCAATAATGAATAACAGTGTTGTGTTATTCTTAAATAGCTGTTATTGTAAGCTGTTGTCTGTTATCCTGTTATATTGCTGTTTTACAAAACCATAATGAATTTATTATTAAATAATTGTTATACTTATTTCGTCGCGATCGCAGCGCAATAAAAACGTACGGGAACAAAAGCAAAACAACGCTCTGTTACCTTGTTTGTTATTGTACTGACTGACAACAAACAGCAACAGATAATAATGATACCAAAAGTCAGTTATTTGAATTGCGATTGCCATGCGAGGTCGCGCGTATAGCGCTATCTCTCGCACACACCTATTTGATTTGTTGCGCACTCGCTTGCGCTTCTATGCCAAGTACGGCAACAGTGCGCGTATGAACAACGTTGACAACAGACAACGAATAATGATAACAGGATAGTTGACGATTCGATAATGTGTTGTTCGTTGCGTGCAAATAATGCATTACGTTATCTGCTGTTGTAATAACGACCACCACTAGCGCCGCACATCCTGCACCATAGGTAAAGACGCCTCTGTGTCTCGTTTTCATAACTGACCGATATTTTTGCCAGATTCGCAGTGTTGTATGGCTTCTAATAGATAGGATGTAGTTCTGTGCACTCGAGGACTTTAATTGTTGAGCATACATGGAACACTGTCATAGTGAAGTAACGCCATGTCGACAAACAAATTTCAATAATATTTTAACATTGACATTTTGGGACAATTCTATCGCGGCTCAACAATTAAAGACCGCGAGTGTACATGCACCGGATTTATAGAATTTTCTGGGACGAAAACTAGCCTCTTATTTAATCTGGACTTCTATAATGATGTAAAATGGATTGACGTTAAGGAGTGATGGAGTGTGGTGTGGCTTCCTATATTTTTTTTTTTATCGGTTCACTATTCCATACCACTGGTCTGGGAGCAGAATAAAAACATAGAATGTGCCAGTTGCTTCTCGTACCGCGTAGATGGTAAAAGCCCATAGAGAGAATGGACGAAAATCTCAGGAATAATGTTATAGGCGTTGCGGCTAGCAACTCATCACTATTTTAATTTCCCTTTATAAACTATATGCCCAAAATCTTGCTAAACGTGGCCATGTTAGGTCTTATTACCTTCAGGCTTTGTTAACCCCGTAAGTGATATACTTAGACGTGATTTGTGAAGGTGTTACATGCAAAGAAGAATGCAAACATAAAAAGTATGCTGTCTGTTACTGTGTAATGAATGTAAATTTAAAGCTTTGGGTAGATTGTCAGCAAAATATTTCCATAACTCAGCACTGAAAAAAATATTTAATCAAACTACTTCGGCTATTTCATCAATAACCATAATTCGGTAAGGCGTTATTAAAGTTAATTTGATTTAATAAACAGGTTTACCAATAAAGAACAAAACATAACCAAAGATTTTGGTACGATATTGCCTTAGTTATGCACCTAGTCACTTTTTTAAGTTACAGGCTCACGAAAGTTCAGTTTCATTTAGCAAATTGTTTTTCAGTGAGCGCTTGTCAAAAATTAAAATCATTACCTATTAGTCAATAATCAATTGTTCCACTTCAGGCGAAGGGATAGGCAAATGACCTTGCCCGTTTGTGACGTGGCAAGCAGTCCGATCAACGCGACATCTGTTAAATAATCGACGTGTGAACTCGATGCGAATGGGCGCGGGCTGATGGATTGAAATATTGCACTGTGATGTTAGTAGATGGCGCTTGTTTCAGTTTTCCGATTGCCTTACACACACAGCATAATGTTCAAATCAGATTTCGCAAAAATAATAAAAATTGTAACATTTCGGCATTCGTAACGTGGCCTTAAAGTCTTGTTACCTTGGGCTCTGTCTGCTCCGCAAGGGATAGAGACGTTATTTATGTATGTATGTATGTGATATTATACATGAGAAAGTTTGTGACGATGTGAGTGAGTGTGTAAGTATGTTTGTTTCTTCTTTTTTTTTTCTTTTTTATATGTGAATAGGAAGGTAAAAATAAATAAAAGTAAATCGGGCAAAAGACACGTTGGAAGGCAGAGAAAAAGATGGGCTGACGACGTTAGGATCATGGCAGGAAAAGACTGGATGAATGTTGCCAAGAGAAGAGAGGATTGGAAAAGGATGGAGGAGGCTTTTACCCTTGGGGGGCCACACCCAAAAGAAGATAAATAATAAACTTAAATATATATGAATGTGATAATCTGGAATGTGGAATTAAAGCTATATTATTATTATTATTATTATTATTAGGAAGGTAAACGAGCAAGTGGGTCACCTGATGGTAAGCGATCACCACTGTCCATAGACACCCGCAACCCCGGAGGGATTGCAGATGCGTTGCCATGCCAACCTAGAGGACTTAGATGAAATGCTTCTGCATGAAATTTGGAACGAAGACAGTTGGTACCCTAGATTAAAACAGGCTACTTATTATCCCAGAAAATTGCGGTGTCCAGTCCAGGGTCTGTCTAGAGTCGCAACGTAAATTATTATTGCAGAATAAAGTAAAACTTGAACGTGTGCGGAAAGGTACAGAATAAGGTATAGTTTTTCCAATGATTATTTTCAAAACCGATATCTGAGGGTCCGAGAGGTCCCCAAACATAAATCCGTTATCAAAAATGAAAAAGGTGGCCGCCATTTTGAATTCTTTAAGTTTTGAAACGACTATTTTCAAAATCGATATCTGAGGGTCCGAGTGGTCGTCAAACACAAATCTGCTATCGAAAATAAAAAAAACTGGCCGCCATTTTGAATTCTTTACTTTTTGAACCGATTGTTTCCAAATTCGATATCTGAGGATCCAAGTGGTCTCCAAACATGAATCCGTTTTTAAAAATGAAAAAAGTGGCCGCCATTTTGAAAACCTTTGTTTTTGGACCAATTGTTTTCAAAATACGATATCTGAAGATCCGAGTGATTCCCAAACACGTATCCGTTATATAAAATGGAAAAAGTGACCGCCATTTTGAAATCTCTAGTTTTTGAACCGATTGATTTCAAAATCGATATCTGAGGGTCCGAGTGGTCCGCAAACATGAATCCGTTATCCAAAATGAAAAAAGTGGTCGCCATTTTGAAATCTTTAGTTTTTGGACCGATTGTTTTAAAATTCGATATCTGAGGATCCGAGTGGTCCCTAAACATGAATCCGTTTTTAAAAATGAAAAAAGTGGCCGCCATTTTGAAAACTTTTGTTTTTGGACCGATTGTTTTCAAAATCGATATCTGATGATCCGAGTGGTTCCCAAACACGTATCCGTTATATAAAATGGCAAAGTCACCGCCATTTTTAAATCTGTAGTTTTTGAACTGATTGTTTTCAAAATCGATATCTGGGGGTTCGAGTGGTCCTCAAACATAAATCCGTTATCAAAAATGAAAAAAGTGCCCGCCATTTTGAAATCTTTAGTTTTTAGATTGATAGCTTTCAAAATCGATATCGGAGGATCCGAGTAGTCCCCAAACACAAACCCGTTATCAAAAATGGAAAAAGTGGCCGCCAGCTCAGATATCGATTTTGAAAACAATCTGTTCAAAAACTAAACATTTCAAAATGGTGGTCACTTTTCTATTTTGTATAACGGATACGTGTTTGGGAACCACTCGGATCGTAAGATATCGATTTTGAAAACAATCGGTCCAAAAAGTAAAGAATTCAGAATGGCGGCCAGTTTTTTTTATTTTCGATAGCAGATTTGTATTTGACGACCACTCGGACCCTCAGATATCGATTTTAAAAATAATCGGTCCAGAACTTAAAGATTTCAAAATGGCGGCCACTTTTTTCATTTTTAAAAACGGATTCATGTTTGAGGACCACTCGGATCCTCAGATATCAATTTTGAAAACAATTGGTCCAGAAAGTAAAGAATTCAAAATGGCGGCCACTTTTTTCATTTTTCATAACGGATTTATGTTTGGGGACCTCTCGGACCCTCAGATATCGGTTTTGAAAATAATCGGTCCAAAAACTAAAGATTTCAAAATGGCGGCCACTTTTGTCATTTTTGATAACGGATACGTGTTTGGAGACAACTCGGATTCTCAGATATCAATTTTGAAATCAATCGGTCGGAAAACTAAAGATTTCAAAATGGCGGCCATTTTTTTCATTTTCGATAGCAAATTTGTGTTTCACGACCACTCGGACCCTCACATATCGATTTTGGAAATATTCGGTCCAAAACTTAAAAATTTCAAAATGGCGGCCACTTTTTTCATTTTTAAAAACGGATTCATGTTTGGGGACCACACGGATCCTCAGATATCGATTTTGAAAACAATTGGTCCAGAAAGTAAAGAATTCAAAATGGCGGCCAGTTTTTCATTTTCGGTAGCAGATTTGTGTTTGACAACCAATCGGACCCTCAGATATCGATTTTGTAAATAATCGGCCCAAAACTTAAAGATTTCAAAATGGCGGCCACTTTTTTCATTTTTGATAACGGATTTATGTTTGGGGACCTCTCGGACCCTCAGATATCGATTTTGAAAATAATTGGCCCAAAACATAAAGAGTTCAAAATGGCGGCCACTTTTTTCATTTTTGATAACGGATTTATGTTTGGGGACCTCTCGGACCCTCAGATATCGGTTTTGAAAATAATCGGTCCAAAAACTAAATATTTCAAAATGGCGGCCACTTTTTTCATTTTTGATAACGGATTTATGTTTGGGGACCTCTCGGACCCTCAGATATCGGTTTTGAAAATAATCGGTCCAAAAAGTAAAGAATTCAAAATGGCGGCCAGTTTTTCATTTTCGGTAGCAGATTTGTGTTTGACAACCAATCGGACCCTCAGATATCGATTTTGTAAATAATCGGCCCAAAACTTAAAGATTTCAAAATGGCGGCCACTTTTTTCATTTTTGATAACGGATTTATGTTTGGGGACCTCTCGGACCCTCAGATATCGATTTTGAAAATAATTGGCCCAAAACATAAAGAGTTCAAAATGGCGGCCACTTTTTTCATTTTTGATAACGGATTTATGTTTGGGGACCTCTCGGACCCTCAGATATCGGTTTTGAAAATAATCGGTCCAAAAACTAAAGATTTCAAAATGGCGGCCACTTTTGTCATTTTTGATAACGGATACGTGTTTGGAGACAACTCGGATTCTCAGATATCAATTTTGAAATCAATCGGTCGGAAAACTAAAGATTTCAAAATGGCGGCCATTTTTTTCATTTTCGATAGCAAATTTGTGTTTCACGACCACTCGGACCCTCACATATCGATTTTGGAAATATTCGGTCCAAAACTTAAAGATTTCAAAATGGCGGCCACTTTTTTCATTTTTGATAACGGATTTATGTTTGGGGACCTCTCGGACCCACAGATATCGATTTTGAAAATAATTGGCCCAAAACATAAAGAGTTCAAAATGGCGGCCACTTTTTTCATTTTTGATAACGGATTTATGTTTGGGGACCTCTCGGACCCTCAGATATCGGTTTTGAAAATAATCGGTCCAAAAACTAAAGATTTCAAAATGGCGGCCACTTTTGTCATTTTTGATAACGGATACGTGTTTGGAGACAACTCGGATTCTCAGATATCAATTTTGAAATCAATCGGTCGGAAAACTAAAGATTTCAAAATGGCGGCCATTTTTTTCATTTTTGATAACGGATACGTGTTTGGAGACAACTCGGATTCTCAGATATCAATTTTGAAATCAATCGGTCGGAAAACCAAAGATTTCAAAATGGCGGCCATTTTTTTCATTTTCGATAGCAAATTTGTGTTTCACGACCACTCGGACCCTCACATATCGATTTTGAAAATATTCGGTCCAAAACTTAAAAATTTCAAAATAGCGGCCACTTTTTTCATTTTTAAAAACGGATTCGTGTTTGGGGACCACTCGGATCCTCAGATATCGATTTTGAAAACAATTGGTCCAGAAAGTAAAGAATTCAAAATGGCGGCCAGTTTTTTCATTTTCGGTAGCAGATTTGTGTTTGACAACCACTCGGACCCTCAGATATCGATTTTGAAAATAATCGGCCCAAAACTTAAAGATTTCAAAATGGCGGCCACTTTTTTCATTTTTGATAACGGATTTATGTTTGGGGACCTCTCGGACTCTCAGATATCGGTTTTGAAAATAATCGGTCCAAAAACTAAAGGTTTCAAAATGGCGGCCACTTTTGTCATTTTTGACAACGGATACGTGTTTGGAGGCAACTCGGATTCTCAGATATCGATTTTGAAATCAATCGGTCGGAAAACTAAAGATTTCAAAATGGCGGCCATTTTTTTCATTTTCGATAGCAAATTTGTGTTTGACGACCACTCGGACCCTCACATATCGATTTTGAAAATATTCGGTCCAAAACTTAAAGATTTCAAAATGGCGGCCACTTTTTTCATTTTTAAAAACGGATTCATGTTTGGGGACCACTCAGATCCTCAGATATTGATTTTGAAATTAATCGGTCGAAAAACTAAAGATTTCAATATGGCGGTCTTTTTTATTTTGATAACGGATCCATGTTTGGGGACCACTTGGACCTTCAGATAGCTTTTTTTTTTCTTTCTAATGATAGACTATACATTGGAGTACTACTTGCCTAAATATCAAAAATTTTCATGCAGTAATTCCAACCAAAATCCTATTTCCCATGCTTGTTCGCTAAACAGCAAGTAAGTATCAAACCAACCTGCCACTAAGTTCCCAAAAAACGGATTGAAAATAATAACTTTTAACTTAATATAGGTATTATACGTGCGAAGCGAACAAGTACGACTTTTTGAAGCACTGTTTTGCGCCTATTCTGTGACTCAAACAACATGCTTAGCCAAACCAATATGAAAAAACGCAAAGCGAATATTGGCAACGTCGCGTCGCTTACACACTGCCGCCACCGAGCGAACATGCAACGTTGCTTTTTCCTTATTATTTTCATACGTCTTATCCAAATTATTTTTTTATTTATTTTTATATTATTTTTTTATTTTTTTTTTATGAACATTTTTGGTTTTATCTTAATAATTTATTTCATTGTATTATCTTTTTAACATTTTTTTGGTTTCCGAATTTTTTTGTACATTGAAAAGCGCCTGATTGAATGTGCGGGCAAATATTGCGTTCGCCCTTTTCATAGGATCAGGGCAGTACTACTCTCTAAAGCCTTATTTGTTGGCTAATTGAAGCAAACGCACCGCGGAATTTTAATTATGAGTTACTAGAGTGACCTCGTCGAGATTGGTAGCAAACAGATTGGTTTCACCCGAGCAAACCGTGTACAAAATATTTGCGAGACTCTTAGAGCAAACGAATTTTTGTACTAACTACGACATTAAGGAATATGTTTTCACCGGTGAATTCTAATTCAAGACATGTTTTATAGAATGTGCAGTTTTCAAAACTCCAAATTGTGTATTATCGCCATAAAACATGCACAAAAACAACCAATTTATGAGCTTTTGCCTATCCCTTCGCCTTCATGCTAAAATTGGCTGCATATTTACTTCCAAGTACCACTTTTGAGTGAACATCTCTCCCGTTAATGCAATCATGAATTTCTTAAGAATCTGTTTTGTTTTGTTGATTGCTATAGCGTTTGTTACTGGAAATGGTAAGTATCAGGTTTTAGTTAATCTAACTATCTAACTAATATTATAAATGCGAAAGTATGGATGGATGGATGGATGGAAGGATATTTGTTTGTTACTCAATCACGCCAGAACGGCCCAACGGATCTGAATGAAATTTGGCACACAGATAGAGAAAAGTCTGGAATGGCACATAGGCTACATTTTATCCCGGAAAATTGCGTAGTTCCCGCGGGATAGCGATAAACGAATTCTTTGCAGACGAAGTCGCTGGCAACAACTAGTTTGCTGTTAAAGATTAAACCATTTCAACGCCAACGATTTCATTTCAATCCCATATCTATGGGATCTCATGACATCATTGGACATCCCTTATAATATCTGATAAATCGTAAACTTTTTAAAAAATCGAAAACCTTTAGGCGTGGCTCACATAATGGTTAGGTTAGGTTTGTATTTATAAGTTTTCCAAAAAGTCAATATTTTAGTAGAAAATCATCATAATCATCATATCAGCCGAAAGACGTCCACTGCTGGACATAGGCCTCCCCTAAGGCTCCCCACTCGGACCGGTCCTGTGCCTTCCGCATCCACCGCGATCCCGCGATCCGATCGATAGTAGAAAATAAAAGGTTGTCAAATGATGAGTTTGTGAAATGATGCATTCGTGAAAAGTTGTTTATCAAATGATGGTAAGCCGATAGATATATCTGTCATAGACAGTGGCGTAACTATAGCCGATATTAATGCCTCAGGCCCGTGGTAAATCCATCAGATGTACTTCCTCAATATAAAGAAGTGCATCGTCATCAATATATTATTTAATTTTCATTTGTCAATGCAGAAAATATTAATAAGGATGGGTTAAGCGTCGTTTTAAATGTTAATAACCGTTTTATTTTCTTAGACAAGAAAGAAATGATAAACAAAGCAAACAAGGCTTCGCAGGAGCTAAAGACATTAAAAACGAAGATCAAGGGTTTAAAAGGGATATTGGAATTTCAAGATCGAGTAGAAACCAAATTGGATAATCATATAATTCAATAGTAACAACCACAGCTGAAACAAAACAACACTCATACTTTTTTAGGCACAAAAACTGAAGATTATTTGCAACTGATCACTTGCTACTGTTTTTGTTCGTAAATTGAATATTTTCTGGTGTCTAGAATTAAATGCAAAATGAAAAACAACTATCAACACAATAAATAAAGCAATGCTATAATATTTGTTTATTATTATTTATTTACCCACCAACTAACCTCTAAAACAACCCTTAGTTTATTATTTGATTTACCCACTCAATTTAAAAAAATAATACCTACTTGTAGATAATTTAAGAAGTGAATATTTGTGATGAGATCGATTAACCATTCAAGAATTAATTTATATTTTTATATCATTATAAAAATACTCTCTTCATACAATAGGTATGTTGAGTTGATTGATACACCATCAGGACATATTTTTTGCTTTTAGTATTTTGATGCCATAATTCAGGCGTTAGCAAAATTATCTTAACAAATAAACTAAAAAAAAGGAAACATAAAGTCCTTATATTAAAACGAAAAAAAAAAACAAATCGGTTCAGTTGTGAATGAGAGGACTACGAAAGGCTGTTTTACATTTTGTTTTTTGCATTATTTGCACGCAACGAACAACACATTATCGAATCGTCAACTATCCTGTTATCATTATTCGTTGTCTGTTGTCAACGTTGTTCATACTCGCACTGTTGCCGCACTTGGCATAGAAGCGCAAGCGAGTGCGCAACAAATCAAGTAGGTGTGTGCGAGAGATAGCGCTATACGCGCGAGCTCGCATCGCAATCGCAATTCAAATAACTGACTTTTGGTATCATTATTAGCTGTTGCTGTTTGTTGTCAGTCAGTACAATAACAAACAAGGTAATTTTTTTTTTATGTGAATAGGAAGGCAAACGAGCAAGTGGGTCACCTGATGGTAAGCGATCACCACTGCCCATAGACACCCGCAACCCCGGAGGGATTGCAGATGCGTTGCCAACCTAGAGGACTTAGATGAAATGCCTCTTGTGCCCGTAATTTCCCCGGTTGTCTTACTCTCCACACCGGAACACAGCAGTGCAAGCACTGCTGCTTAGCGGCAGGATTAGCGAGTAAGATGGTGGTAGCGATCCGGACGGTCCTTGCACAAGGCCCTACCACCCGCGTAATAGAGCGTTGTTTTGCTTTTGTTCCCCTACGTTTTTATTACGCTGCGATCGCGACGAAATAAGTATAACAATTATTTAATAATAAGTTCATTATCATTTTGTAAAACAGCAATATAACAGGATAATAGACAACAGTTTACAATAACAGCTATTTAAGAATAACACAACACTGTTATTCATTATTGCAAAACAGCCGTAATTGCCACCACTAGTTATTATTGATCACTCGACATTATACAGGTGTATCAGATACCTCCTAACAATAATCAACTGGGGTATATAACCCATAGCTATAGAAGCTAAAACAAAATATATAAAAAAAAATTGGAGTAAATTTTTTTTTATGTTTTCTATAGGAATCATCATCATCTCCAGCCTATATACGTCCCACTGCTGGGCACAGGCCTCCTCTCAGAATGAGAGGGCTTGGGCTATAGTTCCCAAGCGGGCCCAGTGCGGATTGGGAACTTCACACACACCATTGAATTGCTTCGCAATTGTGTGCAGGTTTCCTCACGATGTTTCTCCTTCACCGAAAAGCTCATGGTAAATTTCAAATGAGACATCGCACATAAATTCCGAAAAACTCAGAGGTGCGAGCCCGGGATTCGAACCCACGACCCTCTGAGAGGCCACAGGTCAAACCACTAGGCTACTACGGTTTTTTTACTTTGCTACCACGGAATGAATCTATAGGAATCACAGACCACCTCCCCATTAGACTTGTAATACAGGGCGGCATATTCTGGATCTTATTTGCGCAATTGCGCCTATAACTTCGAACGCAAACGCGCGCTCATTCAGTAGTGACCAGGAAACAGACCCGTAAGCAGCGTGTTACTGTGACCTAAAAACTACAATAGTAAAATACAAAAAAATGCCAGTTTGCACTGTAAGGTGGTGTGAAAGCGACAGTCGCAAAAATAATTACAAGAAGGATAATATTATTATTACGTTTCATCGGTAAGTTCAAAGTATAATAATATAATAACCTTAATAACAAAAAAATCACGGAGCTCTAATAACACTGGTCGCTAATAAGTAGTTACCAAGTCTATGTTTGTCCTTGTTTAGCACGCTTTGCGTCGCATTACATCTCTTTCTTGCATTTCAACGTCATGCGTAAGTAGAGATGCGACCAAACCGTATCGATATTATTCATTCATTCAATTTGATTGTCTTTCAAGTTATATCAAAATCTTGTTTACTAATTACTGTTACAATCATTTCATTAAGTGATTGATTTAATTCACGTAAAGCTTATTACTAGACAGTATGATATGAAGTTATTAAAATGATTTCGTTCGTCAATTTGTCTATTTAATAGCTTTTGACACTGAAACCTCGGAACAGATTGTCATGTATTTTTTTTCACGCGTGTTAAGCGACGTGAATCAACTATGATAATAAGACCAATGATAATTAACAGAGTGAAGATATGTTACGTTCCTAGTAAATTGTGTTTGAAAATAGTCGCGGTTGGATAGTTGTTTGTCACGTCACTCGTGGAGTTGTTTGAACAAAGCGGTTTACCCTCCCAAGTTATCACTTCACCAGCGCACATTGCTCCCAAAATCTAACCGGCCAGTAACTTATCGATATACAATATCGACATGCCCTCATCTCTTCCGTGACGTCACCCCTGCCGCCCGCTTACGTCGCATTCCGCCAACGTCGGCAGAAGTGTTTGCTTAGAAATTCGTAAAGATGGCATGTCTCTGGGGTAGGTGGTCTGTGATAGGAATCTATAGGAATTATTACAGTTAATAGGTAGGTACTACCATTCCTATAGAAAAAAAAAAAATTTTTTTTTAATATTTTATATATATATTTTTAGTTAAAAATGCGACGCTTCATTTAGTCGTCATTATTAGCATTTTCTCTTCAGCGGGAGCATTATGATTACAGCAATGTTATTTGACTCTACAATCGTAATTTTTTTAATTATCGCTAAATACAGTCATCCAATAAACCACTTAAAGAAGTTGGTAAGTATTTTATTATTTCAGAAGACAATTTAAGCGTTTTATATTTTTAGATCAATTGTATTTGTATGAAATGAAAGCAATCTTAAAAAAAAAACTTTCACACCAGCTTGGAAAACAAAATACAACCGTATCGAAAATCTCCTCCTTTTTTGAAGTGGGTTAAAATGACACGAACCTGAAACAACCATTTTGAATTCAAGAGCTACTCGTATTAAAAATATATACTTCATATACCAATACCGATTTCCTTTTTTTGTTTTAAGATATTAAAGACAATATCAATAATATTTTTACTCTAATTTAAATTCGTAAATTATCACACTGAAGTGTTAAACATACGTCCTGCTTCAAATAAATGTGGAAGATAAATTTGACTTAAATCTGATGTCAACTTAACTTTTATCTGTCTAAGTTTTGGTTAATAAATGTTTTTTTTTAGGAGAAAACAGAAAGATAACAGAACTAGTGCCGATACTGATAATAACAATTAATTCAGATGAAATACGTGGAATGGAGACATCAATTGAGACATTATATTATGGAGAAACAGATACGGAGTATGATTCTACAATAGAAGATCATACAGAGACAACAGACGATTCATCAGATTCTGAATCTCATGAAGCAACCAAGTATTCGAAAGCGAGAAAAACTCCGTGGTATTCATATTATGATTCCGATGAATATAATCCGTATCCAATAAAAAGTAAATTGTGCAAGCATTGCCTTAAAAAAGAAAGAAGTGAAAACATTGAAAATCCATTCAACGTTGACGACGATTTTTGAATTAATCGCCTTATTCACGAACGAGCAAGCAAAAAATAATTTATTCTTACTGTCTTGGGACCCAAATTCAAAAGTTTGGATTATTAAGTTAATAGGAATCAAAACAATTAAGAAATTGTTGCTTGATGTTGGTATAATTAGAATGTAATAGCTTCTAAAATATGTTTGAAACATAGCTTGAATTGTAGTGTATCTAAACATTAAGTTAATTAATTTAACATTAGTCAAGTTACAAAATTATGTTATTTATAAATAAACACAATGTTCCAAAAATGTTTGCCGTTTAAATATTCTCCGATATAAATTTTCATTATATTTCATCTCCTGTGTATTGTTTGCATTTTATATCTTTATTCAAGATTTTGCGGGTGGTAGGGCCTTGTGCAAGGTCCGTCCGGATAGCTACCACCATCTTACTCGCTAATCCTGCCGCTAAGCAGCAGTGCTTGCACTGCTGTGTTCCGGTGTGGAGAGTAAGACAGCCGGGGAAATTACGGGCACAAGAGGCATTTCATCTTAACCCTCTAGGTTGGCAACGCATCTGCAATCCCTCCGGGGTTGCGGGTGTCTATGGGCAGTGGTGGTCGCTTACCATCACGTGACCCACTTGCTCGTTTGCCTTCCTATTCACATAAAAAAAAAAAAAAAAAAAAAATGGATCTGGATCGCAAGACTTAGCCGCTGAGCAAAGTAGGATCCCGCTCTGAGATCAAAATAATAATAAACTAAACGTTAACTTTTCTGATAGTTCTGACAACATCTCATCTTGACTAAACTTAAAAAGTATTCCAAATTCAAATTGGCAATCCATTGAAGCTAATTTCAAACAAAAATCAAACTTGTAAGTTAACGCAATCAAAAGATACAATCATTAAGAAAGTGGTATTCATACAAATTGCCGTGGAATCAAAACTTGTAGTTTGCATAGGACCAGGGCTCTGCCAATACCTGTATAAATAATATCTAGTATTCGTAAATAGTTAGATACGGCCGTTTTACCGTTACATTTTGACACTAAATTGTCGAACTATTTACATATTCGTACCTACAAATTTGTACGGAACCTTAGGTGCACGAGTCCAACCTGCACTTAGCCGGCTATTTTTATGTTCCCCTTGCCTTTGTTATTACTAATAAACTGATTTATTTATATTTATTTATGTATAAGCCTTTTTATTCCGAATTCGCTACAATTTCAGTAAGTACATGTTGTTGTTGTTATTATTGTCATTTATTTATTAAATTGTCGCGTAATTCGGCGTGCCTCATGGCATGGCATAGGGACTGATATTTATGGTTAATTACAGTTCCATCATAATCATAGATCTTTTCGAAGTAAAGTTTAGAAAATTCATAACTGCAAATTCGTACTTAATTCTAATTGTTTTCTATTGTAGCTAAAGTGTTCCTGAATTTCAACAATGTAATTGCGTAATTCGCGTAAGTTAATTGACGTGTCTGAGTGAGACATTTACCCGTACACTTTAATTGGACCCGAATCGATTAAAAACTAATTGAAACTCCTACAAGGTGTTAATTTCGTTCCTCGTAATTACAAGCGATGCTCAGTTAATTTTCTCATTAACTAGTGGATTTTTAACGTTATTATGATACCATAACGAGTATGGACAATGGTTTCCTTGATTATTGTCACTTTTTTAGTTACAAGTGTGTCTTTCGTCACTGGAGTCGGTAATGGTAAAACAATTTCTTAGTTAGTCCCTGATTGCTGGTCGGAAACTCCGGCTTTACAAAATTATTAAAGACCATCTTATCTTTCAAGTATCACCAGCAAAGGACAATAGTTAATTGCAAGATGCGTATTTTAACATTTAAATTTTAATACATATACATATATAATACAATCTATATAGACTTTTGATTACTTCTTTCAGTCAGTCGAAAAGATAAATCAGCTTTAAGAGCGTCTTTTGCGGAACAAGGTAAGCGTTAGTTGGTGCATTTATTGCTATGCAGCTATTATATTCAGCAGTGGACGTCTTTTGTTGATGAGAGTAATTAAGACACTGTGATTAAATATTTAACATTTGCATTGTTTTCAATTGAAAACATTCCATATTCAGACCATTCATTTTTCATTTTATTCCAGTACTAGCTTTTGCCCGCGACTTCGTCTGTATAATTATGCATATAAACTTTCCTCTTGAATGACTTCTATTATTAAAAAAACCGCATCAAAATCCGTTGCGTAGTTTTAAAGATTTAAGCGTACATAAGGACAGACAGATATACAGACAGACGGCGGAAAGCGACTTTGTTTTATTCTATGTAGTGATGTAGAAATCAAATAAAATAAAATTAGCAAGTATTAGTTTCGTGAGAAAAAAGGCCTAACTAAAACTAAATAGCCATGATCTATTGTTTCAGTTATCAAACTCAAGGTAAATCAAGTTCTCTCAAAATTAGACGCCACCAGAAAAAATATAATGATGGTAAAAGAATATATTAAGCTTCAAGCGAGCTTTGAACAGAAATTGGATTTCTGTGTAAGCATGAAAGCAAAAACAACAAAAGAACCAACGAACTGGCCAGTTACGGCAACAGAGGATTATATAGAAACAACAGATATATCAACAAAAATTCTTGCTAGAACAACAGATGATTATGTTCAAACAGATGACGTACGAACAAAAGATCCTGTAAAGATAACCGTAGATTATTTTAAAACAGCAAAAGTACCCACAAGATCCACTTTAACAACTGAAGCAGACATCGAACCAACGAAAAAACCAGTTGTAACGACAGAAGATTATATTGAAACAGAAGAAATGTCAACAAAAATGCCCATAATAACCACAAAAAAGTCAATCAAGACTACAGAAGAATATTTTGAACCAACAGAACGGTCCGTTATGACAACAGAAGAATATTTTGAACCAACAGAAAAATCCGTCATGACAACAGAAGAATATTCTGAACCAACAGAAAAGTCCGTCATGACAACAGAAGAATATTTTGAGCCAACAGAAAAATCCGTCATGACAACAGAAGAATATTCTGAACCAACAGAAAAGTCCGTCATGACAACAGAAGAATATTTTGAGCCAACAGAAAAGTCCGTCAGGACAACAAAAAAATATTCTAAACCGACAGAAATGCCAGTTGTGATCACAGATTACCCAGAAATTACTGAGACATCAACAGAGACTTTGTCAACCATAGTAGACTATCCAGAAGATGTTACGAACTACCTTACAAAACCACCAACAGAAATACCGATGAAAACAACGACAACAACCATGGAACCGTGGATCGACACTACGAGCTCAATACGAACTATGGCATGGTGGATAACCAGTACAATTGGATATAAATTAACAGAGTTTGATAAAGTTACTAAATCCAAATCACCGAGACGCACTAAACGCCCTAAGACGACAAAGAGACCAAAAAAACCAACGAAACAAAAACGGACAAACCCGACGAAATGGAAAACATTTACCTTCAAAAAGTTCACTGTAAAAACATGGCCTAGAGGGCGTAAAAATAGAAGATTTAACTTGTAATTCTGTTCTTTTAATAAATAAATCAGTGTCAAATATAACTAAATGGCCTTACTACAAAAACGATACACGTACAGTCGGTTCAATAACATTTAAAGTATCCACTTTTGTATGTATGTATGTATAACTTTTTACTTTATTGTACATAAAAAATATGAAAAAGATGAATACAGGACAACATAAATGCACAAAAGAAAACTTTTCCCTAAAAGACATTCACTAGGTAAGAAATTGTATGGAAATTCGCCATTTTCTGACTGTTCAAGTTTAAGTTCAAGACTGTCTGGTTAAAATAAATTCAACTTTGCCTAAATAACCAAGGTCTAGTTTCGTAATTCATATGCGGATCCGTAGGACACGCAAAATTAATCATGTAAGGAAATTTACGAAAATGAGTTACGAATTTTCTGCAGTGACATCCATAGCCCAGTCAGGTAATCGCAAAAGAATCGCACGGTTGGTACTACCAAATAAAACAATGACTATGACAGAAATGCCACACCAACGTAGATACCAATGTAGACCACAAATGAGATGGAAAGACGACATTAAAAGACTACTCTTTCTTTTCTCTGGTCGCAACTGGACTCTCACTGCCCAAAATAGATCGGAATGGAAGCAGTTGAAGGAGGCCTACACCAAGAACTTGGTAGAGAAAGGCTAAGAAGAAGAAGAAGAAGAAGACAGAAATGCAACTAAAAAAGGTCAAAGGTTGCGGGTGGTAGGGCCTTGTGCAAGGTCCGTCCGGATAAGCAGCAGTGCTTGCCGGTGTGGAGAGTAAGACAGCCGGGGAAATTACGGGCACAAGAGGCATTTCATCTTAGCCCTCTAGGTTGGCAACGCATCTGCAACCCCTCCGGGGTTGCAAGTGTCTATGGACAGTGGTGATCGCTTACCATCAGGTCAAAAAAAAATGCGAAAGTATACTGTTTAGTCAAAATCTTAGTTGCACTATTAAGACTCTATTGAATTTTGTTCAATATCCGTATCTATTTTTGTGATGACTTGTCAAGATTAAGATGTATATCACTCTAACTTATTAACGCGACCACGGAACCCAACGGAATCATTCGGCGAAATTTTACAAATTCTATATTTCATTGAATGCAAATGGGACGCAATCTAAAATCAGTCGCTTTCGCATCTAAAAACCTAGATGGTTTTTATAAGGTTTCAAATTTATGTAACAATGACTGATTTTGAAAAGTGTCCCTTTTGTATTCAATTAATGATTTTTCTTATACGTCTTTTTTGCTTTCAATGGCGTAAGTGGATAAATAAAAATGAATACTGGTGTAAATTTTTCGTACTCAAACGGCTTGAGGGTGTTTTTATCTCCAGTGCGAAGTTGAGTTTGTCATTTTTCCAAACATACTAACTTTCCATACATACTTAAATTTATAATCGATTAAGAGCCAATTAATATTACTTATTACCACTAATACTCAATGCATTCAATGCTTCAATGCATTGGAAGCTTGAAATAGTCAATATTTCAATTAAAGGCTCCTCAGGTTTATGGATCCTTAGGTTGTTATGAACAATGCGTTGCTTAACTGTTATTATTTTGTTTACTCTAAGTACGTGCACTTGTGTTGTAAAGGAGAAAAATGGTAATTTTAATTACGTTAAAGCAGAAGGTTAGGGTATTACTGGTTCCTCAGTATCTGTGACAGTTCGTTTTGATTCCCCTTTCCGTGGCCTTTAGGTAAGGTTGGTTAGGCTCTGTCTACCCCGTAAGAGATAAAGACGAGATTTATAGAGTTTTGAATAGGTAGACATGAATTTAAAAAAATATCTCTATAGCGGGAGAGAGTGTTATAGGTAGCTTACGTCAATGATCAGTTTAGACGACCTGCCTGCAGACTTAGCCTGGTGGTTAGAGAACCTGACTATGAAGCTTGAGGTCCGGGTTTGATCTCCGGTCGGCCAAATTACTTTTAGTTTATTGTATAATTAAGATCCAGCAAAAGAGCAGAAAAAAATACTTTTCTTGAAAGGGACCTTCTTATTTACCTTTATTTTTTTTACCATTTGTTGTAATATCAGTCTAAAAATACATCACTATAACAGACTAATAGTAGAGCCGAGAAAATTTATCAACTCCATTCTGATGAGTCTGTCGAGTTGTAATTTATTTAGGTACCTACTTTACAATAACAATTTTAATGTTACAGGATTTTATAAAAATAAAGAAGCCCTCGGATGGTTTACTAATTATTATTATAAAGGCAAGTATCTGTTTTACTTATTTAAAATAAGTAATGTTTTTATTTTAACCCTTGAATTATATGTTAGCGGCACGAAATTTGGCCCAGTCTATATATACAATTTTTTACTGCTTACAGATATCAGGGAAAAACTTATTAAATTGCAAACAAACATGGACCGTATTGTAACCAACCTTAAAGTGTTAAATCAATATATTCAACTTCAATCACACTTGGAGGGAAAATTGGATTTATGCATGGATTTAACAAAAACTCTGACCACTAAATTCGAAGATCCAATAACTAGACCTGATTTAGAAACAACAGAATTGTACGTTACAACAACAACAGAAGAATATTTTGAACCAACAGAAAGCCCTCATATGAAAACAGTTGACTATATTGAAACAACAGAAGTACCAACAGAGTCTGATATGACAACGGAAGAATATTTTGAACCAACAGAAGTACCAACAGTGTCTAATATGACAACTGAAGAATATTTTGAACCAACAGAAAGACCTCATATGAAAACAATTCACTATATTGAAACAACGGAAGTATATTTTGAGCCAAGCGAAAAACCTGTTTTGACTACAGAAGATTATCCAGAAATTACAGAGACGTCAACCTTCTCAACTATACATGACTACCCAGAGGACATCACCAACTGCTGTATACAACCACCAACAGAAATACTGATAGAAACAACGACAACAACCATAGAGCCGTGGATCGACACTACGAGCTCAATACGAACTGAACCATGGTGGATGGAATCACCTACAAAGAGACATCATAAAACAAGGTCTACTAGACCAACTTCGGTAAAACATACGCATCACCGGATAACAAAGAGGCCAAGCAGGACAACAAAAAGGGCAAGACCAACAAGACGTTTAAGGTCAACTATGTCGAGGCACACTCACTATCATAGAAGGCCACGGACAAGACGACATAGGCCAACAAAGCGAGCATGGACCATCAAAAAGTTTACTATGATTTAATGGCCGCCATTAAGATCGTTTTATCCCTACTGAGCTGGCAACGTTGCATTTTGGGTGTTTTTTACGAGAATTTCACAAAAATTTAATGGAAGTTTAAGATGTGGTCTATACAAGTTCTTTGTATTTAGTGTATCAATGTGTCCAATGCAATAATTAATCGTGATGGACTTTTAATTTCGTATTAAAGGTATAAAATAATATTATCTGCTTTAATAAGAAAATAAAAGTCCATCACGATTAATTATATTGCATTGGAAACATTGATACACTAAAAACAAAGAACATAACAGACGCACATTTTACCAAACCAACAAAAATGCGACGTTGCCAGCTCTGTAGGGATAAACCCTCTTAAAAGATGGAATAAAATGGACGGAGGCAAAGATTTGCCCCATGAAGCCGCTTTAAGCGAAACTATTCCGAAAAGTTAGATTTCATTGGGTTTTATCGATCGACATGGTACAAAATACTGCAAAATAAAATGTTTATTTTTATTTATGTACTTTTATTTACAATGCTAATTTCCTAAGACATGAGAAATAATAAAATGACAGTGGGTAGTTTAATAGTAGGTTAGTAATTTTTGACTGTAGTAAAAACTATCAAAAAAACAGAAATCTGATCACTTGCATTATAAAAGATCGTGCTACAGTCGTTAAGTATGAGCCTCTGCGGAATACTGTCATTAATTAACATTGCCTGAGATGTAAATGTATTAACTGTCAATTTACGCCTAATTTTTGCTCAACATTCAAAATCATTGTTAGACCGAACGTCCCATTTTCTGAAACTATTAAAAATAGGATTCTTCTCTAAAAAATAAAATAGTTTTCCTTTTTTGACTTCGCTTCAAAATCTTTTATTTAGGAACGATCTTCTAAAAATCGTTCGAATTGTCTAGTAAGTATATAAAAACTGCTTATTTTATTAAAATTAATAAAATAATTTTATAATCTTGAACCTAATGTGTTATATTTGAAAGTCATTCAAATCAATGTCAGTTATAAAAACACAAAACAATATCTGATGGCCATTTTAAAGAGGTTTCAATAAAAATAAGAGATTATTGTGGTAGCAAAAATTTTTGTAGCATTTTGAAAAAAAAAGTACAAGAATGTACTGATATTCAAAATATTGTCAATTAAGCGAATAGACGAAAATCTTAGGAATCATTTTATAGGCGATGTGGCTAGCAACCCATCACTATTTTTATTCCCCTTTCTACCTATACGTCTTTATCCCGTAAGGGGTAGGCAGAGCCTTAGGTACGTTTAAAGGCCACGTTTCGCAAGATTGTGGGCGTATTAGATTTTGCTACAAACTCACGGTAATTATTAATTGTGTGAATAATTGCTCAATGTTGCTCAATACGTCCAATTATACAGTAACTACCTAATCAAGGTGTAATAATGTTCATCACAAAGACCATTAAATCGATAACATCCGAATTTTTAATAGTTTGAAAAGTTTCAAGTGTCAATTACCAGTATGTGTGACTGGACTACCTGCGTTTTTTTTGTAATTTTGCTATCAAATTGTGACGCTTGGTTGAAAAATGGTAGAAATTTTTATTTTTTTACACTTGCGTTCATGTAGATCCAACTCGTTTATATTATAATCAACAAAATTATAGAACATATTAAAACTTACTAAAAATTCACTTACCTTGACGTGTCAGTGTCGAAAATACTTGACGTGTGCTCGAGCAAGGATTTAAATGGATTTTTACCACGAAACTACAAGATTTTCACAAATGTAAAAAATATGAGTATTTTAAAATTGTGCAGGGGCCTTACTATGATGTCCTAATTCCGACTCAGTTCAAGTTTTAGCTGTCACTTTTAGTATGAATCTGACAGCGAGCGAACCTAAACTGAATCGCATTAAGACGTCATGGTAAGGCCCATGCACTTTTTCGAACCAGACAATAAAAGGTAGCACTAAAAATTTTTAGATATTGTCAATTCTTATTGTGTAGAATCACGATTAGTAAGAATGGCGTTTGAGTAATCGATCGTATAATTCTTTTTTTCAGATTCAATTAAAGGCCTTAGACACACTCACAAAGTTCCGAGAGGCAGCAAACTACTTAATATGCCGTTCAGTTTAGGTAAATTACACAAAATTAAACCGATTTTGTTAATCTAACTAATATTATAAATGCGAAAGTTTGGATGGATGGATGGATGGATGGATGTTTGTTTGTTACTCAATCACGCCAGAACGGCCCAACGGATCTGGATGAAATTCGGCACATAGATAGAGAAAAGTCTGGAATAGCACATACAGTACTTTTTATCACGGAAAATTGCGTAGTTCCCGCGGGATAGCGATAAACGAATTCTTTGCAGACGAAGTAAAGACAAAACCATTGCAAACTCCATTTCTCTCTTACAATACAAAGCTCGTTGGTGAACTTCAAGCCTGCTACTCATCTGCGAGCTGGGACCTTACCATGACGTCCTAATACGATTCAGTTCAGATTCAATTTTACGTTTTAGCTGTCATTTTTGACACTTCTAGTATGGATCTGACAGCCAATCCAGTATCTGAGGGATATCAGTGACCGTTGGCTAAGAGCCCGACAGGGGAGGGTGGGGGTTCTTTGACCGTGTTACCGTACAACGTTGCCGACATTATGTCACAAGATTTTATAATTAAAATTTTTAACCCTGACATTGGCGAAGTTGTCGTCGCTATAGCGACTTGGAACGCCAGAAATAAAAGAAGAAGAAGAATACAGCCAATACAACTTTGGTCTGGAATTGCATTAAACCGTCATGGTAAGGCCCCTGTAACCGTAACAGTTGCACGTTACAGTAACCAAAAACCGGGGATAAGGCGCTCCGCTCGCTTGTATTGTTATGTACGTATGTATGTAAACTCTTTATTGTGCAAAATAAACAAGACAAATACAATTGTCAAACACTGAGATACATGCGCAAAGGCGGACTTATAAAGGGATATCTTCCAGTCAACCTTTGAGTGGATGGAAGGAGTATCACATTATAGATGGTTTTGTATGATGAGATGACGAACCGCTTATTATGTTCTTTTAATCTTATACATTACAATACCTACTAAAAGACAATGACGTTCACAAATTTTTTTGTTTTTTCAGATGACTATGACAACTCGAAGATAAATATCGTGCTTGAATGTGACAGTATTTATATAATATGTATGTATGTCTTTATTGTACAGTAAACGCAACAACACTTCCATGCTGGTCTGGGAGTAAAGAAAAAACATAGAATGTACCAGTTGCTTCTCTTCCCACGCAGATGGTAAAAGCCCATCGAGGCAATGGGCGAAAATCTTATGAATCATGATATACCTACCAACCCATTACTATTTTGATTCCATTTTCCACTTATATGCTTGTATATTTAATCATTGCTGAACGTGGCCTTTAGTTCTTGTTTACCCCGTAGGGGATACAGTCGTGATTTATGTATGTATGTATGAGAGAGAGAGAGAGAGAGAGAGACAGATATATATATATATATATATATATATAAAGAGAGGTTTACACACATTCGATACGCATGGAGAGATAAAAAAGAAAGCTAGGACTTAGGCAATAATTATGCACTTAAATATAACTACCTATCTAAAAAACTGTGCCATATTGTTCGATTTTTAAAGTAACGTAACATACCGTACTAGGTTCTGCCTGGGACTTCATCTGCGTAAAATTATACATACAAACCTTCCTCTTGAATTACTCTATCTATTAAAAAACCGCATCAAAATCCGTTGCGTAGTTTTAAATTGTACTACTAACACTTTATGGACCCTGGTCTCAAATAAATAATAATAATTTTTATTATTTAAGGTAAAAGCATACATGGGGACAGACAGACAGACAGCGGAAAGCTGCTTTGTTTTATACTATGTACCTACCTAGTGATCAGCAGATGTTGCATTCTGCTGCAGACGTATTCTTGAACCACGTCATTCTAACACTATGCTCCTGGCATTCTGTTTTATTGCAATAGTAGAATAGTACACTTAACTTACCTATACTATATGCATGTTCCTCTTTCTAGGTATCGAGAGAAGGATAAAAGATATGCTAATCCGGATAAGATATATAAAAGAGAGTATAAAGTTCATACTTGAATACATAACTTTTCAATACAACTTGGAAATTAAACTGGACATATGTATAGCAAAAAAATCTAATTCAACAACAACAACAATTGAATATACAAAAATAACTGAACCAACAGTAATATCTAAAACTACAGGAATAACTGAGTCTACTGAAGTAACTGAAACAAAACCAACAGCAGCAACAGTTGAATATACGGATATAACTGATTTCACGAAAATAACTAAATCCACAGAAAGAACAGCTACATATAAACCGAAAACTAAACCAACAACATCAACAGATGGATATACAGAAATAACTGATTTCACGGAAATAACTGAATCCACAGAATCAACTGAAAAAACCACAATTTATAAACCGAAAACTAAACAAACAACTAAATCAACAACAGAACCAACCAGAAATGAACCTACAGAAACAACTGACTTCACGGAAATAACTGAAACAATTACTCCCACAGTGACAACAGATTCTGATGATTATACAGAAATAACAAGCCCTTGTCCACCAGATTATGACACAACAATAACCAGCACAAGAAGCATGACAACACGAAGGAGACCGACCATACCTGTCAGAACAACAAATTTTCCACCATGTGTCATTGAAACAACAACTAAGAATGTGGATTCGAAATCGGAATCTGATTCGTCTTCATATGAATCAGATGAGGAGCCAGCTATGAAACAAACTTTTAAAACGAGGAGTCATAAAAAAATAACATCAAGCTACTCGTTAAACCCATATGCAATCGAAACAGTGGTGGAATAATGAAGAATTCGGATGACTGAAATTTAATGAAGACTTATCGTGACATTATGCCACGTTTGCTGACTTAATTTCAGTCATAGTTTATGATAATAATTTAATAAATAATAATGAAAGCTTGACAGACCAAACCCTTCTTTTTCATCCGTATTACGAGGCCTGCTACGAAAGTTTTTAGCTGTATAAAAACCTTCTTACAAGAACCTTACTATTTTTCAAATTAAACCCTCCAAGTCTACACATCGCCTCATTCTCGAAAACCAATCCTCAAAACATTTACGAAGCGTGTTCTGCGTTACGTCAAAAAACACGACTAATCTGAATTCACAAAAGTTCACGCATCATTTTTTCTCGGAGGGGAATAAGAAATAGTCATACGAGGCCAGACTAGGAGTGTATGATGGATGTGACACCACCTGAACCGTTACCCGTTGATTAAATACAAAACAGACGTATTCCAAAATCATTTATCATTGCGTCTAAAAACAAAAGTCGTTCATTATAAGGTTTCAAATGTAACAGTGTCTAATTTTGACATGTGTCGCTTTTGTTTTTAATCAGCGCTGTTCAAAAAATCCAATGTTTTGCCGCTGCGTGTACGAAATGCCTTATAGGAAAGCTCCTTCTCGCTCCCCGCTTCCATAAATAACTAAATTTAAACTGGCCTGGTTGAAATTTCATTAGGTAAGTATATAAAGTTAAAATTACATGTCGATAGTTTTTACACAGCTTAAAACTTTCGTAGCAGCTTTTTTTGTTTAGCAAATTTGTCAGAGTTCTAACATAAAAATTTAGTTAACCATGTAGGAATGTATGGTTTTATTTTTACCTAATGCAAAATAAAATAATGCTGGATAGAAACAAATACAGTATTAACCCTATAATGAGTTTCACAGCTCATAAGTCGCTTTTCCACTAGAGGCAGCCTCCGGTCGAGCGGCTGCCTTGCTCCGAGGCTGCACAAGTGGAAACGCTGCTTAAGACGTTGAGGTGAGGCAGCATTGAGGCAGCGTCTCCATTTACGCGGCCTCGGTTCGAGGCAGACGCTTGACCCGATAGTGGATAAGCACCTATAAGTGATCAAGTATATATTTATCTGTTAACAAATCGTATGGCATAAAATTGTTCAGTTAAATTTAAAAATATTTCGAAAAGTTCTGTAAATGAGCTATATAGCTACAAGTAACATTCTGTTAAGTTAATTTTATGACTTTCCTGAAAGCAATATGGTTTCTGTATACTTATAATAATGCGAAACGATCATTCGACTAAATAATTATATACCTAGAATTTATTTATGCAACTTATATCTGCAATTATTGCTATGCAATAATGGTGTGTGACAAGGATCACCGAATCTATTTAATTTTGTACGAATACGTCATTTTGATAAGTATCAAAAAGACGCACTGAAAGACTCATTAGACTTTGGAATGTGTGTGGATGACGAAACTTTGGAAACTTTGGTTTCTACCTACTTCTAATTTATTTCGTAGACCATTAAATTGATTTCATCCTCGTTTTTAATAGTACGTAAAACATTTTTCTTATTTTGCCACAAACTCGTGACGAGTATGGAGAATTTCCAATTATCACCAATATGATTGTTTGGACTACCGGTGTTTTTGTAATAATTTCGATACCTAATTGCGCTGCTTGGTGGGGTAATTATAAAATTGAATGTATTTTCTTATACTTTTCTCTTAGAGCTGTGGCTGAACAAAAAGATGCTGGGATAATTTACAGCGTTTTGATTTTAACAAGACGTGATCCTCTAAAATTAGATTCAATAATCGAACAACAACAACAACACACGACAACACAACAACACGACGATCTTATTTTTTTCTTTTACAGAGGATTACGACGATGACTCAAACGAAACACGCACCAGTAAGTATTAGTGTTTCTAAACTGTTACTGATTAGTTTATCTGATTATCTTCTATCCCCCTTATTCATAAACGCTTTATAGGCTTCTGCTAACTTAGTAATCGTTTGTCCTTATCTGTCACTTTGACATTTACCTTTCACAGACAAGGACAAACGATTGTTTGGGTATCTTTATGTATCAGATTTATATAGGGAAGTATGAATGGCTGCGTTGCGAGGGAAGGTCTAGAGACGGACGTTCCGTGAACAAATTGGGGACCTTTTGAAAAAAAGGTCTGGTCAAGAGTACTCGAAATCGACGAGAATGTATGAAGAGATTGATGAATGTGGATGAAGCGAAAGAGGTATGTTACGTGTCAGGATAGTAGCAAGCGGAACAAAGTCTCTGCCTACCCCTGTGGGAAAGAGCGTGACGGTATGTATGTATGTCTATATGTCTCTATTATGTATGTAATTGTTTTGAAAAAAAAACTGCCAAGGTTCTTGGCAACGATGGTCTTTCCAAAAGCGCTGGTAGTTTTAAAAAGAGACACGTAAAAGAGCCCTTGGGGCCTATTTGCAAAATAAAAGTTAATGATTTTGATTTCTGTTTTGAGTTTGGTATTTATTTCTATGTAACTATGATTTAAATTTATTTTTAATTAATTTAATACATGTATTCAATAACTTCTAATTAATTGCATACAGTTTTTTTTACTAATTTTAGGGTTAGAACATAACATAATCTTCACGCGAACTGTGACCGCATATATTCAAGAGGATATGTTGAAGATATATACTCTAATAGCACTTCAAAAACACCTAGAAGAAAAATTAGACCTATGTATGACTTTCAAAACTGAGCTTGAGACTACAATAGAGACTCCAATAGATACAATAACAACTACTACACCTAGTAGTGCATCGAAAGAAAAATCAGAAGTTACAAGTGCAACAGCAGATAATGATAACATACTAGATTCAGGGTCAACAGATTACACAGAGAGACGAATTACGATAAAACGCAGAACAAGGCGAAGCCCACGAGCCACAAATAAAGAAGATTCCCCGTCTGAATCCGAATCACACGAAGCTACGAATCCATATGCAATCAAGACCATACCAATAAAACCGCGAGATTTGTAACAAATATATTCAAATAAGGAAATGAAACGTATGACGTGGTGCGTGGTGGTGCGCCAGTCGCACAACTGGGCCCTATTATATAAATATACAAGTTACAATTTACAAGCGGAAGTCTCTATCTAACACATAGGGTCAGTAAGAGACTTCCGCTTGTAAATTGTAAAGTGTAGCTGTATTAAATAGGGCCCTGGTCGCCTAGAAAAAAAAAACAAGATTCGAAATTCACGATTAGGTTTTGTTTTTTTCCGATCACCCGCTCGTTTTGGCAAGGCACCAGCCGCATGTTGTTGATTCGATTATAAAAATCGATTTTTAATAATCTTAACTAATATTATAAATGCGAAAGTTTGGATGGATGGATGGATGGATGTTTGTTTGATACTCAATCACGCCAGAACAGCCTAACGAATCTGGATGAAATTCGGCACATAGATAGAGAAAAGTCTGGAATGCAGAGGCTACTTTTTATCCCGGAGAATTCCCGCGGGATAGCGATAAACGAATTCTTTGCAGACAAAGTCGCTGGCAACAGCTAGTATTTATAATAAAAGCTGGGACCTTAACATAACGTCTTAATACGATTCATTACCTACTCAGTTCAGGTTTTAGCTGTCATTTTTAGTATGGATCTGACATTGAGGGAACCTAAACTGAATCGCATTAAGACGCAATACTTTACGCAAACTTTGTAACTAAGCTTAACCTAATATCAATTTTAAGATCATTGATTTTGTGAGAAGTTTTTTTTAATTTTGAAGATTCAACAGCGCGGCTAGGACGAGTGCGCGCGAAGTCAAAGACAATTTTCAAAATTCGATTTTCGAAGGTCGTATCGTATCACACCGTCCCTCTCACTCTCAAGTTAATGACTAATAGTGTGAGCGGAATAGCACGAAACGAACTTCGAAAATCAAATTACGGACGGAAAAATGTCGCAGACATAATATGTGTATACAAATTGACATAGTATGTAGACATATTATGTCAATTTGGTGAAATAAGGCGTCTGGTAGATCAAAGTGGTTGACAGTACGAAATAAACATTTTAAAATCATAAACTTTAGACTTTTATTGTTTTTTATACCTACTATGTATTATAATATGTCGAAGACTAAGGATGGATGAACTGTCACGTTGGTCGGTCAGGATTCAAACGAGCTTTATACGTAGCCGAGCTTAGGTCACCATCTCGACCATCTTTAAGGTACATTAATTGAGATAGAAATAACAGCACACATGTTTCACTTGTACAGCCAGTCTTTATTCAAATAGCGCTTACACAAAGGATTCAGGACTATCACACACCCTAATAGACGAAACGTGGAGAGTTCTGTGCTTGCGCCCACTGACTGGCCTATCAATGTTAAGAATATCGTTAACCACCGGAATAAGGCTAGATACTTAGTGCAAAGGCACTTAACACTTGGAAGCACTAACAATTCACCATTAAACTCAAAGCAGTACGTCGATGGGAATAGATTTCTTTAGACGTCTGATCTCTATCGAGTCTCGATCAAGAATGCCTTCTCCTTCTCACCGTCATCAGATGTAACTCTGACATTTTACTAACATTGCAGGTAGTTGCAACTGAGCCAAGCCCAGACCACCCCCAAGCGATACCCGACAACGACCAGTTGTCATCGCTTGACGTTTCATAAAAGCAATAACTAATGAGGGTACTTTAACTATCATAAGTTTAGTCATTGTAACGACGCTCCGACATATATATCTACTGATATGAGTTCTGCAGTCTCTTGAAGCTGAGCAAAAAAAATGAACCCCCTAAGTTACATTACTTGCTTTTATACTGATCTGAGAGCATTAAAAAACATAGAATGTGCCAGAAGTTTCTCTTCTGTTATAGGCGATGCGGCTAGCAATCCATCGTTATTTTGAATCTGTTCCACCTATACGCCCTCAATCATGCTAAACGTGCGGGTGGTGGGGCCTTGTGCAAGGTCCGTCCGGATCGCTACCACCATCTTACTTGCTAATCCTGCCGTTAAGCAGCAGTGCTTGCACTGCTGTGTTCCGGTGTGGAGAGTAAGACAGCCGGGGAAATTACGGGCACAAGAGGCATTTCATCTAAGTCCTCTAGGTTGGCAACGCATCTGCAAACCCTCCGGGGTTGCGGGTGTCTATGGGCAGTGGTGATCACTATCATCAGGTGACCCACTTGCTCGTTTGCCTTCCTATTCACATAAAAAAAAAAAAAAAAAAAAACGTGGCCTTTCGGTTTTCTCACCTTAGGCTCTGTCTACCCTGTATTGGATAGAGGATAAAGACATGATTGTACAGAATTCATAATTCCATGTCACGATATTGACATTGCTTCCACCGATTCCGGCCGTTAGGAAAAGTTATGAGTCATAACTTATGACATAAACGTCGATACAAATAAAATATTTAGTGTCGGATAAAATAAGCTATGTGTACATAAACAAAATAGATCAAATACAGTAAGTAAATTAGGACTGAGTCGTGTATGTTGGCGTCGTCCGCATTCGACAAGAAAGATACTCTATCGCCAGTTTCTCAATATTTAAGGCCTGTCTCACCACTCCTTAACTGTCAAATATCTATGATGACGTCTCTGTCTGTTTCGTAGTAATAAATAGAGACGGAATCATGAAGAATCACGGAGTGGTGAGACAGGCCCTTAAGCACGTATTATGTGAAGAGGTGCCTAACATTATATTCCAAGGGTGGTGAAATAAATAATGTCTAGCATCGCAAGAACTTGACGCATGAGCCAAAGGCGAGGGCGGTAAACATGCTACCTGATGCTTTCTTTATGATCGCCTGAAGCGTGTAGTCAATTTTACGTCTTCTCCTGGCCCGGAAGTGGAATTTTCGCTTGCTTAGCGGCAGTAAATTGCGACATACGGCCTGGGGCGACGTAAAAATTAGAACGTACGTGTAGAAATAACCCATCACTATTTTGATTCCCCTTTCCGCCTATAAGCCTACAATCATGCTAAACGTGGCCTTTAGGTATTGCAACCCTAGGCTCTGTCTACCCCCTACCTAAGGGATAAAGACGTGACTAATATTGTTTCTATAAAAAAAATTCAAAATTATTTTTACAGATGAACCATATAAGCTCGAGATAAAACCTCTTTTTTTGAATAATTATGCATCCACAGACAATGCATCGCCAGGGGCGATGTTAAGGAGGCGCAGGATTGCCCCAGACCCGGTACAGATGTAGTGTGAAATGCTTTTCAATGACATTTCGTTGAATCCCAAACGATTTTCTACTTTAACAACATTTGAATAAAGTTCTTATTTATAAAACAGTTTAATATGACAGCTGCATTGTATACATGTCACTAAAGTTGAAAACCGGATAAAATTTAACGAAATGTCATGGAAAATTATTTTTCTCAAAGATGCAATGAAATGTCTACCTTACGTTCCAAATAATAGGCCGGGACGTATCACGTTGCGGGCGCGGTTGGACAAGTGGTATGTAATGGATTTTCATAAAAAATGGCTGGCCTTGGCCTGCAAAGCGATCGTGTTTTGTTTTGTGGCGGTCGTCGTCGTGCGCGGGGCGCGCTGCTGGAGGACACGCACGCGGAGGATATGCGCCTGCTGCTGCTGTCCGCCGCCTAATGCACACGCTAGCGGCAACATTCTAAGGGTTTTTTTGGATTTTTTTTATTTATTTCATTGCATGTTTGAGAAAAGCACTATACAAGCCTCGGCGTGAAAGAACTTGCAGGCTTCGTACTCCTATCCGGCCTCGCAAAGCTCGGCCGTCTATATACGTTACTCAGCCTGCAAACCTTTCTTTCCCGGCCTCTGCAGTAATGTACTATTGCACTACACCTATACCACCCTCTCGGCCTTCCTGGTGGGGCCCGTAGGAGAGACAAGCCAATACGTGCGGAACCGGCTTGGCTGCAGGAGTCTACCGCATGTTTAAGGTTAGACCTTATCGCCTAACGGAGAACACCATTTCCTGGATTTTATATAGGAGCTACCTTCTAGATAGGTTGCATACCATTGCTTAGAAGCCCATCTCCCCAGCGGTCGAACATAAACGGTGTTAAATTGTTCGAGGACTTTAGTCGCCTCCTACGACACCCAAGTCCTTTTGCAGGGTTGGAGCTATTCTAAGGCTGTAAATAAATGACAACTTCAATTTCACAGTGAACAAATAGGTACTTCCTAAGATGTAATAAATAAGTACATTCCAAGGCCGATTATAATTGATTTCACCCTCACTTTTAACAATACAAGATTAATTTTCATGAATTGATTATGAACTGACCTATGGAAAGTTTCACTTAATATCGATATGCGGGTCTTGACTACCGGTGTTTTTGTTGCAGTTTTGATTTCTGGTTCTGCTGCTTGGTGGGAAAATGGTATGATCTTTTTTCAATATACTGTGTTTCCGATAAAGGAATAAAGATGAACTGGAAAAAAATATCGATGAAAAAATAACAATAGTTTCTTGTTTTTTTTTCTTTTTAAAAACTTTGCTTACACTGGATCGGAACAAATGAATTGGAAATAATCCAAATACTAAAAGGTTGTCTTGACTGGACATTGATTGACCTATATTATATAAAAAGTAATGATTAATAAGAGAGCGATAGTTTTTCTCTTTCCTAATTATTTTGCTCGAATTCTGAAACATTAATCAAATGCGACAATTTGTCAATTACGAAGAGAAAAGTGTGTTAAGTCCTTAAGTGGCGCACTGGAGATCGTCTAAGGGTCTAAGTTCAAGAGAATGTGTTTAAAAAATAAACCCATAAAAAGCGTACCTTCGTTATTGTGTACTATTTAACAAGTAAAAATGACAAAAAATTAAAAACTTTTTTATTCTTTTCAGGGTTAACTTTTGGTAGGTATTTACATAATTTTCACCTAAATTTCTTAATAAACTCATTGCTTGCTGGCCTGGGCGCAAAGAGAAACATAGAATGTGCCAGTTGCTTCTCTTCCCGCGCAGATAGTAAAAGCCCATCGAGGGAATGGGTGAAGTCTTAGGTGTCATGTTGTAAGCGATGTGGCTTTCCACCTATGCGCCCATAATCATGCTAAGTTTAGTGTGGCCTTTAGGTCTTATTACCTACCTTAGGCTCCGTCTACCCCTTAAGGTTGCGGGTGTCTATGGGCAGTGGTGATCGCTTACCATCAGGTGACCCACTTGCTCGTTTGCCTTCCTATTCACATAAAAAAAGGGGAAAAAGACGTGATTTTGTATGTATGTAAGTGTGCATGACTGTATTTCTTAAAAATCAAAAATGATTAAAAGTAAAACCGAAAAAAACCTTTTTTTTTTTCATTCCTTTAGATTTTTTGTCACCTTGGTTTGGAGGCGGCACCAGAAGTAAAGGTAAACGATTTTTTTTTATGTAGTCCATACAACGTATTTCTTATCAATAGTACCTATTATTTTTCTATTTTTGCCATACCTATATGGGTAATTACAAGCTTTATTTTATTGAATTTCTTTATTGTGTGGTATTCTTTTTTAAAAAAGAAAAAAAAAATTCTTCAAAAAAAAATATTTTTGGAAATATATTTTTTTTCATATATCCCACCCACCCACTTTTTTTTTCATTCCAGATGCCGCACCAGAGCCAGAC
The DNA here is from genome assembly GCA_963854515.1 of Pandemis heparana. Classification (NCBI taxonomy): domain Eukaryota; kingdom Metazoa; phylum Arthropoda; class Insecta; order Lepidoptera; family Tortricidae; genus Pandemis; species Pandemis heparana. Next base: position 3,968,436 of record OY978023.1, on the reverse strand, counting down.
GACTCAGCTGATGACGGTAATTATAATGATTAAGCTCGCTGTTTTTGAAAAAATCATTAAAATCTCATCTATTTTTCGAATTAAAATTAAACAAAACTATTTTGTAGCAGCTTCATTACCGCACGTTCACACGGACACCGACAAGTTAATGGAGTACAGATTAGGTAAGTTTACAAAGTACTACAATCATTAGATGTATGATGCTTATTTGATTTGGGATTACCTACCCAAATTACGAGTAAATAAGCGTCATAAATGTCAAAGGAAAGCCTTGGGAATGACCGCATGGTAATCAATCTACAAATACTTAGCTCTTAAGAACAATTATGGTCTAATCCACACGACCAAAATCAACAGCATCAGATACTTGATTTACTGGTAAAACACTGTAGTGTTGGCAACTCTATAGACGTACTGCCTAAATAATTCCTCGCCCGCGCGACGCAGGGGTGCGGGGTAGGACGATAAAGGGGACCGAGAGGGGTGCGGGCGGGTAGCGCGCCTACCGCCTGCACCTCTCGCTCGGCCCAATTGTCGTCCTACCCCGCACCCCTGTAAATGATTATTATTAAGCTTTTACCCAAAAGCTCATTTATCTGTCAAAAGCTGAGCGTAATGCATTGAAAATAAATTACACTTCATTTGTGATATCTTCTAAAATACTTAAAAAAATTGGTTGCCTGTAAAGTCGGTATACGGGCGAAAGTTTTACGTGACAACGACTTTGAGTGGTAAAATAATTTTAATGTGAATATTCATTCGTATTGTAGGAAGAAGGATGAAATAATAGTAACAATTTAAAACATTTATTTATACAATTTAAAACATTTATTTATACAAAGAATTATATTTAACACTAACTGTGCTCGAGTGGAAGGGACGCGTGCCTTTCACTTTTTATGTCTGTCTCTCTCGCTCTTAGGCGGGCTAACCATGCCCGAGTGGAAGAGACGCGTGCCTCTCACTCGCTCTCATTGTGAGCGCATAACGTGAGCGGAGCGTAACGCAGTTTCTTGAAGTGTCACCCGGCAAACCAATTTATAAGACGTTGTCACGTCAAAATATTTTGCACTTTTAAATACTTACCTCCTTATTCATAAACGCTCTGTAGGTTTCTGCTAACTTAGTAATCGTTTGTCTTTATCTGTCAGTTTGACATTTGCCATTTACAGGTAAGGACAAACGATTGCTAAGTTAGCAGAAGCCTACAGAGCGTTTACGAATAAGGGCGTTAAAATCGAAGCATTCACGTCACTAAATATATTTTCATAGGCAAACTGTTACTGGTATAGGACATAGCGCTTGGAAAATTCATGTTAATATACACAGTGAAGTGTCCACGGGGTTTCTTCTAACTAAGGCTCTACACAGTAGCCTAAGCCTTTAAATATGGATTTAATTATATTATTATAACATTTATGACTTTTAAAAGAAAAATTCTCATTTTTTTCCTTCATTTGAAGGATGTGAATCAAAACGTTAGCCTAGTAAAGCCTTATTCTGTTTAAGATAAGAATCTGTATATGCTTCGTTCAGATTGCACTTTTGCCATAATTCGCGAGCCACATTGGTTACAACAGAACTCTGCGTACTTAACGTTTTATTTAATTAAAATAGACGTTTATCTTTTTATTATTAATTGTGATCAAAATATAAAAGTGACCTTCTGGGAGATAGACTTGTATTTTTTTTAGGCCCAACCACTCGGATCCGCTTGAAAAGTAAGTAATAAACTTTTCTTTTTACTCTTCTTATCAGTATCATTGCCCGTATATTAATTTCTACCAGAGTTAATAACTCAATCTACTTAATTCAAATGTTCTGATAAAATTAACTTAATTTAGCATTTTGCGTTAAACACTACCTTTTTAAGAGGGTAAAATCTCCAATAACTCATCACGAAACCGGAATTAATAAATAATCTTTTATGTGGACTTATTTAATTTCTTTGGATAAGGTCAATGTGGGGAAGACCGGCATACTTCATTTTTTTTTCACTTCGGAGTGATCTAGCTGCGTTAATTATTCACCTACGTTACCGCTTGTAATCGCATACGATGAAGAATTTCATAAATAATGGTTGAGCTATAGTGACAGATCATTTTAATCACAAATTAAGCAGAAACAATGGTATTTTTAAAAATTCGGCGAGTAGACGGACTTCCCGTGTAGTTTAAGGTAAGTCCGTCTAGTAATGATATCAGCCAAACTATGGGTGCTTATATGTTAGTATTCGAATCCTTAAAAAAATGAAACAAGACGATTGAAAGTGTACTTTCAACTTATTAAAATAAGGTTTAGATTCGAAATAAACACAATTTTTCGAATTCAAAGGCAAGACCGGCATATATTACGTAAATGGGGTGGTAAACCTTTTTTGGCAAATAATTATATTATACGTACTTACTTATTTTTAGGTTTCCCAAATAAAATATATTAGTAATTTTGTATAATATGTATAATGTCGTCACCTAGCACTGATAGCAGAAGCTTTGCTTAGTTTGTGCAATGTTGAAAGGATTTATCTATGAAATTTTACCTTATGAAATCTTAATAATAATTGAAGTCGTAAAAATAGTTGGTAACCTCTGATTCCAGGGAAGTCCGGCATATGATGGACTTGCCTTGTAACATAGTAGACGGACTTTCCAACTTAACGAAATTTTAATGTGATAAATGATGGAACGTATAATTACAAAACTAAGCCAATTTCTGATAATTTAAACACAGAAGAAAGATAGCCGGTTCTTGTATTACATATGTAGTTACTTTCTGGCGCAAAATCTTGTCACCAACTATTTAAAAAAAAATATTAGCAGAGACCGTCGTACTATGACTTCGAGTTCCATACACGTGATGACTTGTTTAGGCGGATTTCTCTGAAGTTTATTGTCACAGCGTCATCTAAATTAAAGTGAGGGGACTAGCGCGACAAACTGCTTTATCTACTGGACGCTAAAGCGGGAAACGCTTTCAAATTCAAAAGTTATAACGTGTTGACGGACTTGCCTTGTAGACGGTCTTACCCACATTGACCTTACCAACAATTTTTTCTGTAACCTACAGTTCCTTTTAATAGTAACTCGTACTGTAGCGTCCAGTGTACATCTTCGACATAAAAAGTGTTGAACGCATTTGTTTGAACTCAGGAAACAATGAGAAATTTTGGAGAGCTCCTACACGTAACCGCAGTAAACTGTTCTCACACTCGGTTATTTGACACTAAACTTATGCGCGAACGAGTGCAAAACGTTTTTTGAGACGAGAAAAACTTCCACTACACTCCAAGTACTCCAACAAATCTCAGAGATATCTTTTGACTTTTCATACTTCAAGCCAAAATCAATTTGTATAGGCGTAACTCACACAATTTCAACTTTTCCATAAAACCTTGAAATTATGACGCTATTTTATTGATCACAAGATCACTAAATTTTCATTCAAATCTTCCAAATCAGAATTGTCAAACGGTACCTCTAAGATTTGATGGACGGGAAATTAACCAAGGTGACCGGTAACCACGCATTTTACCCGGAATTAATAAAATGCCTTCTTAATGACACCATTATTTTTGTAGGAAACTTGTACAATGAGGATAATTGGATGACAACAGTGGCGTCTTATGCTATTTCTAGACTAAAAACCTGGGCCAGTGGAGAAACGTACTCGTACAACCAAGTACTTAATAGCACGACCACACAATTTGAACCGTCCCGTCCACCAGAATTAAAGGGTATTAAATTAACACACATGTTTTTAAACTTACTTGTTTGATATTGAATTGCAGTGAGACATTCATTATTAAAATAAGATACACAGAGACCATGAATTGTTCGAAGCTTGTCGAATACACCTCGACTACAAAATACGCGAGCAATCCGTGTATTCCATTGTGATATATTTTGATTTTGACCAGTTGCGATTTTTTTTACAAAATTTACGTTTGGACTAACCAATTAACATTAATATTTTTTCGAAGTTATAGAATACAATTTAAAAACTTAAATATAAAATTTCCGGCCACACTCTTTGATGGAACCTGCTTTTTTTTGTGACAACAGTCTGTACTTAAATCGGAATATTTCAAATATATTTGTGTGTTCATATTTCCAGATTTGGTTACCATGATTTTGAGAAGCGAAAGAAAGGATGAAAAGGGTAAATACTTATATAATTACTTTCCTATTCAAACTGAACACACAATAATAAACACTGGCTTAAAAAAGCACGCAAGTCGAAAAACAAATAAAATATTTTATTGAATCAGGCGTTACTTTGCGGAGGTCCATTTCAATGAACAACAAAATAAAAAAACATAAAAAATAATAAAAAAAATAAAAAAATACATACTTGCCTATTTTGATGATAGATTACTTCATCATAATTATTAACACTAAACTTATTGTATTGATTTAAAAAAAAAAAAAAACTATTTGAGTTTTTAGTGATTATGTGATTCTAAGTCTGGCTAGTGAAAGCATGTTATGGATTTTTGTTAAAAGTGTCTGTATGGTAAATTTAGCCCGCGACTTCGTCCAAGCAGAATTAAATAAAGTCTAACCCCCTTATTCATAAACGCACTATAGGCCTCTGCTAAGTTAGTAATCGTTTGTCCTTATCTGTGAAAGGTAAATGTCAAAGTGACAGATAAGGACAAACGATTACTAAGTTAACAGAGGCCTATAGTGCGTTTATGAATAAGGGGGTAATAATGTCCATCACGGACAATGTGTAGGATTATAATGATAAAAGAATTTTTGAAATCGGTCCAGTAGTTTTACAAACAAACAAACAAACCAACAGTCAAATCTTTCCTCATTATAATAATAATATTAGTGTCATCAACATTATCATATCTAGCCTATATAATTATCTTCCACTGCTGATATAATAATGAATTTTGGGTATGTTATTTGGACCCTTACGATTAGAGGAATGTGAAATTACGTTTCGAAAAAAAACAATAGTTAAAGTATCTGCGTATGTAAAAAAAAACACCGATTAGCATTCCGGGAGTGCCGGCAGCAGTAAAAACTACACACACGCACACTCGCGCAAAAAGAAAAAAAAAGAAAAAGAAAGAATCTTAGAGGATCCTGATATCCTTGTACTTGAACTCTCCCTCCGTCTTACGCCTGACATGAGTTTAACATTTTTTACCCATCCCAAAAAGCGTTCAGCGTCGCTAAGGAAGTTTTCATTAAAAAAAAATAATAACATCTCTGATTTTAGTTTATTGCGACCAAAAAACTGTTTACAATAAAATTACAATTCAAAAATTTTCCCGACCGGGGATCGAACAGAGCACCTGGAGACCTCAATCTTCGCAGTCAAATTCTCTAACTATTATTAGGCTATCCGGTTATCAGATTGTACATTACACATTAGTAAACATTATACATATATTAGATTAGTCAATACATTGTTGCGTAGAGTCCGATGCAATTGGCCCGAATGCGGCTTTCCAAAACTCAAATCTACATCAATCGTTTCCAAGGCTAGTCTACCACTAGCACCAGAGACTAGTGTCTATGCACCAACACACACCAACTCATCGAACGCCACAAATATTGGCCTATGTAAAATAATAATATCCCAGCATAATTGTGTAACTTCCTGCATCTTTTTTTGTAGCTATCCGGCAGAAGATAAAAGTCATAAATACTAAATCAGCCGATTTAGCAGAGAAGATAAAACGTTTTGCTCAATTCTACACAACAGCGACAGAACGGCTAGAAAAACCGCTAAATTACTGCATAAAGAGGAAAAAACAAGCAACAACCACTACTACTACTACTACTACAACGACAAAACCAACAACTACAACAACAACGACCAAAAAACCAACGACAACAACCACGACAAAGAAACCAACGACTACAACCACGACAAAGAAACTAACAACGACCAAAAAACCAATGACAACAACCACGACAAAGGAACCAACAACAACAACGACCAAAAAACCAACGACAACAACCACGACACAGAAACCAACAACTACAACAACAACGACCAAAAAACCAACGACAACGACCAAAAAACCAACGACAACAACCACGACAAAGAAACCAACGACTACAACTGCAACGACGACCAAAAAACCAACGACAACAACCACGACAAAGAAACCAACAACTACAACAACAACGACCAAAAAACCAACGACTACAACCACGACAAAGAAACTAACAACGACCAAAAAACCAACGACAACAACCACGACAAAGAAACCAACAACTACAACAACAACGACCAAAAAACCAACGACAACAACCACGACACAGAAACCAACAACTACAACAACAACGACCAAAAAACCAACGACAACAACCACGACACAGAAACCAACAACTACAACGACAACGACCAAAAAACCAACGACAACAACTACGACAACGAAATCAACTACTACAACAACAACGACCAAAAAACCAACGACAACAACTACGACACAGAAACCTCCAACAACAACAACGACGACCAAAAAACCAACGACTACAACCACGACACAGAAACCTACAACAACGACAACAACGACCAAAAAACAAACGACAACAACTACGACACAGAAACCAACAACTACAACTACAACGACGACCAAAAAACCAACGACAACAACCACGACACCGAAACCAACAACTACAGCAACAACGACCATGAAAACAACGACAACAACCACGATACAGAGACCAAAGACTACAACAACAACGACGACCAAAAAACAAACGACAAGAACTACGACACAGAAACCAACAACTACAACTACAACGACGACCAAAAAACCAACGACAACAACCACGACACCGAAACCAACAACTACAGCAACAACGAACATGAAAACAACGACAACAACCACGATACAGAGACCAAAGACTACAACAACAACGACCAAAAAACCAGCGACAACAACCAATACACTTAAACCAACAACTTCGACAACGTTGTCCATTAAACCAACGGCAACAACCACGACTCAGAATCCAACAACTACAACAAAAACGACCATAGAACTAACGATAACAACCACGACACTGAAACCAACAACTACAGCAACAACAACCATGAAACCAACGACAACAACCACGATACAGAGACCAACGACTACAACAACAACGACCAAAAAACCAGCGACAACAACCACGACACCTAAACCAACAACTTTGACAACGACGACCAAAGAACCAACGACAATAACCACGACACCTAAATCAACAACTACGGAAACAACAACCAAAAATCCATCGACAAACCCAACAAAAGCAAATACAAAGAAGAAACGGAAGACAAAAACGACGACAAAGTTAGCCACAACGATTACCTTAACGCCGCAAAACAATCAGCAGCATACTAAAAAAACAATAAAACGCAAAAGAAAGCGTACAACAACACCTCCTTATTATTATTAATATTGAGGTAGCACCTTTTAAGTTTAGGTAGTATGTAAGAAAATAAATAAAAAAAAAAAAGATTTTTCGGCCTTTATTTTACTGTCACCTTGTGTTCTTGTGAAAAAGAAACTACTAGGAATTACGAGTACGAGTACCTACAAAATTTTCTACCGCTCGGCTCCATTTCTTAATAAACGTAATTAAATAAAAGAAGAAGCCGAAGGAATTTGGCTTTTATACGTGAGTTATCCGGTTTGTTGTAATTATGTTTGAGTCTCACGGTAGTTTCATGCGGAAATTATATTTTCAGATATTCGAATGTATATTGTCTTTGGTTTCTAAGAAGTTCTAGTCTTACCGCTTAAAAGTGAGAAATAACTTTTTATTTCTTATCGTGCCGTCTCGCTCACTGATGGGTTTTACAGGAGAGCGAGAGCAACAGTGTAGTGGTACGAACTTGGAAGTAGACCCCCAGTGGTGAACGAGATGCTCAAAATAAGCATTAAGAGGGTGCATCCGTGCTGAGCTCGCAACGTCGCATTTTTGGTGATATTTTGCGATTATTTCACAGAAATTGAATGAAAGTATCAAATATTCGTCTGTAGTGCACTTCGTTTTTAGTGTATTAATGTGTCCAATGCAATGATTAATGGTGATGGACTTTTATTTTCGTATTAAAGCGATAAAATATTATATTTCGTTTAATAAAAAAATAAAAGTACATCACGATGAATTATTGCATTAAACACATTAAATACACTAAAAACGAAGTGCACTACAGACGGATATTTGATACTTTCATTCAATTTCTGTGAAATAATCGCAAAAAATCACCAAAAATGCGACGTTGCGAGCTCAGCACGGATGCACCCTCTTAACGTTGGACAGTTGACATGAAGCAATACTTAAAGGGCCACTCAATCATTCATTTGTAACTGCACCACTTATATTGTTCTTTGGAATGGAAACCCACAAAACTGTTTACGGATCGGTTTAAACATTCTTTTATTTTGATCCTTTGAATATTTAAATCAGCTGACTTGTTTTATACTATGTAGTGATAACTACATAGTATAAAACTAAGTCGCTTTCCGCAGTCTGTCTTACACACACACTCCGTATGCTTAGATCTTTAAAATACGCAACGGATTTTGATGCGGTTTTGTTTAATAAAGAAAGTGTATCAAGAGGAAGGTTTATAGAATAGAATAAAAGGTTTATACCTACTATAAACGAAGACGCGGGCGAAATATAAGTGACCTTCTGGGAGATAGACTTGTATTTTTTTTTAGGCTCAACCACTCGGATCCGCTTGAAAAGTAAGTAGAAAACTTTTTTTTACTTTTCTTATCAGTATGTCCGTATATTCATTTATACCAGAGTTTTTAATTTAATCCAATTAAAATGTTCTGTTAAAATTAGCTTTTGGCATTTGTGTTACCCTTATAGGAAGGTGACGAAGCTGGGATTAATAAATAGTCCTATATAGGAACTTATTAAATTTTTCCTTTAAATATTAACTTAAACTGTGACGTTATAGCAAGTTTTGATATAAAAAGTAGAACGAGTTTGTTTGAACTCAGTTATTTATTACTATGAACAAATTTGCTGCGTGACACACACGAAACTTATACGCTAACGAGTGCAAGACGTTTTTTGTGACGAGATAAACATCCACTACAACTTTATCAAGTCCAAGAGATATCATTTGATGTTTCATGCTTTTGAAGCCAACAACAACAACAACAACAACTTTGTGCAGACGTAACTTACAAATCCTTCTCTTCCACGCTGGTCTGGGAGCAAAGAAAATACTTAGAATGTACCAGTTGCTTCCCTTCCCGCTCAGATGGTAAAAGTCCATCGAGGAAATCGGCGGAAATCTTAGGAATCATGCTATATGCGATGCGACTAGCAATGCATCATTTTTTTGATTCCCCTTTCCACCTTTACGTCCACAATCATGATAAAAGTGGCCTGTAGGTTTTTGTGTCTGTCTGTCCCGTAAGGAATAACGATGTGATTTATGTAGCTATGTATGTATGTAACTCATCATCATCATCATCATCTCCAGCCTATATCCGTTCCATTGCTGGGCACAGGCCTCCTTTTAAAATGAGAGGGCTTGGGCTATAGTTCCCACGGGGGCCCAGTGCGGATTGGGAACTTCACATACACCATTGAATTGCTTCGCAAATGTGTGCAGCTTTCCTCACGATGGTTTCCTTCACCGAAAAGCTCATGGTAAATGTAATATCGCACATAAATTCAGAAATATCACAATTATGTTAATGTAACTCACCATTTTTTCATTATAAAATTCCCTAATACTATAGATTTGCTGATTACTTGAGTGTACAAGATCTGGACTCGCACATATGTATGCTGATGACACTCAAGTTATTATTCGCGCTAATCCCGATAAAACTGATTTACTGAATGCTATTAGTAGTCTTAACGAAGACCTGGCTTCAATAGGATTATGGTCAGAAGCTCATGGACTGGTGTTAAATGCCAGCAAATGTAAGTACGTTGTACTTGGCACGACACACCAAATCGATGTTGTTCGCCGCGTCTCGCCTTCGATTATAATTAATGGCGTACAAGTAGAGGAATCGCTAATAGTGAAAAACCTTGGGATGCTGTTTGACGGTAAGTTGAAATTTGAGGAACATATTCAATCTAAAATTGGAAAGTGTTATGGGGCTCTTAAGACACTGTATAAAATCCGTCCATTTTTAAACACATCTGTGAGATTAAGGCTAACGGATGCACTGGTTTTATCGGGCTTGGACTATTGCGACGTAGTGTATGGTCCCTGTCTTTATAAGAAAACAGAGAAAAAAGTTCAAAGGGTACAAAACGCATGCATGCGATACTGTTATGATATTCACCGTTATTCACACATCACGCCTTACTTGAATACCTATGATATCCTTAACATGAAAAATAGACGTAAGTTTAAGTTAGGATCGCTGGTCTACAATCTCAAATGGAGTGGTCGACCAAAGTACCTATTTGATAAATTGTTGTGGCGCAATGACGACAGTAGGACTGGTTCGGTAGGAATGCCACGAATACGCAGATTGGTTGCTTTTAGGGGCAGCTTTCGATTCGCAGCATCTAAATGCTGGAATGATTTACCTCCACCAATTAAAAAGGCCCAATCACTATATGCCTTCAAGAGGCTGAGTAAGCAATGGCTTTTGGAAAAGCAGAAATCGTCGTGTTAGGGACGGGACCGACTAGGCTATCCCAGAGAGTTTATTCAAGTAAAGCTCATTTGAGTACTTACCTATTTTACTATATGAACATGACATTCCTGGACTGGTTGCTTGGTCTTAGGTACTCCTGTTCCTGATACGGTAAAATCATGTTACCGCATTAAGTTAGCCTTTACTCTTAAGAAATAAATAGTTCGAAATCCTATAATGTATATCTGCCCCTAAATATGTTAATAGATAAAACCCTTACCGAATTATGTATATTAGAACCAGAAAGAAGTTATTTTGTCATCTGTCGCTTTGGCAGCGAACCTTCCTTCTTTACCTTAGCTTAGTTAGATTTTAAGTTAGTTTTTAATCAGGTTGGAGACTGAAAACCAGCATGCCTGCTGAGTCTCCTGTCCTATTTACCTAATACTTTGTAGGTACCTAATGCTTTGAAAATGTACATTTTTGTTTGTGTATTGGTAAATAAAAATTTCTTTTATTTATTTATTTATTTATTTCTGACACTATTTTTATCTATCACAAGATCACTAAATTTTCATTCAAATCTTCCAAATAAGAAACTGTCAAACGCTCTTAGATTTGATGGATGGGAAATTAACCAAGGTGACCGATAACCACGCATTTTACCCGGAATTGATGTTAATAAAATGCCTTCAAAATGACACCATTATTTTTGTAGGAAACTTGTACAATGAGGATAATTGGATGACAACAGTGGCGTCTTATGCTATTTCTACACTAAAAACCTGGGCCAATGGAGAAGCGTACAACCAAGTACTAAATAGCACGACCACACAATTTGAACCATCCCGTCCACCAGAACTAAACGGTATTAACACATACTTGATAATACAAAACTTGCTTTGATATCGAATTGCAGTGAGACAGATATCATTATTAAAATAAGATATTCGTACACGATGAATTGTTCGAAACTTGTCAAACATACCTCAACTGCAAATATGTGAGTGATCATAAAGTAATATTTTTTTATCTTAACTGGCTGCGACTCGATAACAATTAAATTATTTCCGAAGTTATAAAATACAATAATCAAAAAACTTTTTTGATGGCACCTGTGTTTTTTTTTCTTGTGACATCAGTCTGTACTTAAATCGGAATAATTCAAATATATTTGTGTTGTTGAATTTCCAGATTTTGTTACCTTGATTTTGAGGAGCAAAAAAGACGAAGAAAAAGGTGAATAATAGTATTTATTTTCCTATTTATTTAGAAAGGGCTAAAATATCAAGTTTTTTGTATGGGAGCCCCTTAATTATTATTATTATTATTTTGTTTTTAGTATTTGTTGTTATAGCGGCATCAGAAATACACAATCTGTGAATATTTCAACTGTCTAGCTATTACGGTTCTTGAGATACAGCCTGGTGACAGACGGACGGACGGACGGACAGCGAAGTCTTAGTAATAGGGTCCCGGTTTTACCCTTTGGGTACGGAACCCTAAAAAGAAAAACTTATGTCGAAATAGATTTTTTACAACGTGATTATGCGATTCTAAATCTGGCCAGCGAAAGCATGTTTTGGGTTTTTCTTAAAAATGTACGTATCAAAATTTAGTCTAGTCATAATAATATATGTAACCTGCACACATCTGCGAAAATTACATCGATCGATACTATGTATATCTGAATATTATTATATTTTGTTTCCACGGCTAGTCTACCACTAGCAACAAAGACTAGTGTCTAAGCACCATCACACACAACTCTTCGATTGCTGCATTTATTAGCATATTATGTAAAATATTAATATCCCCGCATAATTGTGTAAACTACTTGAATTTTTTTGCAGTCGAGGCGAAGGTAAAAGCAATAAAAGCTAAATCAGCCGATTTAGCTGAGATGATAAAACGTTTTGCTCAATTCTACACAACAGCGACAGAACGGCTAGAAAAACCGCTAAATTACTGCATAAAAAGGAAAAGACAAACAACAACCACTAACAAACCAACAACTACAACAACAACGACCAAAAAACTAACGACAACAACCACGACAAAGAAACTAACAACTACAACAACAACGCCCAAAAAACCAACGACAACAACCACGACAAAGAAACCAACAAATAAAACAACAACGACCAAAAAACCAACGACAACAACCACGACAAAGAAACCAACAACTACAACAACAACGACTAAAAAACCAACGACAACAACCACGACAAAGAAACCAACGACTATAATAACAACGACCAAAAAACCAACGACAACAACCACGACAAAGAAACCAACGACTACAATAACAACGACCAAAAAACCAATGACAACAACCACGACAAAGAAACCAACGACTACAACTACAACGACGACCAAAAAACCAACGACAACAACCACGACAAAGAAACCAACGACTACAATAACAACGACCAAAAAACCAACGACAACAACCACGAAAAAGAAACCAACGACTACAACCACGACAAAGAAACCAACGACTACAACTACAACGACGACCAAAAAACCAACGACAACAACCACGACAAAGAAACCAACAACTACAACAACAACGACCAAAAAACCAACGACAACAACCACGACAAAGAAACCAACAACTACAACAACAACGACCAAAAAACCAACGACAACAACCATGACAAAGAAACCAACAACTACAACAACGACCAAAAAATCGACAACAAAGGAACCAACAACTACAACGACCAAAAAACCAACGACAACAACAACGACTAAAAAAACAACGACAACGACAAAGAAACCAACAACTACAACAACAATGACCAAAAAACCAATGACAACAACCACGACAAAGAAACCAACAACTACAACAACATCGAGCAAAAAACCATCGACAACAACCACGACAGAGAAACCAACAACTACAACAACAACGACCGAAAAATCAACGACAACAACCACGACAGAGAAACCAACAACTACAACAACAACGACCGAAAAACCAACGACAACAACCACGACAAAGAAACCAACCATTACAACAACAACTACGACCAAAAAACCAACGACAACAACCATGACAAAGAAACCAGCAACTACAACAACAACGACAATAACCACGACACAGAAACCAACAACTACAACAACCAAGACCAAAAAACCAAAGAAAACCACCACGACACCTAAATCAACAACTAAGACAAAGATGACCAAAAAATCAACGACAAAGCCAACAGCAGCAAAACTTACAACGACAAAGAAGAAACGGAAGACAAAAACAACTACAGCAATGCTTACGACAAAGAAAAAACGGAAGACAAAACCAACGACCAAGCTAACGACAGCAAAGCTTACAACGACGAAGAAGAAACGGAAGACAAAAACAACAACAAAGCTAACGACAGCAAAGCTTACAACGACAAAGAAGAAACGGAAGACAAAAAAAACGACAGCAATGCTTACAACGACAAAGAAAAAACGGAAGACAAAACCAAAGACCAAGCTAACGACAGCAAAGCTTACAACGACAAAGAAGAAACGGAAGACAAAAACAACGATAACAATGCTTACGACAAAGAAAAAACGGAAGACAAAACCAAAGACCAAGCTAACGACAGCAAAGCTTACAACGACAAAGAAGAAACGGAATACAAAAACAACGATAGCAATGCTTACAAAGAAACAACGAAAGACAAAACCAACGACCAAGCTAACGACAGCAAAGCAATATTATACGCCGATTAATAAAAAGCCGCCAAACAATCGCCAAAATCGCCATCGTACTAAACAAACAATAAAACGCAATCAAAAACATACTACAGCAGCAACTCCTTATTATTTTTAATATTCAGGTAGTACCTTGAAGTGTATTTGAGAAAATAAATTTAAAATGAAGATTTTTTTGGCCTATATTTTACTGTTAGTACGGGTCCTTAACTTAAAATACGGTCCCGTCCTGAAGAAAGCATGAAACTTGGCATGAATGTAGCTGTCATATATATGTGCTTAAATGTCGATATGGAAGCACGTCGAGAAATTATTTTTTCCCCCCATCCCCCCCCCTTTCTATGTGCCAAATCGTGTTTTTTATTATTTTATATGAAAATGGGTACAGCTATCAGAAAACTGTCAAAGATCCAATATGTTCCTTATTAAATTAGCTACAAAATGACACTTATTTCATAGTCGTAGAGGCATTACTTCTAGAGTTACAGCTCACCGAGTCCGACTCAAGTACTCTTTTTTTTTACCTTTTTACAATACCTACCATCTTTCCGTACCTATGTTGTTCAAGAGCACCGAGTGGTTTTAGGGTCCAGATGATATGCCTAGTAACATAAAAAAATTGGTGCTGGTTTCCGGAAGAAAATTATTTTTTTCGTAATTCCAGGCGCTGCAGCGTCCTCAAGTTTTTGACCATAATTTCGTCATTTTATATCCGAATTTCAAACTTTAAATTGTAATGTAAAGTTTAATAATTTATTTTCATTATCGTAGTACATTATTTTAGTCTGGAGCCTTTAGTCTTGGCGCAAGAAATAAAAGTCCGTAATATTTTTCCAAGATTATTATTTTTCTATTAATAGCTTTAAAACGTTAACATTAATGCAATTACGGTTCAGAGCACAAATATAGTATATTTAACTAGCTTTGATACCTCACATGTATTCGTGCGTTGCATAAGTTGGGTGTAATTTTAATTTTCCGAAATGCAGCGGCGGCCAATTTGATGACGCCATAACTGGTGACCTTGACACCTCAGAAACTGTCTCCCGGCAGTTTTGGGGTCCAGATGATTATGCCTAGTAACATATAAAAATTTGGTGCACATACAAGGTCAGATTAGACTTACGTGCCGGCACTTATTAAAAGTTTGCATTTGTAATAAAACTTTTAAGTAACATGTACATATTTTGTATACTATAAGTTCTATTCAACATACGTCCAAGGACAATATTGTAGCTAATTTAATAAGGAACATATTGATCTTTGACAGTTTTCTGATAGCTGTACCCGTTTTCATAAAAAAAATAAAAAACACGATTTGACACATAAAAAATATGAGGAGAAAAAATAATTTCTCGACGTGCTTCCATATCGACATTGAAGCACATAGACAGCTACATTTATGCCAAGTTTCATGCTTTCTTCAGGATGGGACCATAAAACTGATTTTTGTTAGGACAGGGAGCCGTACTATGTCACCTTATGTTCTTGAAAAAAAATACGACAAATTATACGACTTACCTACATAATTATTTTTTACCGCTCCATTTCTTAAAAAACGTAATTAAGAGGGTTTAGGTATTCCTACTGAGCTGGCAACGTCGCAGTTTTGGTGTTTTTTTACGATTATTTCACAGAAATTGAATGAAAGTTTGAAATGTGCGTCTGTTGTGTTCTTTGTTTTTCGAGTATCAACGTGTTCAATGCAATAATTAATCGTGATGGTCTTTATTTTTCTTTTTAACGAGACATTATTCTTATTTCCCTTTAACAATAAAATAAAAGTCAATCATGATTCATTATTCGACTATTGGGTGCTACCTTTTTAGTGATAAATCCAGTAGTCGGACGTAGGTGGCCGACTTCTGGATTTTGGCCGGTTTTTATTTCTGGATGAATTTGACGTCTTTAGTTTAGATACGTAATATTTTATAAATCAATTTAGGAAGTACCAATAGAACTCAAATACGAAGAAAATCCAGTAGTCGGCCGCATTGAAATGAATTACATTAATGTGGCCGACTATTGGGTATTGAGGTTCCAAAGCTCGGCCACCTGTTTTGTTAATGATAGGTATATAATGTAAAATTTGCACGTTGGGTCATTAAAAAGTGCTAAGTCAGTTAAATATGTCTCAAATACCCATAGGTATTAAAGTATAAGTTTTAATTTGATCCTTTCTTTTTTTGTATATTTTTGTGAATATTTAAACCGGCTGCTGTATTAATATATAATTGTAAAATCGCGTATAATATTCAAAAAGTCAAAAGTCTAAAGTTTATTTTGCAAATAGGCCGACAAGTGCTCTTTTACATGTCTTTTTTTGAAACTACCAGCGCATTCAGAAAGACCATCATTGCCAAGAAGAATGCGCCGCAAGAAAATTGCATTATTATTATTTTTGGAAAAAGGTCAGGTTAAGAGTACCCGAAACCGAGGAGCATGTATGAATTGATTGATGAATGTGAATGAAGCGAACGAGGTATGTCAGGATCGTAGCAAGTGGAACAAAGTAGTCTCTGCCTACCCCTGTTGGAAGGAGGCGTGACGGTATGTATGTATGTATGTATGTATGTGTTATTTTCATTAAAAAATATGGCTCTGTCCATTGAACAATTTTGCCAGTGCCAAAGTAAAGGACCGTTTTCAAACTTGTCAGCCATTAGGTGTACTTTGACTACTACGGTCAAAAGACCTCACTCCCCTCTTGGGCTCTTAGCCAACGGTCAAAGTTACTCCTTAGGAATCCACTAGAAAATCATTAGCTGATACCCAGGGTGCACCGGACCAAGCACAGCTCTCCCCTCTTGGAGCTCTTGACCACACGCGGAGGTAGCTCGCACATTTTTGATTTTAAGAGAATAAAAAATCACACACGAACACGACTGATCTGTCGTCAGTTCTTTTTTCTCGAACTTGGCTTAAGACGCTCAGCTGCCACGTGTCGTGTCTAGATTGTGTCAGACATTTAATTATGAAGTCCGAAAGTGAAGCGTACTTTTATATCGTGCACTTTGTGTCTTTCAAGGTATAATTTTCTATTTTTATAGATAACAAGACCGTAAAGCGATCGTTTTTATCAAGGAAAAACAAGAAGAAAAGGGGTGAGTTCAAGCTAGTTGACATTATTTTAACATACTCGTATTTTCTTTGTTTTATCTTTTACTAGCTGTTGCCAGCGACTTCGTCTGCAAAGAATTCGTTTATCGCTATCCCGCGGGAACTACGCAATTTTCCGGGATAAAAAGTAGCCTATGTGCTATTCCAGACTTTTCTCTATCTATGTGGCGAATTTCATCCAGATCCGTTGGGCCGTTCTCGCGTGATTGAGTAACAAACAAACAAACATCCATCCATCCATCCATCCATCCATCCATACTTTCGCATTTATAATATTAGTTAGATTAGATTAGTTACATTAGATTAGATGTCCAATCATACGAATTGATTGATGCCAATTCATAATAATAACCTAACTAACAATTTAATTTTAACAAGCTTTTTTGTTGACTGTTCTTGCATAGTCATCCGTTCTACATTATGTGAACCTAATTTCAAGTCAATCGGACCAACCGTTGAAGAGTTCCCTCCTGCGGAGACGGTCCTGGCTGGACCACCAGAATTCTACTACCAGATTATTGTATTGTCATCTGACTTACACAAGTCTGCAAAATTTCTGCTCAATCGGATGAAGATATCTGCTTCAAAATTGAATCGCAAAATTCCACTCGCGGACAAACATAGGTACATACGTTCCAAGTTACCTAATATAAAGCTTGTAATTATAATAATATAATGTTGTCATCATAGCATTTCGCTAGTAAAGCAGGGGTAAAAAGTCTCATAATTTCTCCAAAATATTTCACCAGGTTGACTTAGTTTCACTGACTATCCCAACAAAGATTTTTAATTTAAATTTTTGATTCAAAATGATCAATGAATGGAAACATTTTTGTCAACTATGATTCAAAAATCGTGAAAAACATTATCGGGCTATTTAGTCTAACTAACCCAAGAATCTGTTGAAACATTCCGGAACAATTTTAAGAGGACCTATATAATTACCCCCTTATTCATAAACGCTCTGTAGACCTCTGCTAACTTAACAATCGTTTGTCCTTATCTGTCACGTTGACATTTTACCTTTCACAGATAAGGACAAACGATTGCTTAGTTAGCAGAAGCCTGTAGTGCGTTTATGAATAAGGGGGTTACTGTATACGCAGACTTAATCGCACCAAGTTGCCCAGTGCTCATAAAGTGTGTCCCCATCTGTGCACTTATTCAAGTGCAAATTCAATAATAACTTTGCAATAACAAACGCTTTGAAAGGAAATATCAAATGAATCAAGAAATTTACTTCTTGATTTTTTTCTGTTTACTTTTACGGTTAAAAATTTAATTTATAAACGACACTGAAAATTAGAACACAGAAAAATCCGAAAAGTAAAGCTATGGCCGGGAATCGAACTAGGGTCCTCGTCATTCCGTGACGCGTGTGATAGAAGGGGTAATTTAACTGTATTTATATATATTTATACTTAAGGGCTCGTTAATTAAAACAACCTTTCTTAT
Organism: Pandemis heparana; assembly: GCA_963854515.1. Taxonomy (NCBI): domain Eukaryota; kingdom Metazoa; phylum Arthropoda; class Insecta; order Lepidoptera; family Tortricidae; genus Pandemis; species Pandemis heparana. The sequence continues at coordinate 3,949,568 of OY978023.1, read as the reverse complement.
GGTGGTCCTGTGCCCAACTGGCTTGTATTCGTCGTTACCTGAAGGTCTTAACTCCACACTTTGTTTATATAACTATGAAGTACTATAGATGATGTATATATAGACGATGCCTGTGACGTGGCTATCACGTGCTATACCCCTACACCACCCAACTGTCACGTGAACTACTTGTTACTAAGCGAATATTTGTCGCTAAGCGTCCTCTGTTTGAATGATGTGTGTGTACGACACAATTACAAACATCATAACATCTGCATGGAGAGAGGTCATAGCTTTACTTTCGGATTTTTCTGTGTTCTAAATTTTCAGTGTCGTTTAGAAATTAATCGCTTTGAATTTGCTTTGTGCATTATTATTATTTTCTTATTTTTATTTGTATTTGATTGTTTTTAATTATCCTACCTACTAATACTACTTGTTATTATTTTTGTATGTACTTTTGTATGTACTTAACTAACCTCTACGGATTCTGTCCGAAATAAATGGTTTTTATTTTTTATTTTTTATTATTTTTTAAAAGGTTAAATATTTAAATGCAATGTCACTATGACATTTGCCACAACTCTTTTTCTTTTTTTAGCAATAGTTCGTGAGAAGATATATGACATTCAAAGAGAGAGCTTTATAAAAAAACGGGATATTATAAACCTGAAGCAGTACATTCAATTACAAGAACAGTTCGAAATCAGGCTGGACAAATGTGTTGCCCACGAACGCCCAGCCCCAGCCACTGTCGGGACCCCAGACCCGTGGGACTGGTCTAGAGAAAGTTTTACATTTAGTTGGGATTACGACAAGAAATAAACTTAACTACGCGTTACATGTTATAACAATACATGATTGAGGAATAACATTCTGCATTTTTGTATTATATCATCATCCTAGCGTATTTTCCGGCATTTGCCACGGCTCTGTACAGGCACAACCTAATCCTCATTTTTATATAAATATAATATTTAAAATTACAAATATTGACTTTGTGAGTTGCAGTTTTCGGGTGTATATTTTTTTCCTTTTTAACTTCCATGACTATTATTTGTTTATAACCATCATTTAGAAAAGAAAGAAGCTAAATGATTTTAAATTCCTAAAAAACGAGGAATATTAATTGGGATATTAATTGTTCATTTTTTTACAACATACCCTGATTTGAAAACCATTTCGAAGTATGGGGCTTGCGAACTGTTTTATCTTACTGGCGTTCAAAAATACTCAAGGATTACGGATATTTTGCAAAAAAATTGTTTGAACTTTATTCGACTTTACCGAGCGGCTGTTGGTAGTTGTAAAAAAATAAATAGGCAAATATCTAGTTTGTCTATTAAATCTATATGTCAACTAGTTATCAGTGTCACCCAATGTCAGTATTGGTCAGTAAAGTAAATATTGTTTTGTTGAAAACTTAAAATGATCGGTCGATTTAAAACGAAATAATGGAAATTACAGAAAATGATTCGTTCGAACCTGAAATAATGACTCTAAAAACAGCTCCAAAACAATAGTTCGCACGGATCCGAGAAGATTTAAGAGAAAAGTGGTGTCGTGAAGTAAATGTTGAATACTTCAAAGTTTATAAGTACACAATATTGTTGCGAGGATCATTTCGATGTAAGTAGGTACCAAAACACAATGCCACATACTTCCACATTCATAAATTTTCAACTCATTATAACCATGATCAGGATTTAACACAACATACAATAATCTTGTAGGTAAACCAAAGGTAAACAGTATATTTGACATTGAGATGACAGTCACAACAGTTATGACAACTATTTTTTTTTAATTTCCAAAGGATTGTGGGAAAATTGCCTATTTCAGCCGGCCGTATATAATTTACGAAAAGTCGTATCTGATTTTTTTAAGCAATTATATTAATTAAATTAAACCATGAAATGACAAAATATTCAAATAAGTTTCTTAAAGTGCTCCATATTTTCTAAAAAAAATATAAAAAGGGGGGGTTAAAAAAAATGAACAATCCCAATTAAGGCAAACAAATTAACATCGTTTTTTCTAAACGATACCGAAAACTTGAACACAGAAAAATCCGAAAAGTAAAGCTATGGCCGGGAATCGAACCCGGATCGTCATCATTCCATGATGCGTGCTTTTACCCCTACACCGGGTGGTGTACCTGCTACCTGCTATAAAGAAACGATGAGAATCTGGGTTTGATTTTCGGCCATACCTAGCTTTACTTTTCGGAAATTCTTGTGTTCTTGCTTTCAGTATAATTTAGAAATTTAATTTCTAACGGGTAAAACCGTAAAAATAAATAGGTACCTATAAAAAATCAAGAAGTAAAATGCTTGATTCATTAAATAGTACTTAACGTCGTTTTTTTTATATTATTTTATTTATTAAGAAAGAAACAGTCATACATAATCAAGTAATGGTAATTAGATGTATTCAAATAGACCTATAAATAGTTTCCTTAAATAGTAAGTTAAAGAAAACGTAGCTAATACGCAAAGCATTATACATTATCTTATATTTAAATACTGTACTTAGGTACATGTTATATAAACAACAAAAAATTTGGCAATTTTCATATTTTAAAAGTAGGAATTTGAATTAAGAAAGAAAGAAAAAGGAAAGAAAAAGGTTTATTTGGTGCAATATAAAACAAAAACCGTACAAAAATAACCATAAAATGAAAGCCCACACCAAAAAGGTTGCCGCTCAGCATGTGTCAGACAAAGGCACCTATGTCTGACGCTGGTTTTCAGGGCAACCAAAAACAAAAACAAAACAAACAAAAACTTACAGCTAAATTACAGCAAAAACTTACAGTTGAATTCGTTCGCTTTGATCTGTACCAAGTCAAACTAAGAAGCGTCCTATTTGGAAGTATTTTACACAAATTCTATAGTTTTTAGCGCGATCTGAGCATGGCACGCAAACCGAGCGAATAAAAGAGCGATAAGACAAAGTTTCATTTGAACTTTGTTTTTTACTCCGGTAAACATTGTTTCATGAATGTATTTTAATCTAAAATAATTATTTATTTCATAAACAGTAAAAATGACACCATAAATAATACTAAATAAAACTAACTTAAAAATCGAAAACCAACTTAAATACTACATCAAAAAAATAACCGCTTTGGGTCGTACTGAGGCAAATGTTCCCATAACACTGGCACGCTGTATGGCCAGGGACGTTTGCTGACCTAGGTACGACCCAGAGCAGAGATAAGCTCCGCAGTCGTGCAGACGGCGGCCAAGCTCCCTCAAGAGCCCCTCCGCCTCTTCATCATTTTTTTATATACTTTTCTAAGAAGGCAAGTGCATAATAACTGACAAAAAAGTTTTGTATTGTGTTTGATTTATATTTTTGCATTGTTCATAGATAACAAGACCCTAAATCAACCATTGCTATTACGAAGAAGAGCCAGAAGTAAGTCAAAATTATAACATTTTATTAGTTTATATTTTTCATTATATCCCACTAAACAATATTTTATTTTTAAATGAATTAATTAATTTTTTTTAGAAAATGCACACCTGAATCGTGCAAAATGTTTTGTTTATTTATTTTAAATTTTTATAGACAAGAAGAAATCAAGGAAGTTGTCCAGAAAAGGCAAAAGCAAATTGACGGAGAAATCAAGGAAGTTGTCCAAAAAAGGTAAAAGCAAATTGACGGAGAAATCAGGGAAGTTGTCCAAAAACGGCAAAGGCAAATTGACGAAGAAATCAGCGATGTTGTCTAAAGCTACAGAAGGTAAAATTGCGATTCTTTTTGTTTGTCGAACTAGAATCAAGGATATTAATACTGGTACCAAAATTAAAAGCAATACTTAAAACCAAGGCACGCAAAGTTATAGGTAACTAAATAAATAAATAAATACTAGGGAACAATTCACACAAATTGACGTAGTCCCAAATTAAGCGCTAGTAAGGCTTGTGTTATGGGTACTAGACAACGATATACATACTTAAATAGAGAAATACATAGGTACCATAACTCAGGAACAAATATTCGTGCTCATCACACAAATATATGCCCTTACCAGGATTCGAACCCAGGACGCTTGCTTCGCAGGCAGGTTCACTACCAACTATAAGTCAAAAACTACTTCCATAATTACATTACCTAAAACCTTGCTACTTCGCAACCAAAAGTGCAAAACTGCTACATCTGTGCGTCAAGACTTCCTGCAAAACTCCCACTGTCAGCCTGTTTACATCACAAAAAAAAACAACATAGTTGGTTTGTTACATTGCGGTCAGACCACCTAAATTTTTTCAAACAACATTATTTGAACAAATGTTAAAATTATTTCTTATTTTTAAGCTCAACTGAACTCGAAGCTCACTAGGCTGAAAACAGAAACACGTAAAAGAAAAGACGATGTTATAACAGTTAAAAAGTACATTGTATTAATGCAGCAAATGGAAAGTAAGCTGGATAATTGCATACATGCATACCCTGGGTTCTGGATAACTACGCGAAGACCAAAGTGGTCCACTAAACATATTTTTGATTATACATGGCCTGTAAAAGAGTTTACATATGATGAAGCGAATTACGATGACTGGGAAATAAATTAGGTACTATAGTGCAAGTTGTTTTTTTTTAAAACAAAATGTTAACTGACTCAGAATGTTAATCTAAAAATACCTTAAATTTCAACAAGCAATTATTGTGTTTTCATGAAATTTGGTATGCAGGGGGTTGCAGGGGCGATAAATCGATCTAGCTGGGTTTAATTTTTAGAAAACGTACCAAAACAAAAATTTCAACCGGGTTGGTAGGTACCTACTGAAACTATAATGTGTGGATACCTATTGGTAAGGGAGCAATTGCCCGCCTATACCGCGACAATAGTAGGCTCGTTTTCTGAATCTGAAGATTATTCGATTGTAGTGGTGGCAATAACGGCTGTTTTGCAATAATGAATAACAGTGTTGTGTTATTCTTAAATTGTTATTGTAAACTGTTGTCTGTTATCCTGTTATATTGCTGTTTTACAAAACGAAAATGAACTGATTATTAAATAATTGTTATAATTATTTCGTTACGTTACGAATGTTACGATACAACGCGCGCGATCGCAGCGTAATAAAAACGTACGGGAACAAAAGCAAAACAACGCTCTGTTACCTTGTTTGTTATTGTACTGACTGACAACAAACAGCAACAGCTAATAATAACGTTGCCAACAGACAACGAATAATGATAACAGGATAGTTGACGATTTGATAATGTGTTGTTCGTTGCGTGCAAATAATGCATTACTTATGTTATTTGCTGTTGTAATAACGACCACCACTATTCGATTGTAGCTACTGGTTTGGAAACAGTGGTGTATTTATTTTGTAGTCGGTTAAATCTGTTTTTAATTATGTCACACAGAAATTAATTAATAAAGCTATTTAATGACATGTTTGTGTATTTATTGCCTTGGGAAAGTGCAGCAAAATTTAATAATGATATTATGAGCGTTTCTAAAAAAGTTTGTACATTTGGCGGACAGCATAGGCTAATTTGAAATTAATACTTTTCGATATTATTTTAAGCGCATATTATTACCTGGTTCTTAAAGATTCTAGATAATGTATTTTTTTAGAGATTCGAACTACAAAATAAGCTGTAAAGTTAAATCTACTGAGTCGGGGCAGTCGATAATTCCTATTTTGTTACTAAGATTCAATTAAGTAAATAGAAACCACACACATTATTTAGTTGGTTTTATTGAAGAAATAAGGTAGCAATAATAAAACTGCGTACGTTTTAATGATAATTCTTTACGCTTTTAAGGTAATCACAAAATAATAAAGATATTCACTCCTTTTTGTTACCATTTGGTCAAACGTACCCTGAAATTTTACAATATAATGCTTATTTATAAAGTTACGTTAATAATTTTTGGAAATTATCATAATTAAATTGCTAAATATTCGTCTGGAATATTTAAAATATATATCGTCGCTTCGGAGGTAAAGATACTAAAGCGACACTTTGGGCCAAATTGAGTTATATATACCATCGGAATCAGCAAATTTTTCTGCGTCGATCTATCTGGGTTTCAGGACGATCGGAGGACTTTTTTGGCGCTTTAGTCCCTGAAAAATCAGTGAAATTTGGGACACTAATTACTAATCCGACGCTTAAATTGAGCGTTTTCTCTTTAGTGCTTTTACCTGTTTTAGTTTCTATACCATGTATATTGTTAAGTCATTTGTAATTTTTCACCGTTAAATACATTTGGCGTTTTAGTACTCTGTGCATATTAAGAAATTTGATTCTTCGTCGCTTTAGTTAATTGTTCCGTTATATTTTGAAGTTTTGGATGCTTTTAGTATTATGGTTAAACTGATAAGAATATATTTAAGTCGTTTGAGTATTTAGTACAAAACAGTTAATATAATTTGTGGTGTATTAGCGTTATTACAACATAGCAAAAGAAAGAAAATATTTAAATTAGCAAAAAAACAATATTATAAAGTATATGTTTGGTCCAGTAAGTCTTTTCCTTTTACAAAAAATCAGTTATATTGGCCAGTTAGTAAAAGTACTCATGATATTTTCATACGAATTGTAGATATTATGCCAAAGCAATCTGGACTTAAATCCTAGGAATTTAAGTTACAATCACTTTACCAAGGATACTATGCGCGGCTGTGGCGAGTTTTTTATCACTTTTCTTGTCCCTCTCGCCCTCGCATTGTTGCGAGTGGTTCGCGCTCGCGCTCGCTTACTGTCAGTCCGTTCCAACCACTGAACGTGTTGCTGCGCGCGCGTCTTTTGTTAATATCAATAAAATAATAGAGCATGTTGGCGACAAAACGTGAAATACCTAAGTGATCGTGCTTACTATATGGTGAAAATTATATGGATCGGAAATAGGATCTGATATATATACATACATACAGTCACGCCTCTTTTCCATAGGGGTAGGCAGAGACTATTTTGTTCCACTTGCTACGATTTTGACATATCTCTTTCGCTTCATCTACATTCATCAATCTCTTCATTATATGCTCGTCGGTTCCGAGTACTCTTGACCTGTCATTTTTTCAAAACGTCTCCTGTTTGGTCCAGCAACGTCCGTCTAGCCCTTCCCCTCCCAAAGCAACCATTCACAGTCCCCATATAGATCTGTTTAGTTAGTCTACTTTCATCCCCTCTGTATGTTACTAAACCAACTACCTCAGCATACTTCTTTCTATCCTAGTCACTAAATCTTCTTTCACACCAGCACATTCCCTTATCACACTATTCGTTATTCTGTCTTTCAGTGTCACCCTTTCCATAATACTTCTTAACGCTCTCATTTCTGCTGCATTATTCTACTTTAAAGAAAGAAAGAAGACATTTATTCCTATCATGCTTCTTTTGCCATACCCAACTATCGCTGCCGTACATTAGTGTTGGGACGAGCACCCCTCTGTGAACAGCCAGACGCGCCTTGACCATGTTTCCTGCATTCACTCTTCTTTCAATATCACTTTCACAATTTCCCTCTTTCGTAAACGCCGAACCCAGTTACAAACTCTTTTATCTGTGCTACTTTCTCACCCGCAATCTTGATCTCACATTCTGTCATACTATCGTCTTTTTTGAACACCATAATTTTCGTCTTGCTTACATAAACTTTCATAGCTTTCCTTTCCAATGCCCCACATAAAATGTTAGCCATCGTTTGCAACTCCTCCTCCGACGATGCCAACAACACTTGGATGGTTAATTCACTCATTCTTGATCCACAGTCATTCTCTTTCAAATCATTCAGGCACGTATCCATGAATAGGTTGAACAGCCACGATGCCGCAACACATCCTTGTCTAACACCTTTTTCGATGCTAAACCATTCAGTGTATGCCCGTATATCCTCACACAAGCACTGAATCCTCATAGAGAGATTTTAGTGCTCCTATCAGATTACTATTCACCCCATGCATGGATAACGCTGACTCATTCCTCATCACCCTGTCCTAAGCCTTCTTCAAGTCAACGAATAAGCAGTATATTTTCTGGTCTTTAGCCATATACTTTTCGGTTATATCACAGAATAAATAATAGTATACGCCGCAAATAAAAAAATAAATATCATGGGACAAATTACACCAATTGACCCAGTCCCAAACTAAGCAGAGCTTGTGCTATGGGTACCAGGCAACGGATAAACATACTTATATAATGTAGATAAATACATACTTAAATACATATAACATCCATGACTCGGGCACAAACATTCGTATTCATCATACAAATGTCTGCCCCTACCGGGATTCGAACCCCAGGACCTCTAGCTTGCAAGAAAAAGACTTGATCCGTGCATCCCATTCGCCTTCTAAAACCCACTTGTACATACCTTAATTTTCTTATCGGTCTCGTTCATAAGTCTTTCAATCAGTATCTTCGCATACAGTATACCGACGACGCCGAGAAGGCTTATTCCGCGGTAATTTTTGCAGTCTAGTTGTAACCCCTTTCCCTTGTACAGCGGCACAATCACGGCCTTACACCAATCCTCCGGTACCCGACCGTTCGTCCAACACAAGTTGAAAAGGTGGCACAACTGACTAACTAGTAAATACCACGCCTTCACCGGCTCTCAGCATTTCGACCGACACCCTATCACATCCCGCAGGCTTTCCTAACTTCATTCTTTTCATAGCGTTCACAATTTCATCCATACCTGTATCATTTTACTGACTTCTTTCTTTTATCTCTCCGGCATGAGCCGGTACTTGGACTGATTCTTCTACTCTTTCAAAATATTCCTTCCATCTTTTTAGCACACACTCTTCTCCTTTTATAACACTCCCATCCTGGCTTCTGATTTCACTCAGCTTCGAGGCTGTGTTTTTGCCACAGGCTGTCTTTATAGACTTCTTAATATTTGCCCGGAAGTCATCAGCAAGCCTCCTATCAAAACTATCTTTATGTTCTTTCCTCTTCTTCATCGTCTTTACTAATCCTTTCACTCTTTTGTATACATATTTCGCTTTACATACTTCTTCATCCGTCACCTTTTGCATTCTTCGATTAGCCTTTTTCGCTAACCAATCCAACCATGCCTTCTTCTTTTCTAGTATCACCTGTTGTATTTTAGCATCCATCTATACGTTCCTCTTCTTTCTCCCTTTTCCCCTTTTGCACACCCCGCACACTTTAGTAGCAACATTCACAACTCCTTCCTTAAATGCCGTCAACACCTTTTCTATTTCACATACCTCATCTACATCCTGAAATCGATCCTTTAATTCATCCTTTTACTTTTCTCTTACATTTTCGTCTTGCAGATTCTCTACTTTTATTCGCTCTAGGACACTTAGTGGGTTCTTTGACCCGGTGCAGCCATCGTTTGATCAGACCACTAATTCGGCATATCACCAGGTGGCGGTCTGTATGGATGCCGACTCCGCGGTATGCGCGATTGTCCCAGGCTTTCATTCTCAATCTTTCATCCACGATCACGAAATCAATCATACTCTTCGCACTTCCATTTTCTCTTGTGTACATAATGGATCTCTTTATGTGCAAACATTGTGTTTGTCACACAAAGATTCCATTCCAAACACACTTCAAGTATACTTTTCCCGTTTTCATTCACTCGTTCATCACCAAACTCACCAAGCACTCTTTCATACCCGTCACGCTTTTTACCTGCCCATCCATTAAAATCACGTAGCATGATAATCCCCTCGTTCTCCTTGCATTTAGGTACTCAAAATTTCTCTCACACCATCCCAAAACTTGTCTCTTTCAGCTTTGTCTTTTATAGACCCACTCGCTCCCACATCCGTCGGTGCATATGTATACACCGAGAATGAAGATACGAGTGAGTCCAACTTTCAGCCTCACCCAGACAAGCCTGGGACTCACACACTCAAACTCAATTACTTACTCAGCCACTCTTGCGGAAAGTATGACATCAACTCCCTGACAGCCTCGATTGGCACCGGACCAATATGGCCTGTAGGGTTCGTGTTCGATGGTGTCACATCCTTTCCGCTTGGACTCATTCACACACAAAACATTAATATGATCCATCATCTGACACACTTTGTCTATTTTATCCTGCATTCCTCCTCTAACATTCAAAGTAGCGAAGCGGCTCTCCGTAGCCCACTTCTCGCCACCGTAGTGAACGGGATGTGACGGTTTGCTAACCTGGTCGCCGCCATCCTGGACATCAATTTTATTTATAAATTGAACCATTTCGTTCCCACGAGCAGCTAGGGAATGGATATCTGTCCTGGCAGAGCCCCGCATGCCAGGATAAGGCAAGCCTTTGACTGGGATCTCCTTGTCCCCAAGGCTATTTGGCACTAGTTTTTTGGCATTAGTATATTGTATTTCAAAACATTCAACTTGCAAGTCTACTAAGTATTTGTAATGTTAATTATGATTATCATTTAATCAGTGTTTAAGCATTATGCAATTGTAAAATAGTTTGATTTTTGGTGAATAAGCATTAAACACAGTTTGATAAGAAATTGACTAGCGCCATTAAGTAAATTGAAGATATAAAAACTAAGATAAATATCCCGTTAGTCATCTGAAATTATGATATATTAAACCACTTCTTACGTTTAGTCCTTTTACCTTATTGTGTTGTCTCAAAAAGTTGAAGACGAATGACTAAAGCGCCACCTATCTCCTGAACTATTGTACTTAGGTCAAAATTATAGACTTCAGTTCATAGTATGCTAAATTAGCTTTCATATAGTCTTAGAAATTTCAGAATGTGTTCACAAGGAAACGAGTTATGAATTTTTTTCGTTAAAAAAAAACTTTAAATCGCTCTCCTGTAAAGTTGGTCAAATGTCGCTTTAGTATCTTTACCTCCGAAGCGACGATATATTTTAACAAATATAAACAAAAATGAACAAAACTTCGTATTTTTTTACGGGACAGTAACAATAAGAGGAACATTGGTAACAAATTAGGAACTCTTAGGCACAGTATTCATTAGTCAGGTTTCAATATTATAATCCCTACATACATTTTTTAAAAGATAGAGTGATTAAATACCATAAATTTTTGATATCTACGTTTATATTAAATATCTACGTTAAATAAATACACAAATACTGTCAAATAAAAATAAAAATACCTCTCATGTATATAAATAAAGTCATTTTGAAATAGTCTACACTCTGCCTTAGGAATTCTTTTTTGTTACTCCCATTTCCTAGCCATACGTTACCATTAAAAAGTAACAAAAAAGGAAGTAACCAATGGTGGAAAATATGGTGCCCGGCACATTTAAAAAATTCGTGAAACCAAATATATCGTACTATTTGAACGAAGAATTTAAGAATATGAATCTTGATAAAGTGTTTATAAATAGAATTTAGTTCAAAGTAATAAAAAAACAAAATTTACCCAGGTTTTTCCAGTAACAAAGGAGGACTTTTATTTCAGGTTTGACCATCGACGCATTTTATCAACTCGCAGTTTTGATTTTTGAAAGGTGACTGTTTATTATTAAGGTGGCTATATGATGCTAGTGTTACCAGCATCCTATAAAGAATCTACAATTTTTTGTAAGAAATACCTTTTGGGACGAAAATGCGGTAACAAAAACTGGAATCAAAATTGGAACTTTTTCTGGGACAAACTTTAATCATTAATTTTAAATATTATTTCTTAGACAAGGATATGAAAACAATGTAGAAATGAATTGCTTGAGCCTATAATAAGTTAATAAAACACACCACGGAATCGAGAACGTAAAACTGATTTCAAAAATCGATATTTTAGGTTCGAAATTTACAATGGGACATTTACCTTTTCATACAAACTTTACTGAACGATTATTTTAAAAAAATATTTTTTATATGATCAAATACATATACATTTAAGACAGTTAATTTATATTTAAGATAATGAAACGAATTTTATGCTCAATAACTCAAATAAAATACACAGTGGCCTGGTGATTAAAGAAAATAATAAATCTGCACAGGACACCTACAAACGACAAATGTACAAACTTTTTTAGAAACGCTCACATAATGATAATTTCTTAAGGGTCTGTGAGAGAATGCCTGCAAACTTTGAAGTCGGCAGACTACGCGAGCATGTTATTCTATCCCGCTCTTACCTACTCATAAATTTTTATAACGCTTCCAAGTAAGAGTGAGATAGAATTCCACACACAACGTGAGACTTTTACGCTAGTAAATGCTTCTATTCCGACGTCTGTTAGATTTTCAAAAAATAATGACATACGTTTGCTCCGTTATTGAACTTTTTGAAAGGTTTTGTGTTAAATTTAGGAAAATATTATAAAAAATGGCAATGAACTTTTAAAAACTGTGTATTTAGTTCTCTTGACTACAACAAGTGTATTGTAGATCAAGCGCAGTCTCACTATTCAAGTTTTTGGGAGCACGGTGTGCCCCCCCCTCGAATCGCCACTACAAATTCTTTACAATCGTATAAAAACAGGTATAAATATTAAGTTGGTATTATTTTTTTAAATTATTATAAGCAGTTGAATACAATAAAACTTAGGTATGTACGTGTAATTAAATATTACACATGTTCGGACATATTATACATATACTAACTTGTAACACTTCCTGTGATTTCAATAGGTAATGAAGTTGTTACTGAAAGTAAAATTTACTGAAGTATTTATAACGTTAATATGAGTATATTCATGTAATTATATTAAATATATTACTGTATGATTTTGTGTCTTTTTAGATTCTACTGAGGATGGTGAAGAGGAAGGTAAATATTAACTTAATATTTTTTGTTATTTTTCTGATTAATTTCCTTGCCTTTGACAGACATAGACAAAATATATCTAAAGTAAATCTATACATTCCATGATACAATATTCGTTGGTATTCTTTTTATGTGGCAGGGGTAAAACGAGCATGCGGGGTCGCCTGATGGAAAGCAACTGCCGCCCATGGCTTAGCAGTTTAATTTTAAGTTGATATAAACGAGCTGATTATGAGTCCGGAATGAATATTATTTATTATGGTCAGATCAATATCGACTTGTAATCGTAGGTAAGACATATTTTTATTAGAACAGGTTTATAACTTTTATGAATCCACTAGCTTTCTGCCCGCGACTTCGTCTGAGTAGAATCAGCAATTGACAATGTTTATGGCTATCCCTCGGGAACTATGCTATTTTCCGGGATAAAAAGTAGCCTATATTGTAATCTAGGGTACCAGCTATCTTCGTTCCAAATTTTATTCAAATCATTCCAGTCGTTTTAGGGTGAAGAAGGAACAAACATACACACTCACTCACTCACATCGTCACAAACTTTCGCATTTATAATATTAGTTAGATAATAGTGTCAAATCATAAATTTAGATAAAACTTCCATACTAAATACACACTGGATCAATAATGAAATATTAAAGATGTTTGTAAACATATTTTTCTCACCAGCCCGTAATAGAGTTCCATTGCTGGGAATAGACCTCTTCCCTGGGCTTCCAACTCGTTTTGTTCGCACTTTTGTCTGGCCTTCCTCGAGAACATGTCTAGGCCATCTCATCATAGGGCGGAAATGGTTTGCAAAAATAATTATTTTATGTTTTGACTATGATTTTTTGTTTTTATAGATGTTATCCAGAATGTCAATAAAACTGACGAGAAAGGTTAATATTATTTAAACAGTACTTACTTAATTTTTTTTCTACTAAATAACTTATATTTCCTGATATTTTGTTTTTGTAGATGTTAGCAAGAAGGACGAGAAAGGTAAATATATTAATTACACAGTACATTTTTTTTCTAGGCACTTAAATAACTTCTATTTTCCGACTTATTTAAATTTTAGTCTGAATTTTATTTTAGTCAATTTCCATAATCTAAAATTAGAATCACAATTACACTGTCGTAATACTAAACCGGGATGAGAAGGGGATTGAAAAATCTTTCATATTACTTCATCTAAGCACATATTCCTTCTCCCTTTCTAATCGCGGTAATATGTAGTTAGTACCTAATACAGTTCATGAGCTCCTATAGAACGACATTCGGCTTTCGGACCCGAAAGCCGAATGTCGTTCTATAGGAGCTCATGAAACTCCGTACCATCGGCCGATTCAAGTAGGAGTGAGCGAGACAGTAAGATAGACCTGAAGGTCTTTTAAAATTATTATCACTTTTTTATTACACTGAAATTTTTTAACACTGTCAATATCGTTTTTCCTCAATCACCTACATCTCTTACAGCAATCGCCGACAAGTTGGAGAAAGGAAAAATTCAAACTCAGCGACTGAAATTGAAAATAAAGGAACTTGTAAAAGATTACGACGAGGGTATCCAGCGTCTCGAAGAAAAGCTAGATACATGCATTGAGACAGAGATAACGATGACCTCCCCGGCGTGGTGGCCAACTGAAACCAACGTGTCATATGAAGAGGAAGAAGAACAGACTGACCCACCAAATAAAAAGAAAAAAAAACGATCAACACCTCCGTATTACCTAGCAGGTTTGAATTACGTCAACTACAATGACGTTTCGTCTGCTAGTTATGAATCAGAATATAGTGATCAGTGACTCGATGATCGACAATTATGTCAGATAAAAAAATTGATATTTTATTGAATTTAAGGCGTTACTTTGCGGAGGTCCATTTTAATGAACACAAAATATTTACCTTGCTACTCCGCTACTTACGTGCAAGATAACCAAGCTTGTGCATATTTCGCACACTTTAATTATTCCTAACACCACACAAATACTGATGCGCGTTTCGATCCCATTCCCATGCACCGCATGGTTCGCATGTGCATCGGTTGTGCTCTTTAACTTTGAAAATGATCCCGTGGAGGGGTCGAAACACGCGTCAGTGTTTGTGTGGTGTTAGGGATAATTAAGTTTGTGGGATTTGTATGTGTTTTTTGTGGCAGTAGTGGAGGAAGGGTTTGCATGAAAAACATATATTTCGCACAAGCTTGGTTATCTTGCATGTAAGTAGCGGAGTAGCAAGGTAAACATTTTGTGTTCATTAAAAAAATGGATAACTTCACTTTGCTACTCCACGAGCAAAACAGTCGTACTCCCGTCGAATCTTATTCATGCACTGTTCGAGAATCGAGTTTTGATCATTTTACGAGTATTGACATGACAACAAAATTGTATTTACCTAAACCGTGTAAGTACCAAATTAATGATGACTATTTACAATGTTATTAGAATGGGATACCTCTAGATTAAGTATTGTTGACATTTTATACCCTGACAGGGTGTCATGTACCTACCGCTATAGTCACATCTTGGTATTTAATGTATGTAATGAACATGTAGGCTTATACTCTAACTCGCTCGCAATCGCCATCGTGTTCATTTTGAGAGTTCTTGTATGAATGTGACAGTTAGCTGATTCCGATGCCAATTGTCAGCCCATACGTGAACTGTCAAAATGAACACGATGGCGATTGCGAGCGAGTTAGACAATAAGCCTACTGATTTGAATGATGAATTAAATTGAATTGAAAACAAATGACACAAAACAAAAAGCAACGGGAAATCAACCGAAATGAAAATGAGAACTACCACCACAGAATATTCCAGACACGTGTTTCACTCTCTCTGAGGCATCCTCAGAGGATGTTGACACTCGACGAACGGCTGAAGAACCTCGCGCTGAGCGTGACTGTTTTGCATGATTTGACCTCACTATATCGCGGATTAGCAAAGTAAAGTTATCCATTTCTTTTTTGACACAAGCCTAAATCTATACGATATATCAAATGGTCGAATAATTGTCTGGCCGTATGATCGTTTGGTCTAAACTGAATTTATAATGAAATCGTCGACATTTCGGGAAAATTACAAAATAAACGTAATCTAACCTGAGGTAGAATGAAATAGATAGCGTCTTCTGACATTATAATATTAAAAACAGCACTTTCACGATTCCCGAAGTCGCATAGGAATAAACCGAGTGTGAAAAAAACGACACATAATATCACAAATATATTTATTGTATTATTGTACATTATGTTTACATAACACAGACGAACTACGATCACTCTGAGAATGATGACTTGCAATAAATGTAGATAAAAGTTCCCAATAGGGGTAAAATAATTATAAATTGATTGAATTAAAACATTGTGCTAAATTTGAAAGGTAAGTTTGATAAAGTACAAATGAGATGTGCTCCGGAAGCTCTTGCCGGCACTCGTCAACCTTAATATACATATCAGTACAAAATAACAACATTATAGTACATTACATTCCGATAGTGGTGAAATAAAAATGTCTCAGATCGCAGGAACTTGTCAAATTTGATAAACATGCGACCTGAGGCTTTCTTTATTACCGCCCGCGGTGTGTACACAATTTTACGTCTTCCCCTGGCCAGGAAGTGGAAATTTCCGCTCGCGTAGCATGCGGTAAAATGCTACTTACGGCCCGAGGCGACGTAAAAAATGTTAATATTTACATAGAATTTCATTAAACTTTAAGTAGATTTCATAAACAGCATTAAATAATTATGTGTCGGATTTTCTTCGCCAACTCACATTTTGGACTTGTTTAAAAAAAATTAGAAAAACTCCTTTGTTTTCTTTTAAGAGCGTGCATCCCTACTGAGCTGGCAACGTCGCATTTTTGGTGATTTTTTGCGATTATTTCACAGAAAATGAATGAAAGTTTCAAATGTCCGTCTGTAGTGCACTTCGTTTTTAGTGTATTAATGTGTCTAATGCAATTATTGATCGTGATGGACTTATATTTTCTTATTAAACGAGATATAGTATTTTATCCATTTAATACGAAAATAAAAGTCCATCACGATTAATCGTTGCATTGGCCACATTAATACACTCAAAACGAAGTGCACTACAGACGGACATTTGAAACTTTCATTCAATTTCCGTGAAATAATCGCAAAAAATCACCAAAAATGCGACGTTGCCAGCTTAGTAGGGATGCACCCTCTTAAGTACCTATTATCAATAATAATTTACTCTTTGTTTAGTGTATCGAGCAGTTTTTAAATAAAAAAAAATACGTGCTGTGTTTTCTGCGTTTTATTAGACATCCCATCACTTCTTTAAAACAAAAAGGAACTGATAAACAATATGCCAGGAAGCCTTACGCTGGCGGGAAAACCATTATCGGCGGTTAATTGCCCGTGTAACTGACGCTGGGGCGTTCACGCGGCCTATTATTACCCTAACTGTGGATTTATTAAGCTTTTACCATATTACTACCAATTGTGACCGACCAGAGACAAGCTAATACAAAATAACAAGAGGTTTTCCTACAATATCGTTCAGTTAAAGTTAAATTAATCCCATATTACTTTGACATGATTTGCCATAACGATATTATGAAACTATTGTTTGGACAAAACCATAATTAGGTACTACCAATATGTGCCTAGTTTTAGTAGAAACTGAAGCTGATTGCCGTATGGGAAAGCCGTAATTCATTACGCGGTTGCTTTGACCAGAGTGCCGTTGATTGAGTTGAGTTTTATTCGCTTTTTAATTTAAAAAAGTGACGAATGTTACCTTGAAAAATTTAATAATTATGAATCTCTCGTCTAAGCGTGACCGAACTCAGCTTGAAATAGTACACAATCAGCATCCACAGTAAATATTGAAAGTCGGTCTAATACAAATAGTAAGTACATTCAATATCCGTAAAATCTGTGCTAATAGTAGCATTTGATAAAAGTAAGTAGTATGTCAAAAATTTCATTTATTTTGAAAATATGAATATTTCAAATCTATTAGTATCACGGTCAAAATCAAGTCAAGCTAAAGAAAAACCGACAGATTGTTACAAAAATATTATTTGAGTAATTGATTAAAGATATTGACAAGGGTAGAGAAAGACATTTTCAATTGTGAGGCGTGATTTTGCGTTTTCAACTTTAACAGCATCTGTTTAAATTTTTTCTACTTTGACATGTATCTTTGTCATTATTGAACAATATTATTGCTTCTATTCATAATATCTTCTGATAAATTTGATATAATGTTAACATGACGATATGCATTCATTACATCTATAAAACAAACATTTTATTGCATTTTATTTTGACATTATTAACTAGGATAAAAATATAAACAGTAGATGTTCATTAAATAACCTATGTGTTAATATTAAAATTATTCGCATCCCGCCGATTCATTCTACTTTATATACAAATGACATATTCAATTGTACTGCAAATATAATAAAACTGTAAAATTTGCACAAAATATTTGGTATAATTTGAACACATTGTGATGACCTTTATTGGGGGATTCAAACTTAGTGCTATTTCATAAATTAAGTACTCTTTTTACAGTTGAAAGCGACTTAAATATTTAAAATTGGTCAATAATTTAAAATATCCGTTATTTGAATGCGTCAACAGTTATACGTACCTATTATGTGTAAAATAAACTTGTTATTCTTTTTAAATTTGCCGATTTCACGTTTTTTTATTAGCTATATTTTTGAAATCGTTTCAACTTTTACAATCACTAATCCTCAATTGTAACAGAAAAATCTGTAGCGTTACTAATCATGTCTTAAAGAGGCCTGCAAATTTTGATAGAAGTACATAATATAGTGGCATGCCTTTTGACGCCTGCCAGCTTCCGAAATAAATTACACTTTGTTACAGATGACTTAACAAATTTTGTAATATGATGCATTGAATTTAGAGAATGACCAACGGTTTGTTGACAAAATAAATCAAGTCGTCCCACTAATGGCTAATTTTACGCAATTGGGAATGGATGATTATTTTAAATGTGCTTGGTGATTTTTCTATTGATAGGAATAGCTATCCTTAGCTGCGGAAAAAAGTTTCAGATTTTTCCGTCTAGCCATATATTTTATAAAAATAAAAACATTTTACTCAGTCACTCGGCGGCCTCTATACGGCAGTAAGCAGTACGCCAATGACATCAAATTAAAAAGAAAATGCTGCTTGAATCTATGGTACACGATGGCATTTGTAGCTAAAAGAGCAACGGCTAAGTGGCGCCGTCTGTAGATTGTTCGTGTTACTAAACCATACATGGGGAATTTCAATAGAAATGACCGTAATATATATTTTGTTCTCAGATTTTTGAATTATTGGGTTATTTCTACTCCGAATCAAAAACACTACTGAAGGTTATATGAGAAATTAATGGTAATTTTAATGAAATCCCAAATAGGTGGTTTAGTACAACCAACAATCTACAGACGGCGCCACTTAGCCGTTGCTTGTTTTAGCTTCCGAGAGTGCGGTGCTGTCAACGTCAGTGACAAATTCAAGCAGCATTTTTTTTTTAATTTGATAATGCCGTATAGGGGCCGCTGAGTGGCTGAGTAAAATGTTTTTATTTTTATAAAATATATGGTTCAACGGAAAAATCTGAAACTTTTTTCCGTAGCTAAGAATGGTTATTCCTATCAATAGAAAAATCACCAAGCACTTTTAAAATTATCATCCATTCCCAATTCTATTTAGCCAACAACAGTGTTGACTGTTGACCGGCACGAGCCAAACCTAAGCTATTTAACTTGACATAAACAATGCCAGCGTTGCCACAGTTAAAAAAATCGCGTAACCTCAGACAAACATTCTAAAATCTAGCCTAGGCTTAATTCTCAGTTCCGAGTTCGTTCGGTGGCTCACAACATAGCGTGAGCGTATTGTCTATATTCATTCCCTTAAGTTCTTAAAACGTGGCCTATACAATCTGTACACTTACATAATAATTAAGTAGCGAATATTTAAGTAGGATTCAACACATTTGGACCAGATTCAGCGATTAGCGAATGTACAGCGAGCTAATATCATTATAGATTTCATTAAACGCTCTAACAATTATTTATGAAGTTATAAAGGATATGGTTAGTTTTAGAATAGTGTTAGTTTCAGTCTAATTCTAGATCACACAGGACAGCGACAGTCAAGAGTAAGTACATTGATTAGAAATGTTTAACGTCGAAAACCTCTCGAAAATTTAACTTTAACAGTAATTTTTGGTGTTTTATTATTATGATTAATACTTTTTGCGCAATATGATTTCCAATAGTCATTTGTAGTTTTATTATATACATTTCTATACGTTTAGTTTCTGCAGCTGAGGTTGAATGGTGTTGTTGAGGTGATCTAAAAAAAGAAAAAAAAGTAGTTAACTCACATTCTGTACTATTAATAGTCAATAATAATGTTCAAATGAACACCGTTTAACGAACAAGGTGAACTCTTAAGCATTTTAATATGTTATAGTAAATTTGTTTTAGGAGGAATAAATACTAAATTTAAGAGACTTTATCACGGGGAAACGGTCCCTGAGCGCTGGAGCGGTAGATGCTTCGACAGCATGGTAGCTGTAGGGGCAGGCAAGAGCCTTGCCATGGTAAGAACCATGTCAGTCGTTGGGCTCACTGGACTAGTATTTTGTGTCTGAACGCTGGCATGGCAGCTGCTACAACAGCACAATAGCTGTAGTGGCAGGCTCTTATAGATAGATAGAAATGTAGTGTAGAAATGTAGTCTCACCGGTCTAGCACAAGGGTCCCGCGCTGGTACGGCAAAGGCAGCCGCTCACCGTGTGATAGTCATAAGGGTTTACCGGTCTAGCAAATGATCTTAGAGCACTAAGCTGTCACGTCAGCTGCTTTGGCATAAAGACGGCTGTAGCTTTAAGCTATGTGATGTGGGTCTCACCGATCTAGCACATGGTCTCCGGGCGTGCGGGGCCCGGCGGCTGGGGCTGCGGCTGCTCGGCAGAGCGCTGACGCGGCAGCTGCGATGAGTCCAGCACGATGGACGGCCGCGGCGGCAAATTCTCGCTCACCATGTGGGATAAAGACAAGTCGCTGGAGGCGTTGGTGTCACCTGTTGTGGACGGAAAGCATGTTACAACTTAGTACACATCTGTATAGATAGAGGATGTATAAAAGACTTTGTTCTCTGTAATATAATGTGCAAAAGTGAGTCGACTACGCGGAATTAACGCTGAGTAATTTCAACTGTGTCAAAGTATATCTTCAATAAATAATCATATCCGCGGATGGTAGAAGTAGAACCACTCGCTAATCCTGCCGCCAAGCACACTAATGCTAACTAGAGAGCTTTGTAATTTAGCAGTTGAGTGTGGAGTAATTTATTTTTGTCTGTCCAGTACACATATCGCAAAAAACCGGCCAAGTGCGAGTCGGACTCGCGCACCGAGGGTTCCGTACCATTATCTATAAATATCTATTAACCAGTGTAAGCAGAGCCCTGCTCCAAAGCAAAATGCATGCAGTGTGGGGTCACTTTATATTGGTCACTGATATTATGTACAGACATACATACATATTTACGGTTTTCGCAATTATTCCTATATCTGTGCTATAAGACCTAACTTCATGCCAAATTTCAAGATTGAAGAGTTCACGGGAAGTACCCTTTAGGTTTTGATTCCCTTGCGAGTTTCGAGAATTTGCGGAAATTTGCGGCATAAACGGCTGTATCTTTTGATTGCGTTGGTTTAGAAGTTTGATTTTTTCGCAGCTCCAAGAAGCAATAGACTTTGATATAAATTTCAGCTGGATACCTCCACGCGTTCTTGAGAAAAATGGTCTTGACAGACGGACGGACGGGCGGACAACAAAGTGATCCTATAAGGGTTCCGTTTTTTCCTTTTGAGGTACGGAACCCTAAAAATCAAGGCAGAATGATTACGAGCAATCAATAATAAACGCTTTCTTTTGTAAAAACTAAAATAACTTAGATAATGTAAAGTAACTATGCTAAGACAATAAATACCATATTACATAGGCGGTCTTATCTCTTATAGCGATCTATACCAGACAAACATATTACATAGCCATAGTTCGTAATTTACCGGCAGAAAAAGCTTATTTTATAGCCGACTTACTACGATGACACGAGAGCTCTTTTATCTCTGACTTATTTAACTGGCTTCCTAAAAGTTCGTATTTATCCTGCCTATCATTACGTTGTCGCTGAAACACAAGCCACAGGTGTCTGCTTAAAAAAAGGTTCATGTTACATGTTCACGGCAAACGATGTAAAACCACACTCTATTTAATACAAGGTTCAGTTTCGGTTGCAATCCTTTATAAATAGGGCACTGTATCCCGTTGTTAATGACGTGTCAAAGATAGATGGGGTAGAAACAATTGGGTAATGGACTATTGGGACAAAGGCATTAAGTTGAACGAAAAAAGGTGTAAAGTAAAACTGGAGAACGATCACTCCGATTGATATAAAGTGGATACTTCACTGTCTAAGCTAGTGTTTAATAGATTTTAAGGATTATATTGCTTACTAACGACCCACCTCTGCTTTTTAAGGGTTATTAAATTATCGAATCTTTCTTGTCTGGGAGTAAAGAAAAAAAAGTAAGTTTTTATAAACGAAAAACTTGGCTGTATCATTACGTTTTAGAACGAGTTGGATCTGAATCAGTAAAATAAAAACTATAGCTAAAAAGGACATTGTAAAGATCTAAACACACACACATACACATAAAAAAAATTAAGTCTAGAAAAGCATCAATAGCAATAGTTGTAGAATATTAGGTATAGATATTAGATTTCTGCAGTTTTATTTGTTGTGTTAAGAATATTTCTGGGGTAATTTCGTCAAAAACACGGACATTAAAGTAATCCGGTCAAATCATCTGTCATAGATGTAGGCCTAGATGAGATGATGATCTGCTTAGTAACAGTTATCAAAATCTTACTTTATACTGGAAAACAACATAATTGCCATTTTGCACCGAAACGAAAGCAACACACCGAATCGCTTTTCCCTTAATTAATAGCAATCATTAACGTCATTTCGGATTTTCAGCAAAGGCCATTTTTCCTCATTACATGCAGATTTCAATTTGGCTGTAAAATTACTTATTGCCTACAGTTGCGAACTTTTGATGACTTTTTAATAGCCGGAAGCCATGGCGGTGTCACGTTTGAGATTATATTCTGAACTCTGTCACTGACATACTCGTATCACCAATTATCGTAGATTTTAAAGCAGAACGACGAAACGACGTTATAGGAGACGTTTTGAAAAAAGGGCAGGGGCCTTACCATGACGTCCTAATTTTAACTCAGTTCAAGTATTAGCTGTCACTTTTAGTATGAATCTGACAGCGAGCGAACTTAACCCTTAAATTGGCAAGGCACAATTTTTTTAAAAATTAAAGAAATTTTGGAATAAGTGTTTTTAAAGTGGTCCCTGGTGCTACAGAAAAATCTTAAAAAAAATCCAATTTCACTAGTTTTCCGGAAAACCTATGTACCACACGTGGTACGCTGCCGATTTCGTAGCAAACAACATCAACTTTGGTATGTCCCCCGTGAGTCACCTTGCCAAGATCTGAATAAAATAACAATATAGAATGAAATTGAGTATTTATTAAGAAAAAGATCATTTTTGGTGAAATAAACGGAAACAATTCCTATTATTTTTGTCTGCAAGCAGGAAGCAAAGAAACATTTTACATTTAATGCAGTAAATAAAAGTTTTGCCATCTTTGCAATATCTGCAATTGTGATCAAGACGTTCCACTTTCAGGAAAATGACCCACATTATCATATCGAACACTCTCTGCTGGTCTTACTATCACTGGTTTTTGTATTCTTAGTTTTTCTGGAAAGTTTTCACCACTTTCTTCTATTTCAGACCTTCCTGCCTTACACAGCCCTTCATAAATATCATACCGGAAATTTTTCAATGCCATTTTATCTTTGTCATCTCCTCTGTAAAGGATCCAAGCGTTATTGATACTCATATCCAGTAATTGAGAAAATATTCCCATGTACTTACCATTTACGGGTTTTGAAAGGCGTTCGATATACTCGTAATTAAATCAACATATCCGCTAAATCCACCCCACCCATGTGCTTGTTGTTCTCTTTTATTACATGTGGACATGGAACATCGACTTTCGCTTTAGAAGTTTTGGAAAATCTTTTAATAAAATTGTTCCCTTCGGATGGGAGTCAACAAACGAACTGATCATAGTAACCACTTTGTTGTCCTGCCACCTTAACGATAGTTATTTTATTTTTATTGCACACTACTTGAGCAGAAAA
This sequence comes from Pandemis heparana, assembly GCA_963854515.1. Lineage (NCBI taxonomy): Eukaryota > Metazoa > Arthropoda > Insecta > Lepidoptera > Tortricidae > Pandemis > Pandemis heparana. The sequence goes on along the minus strand of OY978023.1, from coordinate 3,925,554 downwards.
TCCTCTGTTTTTCTTCTTCATATCCTTTTCAGAGGGCAGCAAATTTTGACCACCTCTAAGTCGGTTTGTTCTGATGGTTCTTAGGCTAAATATGCCGTATTCATGTCGCAATGTGTAAATGAGATCTGGAGAAGTACAAAGTTATTGGCATATTTTATATCGTGGTTGGCTTTTTTTGTATAGATTTGCACAAAACAATCACTACATAAGCACCTAAGCCCATAAAGTTTTCGGCTTCAGTAAAACTGCATCCATTAAAAGTATCATCTCCTCCATACATAATGAAATCGTAAATAAATCCTGTGACTCCCGCCCGGACAACATATTTGAAGCCCCATCTGAACATGCATTATACAAAGGAACCAAAGCCAAAATTTTGAGTGATCGCGTTTGTTGCATGCACTGCAAAGAGAAAAAACAACAAAAACATGTTTTAATTAGTATAGAAAAACACCAAAACGGAAATAAAACACGAAATGAAAGTAAAAGTAAATTTGTAGGTAGTTGGCAACATGACTCGTGTGACCCGTTGTCTGTGGCTAGCCATTACCTTAGTAATTGGCAACGGGTCACCCGAGGTACACACAAGTTTAGCCTATTATAAAATTTCACATACACTGTTTTTAACGTGTATTAGTGTGTATTCTGATAACTTGATATGTCTTGATAATACCTCATCAGTCAAAACTACTTCCTTTATGTATAGATCTAACAAAAAATATTAAAAACTTACCCGAGACGCCAGCAAGTGTTTCCGTTTCAAACTCATTTTGATACTGACGTTTATTTAAAAATGTTTCCAGCCTAATTTATTTTTTTTATTACGCAAAATAAGTAAATTAATAAGTAGTAGCTAAAAAAAATACACCAACAATTAATTGTTTTTAGGCAATATTTTTTTAAAGTTGATGTACCACTGGTGACCCAACGTCAATTTAAGGGTTAAACTGAAACGCATTAGGACGTCATGGTAAGGCCCCTGGTCAGGAGTACCCGAAACCGGCGAGCATGTATGAAGAGATTGATGAATGTGATGATGGTGGATTAAGCAAAAGAGGTTTGTCAGAATCGTACCAAGTGGAACAAGTGCCTACTTCTATGGGAAAGAGGCGTGACTGTTATGTATGTATGTATATGTATGTTAAAGCAAAACCGGGGCTATGACGTCACAAAGATATACGACGGTGATCTAGGGTTGCCGAGTTATAATACAATTAACGTTTAAAATAATGTAATATTTGATACATTGTTTTTCAAAATGAAAGACTAGTTTTTAAAAAGAAAAACAATCTAACTAATATTATAAATTCGAAAGTATGGATGGATGGATGGATGGATGGATGGATGGATGGATGGATGTTTGTTTGTTACTCAATCACGCCAGAACGGCCCAACGGATCTGGATGAAATTCGGCACATAGATAGAGAAAAGTCTGGAATAGCACATAGGCTACTTTTTATCCCGGAAAATTGCGTAGTTCCCGCGGGATAGCGATATACGAATTCTTTGCAGACGAAGTCACTGGCAACAGCTAGTAGAACATAAAACTTAAAAGCAGAGGTAGACAACAGCCGGTCTTCGAGACGAGACTTGAATCGGTTTTTTGGTGAAATTGTTATTCCATTACGAACTACCTCTACATTCGTATTAATTTGTAACTTTAATTGTATTTGATTCTTCGTTCAAACAATTTAACATTTGCCCCTGCACCGCCGCGTATACGCAGTGACGTGTCGTATGCGTCACGTTTTCTCACCGTTTCTTCATACATTTTGTTGCGATTCCGTAACGTCACCGTTTTTTAAGCGGCGGTGTGGTCGCACCCTTAAGCGGTCGGTCTTACCTGATGGTTGTCTTGGAACTGGAAGTGACACTTCCCCACAAGCGTCCTCACCCAGCAACGGTTGCAACGGGCTCGGCAGCTCTCCCACGCCGCCGATCGCAGACGATCTTCTCAGTGAATGCCTTAAACATTTAATTTAAATAAGCCTGAGATATTAAAGGAAGAGTCGAGTGTATAGGCGCCCCGAGAGTAATAAATTATTTATGAAAAAATACCCTGACGAGCAAAAATATCGGGTCACTTATAAAAAATTGTATGCAAAGCGAGCCGTCAATTTCGCTCTTCAGTATATTTAAAATTCAAGCATTAACCCTTCTTGCCATCCCAGCTTGCTAAACCGCTTTTATCCGCCGCCAAAGATCTTTGTTAATTGTTATTTCGTTGTATACATCTAAAGTGCTGATTAAAATGTTTCGCAATTCGATACGGCCTCTTGGCAGTTAAGAGGGTGCATCCCTACTGAGCTGGCAACGTCGCATTTTTGGTGATTTTTTGCGATCATTTCACAGAAAATGAATGAAAGTTTCAAATGTCCGTCTGTAGTGCACTTCTTTTTGAGTATATTAATGTGTCTAATGCAATGATTAATCGTGATGTACTTTTATTTTCGTATTAAAGGGATAAAATACTATATCTCGTTTAATAAGAAAATAAAAGTCCATCACGATCAATTATTGCATTAGACACATTAGGTAATACACTAAAAACGAAGTGCACTACAGACGGACATTTGAAACTTTCATTCATTTTCTGTGAAATAATCGCAAAAAATCACCAAAAATGCGACGTTGCCAGCTCAGTAGGGATGCACCCTCTTAAAAAAAAACTATCGCATAACCCCCTTATTCATAAACGTTCTATAGGCTTATAAGTCTAATAACTTAGCAATCGTTTGTTCTTATCTGTCAATTTGACATTTACCTATCACCGATTGTTAAGTTAGCAGAAGCTTATATATAGAGCGTTTATGAATAAGGAGGTAAGCATTTAAAATCTACACAGTAAAAAGTCCACTCGACCCTCCAATATAAACATGCAGCTGTAGAAACCTTACTTGAACCACGTTCTGAAAAATATAGGTCGGGTTTGAAATCGTGCAAACTATCATGAGAGCCGCAACTCTAAATTGTGATGAGGTATCGCTGAAGCAAATGAGAGCTAAATGTAGTTCGATTATTATGTTTGTACAAGGCTTTAAGAGTGCTTATAATTTCTTAATGTTTCTCAGCAAACTTCATTTTTCATAGACGTCTGAACTGAAGAAACACGAAGTTTGCCAAGAAACATTAAGACTAGAGGCACTGTCCAAGCTACTGTCACAAAAGTATCGTTTGGTATCTACGCTGCCCATACATCAAGAGTTGGAGTAAAAAGTTGGACCAGATTGAAAACTTGAATAACTTAGTTGGCTATCACTTAGTTCAGAGAGTTACTAACCCGGTTTTATTAGTTTTTAATTGTCGATCGTTAAAAACTAATGTAGGTATATAAACTGCGGGTCAACGTACTTAAGTGACAGTTAAAGTTAAGTTCTTTGCAATGTCATTCTCGTAATCGTTTTTAGTTCTTACCTTATTTGCAAGTGCGACCTACCTCTGATGCGGCAGCCGCCTGTCATTAACCGTGAGCAAGGCGGAGCTCTGAGGCGGCACTGACGGCTGCTCCTCGCCGCTGGTGTTGACGCACACACTGATGCTGATCCCACCGACTTCGCCTTCTCCCTCTCCCTCCGCCTCCTCCTCGTATCTGTGCAGCACAGACTCGATTTCTAGGCTAAGGTAGGTTGAGACAGTTTCTGTTGTAGTAACTCTTCGCTATCATTGATGGATTGACGAATCACATTGATGGTTGCGAAGCCGCTGCTATGATTACTCAAAGCTTACGTACAGCTATAGTAAGATACCTAATTTACCTATTTCTGTGTTCGTTTGTTCTGGATCTTCTAACCTAAAAGCTTGAATCATTCTCACTGCAAGTGAAGACTACTTGATAAGCACACGTAATTTATAAAATGTAACAGAAGCATATGAACATGTACCCTTCCACCGATGCCTGTACGTACCGTCGCTGAATGAGGTTCTCCATGATGATGTAGTCGTCTTCTTCAGCTCCGCGGAGATGTTCCTTCTCCATGAAGAGTGCGAACTCGGGGTTTGACATTTCGCTCGCATGACGACGTCGTACGGAGGGTGACGCGGCTCTGGCAGGTGAAAGCAATCGAGATGGGTGGATTGGTGTCCTTGAAGAATTAAATTATTTTGAAGACCGAACTTAACTATTACAACGTTCTAAAATAAATGTATTCACTACGTTACTGATCGCAGACATATTTCTCTTTAAACTCGAACAAGACGAAGACTACGTTTTAATTGCTGCACCTAGTACTTCGAAAGATGGTAGAATTAGATTGTCCTATTAATTGGGGATATACTTCATTATGATTTCATGAGAGCACATATAAATACTCCACCTTGGCGTATGCGGTGGCGAGAACAGCCCATAGACAGTCTCCAACTCATCTGTGATGCTTGTGTACTCGTGCATGGCAAGGAGTAACGACCTCGGTGCTCCTCCAACTCGGGCGCGGCCTGAACCCATCCCAGCTGCGCCGCCCGTTGCTTCCCATCCAGATTGCTGACCTACAATCAGAAGAATTATATCACTGATCCGTCGATTACCAGATAACTTGAAGTGAGAGTAGTGTTTTTTGTGATAAGAGTATTACTGGTACCATGCCGTCTCTTTAGCAAGCAGAAGTTTGTCGTGAAAGAGAAGAATATTTTCCTTTTCAAACATAACTAAATAGTTTCAAACGTCAATTCTATTATAATGTTTTAAACTACCGCGATTTTCACTCATATTTATTTAAAATAAAATATGTATTGTGTCAATTCTATTACGTTGCAACAATTGTTTTTCTCTCAAATGTGGTACACTGTCAGCCAAATTTAGTCTACCATCCTAACGTTGACCCTACCCCTGTGGGAAAGAGGCGTGACGATATGTATGTATGTATGTATGTATGTATCCTAACGTTGAAAATCTTTTGCACGTCATCCTACTAATATTATAACGTCCTACTAATATTTGTGACGATGTGACGATGTGAGTGAGTGAGTGTGTATGTTTGTTCCTTCTTCACGCTAAAAGGACTGGACGGATTTGGATAAAATTTCGCGGGCAGAAGCTAGTAAAATATAATGTCGACAAGACGTGGCTGTAAACTTGAACGTTCGACTTCAGCGACATAATTCCAAACAATACATATTCATTTGATAGCAAGGTAGATGAAAAGTGATAGACCGCTTATCCTGGCCCACCTTATTTAGTGATCTCGAGAGTAAATATACGGGTAGGCTTATTGTCTAACTCGCTCGCAATCGCCATCATGTTCATTTTGACAGTTCTTGTATGAATGTGACAGCTAGCTGATTCCGATGCCAATTGTCAGCCCATACATGAACTGTCAAAATGAACACGATGGTGATTGCGAGCGAGTTAGACAATAAGTCTGCGGGTCACTTCCCGTAGGAAGTTGTACGAAAAATGATCTGTTTCGTTGCTCCCGAGTATAATATTGTAAGTGTAAATTTCAGTTACTTATATCGTGTAAAAGTTAGATTTACCAGTAGTTGAATTGTGCACTGAACCGGCGTCGACAGCAGAGTTGTCCGGCTCGGAATGAGTCTGGCTGTGTTGTCTTCTTGGAGCCAAGTGCTGGGTCGAGTAGTGGCCTCCCATGCCGCAGTCGTTGCCACCTTCTGACCGCCTGGTGACCACATAAGGTTTCATTTCTATGCTATCAATACGGGGATTGGCTGACTGGGTCAACTCAAAACGGTTTTCTAGGTGTGATTATGTGCACGTTAGAAGAGTGTGGACAAGTGAAACTAAATAGGGAATCAAATAGTGACTTAAAATTGTATGGATTCGTAAGAATGTGTGATATATTTTGGTGTTTATTCAAGGGAACTAAGAAACTATTTTTGAGAAATCATAGAGCTTACCTTAGGTGTGTGTAGGTATGTAGAAGATTTTGTAGATATTTAACTACGACTCAGAAAAAAGTTTATTTTATGCTAATGCATTTTAAACATACGAATTACAGGAAGTTGAAGGCTGATAGTAAAGTGCAATGATCTATATGAGCCGTTATTTCAAAAATTAGGCGAAATTGTGGAGTCGTAAGCTGGTATTCGATAAAACTTTCCAAAATCAACATTTTTGTTTCAAAAATTCTATTAGAACGTAAATAAAGAGCAAAATACGACAGATATGCTTTCAGTATTCAATCGTAGCACAAATATTAAGATAGATAATGTAGATACAATAATTGGCATGTGTCAGTGACTATAGATAGTGCAAGTTTGTTAACAGTTAAGTGAGCGTGTGTATCGTAAGCTATATTATAATTAAATATGATATTTGTATGTTTACACAGTATAATGTACAAGGCACTACAGCTAACTACATTGCTATATTTACAAGCTAAATAAGCCAACCGCCAAATGAGTCTATTTGACTTACTGTTTCCATAACCGTCTCCTAACAGATGCAAGTAACAAAAATTAAAATTAAAACAATCATGACGATGGTAATTTTTGATTGCATTCAAATCAATACAGTTGTTGCCAATTTTATGAGTAAATTAAAATAAATGGTATAATAAACTTGGAGGATACAGGTGAAGGGGACAATGGTACCAATGGAACAGCTGATTGTCATGCTGATGACGGACGCTACAGTGTAACTAGTCCTATATTAGCAACGGTAGTAGAGTGAGTCCCTTTAGCAGTTGTGTTGGATTAAACATGTACGTTAAACGATTTCATCGTCATAAAAATGATTCATCATTTTCTCACTGTTAAAATTATTCCACTAACAAAGGATACATCAAACGTAACTTAATCTACAGGTAATGATGTATAATCCTTTTGAAACTGACAAACTGCACGGCTAATTCTGTCAAGGCTAAGAGCATCCGTCTTTTCTACATTTAAGTCTTTTTTTTTATGTGAATAGGAAGGCAAACGAGCAAATGGGTCACCTGATGGTAAGCGATCACCACTGCCCATAGACACCCGCAACCCCGGCGGGATTGCGGATGCGTTGCCAACCTCGAGGACTTAGATGAAATGCCTCTTGTACCCGTAATTTCCCCGGCTGTCTTACCCTCCACACCGGAACACAGCAGTGCAAGCACTGCTGCTTAGCGGCAGGATTAGCGAGTAAGATGGTGGTAGCGATCCGGACGGACCTTGCACAAGGCCCTACCACCCGCGAATAAGATAGATTAGAATAAGATATTCCTTCGCCAGTGCTAAGACGCCAATTGCTTCCAGACGAATTGAAGATTTGCGAACTATAAGCATTGTGAACTGCGATTTCACATTCTATTTGTGAAATAATCATTCCAAATAATGTTTCCAGTATTTTAAAAGGGATAAAATTTGGTCCCCAATCACGTAGAATTCAATTCGTTTATTAAGGGTTACGTCACGTAGTATCAAAGTTGTATTCTCCGTTCCAATCTATTTCAACGCCTTTGTAAACAAACCAATTTCATCTAAATTCACACACAATCACTCATTGCATACAATTGGCATCATCAGAATGTTAAAGGATCACACTTAATATCTCACATTTTATAACAATCCTACAATGTTTATTGCATTTAATTTTTATTATGAACTTGGGGGGACTTGCTTGTTTACAAAAATGTTAAAATGGACTGGAATGGACTATAGTCAGAAAACTTGAACACCAAATGAACTGAATTGAAATCTAAATGAATGTAGGTACAATCGAAACCTTAATAAACAAATTAAGGTGGAGTCATTATAAACGTACATACCTTCTAGTGTTAGCTGTCCTTCTGGTGCCCGCTGATGTTGTTCGGGGCCTTAAGCTTGCCAAATCCGAAGGTGGCTCATTAGCTTCTAAGAAGGCGTCATCAATAATCGATGGAACTGTTTGAACAAAGTTATTAACTATCAGTAATGGGTTTAATACAATTATATTGAACAAGTTCTAAATAATGATTCAAACTTTCGCGATTTTCACAAATCATTATAAGAAAACGGGACTTAATCTTAATCACGTTAATAATGACCATGGATGCAAAGTCTCGTCCGAAACGTCGAGGTATTTAGGTACAAACATACTAAGTTTTTGAATGTAATAATTTAATTTGCATTATGCATTTCTTAACCACTCTTATAAGTACCGGCACGTAAGTCTAGCGATGGCCTTGTATGCGCAGAAGTATAAATTACGGTATACGTGGGTGCGCAGATCCCCTCCACGTGACTCGTCATCGCTAGACTTACGTGGCGGCACGTATACAGTAGCTACGAATACAATAGGTAATCTTGTTAAAACATTTGCGCTTATATTTAGCAAAGGATAATGTATACTCCTGTGCTAAGTTAATCTTGTAGCTATAGATCTTTGTAGCTAGTTTCATATAAAGTCATTAGTTCATCTATTCCAGGAAATATGTTTCTCAGTGTCTCGCCTTTATCATAATTACTAGCTTTACCTTTCTTATCTTCGCTAGGTTCTGTCCTATTGCTCTCAGAGCTTCTTTGCCGTGCTGGTGTCACTGGTGGCTGTGTTCTGATAACCGTGATCTCAGCACGAGCAGCACTGCCTCCCGAAGACGTGGACGACGAATCCGCGTCTGCCTCTTTCTCCCCTGGCATCGGTGCCTCTGGCCCAGACTGGGGAAGCTCGTCCTGGTGCACAGGTGATTTTGGTGTTAACTACAGAGGACAAGACGTTTCAATTGTCACCGTCGTTAGCGCGAGAAGACGCTTGCTTGTGATCGTTGGCGTTTTTAAATAATTAACGCTAATAGATGAAAATCGCATGATTCGATTTATCGAAAACTTAGAAATCGTACAAAAGCTTGTAAGTGACAAAAGCATATTTTAAAAGACGTTTTTGTGAGAAAATGTATTGAAAAAGCGTAAGAAAATAAAAGAGAATTAAAACTCAGCCATAAGTAAGAAAATGTTACCGTAGGTTGCAATGTCTGTAATCAAAAACTAAAATTAGCATTTGCCATCAATCTCTAACGACACTTGGTACGGAGAAGACCAAAAGGAAGCTGACATCGAAGCACGGGAAATAAAAGGGCACAATTAACAAGTAATGAGAGATGTCAGTGGTGCTGTCTCACATGACACAATGCGTATGAAACCACTTTGAGACGTTGACTGCTCCATTATGCCGTTTCAGCACATTTTTTTATTTATTTATGCTATTCATCTAAAAAGTTGTCTAAAGTTTAAGCGTTGCTAATTTTTCTCTGAATCCCAACGAACATAATTTCTTCTAAAATCATAAGCTTTTAATAATACGTAAGCGATTCAATTAGATTACATTATTATTTTAGCAAAATAAAGATGGCCATGATTCACCGACTCAAACATTGTAACATATTTAGTGTCGGATTCAGCAATTTAGGCACAAAACTAAAGATAAACAAGTTTTTAATGTACAAAAATACTTGCACAAGGGCTATTGACTGTAAAACGAGTAGCACCAATAAACAAAACGGGACCCATCAGGGCATTGACCATTTCACTCTCTCCATTAGCTCATACCAAAAAGTGTCACAACTACAATATCGTCCAGAAGATGCTTATGTTCGCTGGGATATTACCACTTAAGATGGTTACGGAGTGCTTACATCGGAGGGTTGTGATCGCTCGTCTTCCTCCTGCACTGGTCGTACGGCAAAACGCGCAGCTCCCGTGTCGCTGTCCGACAGCACCTGCCGCCACGTTTAGCCACATCCAGGTTCTGTTCCCACCAGTTCCCAATAGTTGGTTCTAGATGTTCTCTTTGACACGCAAAGTGATGTAATGGAACTAGTCGGAACAGACCACATCCAGAAGTTGCGTAGTTGGTGATTTGAAAATTGGGGTGCAATTATAAGGTTTATACAAGGTTTTTTTATATTAACGATTTTGACGTGCTGGCTATTAAGTTCTTGGTAAATTACAGCAGCCAGAAGGTTAAAATGTTGAATGTATTAAATGCAGATTTTGAAATTGTCGACCATTGAATAGTACTGGTAAAATATAAACAGTGTCTTCAAAATGAATAGAGTAAGTACCTGTTTCATTGCTGGGAAGTAAGGTTTTTTTTGAAATCTTAGTAAGGTAACTACGTTAAGATATTTTCAATATTTAAAAAGAATTATTTCATAGTTTATGTCCCGAGAAATTTAACATTCTTCAAATTACCAAATAGGCCTTATGGACACTAAAAAAACTGCCAAAACGTTTCGTTATCTACTATAAATAATACAAATTTATTTAGTGACGATTTTATGAAAATAGAACCGTTCTGACAGTTTAACATATACACATAAAGAACATTGAATGAGACAAATGCCAAGTAAATAGGGCATCAGCACAACACATCGATAGTTAATGACATGCCAGAATAACAGAACATTGCATTAGTAAAATGAACATTGAAAAGCATTCGTAGACAGTAACAATGTATTGATTTCCGAATGTTAAACAAATATTTCTTGGAATGTAATCTACTAGGGTGAATATAATTCATTGTATAAAATAGAATGGGGATGAGAAATGGATTTAAATGGTGATTTAACAATCAACGTAGCATCGCGAAAGGTTAAAAACGAAATAGGTACGTAACGACTAACGAAGAAAATTCAAAGAAAGGTAGGTACTAGAACAGGGAAGAAATTTTGCCAAAAGTACGTTATCGTTATTTTTTAATTCAATATTCGTAATTTACTGTACAATTAGAGTTTTGACAATAATTTGAATAACTAATAAAATTATTAAATCTGTTTAATAAGTTTCAAGAGATTTCAAGTTGAAATTTCATGACTTAACTTTACCATTGACATTGCGCGCATCTAATAATTCTTCTATCAGCCCTAATGCACTCAGTTTTCTTTTTAAAAGTATTGTTGTGGGTCATACCTCAGATCTATCACTTGTCGTTCTCAGTCTTGCAGCAGCAGCTTGGAAAGTTGGCGGCGGTGGTCCCAGTGTGTCTGTCGATCCTCGGTTTACCAAAGAAGGATGTGTTGCCATGAACCTATGTATCACAGCTAAGTGGTTCATTGTCTGCTCAGCTACGTCTTCTAATTTCCTTAACCTAAACTCTACACTCTGTAAGAACGAATAATGATTCAATATCCTTAGTTTTCGCTGCTTTCATTTATGTTTTATGTTTTTTATTTTTATTTGACGTACCTGTACTGACTGTATTTGGCAATTAGCTTTTTGATTTAAGTCTTCCATCTTAGTAGTGATATGTTCTACCCTATCAGTTGTATTTCTCACTCTTTCTTCCATCGAATTTGATAATTTAACTTCCTGAAAAATATATTTTTTTTATTTTAATATTCATCGAATACTATTTTCTAATTGTCGTTCTGATAATTGTCATGATTTATTTCACTACTTTGAGTTTCAGTTTGTTGTATTATAATTTGACTGGTGATTTTAATAAAACTTGAATTAACTTACTTGTTCCCTAAAATAACCTTCAACGCATTCTTCCTCAAAATCATACAATCGCTCCATATCTTCTTTTTCTAAGAACAACTTCAGTCCGTTGTCATATTGAAACCGCTGATGAGACACGTTTCTAGTCACCCATTTGCATGTAGCATATATGTGACAGAATATTATAATTGGAGGAGGCAACACCGGCTTTCTTTCATACTCCATAACCACTGTGAACCTTTGGAACATCCATACCTGTGGGATTGGTGAATATATTTGAAACATTGTTGTAACATTATCTTAAATCTTCACTTTGTGTTATAAAATCATCAATAATCCGTGTTTTATGGTATACTAGCTTGTGCCTGCGACTTCGTCCGCATAGAATTAGCAATTGACGTGTTTATCATTATCCCGCGGGAACTATGCAATTTTCCGGGATAAAAAGTAGCCTATGTTTCAATCTAAGGTACCAGCTATATTCTTTCCAAATTTTATCCAAATGCGTCCATCCGTTGAAGCGTGAAGAAGGAACAAACATACACACTCACTCACATCGTCACAAACTTTCGCATTTATAATATTAGTAGGATTACATCTTCAATCAATTTTAGTTTTACGTCGTAAAGGCAGAATTAAAGTCAAAATTAAAAAACTCAAATACATTTATAACAACAACAAACAAAACATGCACAGCTAAATGGCAAAATAAATTAAAAAAATTAAATGCATAAAATTACATTAAATATTAATTATTTTCAGAAATCCTGCAGTTAATGAAAAAGAAGAGTATTTATTGTTCCATGTTAATTCTAATTCAATCTAATTGAGACACAATGCTGATAAACCTACGAAATTAAAATAAAAAAGCAAAATAAAAACAAAAACCTGATGCGAGACTTCATTGACTTCATTAAATATATTGTTAAAGACGGCAATAAGGAGGTTTATAAGCAAGATATTGGCGACGAGGAGGTATATCGTCATGACGATGGGCGTGATCCAGCGGCCCGTGACGCATTTGTGATCCTTGATGTCTAATCCACACTCGGGGTCGATGTCCGGGGCAAATACTTCGCCATATAACATGAAGTATGGTTGGAAGAATATCTATAAAGAATAGAAATAAAATAAAAAGTTAGGAACGGGATCAACAAAACAAAATAAACTAAACTTAGGCTAACTAAATTATAATAAATTAAATATTTACAATTCAAAAACATAAGTCAATGAAGAAGAGAGGATCAAAGTCTACTTTTTACTTCCGACAAGCAGGGTCTATAACCTTAAACTTCTACCTCTAGCTACCAACGATACCATGAAGTCTTCTACTCCTAACAACCTAATAGTAAATCAAATCTCGCAACAGGCCAAACGAACAACATCAACAGCTACTAAAACATGGCCGCAAACCTGGTGCGAAACACCGTTGACTTCTATAAAGATGTTATTAAACACCGCTATAAGTAGGTTAACCAGTAAGATGTTTGCAATGAGAAGGTACACGCTCATTACTACTGGTGGCACCCAATGGCCCACCCTGCAGTCTTCAAGGCCAGGCCTACCGCAAGGAGGTGCCATTTGTTCGGCGAATACCTCTCCATAAAGCATGAAGTACGGTTGGAAGAACACCTGAAAATGTTAGTGGTTTCGGAGTGTTTGTTAGTATAAGGATGATAATTGTGATGGATATGAGAGTGATTATTGAAGACGGAAAAAGACAGTGAAAGTAAAGAAATAACCGGTATTTAAAATTATAGTAACACTTCAATAACAAACCGTTGTAGCTTTTTAATGGAAAATAACTTTAGTTTTTAAAAGTTAAGTACATTTATTATTGTTATTGCTTACAATTATAAACTTGAGTTCAACTGTAGTCCGATGCAAAACCAATAAAACTTTGTGACTTCATAATAGTAAATAAATACTTTAACCAATACCAATATTACCAATAGTAGTTTTCCCTTTATATGGAAGATCTAGACATTATTGACTAAATCATCCACATAAAGGGATAAATTGAGATTAATATTGTTACTTACTTCTCTGATGAGGTACCAACTAGCTTCTTTATCGGGGTAGAGTATTGCTTGCCTCGCGACACCAAACGACATTAGCACCACCAATAATAGCACCACAAAGTATATCATATTCTTCACCATTTTACCCATCATTGTGACTAGAGGTCCTAAAGATCACAGACAATAAGAATTCAATAAAACATTTTGCTCCAGAGAAATTAGACATGAAAAAAATTGCAGATTCATAGTCGTTATTAAGCAAATGAGACCTAAGAAAAAGACATACCTAAGTACTTATTAACGCCTAATATGTTCAGTATCCTTAAGTACCAGTAGATAATATCTACGCAGTATATAACGCGGCCCACGTCCATGGAGCTGATGCGCAAACGCAGCGTTAGCCCCACAAGGAAGAATATTATGAAACCTGCATCGTAAGTGTTCCACATATTCCATGCCCACACACTGAACTTATGTCTGTAAGGAAACAATCAAAAGCATTTTGTGGCAAGCTAACAAGTGAAAAGTCATTGTTGTATCGAAGAAACGAGAGAGATCGACGAGATCGTTATCAGTTTTGACTTAAAATTTTGGAAAACTATTTTTTACAGAAATAACAAATCATAATAAAAGAGAATATGCAAAAACGTAAAGGTATTTGTGAGGGTTCCTCAAGGCTGCATACTTGGTCTTAAACTGTTCCTAACTCAGTAATCCAATAGGTACTCCTAAAGATATTGGAGATATTTCTAGTTTTCTATGATTATTTAATTTCAATTCGACTTACCTAATAGCAACAGGTTCGGACGTAACAATTTCCCTTACTTTCTCACATAAAAACGTTATTATATAACAAATAGAATAAATCTCAGGCCAAGACGGCGTATGGCTCATCTTGACTAATACTGTATACGTAAACATCAATAGGAACAATATGTAGGCAATCTGAAACAATATAAATAAATAATTTAAGAACAAAAATGATAGGTATTATGATAGAGGAAAAAACGTGGGTATGAATTCCCTGCAGTAAAATGTGTTAAGACAGTATAAACTTACCGAATCGGCCCAAAACTTGGTGATAGGCGCTGTGAAGAACTCATAGATCTTCTTCCTCAGCCTCAGCGGCCTCATCCTCTTGTCTTCAGGCGCATGGTATTCTGGAAGCTCCCTGTACGAAGGCTCCCAGCCTATTTTACCCACTTTCCCGTTCTGGTCAACTCTCGTGTCACATTCGGCTCCTGACCCAATCAACGCCTGCTTGAGTCCAGACAAAATCATGTATAGTTCATTATCGTACCGAGGTACAGAAGAAATAAATTTGATTGAAGTTTCTTTGAATTTGAAAGATGCAATGTACGGGAGTATTAAGCGTATTAAAAAGCCAATACAACAATACATAGTAACAGTAAAGAGAGATTAATACATCACATAGAAAGCTTTATCCCAGTGCGCGTAAGTGTATTTAGGTTACAGAGGCCTTACCATGACGTCTTAATTTTATTCATTCCGACTTAGTTCAGGTTTTAGCTATCGTTTTTAGTATGGATCTGACAGCGAGCGAAACTAAACTGAATCAGAATTGAATCGCATAAAGACGTCATGGTAAGGCCCCAGGTAAGTTTAAGATAGTGCGCTGAATTAATGCAAGCTTGTTCAAAATTAGTTATTCGGATTGTAAATTGAAACATTGGAATAGAAAAGGCTGAAATTGAAGTAGATTGAAATGGCAGCGTAGCTTGACATCGACTCTGCATCAAACCTAACTACGGACCACAAGGACGCTTTGAAGTTAAGCGAGAGAGTTATCATCGTTTATGATTCACCTTTGGACGTCTGAGTGGAATTCCAAATTACATCTCCAACGGGGTGTTTTAGTATCCCGTTAAGTTTAAAATCGCCTGCAGGAATTATTTACCTAGTGTATTTTATTCAGTACTTGTGGACAATTAACAATTTAACTATGCTTTTGAAGGTCTTATCTTAACGATCGTTTTAGTACGGCTTTTAGCAACACGGTTGATGAAGGAGTAACAGTTTACAAGTACCCAGGCGTTAAATTGGCAATCAGGCCTACAAAAAGGTTACAGTTTTATATCCTTTATCCCTGTATTTTAACAACAAGGGTATCTATGCCAAGTTATTTTTGGCTTAAGTTCTAATTATTCTCCGCCACAGACATTCGGTTAGTCATATTAAATGTTTAAGTCATCTTTCTATAACCCTCGGTCACTGTCGCAGTCGGGTAGAAATTATTAATAACATGATGTTTAATACTTGCCCTGTGTCCTATTTTAACGTAGTAATGACCTACATTAAAACGAAAATAATAATAATAATAATGATATCATTTATTTGCTTAAAAACATGGTAATTCTCATAAAACATTTCCTATTCACATAAAAAAAAAAAAAAAAAATTGATGGTATTAAGATAGTTAAACAGTTTCACATGTTTTGTCATAATATGACGTGCAAAAATTTAAATTCAGGTAGATATACAATATTACCAGATCATTTCAAACATAAATCAATAAAATTAAAATAAATATTTTCATATATGTCATAATTATCATCTGGCAATGTCAATTTATTTATTAGTTATATCTACATAATTATGTTCCAAAAATTCCTTTACACTGTAAAAACATTTTTAATTGACAACAATTTTCATTTTTATAACACCTGAAAATGTATATATGGTTTGAAAGCATTTTGCCTCCTGATCACTGCAATATGTTTATATAATTTTAATATCGCTTATTATAAAAAATAAAAATTAATTATAAATATGTCCTAATTTTACCAAAACTACCACAGGATAGGTGAAACGCCTTTGCTTTTTTCACGAAAAAAAATAAACGACCATAATTTTGTATTTTTGACAACTTCAAAGTACAAGGGGGGCAACTCTGAAATTCTATTTTCGAAGTTCGTTGCATACCTTCTCTATCACTCTCAAGATAATGACTATTAGTATGAGCGGAACAGCACGAAGCGAACCTCGAAAATCGAATATTGGAGAATAGGGCCTGAGATTGACAATTTGAAATTATCGTCAGTTTTTTTTCTATAGAGAAAAGACAAAGGGATAAGTGTGTATTCTGTGATAGTATCGGAGTTACGCCATTTTAGAATAAGCAAAAATTAATAAATTAATTATAAATTAAATACAAGCCCTAGCGAAAAAATTAAACTGTCAGCATGTTCATCTTTTCAAACAAAATACAGAGAACCATTAAAATTATAGATTCAGAAATATGAAATGTTGTCAATTTTATTTAATTTATTTTTTTATTTTTCTTCAATGCGTCAACTACCTTCAGGTCCCTATTTTACCAACAGTGACAATAATAAAATTCTCTTTACATTACAAACTCGACGAGAGTACGCCGGTTGGCTTCATATTGACTACGCATTGCATATCGAATTGTCAATGGTCACCGACGATAAAATTGTCGAGTTGGTGAAATAGAATGCTTGAAGCTGTAAACCGTTGCCATGGCAATTATCCGCTGATAGAAAATGAGCACGTACAAGGAAAAATATTCGCTTTCAGTTTTGGTAAAAAGAAACGATATTCCATAATTTTCAGGGTTCAGCAGCGTAATCGGCAATAACGGAAACCTTAGTATCACTTTGTTTTCCGTCCCCCGTTGGTTCTGCCGTACGTACGTCTGACAGAACTCCTTTTTAACCGACTTCAAAAATAGGAGAAGGTAACGAGCTGAAATTATTTAGAATCAAATACTTTGGTCAACTACCCCTCGGAGCAGTGCAAAATCAAACTCCTTAGTTAACGCAATCGAAAGACGTACCTCCTTATTCATAAACGCTTTATACCTAGGCTTCTGCTAACTTAGCAATCGTTTGTCCTTATCTGTAAGGTAAATGACAAAGTGGCAGATAAGTAAGCAGAAGCCAACAGAGCGCTTATGTATAAGGTGGATAGTCATTCATTACATTAAAAATAGTGTTTCCATAAAAATTGCCGCATCAAAACCTTCATTTCAATTTCCAAACTGCCTACGAAGGACGGATGATCTGTACGCAAATACGACTCGCACTTGGCTGATTTTTACTATAGAGGTGAACCATAAACTGATAACGTGACCTATAAAAGGTGAGCAGAAAGACATTGAGACGTAACAAAGGCGTATTCACGGCTAGCTCAGCGCGTCGTTTGCTCACGTCCATACAAACACAACACAACAAAACGCGTATAATGTTCTGAGACAACGAATTGTTCTCTCCACGCTTCTATAAATCCCGTATTCATTTTTTCGCAAAAGAGAAGTTAATTTAAATTTATCGTTTGAAATACCCCAAACGTGTTTGTGGAGCGATTATTATTTCACTCGTAATTGGAGACGGAGTTTTTGAAAGGCTTCATTACCGCAAGAGTTTTATTTCATTGTTTACTGGCACCTGGCAAATTTAAAACATTGTAGGTACTCGTATTTAAAATAAATGACTCATCTTTGCATTCCGCTTCTTTTGGGATTGCTTCACAAAAATCATTACTTTAGACTGTAAGAAAACAGACGTTCAGCTTTGTTGTGTTTGTATATAGACACAGACGGACGCGTAGAATATTAGAAGTGTAACAGGCCGGTATTTCTACCTGCTTGGTTTTACTCTGCTGGCCCGGAGGAATAATCTTCTTGATAGAAAGAGTTCGCCGTTTCACAACGCCAACCTATCGCAACAGTATCAACAGTGTCTTATAAACCACTACATTATGCCCTAAAGCAATAGAAACCCACCACCAATATTGTTAAGTAACGTGTATTTACATGGCAATAGTTTTTGCTTTTGCATTATGTACTGCATGAACATTAAAACGAAGGAATTAAATGATTACCCGACACCCTCTGTCTCGTTTAAACATTGTATAAAAGACGCTAGAAATGTAAACTTGATGTTTGTATTGTATTATACACGATTAGTAAAAATGAACACGTCTGAGAATGTTGTAAAGCGTGATGGGAAGCAACAGAATGTAAACGGTACCTCCGCGTCGTTGGGATCCTTGGTGCTTCTGTCGTCTTCCATGCTCTCGTTCTCGAGATGCTCTTCCTCCGTCTGCGGCATCAGCTGCAGTTCCTCCTTGGACTTGAACTCGAGGTAGATGATGTAGAGGGGGCACAGCAGGCTCAGAATTACCTTAGACCACGACAAAGCCAAGATGTGGCAAACGAAACGCTGCTGTCGACTAGCGATTCACTTTACTTAAAGCTCATGCTACGTTTAACTAAGTTAAAAGGGTGTCAGACACCGACTTTACGGACAAAAATGTTTATTTAGCCAGTAAAAATCTTTCAACGTTGCAAGATAATAAACCTCAAGTATTCTGAAAGGAGTCTTGAGACTAAAAAGCTGCTTGATTTCTCAATAAACATTTGATATTCTTCAATGATAAAAGTAAGCCTAGTTTACCATGTTTCCGTAAAATAGGCATCTGAGCTAAATGCATCGCATGCAGATCTCGAAAATTATCATAAAGCTCATTGACACACAGACATGACACGTAACCGCTCATTGTACGTTCATTTGTTAAGAGATTAACCTCTAACACTGAATCTACGCGTGCCATCGACAGTCTGTGCGTTAACAAGATAGGGGAACAGTGGGAATGACGCGTACCTTAAGACTGGTGTTCTTTCTGGTCCTCAAGCCTCCCATCCATAGGTCCGCGAGGATTATTTGAGAGCATGGATGAGCGAGTAAAGCCCTGTGATTGGCTGCCACGGCCAAGCTCAAGCATGTCTGCCCCGACCAGTTTTGGAGCTCACAGGTCAATAACTGTTGAGCCTGATCGTCATCCTGACGATAGCAATAATCCAACAACTCCAAAGCTGAAAAGTTACGACAGTTTGCCAGTTTTGTTTGTCGCAATTTAAAGTTTTAATGGGTTTTTTGTTTAATTAAAAGTTTCGAGACAACTGTCACCCGGATTGTAAGAAAGGATAATCTTGGATGTTTTACCCCTTTACACGGCCTGACTTGTACTTCGGGTTAATTAAAAGGTTCGTTGTTTTTACGGGTACTAGCTTTTTTGGAATTTTGGGTTCAGATAACCAAATTGAAGTGGCTGTAATAACATTTTGCCTTAATGTTGAGTTTTATTAATCACTAATCTGAACGACTACAGCCAAGTTTAGTTATTTTAAACAATGTCTTACATGAGTTCAAGCAGTAAAAATACTGTCATTAGGTATGTATCAACCTTATGACCACAATTCATAGTTTTTTGACTTTGTGTGGTGTATACATAATAATGTTAAGACCGGAGTCGGTGGAGAACTAAAAAAGATAAGAGATAGACATAACGGTGACTTTATCTAAATATGTGAATTTATCTGTTGTTCGGTATCTATAACAGCTTTACTTAAATTGGGACTATAGTCTGGCAGCTAAACCACTGCAGCCAGATGACACTTTCAAATGTCATTTTACGAAATAATGATACCACATTTATTTCACTAGTGCTCGACTAAGGTCACGTAATGAATGATTTGATTATTGAACGAACGAAATATTTTATGAATGTCACATTCGTAGTTTAGTATATTTTAAAATAAGCGCGATACTTTTGAGGCATTCAAGGTTCATATTAACATAGTACATAGATAAAATGTGCGATGACTTTGTAATACACGTAAATAGTGACAGCAGCAGTGAAACTGATTCGGAATAATTTAAGTTTTTAGGTAAGTCTAAAAAAAAGTAGAAAAAAATATTAATGTGATAATTGTTGTTTTATTTATGGGAAAATGAAGAATGAGTTGAAAACTGGTAACTGATTTGACATGCTTCCGCACATTTCCAAATCGCGCTCTTACACTACTAACTAGAAAACATCCAAAAAAAACCTTATTAAACAAACCATTTTATTAAAATACGCTTTGAAAATTCTCATTTATGATGCAAATTAATTTCATTACATCGTTCATTCTTTCATTCACTCACTAAGTCACATCACTATTTAATATTTGCCAAAAACTGACAACACTGAAAGTGTCATCTGGCTGCAGTGGTTTATCTGCCAGACTATAGTTCAATTTGTGTCAACATGATTTAATTTTTTTAGGAGACGGCGGGATGACGTGGAGGCGTATCATGTAGAGTGGCAGTTGCATGATCTCGATAAAAGTTGCGGATAAAAGAAGGGCCTTTGCCCTGCAGTGGCATAGTCCAATTGGCTAAGGTAATACTAAGATTTATTCGACTCACCTTTTGTCTCGAATTCTTTAGCGTAATGCCTTAACTCTTCGTACACTTCTGTCTCCATGTCGTCCTCGGCAGCCTCGTGAGCCATTGCCTTATAAAGCTTGCAGGCCACCAGACTCTTGGCTAAAGCCTCTTCACCGTGCGTCCACATTAGCAGGGCCATTTGGTGCCGCTTTGTCAGAACTGCCCACATCTAAAAACAAAGTTCAAAAATAGCGTGAATTTTACTATCAACTTACTACATTTTTATACTAAACTCAATTCTACTTCAATACTTAAGTAATGATTTTAAAATAGGTAACTTAACCACGATTCTGAATGCTGTTTAATTACAAAAGTTGAGTGTTTCTTTTAATCCGATTCGTCTATATACACTGTTGTAATTACGGACAAATCTACAGAAAGCAGCAAACGACCTTACTTTATTTTATTAACATTGTTTTCTTTTAAACACATTTTCAATATCATTCAAGTTTTTCAATTACTTTACTTAGTTCGCAAAAAAGTCGAAAATCTTCTGAACTTTTTTAATAAAGAAACAAATGACAGTCAACATTCGGCTGAACACACACGCTTAAGCTTAATAAAATTCTAAGCGGCCAGTACATTTTGCGTGACAAAAAAGTTTCGCGAACAGAAGTGATTTGTTTACACCTCACTCAAATTTATAACTGGCCAGCAATTTTTAAGTATCGAATGGACTTCGCAAATTTAAAATCTGCCTACCAGACTTAATTGGCATTGTTAATTTTTTTTAGTATGCTCTAATTCGAAAACCATTTGGAGGAAAACCATCAAATAACCGATTTATCTTGTCCGATTTCAAAAATACTTTACGATTGCAGATATTTTTGTAAAAGTACTTTTGACCTTTGTTTGATCTAACGACCGGGTTTTTAGTCAGAATCGGGCATTAAATGTTTGCCACAAAAATGGAAAAAAAAGGTTTATCTACGCCACTACGGTATCTGTCATGCTGTCACTGTCACATCTAACTTAACCTGCAAACATTACAAATAAAAGCAAATTCAAAGTATAAAACTGTAACAAACAATGGATATTTATAAAAAAATGTTTTGTTCCGGGATGAAACAATGAAACTATAGCCCCAACAAAATCATTGTGAAAATCAGAGAAAATTTGCGGAACGAATGGTGTATGCAAGCTAATGTGGAATATTTCAATGTTTACACGATGTATTGTTGCGATGACCACTTTAATGTAAGTAGGAGTCAGGAAAGATGTGCAGGGGTGAAATAAAAAAGCAAAAACAGCACGGAAAACAATAATAACACCAACGAACGGAAATAAATCGAACACGCGAATATTGTTATTGTTTTTGACGTTAAATTCACACACACATTCACAGATCTATGACGTTGACAATGTTGACATTTAGACAAAACCATAGACAAAACTGTTTTTTTTTTTATATTTCTGTACGAAAGCTATTGGGATCCTGTCTACTAAATTAACAAATTATCAAACAGCGAAAAAATATTTATTATTAATAAACAAAGCTACGTAGAAGCATAATATTCAAATTAGTTCCTTGAAATAGTCCATTCTATCAAATAAAGGTGTTAAAAGCACAGCTTAAAAAAAATGAACAATGCCAATTGTCTATGCAGATAAATTCTTCGTTCCCCAAAACTTCATAGAGTAATAAAGTGTATAAATTTGCAGAAAAGCCTACCATAAAGGTAATAAAGCATGCAGTTCGAATATTTTATTCCCTTTGTGGATTCGAATAAAATATTACACATAAGAAGCACTCCAACTCCCTATTCACAAGCGTGTCAAATTAAACCCGATGAGGAGCAAGCTCGGAGCCCGAAAGGTACCCAGGTCACGTATTTATGAGGCTGTAAACGCAGATAAATGACCAAGTTTTTACGCTTAACCCTTAGTACAGTCGCCGTCTAAAGTAATTAATAAACTGTGGTTAAGAAAAGGTAAAGTTATGGAGGCAATCGCAGATTAACAGACTACCGGTAGAAGACTACAAGATATGAAAATACTGGGGCCTTACCATGACGTCCTAATTCCGACTCAGTTCAAGTTTTAGCCGTCACTTTTAGTATGGATCTGACAGCGAGCGAATCTAAACTGAATCGCATTAAGACGTCATGGTAAGGCCCCTGGTCTATGGTTTTGTATGATTATAATTGGAACATCAGACATTTCAAACTTAATGTAATAGTAAGAATTTATTATGCTTCTCCGCTGCGTAGCTATAATTTAATTATTGCTTAGTCTGAGACAAGTTGAAATTGTGTCAAAATTGTCCCATGTTTATTTTTAATACATGTTATATTTATTTCTAGGCTCTGTCTACCCCATAAGGGATAAAGACGTGATTCATGTATTGTATTGTATATTTATTTCTTATGCAATGGCGACCTAAGCGAGGTAAAGATAGTAAAGATTAGATTTAAAAAGGGTGCATGGCTATCTTGTAAAGTATCACTTCTTAGACATATTTTTTTCTCAAACATGCAATATTCTTTCTACAGGTGGCGGCACGTAAGTCGAACGTGGTGTACGCCCGCCCGCGACACCCGCACTCCCCCGCGTCTCTCCCGCGATACCTTATTTTCGACTACAACGGTCATCGCTAGACTTATGTGCCGGCACTTGTACCTTGACGGGAAAAAGGATGGCCAGCCTCAAATATCCAGCCTCGCTCACACTCAGCTGTCTATATGTTTCAGCCGGAAAACCCTTAGTTCCCGGCCTCTGTAGTAATGTTCTATTACGTCCTCCCTTGCCCTTTTTCTACTTTTTGTAATTTCACACCGACTGTACACGGCTAATTCTTACCCGTATCCGATGTAACAAAACCACTGAATTGTGAGTTTCAACCTTAGAATCCCAAAATTACGAGAGTGATATTTAATTAACCCCTGTTCGTTCGACTTTGAATCCTGGTACATAAGACTCAATATGACATATACTGGCACTCCTATTTATTCAAATATTTGCGTGAGTGAAGGGGATGCACTATATTGTTTCTAGCGTATGCGAGGAAGATGCCAATAGCGCCAGTATTAGGTAATTGAGAGACAAAATATTTGCTTTTTACCATAACGTCCAGCGTTTGAGAGGGGTTAACACCGCCGCTGCCTGGATTGTGTAAATACGGTATTACCATTTGAAAACGAACGTTCACAATGCGAATGTCCAATGCGTGCTCAAAGTAGCATACAATACCCTATTTTATCATCTCGACAATAGTCAATGACAAGTGACAAATCCGTTTATACAAACTCGACAAGATTGCCTAGGCTGTTTATAGCTATCCCGCGGGAACTATGCTATTTTCCAGGATAAAAAGTAGCCTATAACCTGGCCGGTGATTTTCTGAAAAGTTTAGTAAAGTTTGCATCAAAATCCTATTAGCCGTTTTCACGTGACGCGCTCGAAAATAATACAAAAAACAGACTAAAATTCTAAAAACTGTCCGAACGTGTTCTGTTATCGATTCTAAGTATCCCCAGCTATTTTTTTAAATATCTTCCATGTACAGATTTTCGACCTTCCTCACTCCTGACCTGACTGTTATTAAAGGCAATAGCGTGTAGATTTGACTGTCCAATTCTTTCTTTCTGGGTTGGACAGATCAATAGATTCATAATTAAAAAAAATAAAAACATGTTTGGTAGTCAGTCATAAGTCAATTGTTACCTACTAACATTCTATGGATCAGTCTGGTCTGAAATAAATATTTATTTTACTTTAATGTATAGATGGTGGCAATCTCTATACAGCCAGCAATGTACACTATACGGAAAAGCATTCGTGTGATTCAGTGTTGTGGTTTATTTGCTCTAAAGCTGTCAATGAAATTTATGTGTTCTTTAAATTGTAATTTCCTTCAAGCTCGCCATTGCGTGACTGCGTATTTAATGTGATAAACCGAATGAGGTATTTATTCGAGAACGGAGCACGGCGTTAAACGGGTCACTTTGTTAGGGAATATTTATAGCAAGGACCGGAACCGTTATTTATATAACTGTTAATATTGTTCCAATATCGTTATTTTATTTCGTTCGATAATATACCAGTTAATTGATGGAACGAACAAAAAATCTAAATGGTCTTGCTTACCGTTAAGTACATACAGAGAACGAAATTTTAACGTTCGCGGTAACGAAATTATACTGGTTAAACCCAGCCGTCGCCGACATACGTCTGCGTCTCCAGACGCTCTAGTAGTGGTGTAAGAAATAGCAATACAAGTTCTATCTTGCTCTTGTTCAGTAATTTTCAATTTAACTGGTTAATTTCGTTCACCAAAAACGAATGACGAACGAAAAGCGCACAAACCGGCATCTCAATTGAACAGTTTATTAACTAACCGCTAACGGAAACGAAATCTTTTTCGTTCTCGGGCGAGTGCACAACCGGTTTCAAAAATTAACCGGTTTCAGGTCCCTGATTTATAAAGTGGGTTGCTTAAATATATATTACCAGCAGCTCATTGAAGGGGTAGTCAAACAGAAGAAAAAAGCCGTGGTAGCCTAGTGGTTTGACCTGTGGCCTCTCCAGCAGAGGGTCGCGGGTTCGAATACCGGGCTCGCCCCTCTGAGTTTTTCGGAGTTTATGTGCGAAATTACATTTGAAATTTACCATGAGCATTTCGGTGAAGGAAAACATCGTGAGGAAACTGGACCAATCCCAATAAGGCTTAGTTACCATTCTGGTTTGGGAGGTCAGATGGCAGTTGCTTCTGTAAAAACTAGTGCCTACGCCAAATCTTGGGATTAGGTTGTAGGCGGACCCCAGGCTCACTGAGCCGTGGCAAAATGCCGGGAAAAACTCTAGGAAGATGATGATGGATAATTACAACACACCGGATAACTCATGTATAAAAGCCGAAGGATTGCTCCGACAATTGTTTCGCTGCCGCCGGGGCGAGCGCTCCCTGATGAAGGGCTACGAAATAGTCCGAAACAATTGTCGGAGCAATCCTTCGGCTTTTATACGCGAGTTATCCGGTGTGTTGTAATTATGTGTGAGTCTCACGGTAGTTTCATGTTGAATGATGATGGATGCTTAAATAGTAGATTGTACAACAAGAGCATAAAACATTTTTCATGTACTTATTTGTTTCAATAATAACTTGTCAAATTATTGTTACCTAGTTTTAGGTACTAATTAAACAGTTTAATTGACCGCAGATTATAATAAAAAAAACTTAAAACAATAAACAAAATATGCTGTCGTAAAGTTTTAGTGATTGTTTGTGGCTGTTGGCACCAGATTGTCTTGGTCTTAGATGAAGATTTTACTTTATGCACAAGAGCATAAAATGCCATTTTATGCAGCCTACGTCCAGCATAAAGTCGAACTTTTTGAGCATGAGACGTGAAAAATAAATTACCAGCAGCTCATTGAAGGGGTAGTCGAAGAGCGCCATCTCGGTGGTGACGGGCATGAAGCCGGTGATGAGCGAGAGTCCGCCGGCCGCGTGCCGCGTGAACGACGCGCTGTTCCGGTGCACGTTGACGCTCTTGTTCATCACCTTCGCGTAGATCGGGCGGAACTTGCGGCGGGTGTAGTAGCATCTGTTGGAAAAAAAAATACAACTGAATTGACAACATTTCATTTTTATAACACCTGAAAATGTATATATGGTTCGAAAGCATTTTGCCTCCTGATCACTGCAATATGTTTATATAATTTTAATATCGCTTATTATAAAAAATAAAAAATAATTAGAAATATGAGAGTTTTTAATGATTCACGGTTAAGTTCATTCGAAATATTATAAACGGGATGTGAACCGCGATTACCTTTATTGAGCTCCCGATATTTCGATACAGTTGCATGTATCATGATCACGGGTAGACTGAAGAAATTGCGGGTGGATGTTATTGTTGGGTAGACCGAGCTCTGTCTACCCTCATTCTAAAAGCATAACATAGCATAGCACACTATAGCATAGCATAGCATAGCATTCTATTCATAATAAAGGTAATCGCGGTTCACATCCCGTTTATAATATTTCGAATTAGAAATATGTCCTAATTTTACCAAAACTACCACATGATAGGTGAAACGCCTTTGCTTTTTTCACGAGAAAAAATAAGCGATCATAACTTTGTATTTTTGACAACTTCAAAGTACAAGGGGGGCAACTCTAAAATTCTATTTTCGAAGTTCGTTGCATACCTTCTCTCTCACTCTCAAGATAATGACTATTAGTATGAGCGGAACAGCACGAAGCGAACCTCGAAAATCGAATATTGGAGAATAGGGCCTGACATTGACAATTTGAAATTAACATCGGGTTTTTTTTTTCTATAGAGAAAATACAAAGGGATAAGTGTGTATTCTGTGATAGTATCGGAGTTACGCCCTTTTAGAATAAGCACAAATTAATAAATTAAATACAAACCCAAGCGAAAAAATTAAACTGTCAGTATGTTCATCTTTTCAAACAAAATACAGAGAACCATTAAAATTATAGGCTCAGAAATATGAAATGTTGTCAATTGAGAACCTCCTTTCTTTTGAAGTCGGTTAATGATTAATGTACTATGAATGTAGTGTAAAAAAAACACCGGGTAGGACTCCGGGAGTGCCGGCAGAAGTGAAAACAGCAGCTTAGATTAGATTTTAATATTTTAACCTCCATGTCGCTCAAGACGCGTACCGTACTGACCGCTTACAAAAAAATACGTACGAATTATCTATATTGAAATACGCCTAACATTATGCTGATGCCCTAGTACTTTTGCTCCACGACTCAACAAAAATCACTTCAAAAATCGAACGCGATTCATTCGTATTTCAAAATAAGCTCTTAGATGATCTTGATATCCTGACACTTAAACTCTCCCTCCGTCTGACGCCTGACGCGAGTTTAACATTTTTATCCCTCCCAAAAAGTGCTCAGCACCGCGCCGCTAAAAAAGTTTTCATTTCAAAAAAGACGTAACTTTTTAGATTTTTTTTCATAGATGCAGCTATTAGAGCTAAGTTTCTATGAAAGAAAGAAAGAAAGAAAGAAAGAAAGAAGACATTTATTCATTTTGCAAGACACACAAATATAAGAGCATACACACAAATTTATAGAAAAGAAACAACAAAAACAAAAAACACAGATATGAAAATTAGATCATCAGCGTTGTGTGTCTCCGCAAAAGTGAAACGGTCGCTGGCTCAGCATTACGCTGAGGTGTTAGACACCAGCAGCACTGATTTTCAGCCAGAACCGTCTGTGACTCAAGAAACGATACACAGGCAAAATATACTACATAAACCATAAACTTTTACGTAAGTAAAGTAATAAATAGATATAATAAATAGACAGAACCTGACTTATGTGTTACTAGAAAATACATAAATTTACAATAGATTAATTTAATTTAGTTTACAATAAACAAAAAGGAAGGAAGACTATATTGTTCTAAGACAACAAGCTGGCATATCACTGTACAAAGTGCTGGAGGACTATATTAAGGATTTTTGGAGCGTCAATAAGTGATCCGTCAATAAGTGATGACAACCGGAAGTACCCATAGATTTTGATAAAACGGCAATTTGCATTGAAATATCTAATGTAAAATTATGCCAGCCACTACACCTGACATTTTGAAACTAGAACGAAGCACGAAACGTGTCAATTCGTAATGACTTCACATTCAGAACGACGGGACGTGAGATGAGTTCGTTACGATAAAATGAAAACTAGATTTTCCTTTTACTTTGCTTTCGCTTGGTACAAAATAGTCTGCATTGCAATTCTGAGAATTACACCAACCAGAATTTTAATAGCATTGACAATTTCTCGTAGTTCTCTGAACCAATCAATACGCGTACAGGCGACATTTAATTGGAGTATGACAGTGAAAGTATCTACACTAGAACAGAATATGATACAGTGAATGCTAGCATACGGTGTTTTTTTTTTACTAAATCGATCAAGCTGAATCCAAAAAAATCCAACGGTACACACCCTTTCCCGCCTCTACCTCGATTTTTTATTTACAGTATCATAATTAAAAAGTCATAAGTAAGAAATTGTTCATGTTTTAATAACCCTGAAGATTTGAATGCGTAACCTAATAACTAAAAAATAAACGCTATTTTTTTCACCGAAATATATTATCAAGCACGAAAATTTGGCAAAATGTAAATTTTACGAAGAATTAATGTGTGGTATAGCGACAGTATGAACATTGACCAGACGCTTAAACTTTTGAATGAGATCGAATGCAAGTGCTACGAACACGTGCTACGCCGTAGGCAGCGTAGCCACTGCTACGAATCATTCTACCAACTTTACAATCACACAAAGTAGGTACATACCTTTTTGTTTCCAGAATGCCATAAATCACCCAAAATGACATAACATTTTTAACGTTATACATATGAAACATTGGCATTTAGGAATCTTTGTTTTTTTTTGAAATCAGGAACGAAAAACGTTAAACAAAAAACGACGAGCAAAAATAACGGATTAGGTACTTCTCCAAATGAAATCCTCTGCTTTATAAGGGAAACTGTTCTACGGACATGCGCAATAAAAAACTTCAAAAGTGAAAACAAAATCTTATTACCTACATCGCTTAAAGCAATCTCTCGCAATTAACTTCAATATTACTTCACGAAAACATGTCTGAACATGACAGTGAGTGACATCATCCAACAAGCCGATATGTATACTTAACAAGTACATGAATAAACGTCTCATATGTATAATAAAATTATATACTGACATCAGAAACGTCAAAATTGCCGGCTGGATAGGACAGGGCGTGACAGAGTCCTACGGAATAAGGAATTATTGGACAATTTCCGGAAGCTGGTATCTTATTTTGATGTGGACCAAAAACGACTTTCTGGTGTGGCAGTAAATGTCAGTTTGGAGTAAAAGAAAATTATAATTGCAGCTTGTGAGGGTTATCATCGGCCGATGAGGTCTTACGTTACGTGGGTATAATGCTATTTGCTTCATTTGAACGTAACGAGAAATGTTACGTTAGGTTCTGAATACGGCGGTTAAGTTTGAGTTTTGCTATTTTTTTTTAGAAATTAAGTAATTTTAGTTTTTGAGTTTGATAGTATGGTATTTACTAGAAACTTTTATACTATGTTGGGCTAATAGAATGTAAGTTTATTATAGTATATCATATATTTAAGTTTACGCGTTCGATTTAATAGACGTTATTAATCGAACAAAAAGATGTTAATGGATCTTTTCATTACTACAAAATACTTTTAAACACTCAATGAACCGTTTCATAATAAACTTTGCATTTTTCTGATAATTTCAATTTAATTTAAAAAGACCCAGTAGAACCTATTACTCATACATGCCTAAACACAAACAAAAAACGATTTTTGTAGGGTCCCATACCTCAAAATGAAAAAACGGTGCCCTTATTTTTTGATATTTGGCATACCTACCCAAACTATGATCCTAACTAAAGCTATTTCCAGCAAAGGACGTATGTACCTTACAAAATCCCACACACACAAAACAAACCAGTTACAATTTCTTTTCTATCAGTTTCTATCAGTCTGACCTCAGCTTTACAAAAACCTATTTCTTGCCCACGCTGTAAGCCCGTAGTCCATTAGGCACGTCGAGTCTTTAGCACTACTGAAAGCAGGGTTTTTGCGACGCCCCCGCACAATCTAGCTAATGTGTGCAAGCTTTAGATAAATCAGACTGTTTATTTAGCTGAAAAATTAGACTTACAACACTTTTTTTTAAATAGATTTGGTTAAATCTGCTAAGCACTTTAGATTGGAGCTGTGTTAAGTTTTGGAATAATGTATACCAAATGAATAATATTTTGATGAACACAAAATAAATTTACCTTGGTACTCCGCTACTTTTACATCAACTAATACCAATCATAGAAAAAAAAAACAACCACAAAAGTAATTGAAATCTATTTACAGGAGCCTTACCATGACGTCTTAGTGCAATTCAATGGTGATTCAGTTTAGGTTCGCTCGCTGTCAGATCCATACTAAAAATGACAGCTAAAACCTGAACTGAGTCGGTATTGAGTCGCATTAAGACGTTATGGTCCCCAGGTGTACTTAATTAAAGTAATACAACCACCTGTTTAAATATAACAGAACAATTCTGGAACCCCTTGTATGCATTAAACTGAACCAGTAGGCTTATTGTCAAACTCGCTCGCAGTCGCCATCGTGTTCAATTTGACAGTTCATGTATGGGCTGACAATTGGCATCGGAATCAGCTAGGTGTCACATTCATACAAGAACTGTCAAAATGAACACGATGGCGATTGCGAGCGAGTTAGACAATAAACCTACAGATAGCAGTGTACGAAAAGGTCTTCAACCTCTGGACTGACCTGTAAGCGCCTCCCATCAGCTTATTGATCACCAGCCCGATGTCATGCAGCGTGTAAATGTAGCCCCTAGGCAGGTGTGGTCGGACATCCCTCAGGATATACTGCAGAGTGTTCCCGGGTCCACTCTTGGTGTTGTACAGTTCTTCCAGGCGAGGGATGGTGAGGAACTTGCGCATAGACACACCGTTCTCTAAGAGTAGCTTGACGAAGTCTATGCGGTCGTGCTCTAGCGCTTGCATCATTGCTTCGTCGAGGGCTCCTGCGGAGAGGAAGTTAGTTCAGGTTCCAGTGTTAGCAGATCCCTGTTTCGAACCGAAATGTGCGCCGTGTAGGATTTTATATTGGTGACTGACACTGACGGACATATATATAAAAAAAAATGAGGATTTTCTTGTTGATTGAGCTACACTACAAAGCTACATAAACATCAAATTTAAAGTTTCTAGAGTAACTAGAAGTGTCATTGTAAGTTCTGATTTCATGGCAATTTCTATGGAAACATCGTTTTTAACAATGTTACATAATTATTTTGATTGCGTCGAGTGAGAAGTTTGATTTATTCAGTTTCAGGGTTACAGACTTGAGTATTTAAAATTCATTTGAACATTATGCATCCCCACGTGAGAAAAAGGGTCTTGACAGACTAACAGACAGACAGGCAAAATTAACCCGATAAAGGTTTCATTTTGACGACCGGATAGCCTAGTGGTTAGTGGCCCTGACTATGAAGCTAGAGGTCCCGGGTTCGAATCCCGGTAGGGGCAGACATTTGTATGATGAATACGAATGTTTTTACCCTAGTCATGGATGTTGTATTTATTTAAGTATGTATTTATCTACATTATATAAGTATGTTTATCCGTTGCCTGGTACCCATAGTACAAGCCTTGTGCTTAGTTTGGGACTGGGTCAATTGGTGTAATTTGTCCCAAGATATTTATTTATTACTAATTCTTTATTTTCCCTTTTGAGCTATTAAACTCTTAATTTCATTGAATTTCGTATAAAAATAACACCAATGATTACAATAGAATAGAAAGAAAGAAATAGAAGAATAGAAGAGAGAGGAATAGAGACACAAATACCATTTCACATAGTTACACGATAGCCTTGTCACCCTATCAATAGAACCGCCGGGTGCCTCAATTAATTTGTCCTACTTAGCAATTGCCCGAGAAAGCGAGACAAAGCTCGTCGAGCCATTGTTGAAACAGCAAATAGCCATCGATTAAACCACTAAGAGATTGATCATAGCTATAATCACTACATAGCAGTGGCGTGGCGTCCATAGAACTCGATTCCCACTGGCTTGCCTATTTTATTTTTTATTTTATTTTTTATTTTTTATTTTTTATTTTTGCGTTAAGAAGTATGGAAGGTGTATCACTGAAAGATAGAATAAGGAATAGTGTGATAAGGGAACGTGCTGGTGTGAGAGAAGATATAGTGACTAGGATAGAAAAAAGTATGCTTAGTTGGTTTGGTCACGTAGAGAGGATGGATGAAAGAAGATTAACTAAACAGATTTATACGGCGAGTGTGAATGGGTGCGTTGGGAGGGGAAGGCCTAGGCGGACGTTCCATGATCAAATTAGGGACGTTTTGGAAAAAGGCCAGGTCAAGAGTACCCGAAACCGACGAGCATGTATGAAGAGATTGATGAATGTGGACGAAGCGAAAGAGGTATGTCAGGATCGTAGCAAGTGGAACAAAGTAGTCTCTGCCTACCCCTGTGGGAAAGAGGCGTGACGATATGTATGTATGTATGTATGGGCAATTTATTGTGCAGAATTAGAGGAAAAGGCTAGTTAAGTTCCCTTCGGCTTGCCTTCTGATAATAATATACTTGACGCCACGCCACTGCTACATAGTATAAAAGATAGTCGCTTTCCGCTGTCTGTCTGTCCTCTGTCCCTATGTAGGTATGCTTATTGCTTAGGTCTTTAAAACAACGTAACGGATTTTGAAGTGGTTTTTTTAATAGATAGAGTGATCCAAGAAGGTTTATATTTATAATTCTACGCAGAAGAAGTCGCGGACAGAAGCTAGTTATAAATATAAGTTTGTTAGTATGGAGTAAAATTTAGCACAGAGCTATGGTCAAAAATAACACAATAGGCTACTTTCTATACCGAAAAATTACGTAGGTAATAGGCTATGTCTGAAAATGTTAAAATGCTTGATACTTTTTTTATGGATAAGAATTTTAATCTTCCTTATCAACCAAAAATACATCTGGTATTTCATGAATCTCAATTAATTATGAAAAATAAAATGTACTTAGGCACCTAATATTACAAATGATATTTAATTTAAAATGGCACGCAAATAGTATAATACTTGAAGCAAAATAATGATTGGATAAGTGGAATGAGCCTTCATCAAAAAATATGATTCAAAAATATTGGATATAGAAATTGGACAACAAATAAATATTGGACGGATGAAATTCATATCACCCTTACTTTGTTCCGCTTTTGTAACCAAGCTGCTGATATGCAAACCGGTGCCGAAAGTACCGGTAAAATACCGGTATTTATAGGTTCACCTCGTTTCGGTTACAGAGAACCGGTAAGAAAAATACCTATACTAAGACTCAAAAATACCGGTCCTTTATAAAAGTTTGGTGGCTTATCAAAACGTTGTAGGATCCAGTACTGGGGAACCGGTTCCTATCAAATACCGGCTCTTGGTCACGATACCGGTTCCGAAAAATACCGGTATACCGGTATTTCAAGCCCTGGCTAGAGCGCAGAAACTAAGTTTGGCAGACGTTCCTGCAATATTACGAATATAATTACTTTGATGCAGTTGTTCAAGAGCGTGGCTTGCTTGGCTGCGCAAACTCTAATTATCCCACCGCGTGTTGCCAGCCGTAAATTAAAAAATTACAAAAGTATGCAAAGTTTACGGTTCACGAGATAAGGGTTCAGTTTGTTTATGATTTATTGCTATTTCGAGTTTCAAAGGGTGATTAACTCAAATTGGGAATAAAATTTGCAGAGTACACAAACGGTATATTCATAATCTCATAATGATTTGCTTGTATAATTTCCGATTGTTATTTAGATACTCGAAACTTTAAATCGGTAGGTATTGAATTTTTATGTCTAACTAGCTGACCGCATAACAGGGGCCTAACCAAGACGTCCTAATTCCGACGCAGTTCTAGTTTTAGCTGTCACTTTTAGTATGAATCTGACAGCGAGCAAACTTAAACTGAATCGCATTAAGACGTCATGGTAAGGCCCCAGCAAGTAATAGCAACAGTCCATCCGAAAAAAAGGATTTAAAAGGATCCTTGTAATTAAGAAATTGGTATTTTTGTTTTTTCTACACGAATTAAAAATATTGGATCACCGAGGCACGCAATATAATAAAATTATCGTTATTAAAACTGAGCTGTATTGAGCCTAGGTTGAGCCGCACGGAATGCCAAATACGTAATATATTTTTTGTATAATACTTTTGCACAAAAATATAACCCTTATGGGATACGCATATCATTATGAAGGGTCTTCATTAAGGTTTGTAAATATTTTAATAAAAACAGTTCATATTTAATGAGCATACTCACTGTGCGTAGGTATGCGTTAGTTATGTATTGTACCCAAAGGCTTTTTCTCTAGAGAAAATTGTTTATGCTTACATTACTTAACATCTTAAAACAAATTTTAGAAACTCAAAGCCAAAGTCGTTACCGCGTTATCCTTCGTGGAGGTAAAATAGTAATTAAACGATTGTCCTTAACAAAATCGGGTTTATAATGAAAATTCGGAAGCTTGAAGCAAACTTTGTTCGAGAATTCTCGAGGACTCTCACTGGTTTAAATTTTAATGGTTTTTGTTACGTTATTTCCTTAGTTATATATTAAACTAGCTGTTGCCAGCGACTTCGTCTGCAAAGAATTCGTTTATCGCTATCCCGCGGGAACTACGCAATTTTCCGGGATAAAAAGTAGCCTATGTGCTATTCCAGACTTTTCTCTATTTATGTGCCGAATTTCATCCAGATCCGTTGGGCCGTTCTGGCGTGATTGAGTAACAAACAAACCATCCATCCATCCATCCATCCATCCATCCATCTATCCATCCATCCATCCATCCATCCATCCATCTATCCATCCATCCATCCATCCATCCATCCATCTATCCATCCATCCATCCATCCATCCATCCATCTATCCATCCATCCATCCATCCATCCATCCATCTATCCATCCATCCATCCATCTATCCATCCATACTTTCGCATTTATAATATTAGTTAGTTAGTATATTAAATGACATTGACTCGCATGACTGTTTCTCGTTTGTTTTACGAAACATGTTTACATTATGCGATTTTAACTCTTAAAGAGACTCCCTGAATTATTGCAAAATAAATATATCGATGTTTGCGTTTTGATCCCTCTACGGGATCATTCTCACTCGGGGACTCACTTTGAGAATGGCCCCGTAGAGGGATTGAAACGCGTCAGTGTTTGTGTGTGTAAGAGATAGTTAAGTTTGTGGTATTTATATGAGTTTTATGTGGCAGTAGTGGGGGGAGTGAAAACATTAACGGAGTGGCAAGGTGCTTAAATATTTTTTGTTCAATGACTATGACTATGAAATGGACCTCCCCAAAGTAACACCTGATTCAATATAATGTTCATAACTAATATAAATGGCATCATGTGTAGTAATTCAGTCTCAAACACAAAAGAAAATAATGTTAAAGAACATCCTCATCCAGGCCAAATAAACAATGTCGTATAATGTCTTTATTCAAAAGCTCTTCGACGTAGTCTCCAATAAAAAGCCATTATAACACGTAACGATGCGGAGCAACCTCGTATTGGATAAACACCCCTTACATATTCCGAGTCACCAAAATACAGACGCATAGCATCATTTCAAACCTTAAATCAGTCCGTATAAAACCTTGATCGACTGTATTTTGTCAAAAGCGAATCAGCCAGTGTAATTTGAATTTCACGCAGCTGCTAATAAGGTTCTTGTTATTTGCTACAGTGGGTTTGCGTGATCGACAGGGTGACTTGTAAATTCGTTTACCGGGGACACCTGATGCCGCTACGAGAGGCTCATTTTGTGAAAGGACATGTGAAGGGTTCTGCGATCAGTTAAAAGTCATTCGAACGTCTCAATACCTTAAAATTGGATTAGTTTGACCCAACGGAGGGTAACTTGGATCCATATGGTTTGAAATCCTACTAATATTATAAAAGCGAAAGTTTGTGACAATGTGAGTAAGTGAGTGTATATGTTTGTTCCTTCTTCACGCTAAAACGAGCCGATAGATTTGGAAAAAAATTGGAACGAATATAGCTGGTACCTAGATTAAAACATAGGCTACTTTTTATCCCGGAAAATTGCATAGTTCCCGTGGGATAGCGATAAACATGTTAAAGGTTGTAGCTGTATGAAAAGATTGATGAATATGGATGAAGCTTGTAAAATATAATAATGATAACAAATTATAATAAGTATATATAAAATATATATATAAAATTTGTATGCCGTATAAGCGGCAAAAAGTGGAGAACTTCAGAATGTTGGCATAACACCTGTTAACCATGTAACCTACTTTTTGAACAAATAAACTTTTGACTTGACTTGACTTGACAAAGTATCTCTAAGCAAAGTTTACAGCTGGCGTATTCGTAGTGAGGGCGACATGGTGACTTACGCTTGAAGTAACTTGTAGCAACACGGATGACAACGCAAATTATATTTATTTAGGCTAATATCGCAAAAAGGTTGTGTGTTTTTAATATTATACTTGCAAAACATCGTTTCACATTGCACATAAGGGTTTTCTCTGTGGTTTGAAGGTTTTTTTTTTATAGAAACGTAGGCGATGGAAAGATTTTTTGAAATAAGTTAAGCCAGTACGGATTCTCTTCACTTTGGTCTTACAGCTCATTTTGAACTGTATTATCTACTAGCTTCTGCCCGCGTCTTCGTCTACGTAGAATTATACATATTAATCATACCTCTTGAATCACTCTATCTATAAAAAAAACTGCATCAAAATCCGTTGTGTAGTTTTAAAGATCGAAGAATACATAGGGACAGACAGACAGCGAAAAGCGACTTTCTTTTGTACTATGTAGTGCCGATGTGGGAATTAAAAAAATCGTTATTTAAAAAAAAGAATAACTACCTAGCTTTTTCGATCATAGTAGGACTTAAAAATGACTTAAAGTTTTGTTTCCTTTTTATTACTATTTGCCATTCATTTTGTATGGGCATCAAAAACCTCATTGGAAGTGGGCAATGCAACCGTCATGCTGAAATGGTACAGCAGGCTTATTACGTAACTTGCTCACGATCGTAATCGTGTTCATTTTGACAATTCATGTATGGGCTGACAATTGCCATCGGAATCAGCTAGCTGTCACATTCATACAAGAACTGTCAAAATGAACACGATGACCTAGCTGAAGAAGCTAGCTGGGCTGGCCACATCTGCCGCATGGCCCCAGAGCGGTGGGCACGTGTAAGTAGTGGGACACTAATACGGGCTTAAAAAGACAATTTAGATAGAATAATTGATGACAATTTGTTACTGTCGCGCGCAACCACAAAGCATTATCGACATCGTGTCGTCTACATTCCGTAATGTGTTGACAACGGTGTTTGTGTCCACACTACACATACAATAAAGCAGTACAACAGCTCTACATAAACTTTAAGACAGGGACCGGAACCGGTATTTTTAAAATTTTACCAATATTTTGACATACATACACATTGAATTATTTTATGCTCTTTATGTAGGTCTCAATCATGTATTTAAGTAACAACTTCGTATTCGTATTATTAAATTTTCCCATTAAAAATTAAATGGTAAAGGTGGAAACACATTATTAACGCTACCCGATGCAACGAATGTATGCGCATGGCGTCGCGTCGGATGTTCAAAGTGTGGTTCTGGTCATAGAAAATAATACAATTTGATTCGACTCAACACGTCAACACGCGTCGCGTTGCATCGGGTCGCGTCGCGTGTTAACAATGTGTTCCACCTTTAACCAAAGAACGAAATAGAATGCAATAATACTGGTATTTTGGTATATTTGCGGGTGGTAGGGCCTTGTGCAACCACCATCTTACTCGCTTATTCTGCCGCTAAGCAGCAGTGCTTGCGCTGCTGTGTTCCGGTGTGGAGAGTAAGACAGCCAGGGAAATTACGGGCACAAGAGGCATTTCATCTAAGTCCTCTAGGTTGGCAACGCATCTGCAATCCCTCCGGGGTAGCGGGTGTCTATGGGCAGTGGTGATCGCTTATCATCAGGTGACCCACTTGCTCGTTTGCCTTCCTATTCACATAAAAAAAAATGAAGAATAGCCAGTAACCGGTCCCTGCTTTAAGAGCATGTGTCGGAAGTTTTTTTTGATAGGGAACAGACCGTACCTATTTGCTTTGAATCTCTTCAATAATCATCATAAACAACGCAAAATATTGATAAGAGAACCAGCTCTAAAATTACAACATGAAAAGGGTAACCAATACATTTAAAAAAAAACCATGGTCTGAATATATTCCAGTCACCTATAGTTTGCTTTAGAAATTTCCAATTTCGATAAAGTTCAACACCTGTATCGCCACTATGCACGTGGATGTATGTTTGTTTGTTTATGCTACGTAAACCCGGGAACACCCACCGCTTCGTTTGTTGTATCTACCGCTATTCCAATAGAGAAAGTGTAATTTTTACAAGCGCTCGCTATTGATGTTTGGGAAATTTGTAGTTTGCTTTCGCTTTAACGTTTTGCGCTTGTTTTTATTGGTTTGTTTTTTTCCTGGGATTTCATCCGTAGAGACGATTAAGAGCGTTTATCCTTATTGAGCTGGCAACGTCGCATTTTTGGTGTTTTTTTACTATTATTTCACGGAAATTGAATGAAAGTTTCAAATGTGCGTCTGTAGTGCACTTCGTTTTTATTAGTGTATTAATGTGTCCAATGCAATGATTAATCGTGATGGATTTTATTTTCGTATTAATGGGATAAAACAATATAATATCTCGTTAGAAAGAGGATATAGTGACTAGGATAGAAAAAGGTATGCTTAGTAGGTTTGGTCACGTAGAGAGGATGGATGAAAGAAGATTAACTAAACAGATTTATATGGGGAGTGTGAATGGGTGCGTTGAGACTTGGGAGGGGAAGGCCTCGACGGAGGTTCCTTGATCAAATTGGGGACGTTTTGGAAAAAGGTCAGGTCAAGAGTACCCGAAACCGACGAGCATGTATGAAGAGATTGCTGAATCAGTCAGGATCGTAGCAAGTGGCACAAAGTAGTCTCTGCCTACCCCCATGGGAAAGAGGCGTGACGGTAGGTATATATCTCGTTATAAGTCCATCACGATTAATACACTAAAAACGAAGTGCACTAAAATTGTTCCGGAAGTTTTCAGCAGGTGCTTGGCTTAGTTTGACTATGCAGTTGCAAAATGTTTAACAGCCTTATTCATAGAAAAACCTTAAATGCGGTTTTATCAGTCTATTAGTTAACAGACTGATTAAAGTTATTTGACAGTTGTTAAAAAGTATGATTCATAAACGCTTGCTAGCAGTCTGTTAGCTAATGAGCTGCTGATGGATGGATGAGACGCGTTATGTTGTCACCTTGACAAATCATAGACCAAAAATGGCCTTTTAGTGATTTAAAAAAAAAATACAGCAGTGGCAGCGAATTAGCGGGAAACCAGCGAATTAACCCGACAGACGAGGCAGATTGGATCTAGTTTCCTTTACCTTTCCCGGAGGGGGATAAACTTAAA
Source organism: Pandemis heparana (assembly GCA_963854515.1). Classification (NCBI taxonomy): domain Eukaryota; kingdom Metazoa; phylum Arthropoda; class Insecta; order Lepidoptera; family Tortricidae; genus Pandemis; species Pandemis heparana. The sequence goes on along the minus strand of OY978023.1, from coordinate 3,885,813 downwards.
ACAAAAAAACTGTCTTGCGTATGGTTTTGCTCTTGCCAAAATCAGCTGTTCACATTTGTGGCGGCCATTTTGTGAGTTAGCAGAGAGATAAAGTAGGTTCAACGGTCCGCTAACTTTCGGAAGACTTAACAGACCCTTGATGGACTGATTAGCGCTAATTGACGTTTATGAATCATGTTTTTTTGCATCGGTCCTATAGCGAGCTTATAGCGAGCCTCTAACTTTTTATGAATAAGTCTGTATGTAAATCATTCTCATCACCAGCCTATAAACGTCCCGCTGCTAGGCACAGGCCTCTCAGAATATGAACTCTCTCAGAACGGAATCAGCTAACTATCACATTCATACAAGAACTGTCAATGAAGCGGATAAGAGTAAGTGGACTGTAGTTAAAAATCTATCTCAATGAAAATGCAGCTCTGCAGGCTTATTGTCTAGCTCGATCCCAATCGCCATCGTGTTCATTTTGACAGTTCTTGTATGAATGTGACAGCTAGCTGATTCCGATGCCAATTGTCAGCGCATACATGAACTGTCAAAATAAAGACGATGGCGATTGCGAGCGAGTTAGACAATAAGCCTACAGCTCAAGACTTGTATTATTGACACCCAACTATCACAAATAAAAGGACATTATCAAATCAAAATAAGAAAAATACATAAATGACATAAAAAAAATCAAAATTTGTAACTAACAAAATATGGAATACGTCTGAAATAAACTCATTTTTTTTTTTTATAAAAGGCAAAGAGTTCGTAACATTCAAAATGAACACGATGGCGATTGCGAGCGAGTTACGTTATAAGCTGGCTGAAAATTTTAACGTACCCGGTGGCCATTCCTGTCCGTAGACGAAGATCTCGGAGCGCGCTATGTCCACCCGGTTCCAAGTGAGGGCCAGGGACAGCTGCTCGCTCGGAGACAGGTGCTGGGCGCGGAACAGCGCCGTCAGGATCACCTGATCCAACTCCTGGACCTCGCCACCTTCCGCGCGCTCTTGGATCCTGAACACTGTGATCTAGAAAATAAATGATTCTATTAATTGACAGGATGGCCTACTGGTTAGAGAACCTGACTATGAAGCTTGGGGTCCCGGGATCGGTCCCCGGCTGGGGCAGAATGGCAGATATTTGTATGAAAAATACGAATGTTTGTTCTCGAGTCTTGGTGTTCAATATGTATTTAAGTATGTATTCATCTATATAAGTATGTTTATCCGTTGTCTAGTGCCCATGTTACAAGCTTTGCTTAGTTTGGGACTAGGTCAATTGGTGTCAATTTTCCCAAGATGTCTATATTTAAGTAAGTAAGTAAATGCTGTATTGTACAAATATAAAGAAACAGACACAAATCACAAAAGAAAAATACATTAGATTATTTATTTATTACTTAATGCTTTCGTGACCAAATTGGGGATTTTTTGGAAAAAGGTCAGGTCAAGAGTACCCGAAACTGATCAGCATGTATGAAGAGATTGATGAATGTGGATGAAGCGAAAGAGCTAGGTCAGGATTCAGGATCGTAGCAAGTGGAACAAAGTCTCTGCCTACCCCTGTGGGAAAGAGGCGTGGCGGTAGGTATGTATGTATTTAATGCTTGGTAGATACTTCATAATTCTACTACTACATAGCTTTATATACGTAAACTAACTGTTGCCCGTGACTTCGTCCGCGAATTTGTGTCTGTTATATTTGAATTAATTAACACAAAACCTTGACCCACTATATTTCTAAACTTTCTTCGTGAATCCATAGGCTCAGAAGTTTTTGAGTTTATCGCGAATAGACTGACAGACAGACCCGGCGGAGTAAATAATACTACACTTATCTTTACGAACAAATTCTTACGAACTAATTCAAGATTAGCATCCATCACTTTCTTCTTAAAAACATCTCGAGTGGTAGGTACCCATTTCCTATGTGATACAACATGAATGTATAGGTATACCTACATTATGTTTGAATAGTGAGTATAGCGTTTCATAACGATATCAGGTTGTTCCATATAAATAATCAATTTATCCCTAAAAGCATATCACGTAACGTGGAATGGTTTCAATTTGGCCGTCCGGCGTATTTCGTTCGCTTTGACTAATTTTTGACTAAATAAAGTTACGGTTGACAGTGGTAATGTCAGGTTCAATTTGAATTTTGTAATTTTAAGGTAGTCATTGAAAAAAAAAAACATCTCACTAAATTGTTGATTAGCTGTTACCTAAGCCAAGTTGATTTTGAAATTTGAAAAAACTGGCAGCTTTTTGTTAACACAAAATCGGTAGGTTTAACGAGGTTTAAACTGGCCAGTGCTCAAACCTACAAAATAAAAACTAAACAGTATCGCATTCTCTATTTAAAATAGCGTTCCGAGTGTTCCAAGCCATAAAAAAGAACACATACATCACCTTTTCATAACCGGCCAGTGATTATAAAACACAATTCACGTAAATACAGGGCGAAACAATGCTGGCTGAATAATTTACAACCGGCGTAATGTGGATTACGTGTACACGGGTACCTATGTGGATGCTGATGCGAACTGTGGGTGGTTTTGAGTTTTAATGCAGCCTTTACATTTTCGGCAGTGAAACCATAGCTTTACCTTTGTAACTTTTTTTACACGGCAATGAGCGTGCTCAATAAGATACGTCTGTGTAATATATGCATTAAAACATTGCCTTAAATCTCATCCATTTATTGGAATAATTGAAAGAATACGTCAAAGCTGAACTTGACAATCTGTCATAGAGAAAAATATTTGGTTTTCCAGCTTTGTCAGCTGGCCGCGTATCGATGCACGTGTCCTGTATAGTCGCGTGAGTTCGTCCATCGTCGCCAATTTGTAATATATGCATTAAAACATTGCCTTAAATCTCATCCATTTATTGGAATAATTGAAAGAATACGTCAAAGCTGAACTTGACAATCTGTCATAGAGAAAAATATATAACAGTCTGGAAACGCTAATATGATAATAAATGATAGTGTGGACAAAGTACTTGTATATACATACATATATCACATATCTTTATCCCTTACGGGATACACAGAGCCCGAGGTAACAAGAACTAGAGGCCGCGTGTTGCAATACTGTGGGCGTACCTAACGTATAAAAGGGGTATCAAAATAGTGATGGGTTGCTAGCCGCATCGTCTGTAACATGACTCCTAAGATTATTTAGAAGCATTAGTATGCATTGTTAAATCAAATGTTGAAGCAATTCTGAACCTCAGTCTACAATGTCTGGTCGTTATCGTAAATCCATCATAGCTTAACGTTAAATTGTTAACTGAATCTATTAAAATCTAAGAATTCGATTTTCAACCCAATCTGAAAGGTCAAAGGCCGATTTCCGAACGAAACAAAGAAGCTCGAGGACTCTAGTTTTTCGTGATCGCGAAATTGAACAGACTATTTACTATAGTATTAACCCGAACTTATACCTACATGATGGTTGGAGATTGAAAGTTAACAATGTTTGAATTAGGTATTCTTAAATTTATTTGAAACACTTGGAAATATGGACGTAAAGTAAATATTGACCGATATTAATAGAAATATTACCTTAGCTTTTTGTAATGTTTATTAATTTATTTTTAGTGCACAATATCCGCTTAGAAAGAAAAGAGGGATGCATTTTTCAGCTACAAAATTGTGCACTGAACTAGAGACTCAAACGAAAAAAAAAAGAACTTTCCTCGTTCAACTGTCATTTTAAAACTGGCAGTTTGTTAAGATTACCTTTGCAGTTCTACGAGCAATTCAAATTAAGTTCGATGAAAAATTTATTGCTGAAAAAAACAAAGATCGCTCGTGAGATCAATTTTGTTTTAAAAAAGCTGGTTAAGACTTTATTAAACTTAGTAGAGCGTAAATCGCGGGGCGTAGTTTAATAAGAACTAGTAACTGTCAGTTTATATTATAACCGTTGATTAAAAATTACTGTTACCTATAACTTTACGGCTAACCAAGAAAAATATGAATATTTATAGGTATTATTCATGGTTAATTCTAAATCTAAAAATAAATCAGTTTTTTTGTTGAAAATAACTTTATTTCAATTAAAAAATACAGCTGGCGTGGCGGTATGCACGCACGTGCCATAGCCCATAATAAATCTCGGCTTTAAAAAAACTTGAAAACATTCTATTTTCAATTTTTTTTTACTCGCTTAACTTTTTAATCGGTGGCTAACCAGCCAGTCTAATTGAGGGCCGTTTGAAGTGAAATTCCCTCGGAGGTATGAAGTATAATGAATCGGTTGAATTGATGGCTTGCACCTCGGGGCTCGTTAGCCGGTTTAATGACCGTCCTGGGGTTAGGGCATATTCCCTATTCGCTTATAATTGCGATTAATCTATGGTCACACAGAAATTGATACAATTGACATTGATTTTGATAGGAATAATAGACAAATACCTAATTAAATTTCTAAACGACACTGAAAACTATAACAATGGCAGCAAAATTACAGGCACTGGTTTTCGGTGGAAACAAAAGTTTAAACAAAAAAAAAGTCATCTCAAAAACCATAAACAATTAAACCCATCACTATTTTGATTCCCCTTTCCACTTCCATCTACGCGCCCATAATCATGCTAAGCTAAGCGTAGCTTTGGGCTCTTGTTACCGTACACTCTGTCTATGTAAGAGATAAAGACGTGATTTATATAATATAATGTTCTTATTTTGATTTGGACGTTTCATTTCTAAAGCCCACCTCAGTATCATCATTGCTTAGAAAGAATTAAATAATGTAAACTCACATTACGAGTCCAAACAAAACCTGGACGAAGAAAAACAAAGAAACCCGTACGAGAACTAGCATCATGTAAATCAGCTTGCTGTGTAAATAAAAGCGATACTGCGAAAAATGTATGATTTGCGACTGTAAACATTTGTGGTGTCCAATAAAAAGATTTGCTTTGTATTGTGTTGTATTGTTCTTTAACAACTAGGCTATCCAGCCGGCTAGATGAGCTAGTAAAATGTAGTTATGATGGCATTAGCATTGTTGAGCGTTTTGTCAGTTTTTCTTATTCATTCCTTCCCATAAAATCCGGGTAATCTCATGTTGTTACTTGTTCGAAGCTCTGTTCAAGGTAAAAATATTTATGAAGACGATTTCATTGTTCGCAATAAAAAAAGAGCCCCTGCATCGGTCAAAGAAGTCGTCAACGTAAAAGGACGAATTTCCGGATCGCGTCATTGTGCTGGCCTTTAGTGCTATTTTAGTTTCTTTTTATTTCCACCCACATGGGCTTCCTCTTCAGAGATTAGTGAAACAATATTCGTCAACAACATTAAGTTAAGTAGAAGATTAATGATGTTAAGTTAGATGCAATAACAGTATGAAATAATTTATTCGTAGAATTAGTACGTTTATTCGAACACCTATGGCATCAGAACGTCATTTTAGGATATTTTTTTATCGTAAGTAGTTCACAAATATTTTCACGATATTCAAAGTCAAAGCTTCAAAGAGGTGACTGAATTTAAAATCTAAAACACGATAAAAAATCTTAACACGATTGCTCCATTAAACTAATGTAACCTCCTCGTGAAATATTCTGGAACAATGCTAAGAGACCTTTTATAAGAAATTATATCCTGCACGGCGAATTAGAGAACCCGTTTCTCTCTAAAACTAACAGGAAGAAAAAGACAGGTAGTAGTAGGTAGCATCAAGCGCACTTTTGTTTGCTAGCCATGTTGAATATTTTCTGTCAATGTCCTGATGTTTTGACGCAGTTTGCATGCATCATCAGGAGCACCACCACAATAAGGATCCTACTAATCATGATGAAGGCATATCGCTTGATGATGAAAGAAATGCTAAATCTTACCAAGTTCTTCTTCCTGGTGCATTGCAACAGTTCACTATACAGGCACTCTGCCTGCTGCACCGCTACTTCGAAGGTCTTCTGAATGGTGTTGATCAGGTAATCCCGCATGGATTCCAGAACAGTCTGCTCCCCGGACTCTGACGCGTATCTATGGAAGAAACAATGGTAGTAGACTCTCGTATAAATTAATGGTAGCTATTTACGATCTTTCGTGCTGTAGGCTTATTGTCTAACTCGCTCGCAATTGCCATCGTGTTCATTTTGACAGTTCTTGTATGAATGTGTGCTAGCTGATTCCGATGTCAATTGTCAGCCCATACATGAACTGTCAAAATGAACACGATGGCGATTGCGAGCGAGTTAGACAATAAGCCTACTAGTTTGGGAGCCAAAAAAAAAAACGGTTCGGTCACTATTTTGATGCCTCTTTCCACCTATACGACTACAATCAAGCTAAGTTTGAGAGATAAAAACATCATGAACATGTATGTGTCTAAGACTAGACCATACCTTGCTACTCGCGACCAACACTTTACAACACAGTGTTGCACAATATGGGAACTATTTCGTATAGAAACATTTAATTCATTTCATCCTTTTTCTTCTCTCTTATGTACATACAATAAACATACATAAATCACGTCTTTATCCCTTACGGGGTAGACAGAGCCTAAGGTAACAAGACTTAAAGGCCACGTTTAGCATGATAGGGAGCGTTAGGTGGAAACAGGAATCAAAATAATGATAGGTCGCTAGTCCATAACAAGATTCCTAAGATTTTCGATGTGATGTGTGTGTAAGATTTTGTGATGTGATGTGGGGTCTAGTAAACCTTTAGAATGAATTCTCAACTCATTAAAAGTGGAAAAAGATACCCCATATGCCAGTTATTTCACCCGCTATTTTTATCTACATACCGGAACACAGCAGCAGCAACCACCTTTTTTTTTTTTTTTTAACGCAGTGAAAACTCTTTACGAGTACCCCAGCGCCCGGGGGGGCCCGGGGGTTATGTGGGACTCTCTCCCCCAAATGGGACTCTCTCCCCCAGTGGGACTCTCTCCCCCATGTGGGACTCTCTCCCCCATGTGGGACTCTCTCCCCCATGTGGGACTCTCTCCCCCAAGCAGCAACCACCTGCTCCTTGACGGCAAGGTTATTGAGTAAGATGGTGTTTGCTATCTGAATGAACCTTGCACTAAGCTCTACCACCACTAACTATACATATACGACGTTCTTTTAACGTCCTAGTAACTTTAAAGAATATAAACAGTTTCTCGACTACAACCGCTTGAGTTTTCTTCGTATAAATATTTGCTGCCAGAATGAATTCATCTCCGCAAGTCACAGTACACAAATACTTAACACAGTATGCGCACAAAGTAAATAAGAAAGCAATTGTTAGAAAACTGTTACAATAATCCTTTTCAGTTAGTCTTGTGCTATTCCTATTGCAGGTTATAGGTGGGGTAGACGGGTGCTGGAGTGGAGGGGTAGAGTGGGACACCGAAATGTGGGTAGGCAACCGACGCGTTGGACCGATGACCTTGGCAAAGTAGCAGGGAGGGATTGGATGCGAAAGGCGCAAGACCGAAACGAGTGGCGTGCATTAGAGGAGACCTACACTCAGCTTGGGTGGATTATGGTTGAGGAAGAGATTCCTATTGCTACAAATTGTCTCCCTGTTTTATAACGCTATCATTTCTGTGACTAAATCCAAAGTTAAAACGAAATATAGCAGTAGGTAAGTACCAGTAGCGTGGCGTCAAATATATCAGAAGACAAGCCGAAGGGAACTTACTAGTCTTTTCCTCTAATTCTGCACAGTAAATTGCCCAACTGGCTTATAATAGGCAAGCCAGTGGGAATCGAGTTCTATGGACGCCACGCCACTGGTAAGTACCTACTAAAGTACTAATTATACACGTATCACACTAATAGTATGTTTAAGGCATACTATCCATTCTGAGCTACTATATAAGATCTCTCAGATTTTCAGATTATCTCGGAATATTTGAGCAGACGATTTATTATTTAAATTTTTGATTCAAATTTTAGTTCCGTCTTTGATGCCGTTCACTTTGAACATTGATTGTATGTATGAAAACATTTTGTTAACTATGATGTGTTGCGGGTGGTAGGACCTTGTGCAAGGTCCGTCCGGATCGCTATCACCATCTTACTCGCTAATCCTGCCGCTAAGCAGCAATGCTTGCATGCTGTGTTCCGGTGTGGAGAGTAAGACAGCCGGGGAAATTACAGGCACAAGAGGCATTTCATCTTAGCCCTCTAGGTTGGCAACGCATCTGCAATCCCTCCGGGGTTGCGGGTGTCTATGGGCAATGGTGATCGCTTACCATCAGGTGACCACTTGCTCGTTTGCCTTCCTATTCAATATAAAAAAAAATGATTCAAAAATTCTAAAAATATGTAGGTATTTACAGGGCTATTTAGTCACATTAAGGCCAGCCACATACATAAGGAATTTTCATACGGTTTCCGTACGGAATAAAGTCAAGTAACCCTGTTCCGTTCCATTATATAGCGACTAGCTTTTGCCCGCGACTTCGTCCGCGTAGACTTCATTTATTGACAAAAGTCACCTATTGCTATGCATATTTGAACAGGCACTTAACACCCCTATTTTGACATATAATTGGTATTTTTTTTTATAATAAGCGATATTAAATCCCGTGGGAATTTTGAAACCTTAGTGCACCTCTATGATACTGAAGAAATATATTTATATACGTTGCGACTCGAGGCTGCGTTTTTCGACATAACTAGCGGGAACTGTGCAATTTTCCGGGATAAAAAGTAGCCTATAACCTGGCCGGTGATTTTCCAAACAGATTAGTAAAGTTTCCAACAAAATCCTTTCAGCCGTTTCGTGACAAACAGATAAACAGACAAAAATTCTAAAAAACGGTTGGAACGTGTTCTGCTATCGATTCTAAGTATCCCCAGCCTATTTTTTTTTTAAATATCTTCCATGTACAGACTTGCGACCCTCTTCAGCTTTATCAAGGTGCGACCAAACCGCCGCGTATACGCAGTGACGTGTCGTATGCGTCACGTTTTCTCACCGTTTCTTCATACATTTTGTTGCGATTTCGTAACGTCACCGTTTTTTAAGCGGCGGTGTGGTCGCACCTTCATTATGTAGCTGTATAGATGTCCCGTTCGCTGACGTCATTCCGTCCGGAAACCGGAAACCGCATGAAAATTCCGCATGTTACGAGTATGTGGCCGCCCTAAGCCGAGCACCTGATGCTGAAATATTTCTGAACTGAGAGACCCTATTTAATTAGGTAACTTAAACTACCAAGGCATAAGTCCTGATTAAGGCCTTTGTTATCTCTCTGAAAATACGACTATAACGAACCCTGGCTTAATTAGCTTCCTAGCAAACGACTATATCTGTCAAAACTTTGCCGGATCCCTCCAAATAAAGTTGAAAGCTTTAAGAACTTAATCCCCATATTTGACTTTGAAGTAGAGATGTTCACTAGTCCTAATTTATCGATATAGATCCATTAGAGCCTATTGTATACTTTGTGCCTAGTGGTTTGACCTGTGGCCTCTCAAGCAGAGGGTCGTGGGTTCGAATCCCGGGCTCGCACCTCTGAGTTTTTAGGAATTTATGTGCGATATCTCATTTGAAATTTACCATGAGCTTTTCGGTGAAGGAAAACATCGTGAGGAAACCTGCACACAACGGCGAAACAATTCAATGGTGTGTGTGAAGTTCCCAATCCGCACTGGGCCCGCGTGGGAACTATAGCCCAAGCCCTCTCATTCTGAGAGGAGGCCTGTGCCCAGCAGTGGGAAGTGTATAGGCTGGTGATGTGATGATGTGTATACTTTGTTCTTTGTTTCTGTATTGTTTTGTACTGATTTGTGGTGTTCAATAAAGAGTATTTGTATTGTATTGTATTGTATTGTAGATCGACCGCTTAAATGAGAGCATTGCCTATAACACAGGTAATTCCTAAGATTTTCGCCCATCCCCTCGATGTGCTTTTACTATCTGCGCGGGAAGAGATGCAACTGCAACATTCTATGTTTTTTCTTTACTCCCAGACCAGTAGGCTTATTGTCTAACTCGCTCGCAATCGCCATCGTGTTCATTTTGACAGTTCTTGTATGAATGTGACAGCTGGCTGATTCCGATGCCAATTGTCAGCCCATACATGAACTGTCAAAATGAAGACGATGGTGATCGCGAGCGAGTTAGACAATAAGCCTACTGCATGGAATATTTTCTTTAAATGACTTACCCCCTTATTCATACACGCTTTATAGGCTTCTGCTAACTTATTAATCGTTTGTCCTTATCTGTCACTTTGATATTTACCTTTCACAGATAAGGACAAACGATTGCTAAGTTAGCAGAAGCTTTTCATTTATTTATAGCCATTTTATTCCAAATTCGCTACAATTTCAGTAAGTACACGTTGTTGTTATAGTTTTTTTTTTTTTTATAAATTGTCGCGTAATTTGGCGTGCCTCATGGCATAGGCCTCCTCCGTGTATTGGAGGGTTTGGGCTATAGTTCCCACGCGCGCTCAGTGCGGATTGGGAACTTAACACACACCATTGAATTTTTTCGCAGATGTATGCAGGTTTCCTCACGATGTTTTCCTTCACCGAAAAGCTCATGGCAAATTTCAAATGTACGTTTTTTTTTTATCTTTATAAAAACTTTGATCAAATCACCTTTTTTTTTGGTCGACCAAAGTTTTTATTCCAGGAATAACATTTAGGTACTCTCGGATACTAAAATGTCGAAACGCCATACCTACTATTTTCGAAGTCGAATCCAGCCTTAAGTATTAATGGCAATTTTAAATCTAAATATTACACATAGGTATTATCACATAGGTATGTGACGTTGGCTGTAGTACCTCAGGTACCTAGTTCACTGTAAATGGAAATGACCGCGCAATCGATATTTGTCGTACATCTCTAGGAATCCGTTCTTCGTTTACCCCGTTGATTAATTTTCTGCGCGAATAGTTCCACTAAATCAATATTGAACGACAGATGAAATATTACTTCGCAGGAGAAAACGTACACTCAAATATGGCGGAGTTTGTATTTGTATTGGCTGTTTGCAACGCATGCATAATCATTGTTCGCATTTTGATATTTAAAATTTAATTGTTAATATTTATTTTGGCGTACATAGAACGTAGGTTTACATGAAAACAAGTAAAAACAATAGGGATGCGATGCTGACTAGGAAACGAAAACGTATGGAATTCTATTAATGACGATTCTTTGTCATATTTTCAAAGAGTGCAATTATTTTCGATATTTATCTCTAAATTAAGCAAACTCAATGGGTACATTATTTTAATACGAATTCTAACCGCTTTTTGTTGTATTTATTGAAATTTAAAACGTCCAATTTGTCACCAAAACAACTTACTCGTAACAATGTAAACGAAACGAAATAAAGATGCTTTTCAGTAGGCGTTTTTATTTTGACAATAACAAGTTAATTAGTTGTTTTTTTCAAAGCGTTTATTTTCGGCTACGAATAAAAATTATGAGGATGTTGTCTAAAAATACTTATATAATCCAATCTATTTAGGTAAGTTCAACTGAAGCTGTTTATTTCGTCAGCTTGATTTGATAAATAACTTATTGTATTTTACTTAGCTTCAAAATAAACCCCTGAAACTTTTGTAAATTTCTTTCTATATCCTCCAAGAATTATTATCTAATCCTTTTTTTACGTACACGACCCCCCCCCCCGCAAAACCAGGTCTTGTTACCTTAGGATCTGTCCACCCCGTAACGGATAAAGACGTGATTTATGGATGTATGCATATAAATAAGTTTGCCAAATGTTTCCATGACTTAATTTTGAATCCAAAAATACTATGGAAAACCCAAGCACCTGCTGGAATATTCTGGAATCATTTTAAGAAGAATTGATACTTAAAAGAAAGAAAGAAGACAAATCTTGCAGGTGTCCATGGGCGAAGGTGATTACTTTCCATCAGGTGACCCGTCTGCTCGTTTGCCCCCTCTTATATAAAAAAAAGAAGACGTTTATTTATTTTCTTACTTGTGTACAAAAGCGATGAGGTCGGCGGCTCGCCCGCTGCCATCACACACCACTACCGGCACCGGGGGCGTGTCTGTGACGTATTCCAGCACAGCACGCACCGTGTTCGTGCCACCTTCGATCACCAGGCAGACCACAGGCGTTGATGAGTGCGTGTCTGAGAAAGACGAGATCAATTAATGGTGTAAGAAATGCATGAACTACATGAAAACGGCGCCAGATGCAGATCGGTGACGTTTCGGTGAGAAATGTCACCCGAAGTACAATTTTGCAAATTAATATTTGGGCAAATTATCGTTAGACAAAATAACTTTTCACAATTTTTCTGTTGGCAATTTATTTTGGCAAATGGTTGCTTAAAAAAATTCTGTAGTGTCCGTAAAGTCGGTTTACGGACGACAGTTTTACGTGATAACGTCCAATGATATTACATATATAAACTGGGAGTAGATATGTCACTACCGTGACCGAGTTGAAGATTCATAAATAACCCAATTGCCTCATTTACCTCAAACAAGCCACAGTATGAGTAGTCCGTGACAGTTGACAGAGAGAACGTTTTTCAAACGCAATTTACTAGGAACGTAACATATCTATACTATGAAATATCATTGGATAACGTCATAAAACATTGATGAAAACTGCTAGCTCTGACGTCACGCGGAACGCGACAATGTGACACTTTTTCGTGCGTGCAGCCGGTGTTCATCGATTTATAAGACTTATATCACATCAAAATGACCAAATAGCCAAGTTCTAACTTAAACTTTAGTTAGGTAAGTAGAAAAGGTTAACCCCCAATGGCCAATAAAACAAAGGTCAGGTAAAATAAAGGTCAGCTTTCTTAACAATTGTTCAAAATTAAAAAAGTTAATGTCATGTACTAAAAGTCCAAACTGAATTTTGTGCAAAGAAATTTTAAAAAGTTACGCCAAATTAAAATTTAATGAACAAGTCTTAAACAAAGGAATTTAGGCGAGAACTCAGGAACAAAAAGTGTATAATTAATTGGCCTATGGTAATTCGTAATTTAAATGGAATCTTTTTAATAAAACATCAACTAATTAAGAAGCTTTTAAGTACCGCAATTATCAACGGTTCCTTCCGATGTATTGAAAACGGAATCTTAACACGTTCACGGACAGTGCGTCGAGGGCCGTAAACTAAAACCCTCGTAATATGGCACTACGGCTGTAGACGGGAATTTAATTTTTATTAAAAGTGGCACTACGTCCACAGTCGAATATTTGTCGCAGTATTTATAAGAAGGGTATGTCTCTGTGCCGCTTTTGGATGTAACACAAACCCGCCAGTGCCACAGCAAGCACACATATTGTTGCACACAAGTTACCTCCGTCACGCACACATTGACAGACTGCGTGCTGTGACACTTCGTCTGTGGCCGGACGATTCGCATACATATTCCGCCGTTCAGACGCCGTGTGCCACAGCGGGAGGGATTACACGTATTTCATTGCGACAAGGTGCGGTATAAGAATTCTCGATGAACGGTACGTATCATTTTATTGATAATTTAACAAAATATTTACTTGTAGTTGTAAATGCTAGTTACTTAAGTGTGCTGGGAAAAAAGTAGTTAAGGTTTTAGTGCTGATAAGTGCATCTGAATGAGAAATAGGTGCTTATAAAAACTGCCGAAATCCTACTAATATTTAAAATAAATAGTGAATGTTTGGTTTTTGCTACTCGTTAACATAGCATACGCTTAGTTTACAACTAGGATTAACACATAACATACTTCTTATTACGCTTCTAGGTGACCGAATGTCACGGGCAGAACATTATGTAGATGTAATATGTTTTTTCCTATTGTTGCTACAATTAGATACGTTCGTATTTCAAGCATGTAAACTTGTTGCAGATGGCATCTGGTAGAAGAACAATATTTGCTGTCAGCAATCGGCCTGAAACTAGAATAAATGCAGAAGAAATGAGAGCGTTACGAAGTATGGAAGGTGTATCATTGAAAGATAGAATAAGGAATAGTGTGATAAGGGAACGTGCTGGGCCCTATTTCATAAAGCTACAAGTTACAATTTACAAGCGGAAGATATAGATAGAAAAGATCATGCTAAGTTGGTTTGGTCACGTAGAGAGGATGGATGAAAGAAAATTAACTAAACAGATTTATATGGGGAGTGTAATGGGTGCGTTGGGAGGGGATGGCCTAGACGGACGTTTCGTGATCAAATTGGGGACGTTTTGGAAAAAGATCAGGTCAAGAGTACCCAAAACCAACAAGCATGTATGAAGAGATTGATGAATGTGGATGAAGCGAAAGAGGTGTTTCAGGATCGTAGCAAGTGGAACAAAGTAGTCTCTGCCTACCCCTGCGCGATATCCTTGATTTTCGTTTCGATGCAGCTTCTTCCGGCCCTCGTGTCCACTTAGATCAAAACATGACAGCAGAAGAGGTATTTGATTTGTTGTTTCCAGCGAATATAATTGAGTATTTAGTTGCATGTACAAACGCCTACGCAAAATCTTTAACAAATCAAAACAGAGCTCATACACGAAATAGTCGAAATAAAGTATTTCGCGAAACGAACAATGATGAAATGAAAAAGTTTCTCGGTCTCACGTTACTACAAGGCCAAAAAACCATTATAGTTAATTGTTTATCTAAGAAGATTATTATGTTTGATTTCAAGAATAAATAAATATCATGTTGATTAATACACAAATTTTATATTGTACCCCGACCCGCCTGTGGCCATTATTAGTTTACTTGTTTATAACATGGTGATGATACGCTTGATGGCGGTCCATCTGTAGACGGTCACGTCTATAGTCGTACTGCCGCAAGAAGCGTCATGCGACTCACATGATACGGCTATCGTCTATAGCCGATTTCGTCTGTAGCCGTTAGTGTCGTATCACAGGTCATAGTAGTCGCTTGACATGAATACCCGTCTACAGGCGGTTACGCCTCTAGCCTTTAATGCCGCAACACATACATTCAAACCTGAGCGATACGACAATCCGTCCCCAGATGTCATGCCATTTTGTATGGAGAATTTCTGTGTCGTATCTCAAAAAAATCAAGATTGTTCTGTGTCCGTGAACGTGTTAAGTGTTCTGTATACAAAGTCATGCCTGCTTCATTCAGGTTTTTTCAAACGGAGTTTATAGTATACGCCTTGATCAGACTGATAGCACGTATAGCTATAACATTTCTGAATCTCGCAACTTTTAATTTTCTATGAAGCAAGAAGTATCCAAAAAAACACCGGGTAGCACTCTGGGAGTGCCGGCAGAAGTGAAAACTACACGCACGCACACTTGTGCAAAAAGTAAAAAGAAAAAAAAAACACTACACGAGATTTGAATTACGGTCACTTGAGAGAACGTACTGTTATTCCACACCTTATAGCACTAAGCCAAACACAGATACGTTTTTTTTTTTTTATAAGCCTTTTTATTCAGAATTCGCTACAATTTCAGTAAGTACATGTTGTTGTTGTTGTTATAGTCGTTTTTTTTTTGTTTATTAAATTGTCGCGTTATTCGGCGTGCCTCATGGCATAGGCCTCCTCCATGTATTGGAGGAGATATGTGCAGGTTTCCTCACGATGTTTTCCTTCACCGAAAAGCTCATGGCAAATTACAAATGTAATTTTCGCACATAAATTCCGAAAAACTCAGAGGTGCGAACCCGGGATTTGAACCCACGACGCTCTGCTTGAGAGGCCACAGGTCAAACCACTAGGCTACCACGGCTTTTTTAGATACGTTAAAGCGACGAAATTAATGTAGGTACACTTCAAAAATCGAACGCGACTCTAGCTTCATTCGTATTTCATAACTAGCTGTTGCCAGCGACTTCGTCTGCAAAGAGTTCGTTTATCGCTATCCCGCGGGAGCTACGCAGTTTTCCGGGATAAAAAGTAGCCTATGTGCTATTCCAGACTTTTCTCTATCTATGTGCCGAATTTCATCCAGATCCGTTGGGCCGTTCTGGCGTGATTGAGTAACAAACAAACATACATCCATCCATCCATATTTTCGCATTTATAATATTAGTTAGATAAGCTCTTAAGGGATCCGGATATCTTGTTACTTAAACTCTTTCTCCGTCTTAAGCCTGACGTGAGTGTAACATTTTTTACCCATCCCAAAAAGTGCCCAACACCGCTAAAGAAGTTCTCACTTCAAAAATATCTCCAGCATTCAGAGCATAGTAGGGTCTCTTCGCTAAGTCAGGTTTTGAGCATTAGCTGTGCTGCGGTTCCCACGCAGACCTAGTGCGGGTAAAATTTTTACTAAATTTCTCACACTCACTTGTAACTTTAAAAGAATTTCATCATATTTATAAGCCGATCAACCTTAAAGAAACCTTGAAAGCCAAAAGTGACCTATTGCGCCTATTATTACCTTATTACTTCTGTACATAGCTGGGCACCGTTAATCAAATAGTTAACTTCGTTAATCGTTAATCCGCTACAAAAAAAGTTAGCTTCGTTAAACGTTAAAGCGTTACATTTCGGAAAAATTAACGCAAGTTAACGTTAATCGTTAATCCGTTAATATATGTAAAATTGCATTTTTATATCGTTGCGTTAGTGAACTTATAAAACCTGTTGATTTAGGTTCTGCGCTAAGTATTGAAATGATCAAACGAAACTAATCTCTTCGCAGTTTCCTCGCTCGCACGCACCGGCAAAATATATCTAGTTTTAGTTTAGTTTTGTTTTTATTTCACTCGCTGCCACGCGCCGCCCGGCACTTGTCGTTTCATATTTGTCTGAACCTGTTTTTCGCGCCGCGCCGCGGTGCCGTGCGATAAATAGTAGACATAGGATTAACGATTAACGGACTTCTGCATATTTAACGGAAGTTAACGTGTCCGTTAACATTTTTAAAAGTTAACTTTAAAGTTAATCCGTTAATCAAAATGTTAACTTCGTTAATTAACGATTAACGAATTAACGAGTTAATGCCCAGCTATGCTTCTGTATACCTTTTTTCTGTTTGATTGTTATATGTAGTGTTCAATAAAGAGTTATTGTATTGTATTGTCTGGTATTATAAGTGAACCAACCACACTTACAGGATTTCTCTTAAGCAGAATCCTAAAAATAGACAACTTTAGATATGTAGATTTAAATCGTTCCGTGCTGAGAACAATATAGATCCGAGCCATTATCAGCTTAGCAAACCTTTCACATTTCAATTGGTTTTTCAAAGGATTGCAGATTTTGCGTCCGTACTTCGGCACAAAAGAATGTAAATTTTTGCAACCCTTATTTTTAATTGGAATCGAATACGTTGAATCTGTAAAATGTTATTAGAAATGAGACAAAATATGTTTCAAAGCTGTTGTGTCGAAGGTTCAAGTCGCCGTAATGATCGCCAACCTTCGATAGAAGTTGGCACCAGAAGAAGAAGAATGTTTCAAAGGCCTTGGGCGCAATATAGGTAAATGTAGCAATATAGGTGGTGGTGGGCGCAATATGGGTAATTTTTTTTTTAACCCTGTAAGCTTTCCTTGCTTACAAACTAAACTATTCCCCATTTTTAGGACGTTTATCTTTGTTCAGTCTGTATCTAAATACAAATAAGTTTAAAACGAATTTGTACAACTTGTAAACGGAACCATTTTAACAATTTGACATTTAATTTTAAGTGATGATGTAATTTAATATTGAATGATCAAATAAACATAAACATAACGAAAGACTCGTAAGTACATTTTCGTACAGAAATGAAACGATGTAATTTACATAGAAGGTTAATAAAGATAAAATAGGTATACAAATCAAGGGACAGCTAATTCGAGAATGAAACACTTACTATTCGTAGTCAATTATCACTTTAACAGGTTGCTCCCTGTATAACTTAATCAACCTTCCGTAATGTCGTGGCCATTATGCATGCGAACGCTTCTTCGGCGTCGCAAATTATATGGCTGATTTATCCATTTTAAGGTATCCGCTAATGCCGGTTTTGGTATTTCACTCACGCAAAGGTCGGCACGGAAGAGCCCTAACGAATACAAATGTTACCTTAAAGGGACAATGATTCGGATTTTTTGGATTGGTAATCGGCTAGCTGAACCTCAGAAATAAAGAAAGTGTTCTGGATGAAAATGGATTGAATATAACAGTTTTTATTCCGATTTTTACTGCGCTGTCTCAAAATTAGTAAACTACGCACAAAAATAAGATAGACAAAGAGATAAGATAGCGTTTAGCTGCCATCGAAAATAATACAAGCTAGGTAAGAGAAGAGACTAAACCAATGACCTAAACATGATCTAAAAAAATATTTTTAATAGAAGATTTTTTAATGACCGTACTTTTTTGTGTACTAATATGTGGTACCAAATTTAAATTTAAAGTCAATCGGACAAACCGCTCAAGAGTTCCCTCCTGCGGAGATGGTCCTGACCGAGCCACCAGAATTCTACTGACTGATTCTTGTTTTGTCATTCGACTTCCATAAGTATGCAAAATTTCAGCACGATCGGTTGACACATCGATTGATACATTGCAAGTTAATAAAAAGCTTGTAAAATAATGAGACGTTGTGAAACAAGGAAAATCTGTTCCAATTTGAATTGGAAAATGATTTATCGAGCTGCCAACACTTACCGTGCGCCACTCAATTAACCCGTACGACAAGGCTTTTACCGAGCGTGATATAAAACTCGTAAATTTTACGAAACTCAGCCTAAAAAGACCCGAGTCATCTTCACCAGCAGAACACTCGAAGTAAATTCCTCAGACTTTTCAAGCACAAGTTAAACTACTAGACGTCCAATAGCCTGAAAGTGTCATAAAAACCGAATAAAAACTGTGCATAAAATTTATAGGGACCTGAGGGCGTAAACCGTCTCCCGTAAAACTCGGCGGATGCGAAAAAACACCTTTTGTAAATTTTATTAGATCACACAGGTGCGTTTGACGGGGTGACTTCTTAAACAGGATTAAAGATTGTCTTTTATTTGCGAAAATACGAGATCCAATCCTTTGTAGAGTCCCACATAAAAGATTAGGAATTAAATGGGAGCATTACTTTTACCATATGGCAACAATTTTGAACATTATAAACGGGATATGAACCGCGATTACCTTTATTGAGCACCCGATATTTCGACGCAGTTGCATGCATCATGATCACGGGTAGACTGAAGAAATTGCGGGTGGATGTTAGTGTTATTGTTCACATTCTGTTTATAATATTTCGAATGAACTTAACCGTGAAACATTGACACAACAACACAAAACTCTTAATTTTGAACATACTCGTAATTTGAGTATTTATTTCCTAATCCCTTTTCTATACCTAGAGTGTAATAACTAGTTAACGAACTTAATTAATTTTTGAATTGATTAAAAACATTATACCGAAAAGATTGGTTGTTTGACATGTATTTAAAAGTTTGACAAATTCACAGAAGCTACCGAAAATTTTGACTTAAAAGTCACTATCCAGGGCATTGTTATTCATTTTATTCGTTAAAATAAAACTTAACTGGACCATCTCTATTATGTTTAAAAAGAATGTCGGTGATTACAATAATAAGTATTTAGTATTTCCCCTGTTAGTAGTCCTTCGGAGAAATTCGTGTCTTCCCGGAAGTCGTAAATCTAAGAAAAGGAAAAGTAATTTCTCACAAGGGTAAATTCATTTAGTTAGAGTAATAATGAAACTTTCTGCAATTCAACTTCTTCCAGGAAGTGCAAGGGAAACTTAGTTTCCGCTATCGTCAGCTTCCTACTTGGAAAGGCTAATTTGAGAGACAATAATCCTCATTATATTGTTAGGCAGCTCAACTGTCCAACTCGTGCTTCATTATTACATTTTGAAGATAGAAAAGTTATGAAAGTGTTGAATGAAGGCGAATCAACGAAAATAACTTACTTAGTTATATAAACTTTGTATGTAAGGGCTCCATGTTCTGCACAAAAGTCAAAAAGGTCTTGGAAATTTTATCAGGGTAAACAATGTAGTGTGAATGATAATCGTTATGTAGAAATACCTCATCTTACTAAGTTAAAATGTAAATTTTAATACAGGTTTAATCCTTGTTCTTTTAGGATTAGAAACGCAGCAAACTAACAAAAAAGTAGTATCTTTTTCATTAATAAACTTAAAGTTTCGATATCAGAGATCCACTCACACCCCAAGTGTTATTTACAGCCAACGCAATTTCATTTCCCGAAAATATCACCAGTAAGCTCAGGGATTTGACGACAACATAGTATCAGCATTAATAGCCATAAAAGGAGATTTAAGGTCCTCTGTCCATTGTGGGATGAAATTGATAAAAATACCAATATGTACCGAGGGCTGCGACGGCGATAATAAAAAATATTCGTATCAAGGCAACGGAGTGTCTGAAGAAATTTGAGGCTTGGATAAAAGCCGAGGTGTTTTCACGAGATCCTGACACAAAGGTTCCAGATAGCTGACGCGAGTGCGTCGATGACTTGCAAGTGCGTAAAACGTATCCATTTTTCGGAATAACATTTGACAGAATGAAAGGTTTGGCCGATCCATTCAGTTGAAACTGTCTGCTTCAGTATTATCAACACGCCACTTAAATCAAATCATATGTAAGTACCAGGATCAGGTTATGCATAAAATCTAACTAATATTATAAATGCGAAAGTATGGATGGATGAATGAATGGATAGATGGATGGATGTTTGTTTGTTTGTTACTCAATCACGCCAGAACGGCCCAACGGATCTGGATGAAATTTGGCACATAGATAGAGAAAAGTCTGGAAGTCTTTTTATCCCGAAAAATTGCGTAGTTCCCGCGGGATAAGGATAAATTCTTTGCAGACGAAGTCGCTGGCAACAGCTAGTAAAATATAAAATCAAATTATAAAGCAAGCAAAAACGATTTAAAAAAACTAAAACTGACTGACTGACTGACTTTAATTATCCTCTAATATTTAATTTATTTAAAACCGTCATAGATACCACCGAAATAGACAATGCACTTTAGCGTACCATTTCATATCCTAAAAGAGGCGTCGGAGACTTTTCGTCTTTTATTTACGATTGCCTTTGAAATTCTTAAGCATTTCATACGACTTCTTTTGCTTAGTGGATTTCATCATAAAAATTATTGTCTTTAAAAAATTATCATGACATGTTACCGTTCCTCCCAGCTGGTCTGGGAATAAAGAAAAATCAAAATGAGTCAAAAGGACTCAGGAAATTAGTGAAAATCTTAGGATTCACGTTATAGACGATGCAGCCAGCAGCCCACTACTATTTGGATTCTCTTTTCCACCAAAAGGTGGGTGTGATTGTGTAAGGGATTGTGCTTGTATGCGCCCAGAATCATGCTAAACGTGGTCTTGTTACTCGTCTATCCCATAAGGGATAAACACGTTATTTATATCCGTACGTACTTAGCTCATCTCCACACTCTGACACTTTGTCTGTTTGTGTTTTTTAGTTCTTCAATTAGATACTGTTGCTTCCAGTGTTAAAATACGGTCACGGCAGCGATAAATTCTAATAAGGTTCTCATTTCTGTCCTCCCCACTTTTATTACATTATTAGGTTAAACAATGCGGAACCCTCGTTTGAGGGCAGAATGGAAACGATTGTTCGGGAGGTTTTGTGATTAACTGAATAAAACAAAATATGAACGTCGAGCGACATAAGTCAAAGTTTTTTTGACCGACTTTGAAAGTGTTTTCGACGAGAACAAAATATTATTTTGAGTTGAAAATTTTATTTTAATGCGTGTTTTTTTTGTTTGATGAATACCTTTGTTGACTTAGTTTTATAGTTAACTAGCTGTTGCCAGCGACTTCGTCTGCAAAGAATTCGTTTATCGCTATCCCGCAGAAACTTCGTAATTTTCCGGGATAAAAAGTAGCCTATGTGCTATTCCGGACTTTTCTCTATCTATGTGCCGAATTTCATCCAGATCCGTTGGGCCGTTCTGGCGTGATTGAGTAACAAACAAACATCCATCCATCCATCCATCCATCCATACTTTCTCATTTATAATATTAGTTAGATTTCAAGTTAATCAAACTGGTTCTTAGTAGTCAAAAAACAGTTCGGAAGACAACCTACACGTTTGGAGTAGGACTGTATTTCGCTTGCGAACAGTTGCATAGGTTGTTAGTGGTCACTATACCTACATAATAGAATACAGAAGAACATGGTCATAATAATATGATTTTCCTATTTCCCATTCGGATTCAAATACAATTGCAAAAGGAAGACCGATTGATGCCGGGACATTAAGAAAATAGACTGTACTCACAAGCCTTCGACTATAAACAATAACAGGCTTAATTGTTGCAAAGAAATGCTGCGAAGTGTAATAAATGTGTCTCGCAACTTCGCCATAAACTGTTTAGTACGAGATCCTTTACAGCAACTGGAATACAGAATTCTTCTGGATAGATATCGGATAAGTAATATCTTACAGGAATCCACTCAAGTAATGGAATTGCTATTTGTGCTTTTAGGCTACACCGTAGAGTTACTGAGTTATATATTCCTGGAGAAACTCTTGTACTGCTTTTCATTGATGTATAGTGAACAGCTGTTGCCAGCGACTTCGTCTGCAAAGAATTCGTTTATCGCTATCCCGCGGGAACTACGCAATTTTCAGTGATAAAAAGTAGCCTATGTGCTATTCCAGACTTTTCTCTATCTATGTGCCAAATTTCAAACAGATACTTTGGGCGGTTTTGGCGTGATTGAGTAACAAACAAACATCCACCCATCTATCCATACTTTCGCATTTATAATAACTAGCTATTACCCGTGGCTTCACCCCTGTCTCAGCTTTTTTCTCAAAACTTTTTTTATAGGAACCTTCTCCAGATAACCCTACTAATATTATAAATGCGAAAGTTTGTGAGGATGGATGGATGTGATGATGTGAGTGTGTATGTTTGTTGCTTCTTCACGCTGAAACGACCGGACGCATTTAGATTAAATTTAGAACGGAGATAGCTGGTACTCTAGATTAACACATAGGCTACTTTTTATTCCGGAAAATTACATAGTTACCGCGGGATAGCGATAAACATGACAGGTCCTAGATGCCTAACGAAAGTCTGATTCTACGCGGACGAAGTCGCGGGTAGAAGCTAGTATTAAATCATCATCATATCAGCCGAAAGACGTCCACTGCTGGACATAGGCCTCCCCCAAGGCTCTCCACTCGGATCGGTCCTGTGCCTTCCGCATTAAATTTATTTATAAGCCTTTTTATTCCGAATTCGCTACAATTTCAGTAAGTACATGTTGTTGTTGTTATTGTCGTTTTTTTTTTTTTTTTTTTTTTTTTTTTATTAAATTGTCGCGAAATTCGGCGTGCCTCATGGCATAGGCCTCCTCCGTGTATTGGAGGGTTTGGGCTATAGTTCCCACGCGCGCCCAGTGCGGATTGGGAACTTAACACACACCATTGAATTTCTTCGCAGATGTGTGCAGGTTTCCTCACGATGTTTTCCTTCACCGAAAAGCTCGTGGCAAATTACAAATGTAATTTTTCGCACATAAATTCCGAAAAACTCAGAGGTGCGAGCCCGCATTAAATACTATGTATTAAATACTAAGAAAAATAATTCTGTATTGTTTACTATGTGGTGGTCAATAAAAAATCATTTTGGGGAACACCCAAATACTCCGAAATATTTTATTCCGAATTAACTAATTCCGATTTTTTTTTTTTCATAATTCCTAAGAAATAAAATTCCGATTACTAAAAAACACGAAATTTATTTAACCGAATTTTATAACTCTGAATAATGAAAAGCCCGAAGTGTCATTGGCTCGAAAAACAAAATTCCGATTATTAATTTTCCGATACTTCCTTACTAATTCGGAAATTTGATATTCGGGATAATGAAATTCGTGTTTTCAATAATCGGAATTTTGTTTATTAGGAATTGAATTAATTTAGGTTTAGGTGCGGCGGGGGTGGCCCTTGGGCCACCCCTCAGCCGCGAACATGTTTGTTTTACTCCAATAATATTCGGAGTTTTGAAAATCGGTGTTTTAATAATCGGGATTCGTATTTTTGTTATTTCGGATTATTATTCATTCGGACTTCTTAATGTTCGTTGTATTGAAATTCGGAATTTTGAAAATCGTGATTGTAAATGTTAGGCATTTTGAATTTTCGGATTTATAAAAATCGGAATAGTGAAAATCGGAATACTTATAATTCGGAGTTTTAAAACCATCGGAATCATAATAATCGTAATTATAAAATTCGTGATTCCGATAATCGGAATTTAGTTTTTCGTATTTATGTAGTGTACCCGTCATTTTGTCATAAGTAAATTAAATTGTATTGTATTATTAAATGACCACTAGAATGGACATCTAACAGGCGTTGTTAATAGTATTAATCGACATAGATTTCTCCAAAACTCCATGCTGTTTACACGTCATTATCATTCAGGATTGATTCAGTAACCCAATAAGTAACACGTCATTTCATATCCATGCACAGTAGCTTTCCAGTCTCGCGTTCGAATGAAAAATCTACCAGGTATTTTCCGCTGTTGGAAGCATTTGCAATTCCCAACGTCAGAAATAAATGTGCATATGCTTGAATATAAACTTAAGCTGAGATTAAGAGAACTTGTACACGGTTGAAAAGGAGATTTTCAGTCCAATTTTCAGGTACTTCAAAGGCTTTTCTAAAAGGTTCTTGGAATATGCTGTACATTTTCAACTGGAGGCCATATTCTCATTTACCATTTCTTTTGTCAAACGATAAATATAAGCCGAGAGATGACGTGGGAGCAATAATGGTTTGACCTATGTATGATCTCTCAAGCAGAAGGTCATAGGTTAAAATCTGGGCTCTGACCTCGGACTTTTTTTTTCAAAGTATATTTTGAAATTAGAGGACATTGGGCACGTTTAAGAAGACCAAGCTATCAATTTTCATGTTGCACTGTACGAACAGTTGGTTTCATTTAGTGTAACAGAAAAAGATTCTTTTTAAATATAAATAATAATTAGGTGAACAGGTTTTAAGCATATTCTTTTTGTATTGTGTTTCGGAAAAACGTTAAATACTTACCCCCTTATATTCATAAACGCCTCTAGGCATCATATAACTTAACAATCGTTTGTCCTTATCCGTCATATTAACATTTACCTAACACAGATAAGGACAAATGATTACTAAGTTAGCAGAAGCCTATAGAGCCACTTTCTTTACAATTATGATAGGAACTCAGGATTATGAATAGTGTTCATTTTACACGGAATTCACTGGATTCATCGCACACCACGTATCACCGCAGACATGCTAGATTGCATTTTTATTTCTTACTCGTATTCTATTCATTCGATGTTGAATGTGCTTGCGTTTTTGTACGTATTGTGTGAAGAAAAATGCGTTCTGCGAATAATGGTATACAGTTTAATGAAAACAGAATACACAAACTTAGGTAAGTATCTTGCAATATGCAAATATAAAAATATAGGTAATGTTTGGTTTTATATTTTAAGGTATAACAATAGCCGCTCAAAAATGTACCGGCTAAACAATCTTCAAAGTCGCTTTGAGAGCTGTTTTCCGTGTAGCTACGCGAGGACCGCCGATTCGAAGTCTCAATAGTACATTACAGACCTAGGGCGGTGAATTCGTAATTGTCCAGATCGCAGGTGTTTGTGGCCCGAACCGAAGGTGAGGGCCATAAATATGCGATCTGGGGCTTTACGAATTACCGCCCGTGGTTTGTATGAAGTTTTACGTCTTGCCTTGGCCAGGAAGTGAGATTTTCTGTCCGCGAAGCGGGCGTAAAATCCCAATTACTGCCAAGGGTGACGTAAAATATTTAAAAATACTTAATATAGTTATGGGCAAACTTGTATCTAAAGTTTAAAATGGAACAACTCGAGAGAGAAGCGTACCCTTAAAAATGACGTCATTATTTATTTGGGACTCTTTGCGCGTGAGTGTAAACGGCATTTAGCCCAAGTTTAACTTAAGTTAAATTTAATCCTACAACAGTTAATAAGATTTATTTGTTTAATTTGAAAGCGTCGCTGTTAATTTGACTCCGTAAAACTTCCATAAAAGTTGAGCTGTTCAAGATTAGGGAACAGTAAACAGTTTATGTTTGTGTGGAAAATCCATTTTAGGACAAAGTGAAGTAAACGACAGTATACAAGAAGAGACAGAGTAGGTACGGGTGGAATGGCGACATATTGCGAACCTTGCCACCACCAGGTATTATGACCACGACCACTCTGCCAAAAGTCATCATCATCATCAGCCCGTGTCAGTCCCAGGCCTCTCACGCGACTGAACTCGATCTTCAGCTGTCCTCAAATCCCTGCCCACTGCCTTACAAATATCGTCAACCATCACGCGGCCTCCACTCAAGAACCAGTCTGCCCCAACGGCCAATAGTTCTACGGCATAATGTGGCCTGACTGCCACTTCAGCTTGCTAACTCGATGAGCTATGCCAGTAATTACTTCGTTCCGGATTCGATCCCTAAGAGAAACTGCCAAGATATTTCAAATAAATTCCATCACTAGAAGTAGCTAGGTCGAATTTTACTTGCAAGGTTTGAACAAACATGAATTTGCAAATCGAAATTGTAATAGGTAGCTAGTAAAATTAAATAAAATGGTGCCTATTATTTACTCCCTTCACTCAAGGTGCGTAATAGTTCAATATACGGGTAGAGACTACGTAAGATCCATACTAAAACTTGTTTAACAACCCTCCTAAACTACGTAAACTCGTAAAGATAAAACTACCCTCAAAAGCCTTTGATAGCGTGTTAGGAATTTTGGAGACGTAAACACACAGTCTGATAAAAAGCTTGGAATATATTATATAACATATACTGAGTAGTCTCAGTCTTTTTATTGCATTTTATTTTATTGCAGTTGTTTAAAAAGTTAGAACTAGTAACTACTTAAGTAACTATATAAAATTTCAAACATTTTTTACTACGTTATCCGTGTCTTCACAAAGTGAAACAGCACTAGTACCTATACTGATTTAAGCAAAAGCAACGGGTGACCTTTCATACAAATTTGTATTGGAAGTGACCTGCTATTTTTACTTCTCAGTGTTTATTCAAATTTAATGTATGCTTCAACTGTAAGTTGTACGTCATAAACTCATAAAAAAACCGCGCACGCATTGCTTCCAAATCGCACATTTCAAATCCGTCACTCGCTGTCGCGTCTCGATAAGCTTATACACACGAACCGGCATCGGTTGTCGAATCGAGTGTGATACAAGCATGTTGGCAGCTCGCTCGCCTAACCAAAATAATGATTCAACGCAGGCCCCGGCGGGGGTGGAGTGCGGGCGCGGAGGGGGGACCCAACACGCTTGCTCGCCAGTGCCCCGCGCGCCGCGCAAGTTGTCGAACGCGTTACCGCGCAAAACCCCGCCAAAACAAAATGGCCGACAACGTCGTCTTCCCGCGCAAATTGCTTAAAAGATTCATCACTTTATACAAAGAGCAGGCTTGTTTATGGGATAAAACGTCCCCCGCTTACAAACAAAAGCAGAAAAGGCACGAGGCCGTGTCTAAATTGACTGAATTAGTACAGGAATACGATCCGGGGGCGACTAAAGTGCATGTTTTGAGGAAGATTGAGAGCTTGCGCGCGTGCGTGAGGCGCGAATATAAACGGGTACAGGAGAGCCGGCAAAAAGCTACGAGCCCTGACCAGGTGTATGTACCGCATTTGTGGTACTATGACATGTTTACCTTCGTGTTCGGTGAAGATGGGACCAACTATAAGATGAAACCGGAGCATTCGCCGGCACAATCGGCTCAGAACGAGGTAATAAATAAACCACTGTTTACATACGCGTTTTTATCGAAGAAACAACATCGCGCGTAAACCCAAACACGACTTTGAAGGAGGCAAATTAACCAATTAAACATCTCAAATGAAATATAGTTTCAGAGTCCAGTAATTCCAGTCGAGTCCAGTCGAATTAGTAATCTTGGCTACATTATGAAATATGAGAATGAATAGAAAAAAATATTTTTAGCGCTCTGACGTAGACGTAGCCCATAGATATATCATTCCGTAAGATTGCCAAAATTTTATAGGTTCGCGTTCGTTCGGTTTCCGTTGGTTGAATCTCGAGAGTTATTCAAAATAATTGTATTATGCCACTTTTTTCAAATTGCATTGCATTTTTAACTCATTCAATAATTATCTACATAAAACACATGAAAATGATGAACACAAAGGCGAACTTATCCTTGAACGGGATTTCTTCTAGTTAACCTTTTGAATGATTTACAGGACATACTTAATTAAGCAAGAGTAAATAATCAATCGTAAATAATGCTTACACTCATAATACGGACACATAACATCGAGAGAATAATAAACGCCTTACTACTGGTTTTAACACTACTTTTTATTCTAAGAATCTGATCTTAGTACCTACCGTTAACCGGTTGATCGTTGATCGTTTTAAAATTGCTATAAAATCGATATTGTCCATATACGGTGAATGTTTGCCATGTAGACGCAAAGGCGATCGATGAAGACATCGATTGGAAGCGCAGCAGTAAACGCAAATAAAAATTAATGTATTCGTCTTTATAACTACTTTTTAAAGTCACCCCGGTTTAGGGTGCGATCAAACCGCCGCGTATACGCAGTGACGTGTCGTAGGCGTCACGTTTTCACACCGTTTCTTCATACCTTTTGTTGCGTTCCGTAACGTCACCGTTTTTTAAGCGGCGGTGTGGTCGCACCTTTACGCGATTTACGCGGTTTACCCGATTTTTTTTCCAGTCGCTACACTCTTAGCAGAGCGATCTTAGTAAATAAGGTCTCTTAAATACCTATCTATATTCCGGTATACATCAGAAAGAGTTAGTGTGAGTAAACACTCCCGTAAATGTTTTCAGGATTTTTCAACTGTGTTTTCAAAATGTTTTCATACACATTGATCTTCAAAGAGTACTTTGTAAAAGGGGGGACTAACCCCCTTATTCATAAACGCTGTATAGGCTTCTGCTAACTTAACAATCGTTTGTCCTCATCTATGGAAGGTCAATTTCAAAGTGACAGATAAGGACAAACGATTGCTAAATTAGCAGAAGCCTATAGAGCGTTTATGAACAAGGGGGTTAGTTTCAAATCCATAATTACAATGAAAATCCTTCACAGAAGTGTTCAGTCAAACTCAACCTCCTGCAGAAATTATCATCATCATCGTATCAGCCATAGGACGTCCACTGTTAGGGCATAGGTCTCCCCATAGATCTCCAGTTGCCTCAGTTGGAAGCGGCTTGCATCCACCGTGAACGCGCGACTTTAACCACGTTACAGTTTGTCTACAAAGTCGTGTCAATAAAAAGTGGCAATACTGTAGTGTCTTTCCGTTTTCTTATACCTATAGATTAGAAAGGGACGACACTACAGTATCGCCACTTTTTATTGACACGTCTTTATAGACAAACTACTCGTCCAACCCGTTGGTGCTGAAGAATTCCGGAATAATTTTGAAAGAAATTATAGATTTCTGTAGTACTTACATGGATGTAGTTTTTGTGCAGCGATGTATTTCTCCAGCTTTCTTCTGAGCACAATCTCTGCGCCATAGCGACCGACGGACCCGTTGTCTACCAGCAAGAAGTACGCATGCCTGTTGTTAAGCACTGCTAGTTTAGACCTGCAAAAGAAACCCCGATTACGTTACCTATACCACATAGGATTATTCCATACTAGCGACGTTCGCGCAGTGGAAATGTAGGATTCTAATAGTGATAGAATTTTTCAAATCATTACTGTAGTTTCAGAGCCTATTCAGTGCAAACAAAAAATCAAATCTTTCCTCTTTATAATTCTTGCTTCTGTCCGCGACTCCATCTGCGTAGAATTACACATAATAAACCTTCCTCTTGAATTAATCTGTTAAAAGAAACTGCATCAAAATCCGTTGCGTAGTGTTAAAGATCTAAGCATACGTAGAGGCCGACAGACAACGGAAAGCGACTTTGTTTTATACTATGTAGTGATATTAGTGTAGTAAGTGTAGATTACCACGGTCCTACACCACTACAAGTTTCAAATGTAAAGAAAAAACGTTTGTGAGGTGAAGTAGGTGGGCTTCACTTTTTACCCGATTACGGCATAGCCAAAGGAGGGTTTATGTTTTTGACAGGCTATTTGACACTTGTAACCGCTAGTGGAGGAACGCAATTAGGCAATTAGGCGATTCTGTGGCATAAGCATAGTGAATACAATTGCCTTGTTTATACGAACATACAATAATAATTAGAAGGAAACTTCAGCACTTTACATCTAGAAAAGTATAGCTTCTCTTTCTTAAATATGACGTGAGTGACCCTATTCTACAAACAGTAGGAGGCAGATGTCCATAATGCTACTGCAAATGTTTTGGTGAATTACAAAATGTCTTTTCTATTTCAATTTTACGTAGGAATACAAACGGTTGTGAATTATCTTGTTTTTTTTATGTGAATAGGAAGGCAAACGAGCAAGTGGGTAACCTGATGGTAAGCGATCACCACTGCCCATAGACACCCGCAACCCCGGAGGGATTGCAGATGCGTTGCCAACCTACAGGACTTAGATGAAATGCCTCTTGTGCCCGTAATTTCCCCGGCTGTCTTACTCTCCACACCGGAACACAGCAGCGCAAGCACTGCTGCTTAGCGGCAAGATTAGCGAGTAAGATGGTGGTAGCGATCCGGACGGACCTTGCACTAGGCCCTACCACCAGCTTTTATGTTTAAACCAAATATTTAAATTAATATTTAGACAGTGAACCCGTGACTTTGACCACATCATCCGTCCACCTCGATGGACGTCCTAAGCTGCGCTTGCCGATCCGCATTCTCCAATTGAGAACCTTTTGGCCCCAACGACCATCTGTTCTTCGTGCTATATGGCTTGCCCATTACCACTTCAACGAGCTAATTAGCTTGGCTATGCCGGCAACCCTTCGTTTCATCCACTATGGGCAAACTGTTAGCGCGTTTAGCGGTACGAACTGCGACGTCTGCGACAAACAGTCCTCATAGTCGGTATTTGAAATTTTAACGCAAACGCGGTAGAGACGTATTTTGTGACCGAAAAGTTACACTAAGCATACAGGTCACGCATGAAAACGAAATCGAGAGCAAAGCTAGTCACCAAAACGTAAAAGACCGAAACGGAAAACGTATTTGCGAAAGCGTGAGATTCGTACCGAGTCTAGTAACGAGTTTGCGTATTCGTTCCGACAGATTCGATTAGTAGATTTGCGCGCCGACTGGATGCTTTTTGGGAGCTCCGGCTTAATTTATTTGACTAACACTTCACGTCTGTGAAGGTAGAAAGCAATTTTTTATTAGTAGGTATAGTTAACGTGAAAAGTAACTCATCAGTTTAGTGCTTTGTCGCAGTACGTACACCGACAGTTGAATGTGCCACAGTTGTCACAGCGATGTTAACTGTAGTAGTACTCGAACGCTTGAATTTGATGATTAATAAGCTACTAGTATAGTAACTATAAGGGTGCGACCACACCGCCGCTTAAAAAACGGTGACGTTACGGAATCGCAACAAAATGTATGAAGAAACGGTGAGAAAACGTGACGGATACGACACTTCATTGCGTATACGCGGCGGTTTGGTCGCACCCTTATTTGCCATTATAAAGTTGTATATCGTTTTTTCATCAAAACTTTGTTTAAACCGTCTAGCCGTTGAAATGGTGCAAGGCTCGGAGGTGCACTGGTGCAAGGTAATAAAAAATATTACGACGCTAAATAGATTATTCTGACGAGCAAAATTCACGTCATTTTACATTATAAACGACCCATTAATCTAACCTTAAGTGTAGACAGGTACGCGTAAAAATCATACCCACCCAATCTATACTTACCATTTTAATCAAGGACTTACAAAAGATAAGGAATGCTCAATTTGATTTCTGATTTTATTATGATGACTTTCTGACGTCACGTTCCTTTGTGTCTTTTTAATAAAATCTATCATTGCAGTGATATAAGGTACTATCCGAATTATTTTATGCTAGAGCTGTTGCCCGAGACTTCGTCTGCAAACAAAGAATTCTTTTATCGCCATCCCGTGGCGACTACGCAATTTTCAGGGATAAAAAGTAGCCTATAGTATGTGTTATTATAGACTATAATCTATCTATGTCCCAAATTTGCTCAGCCGTTCTGGCGTGAAACTGTAACAAACATCCATACATCTGTACATCCATACTCGCAAACTTTCGCATTTATTATATTAGTAGGATTAGTAGGAAAACACTATAGCAGTTATATCAGTTAGTTAGCCTGATAATGTTTCCCAGGAATCAGAAGAAGATCAAGCAGAGGATGACAACTACGAGCCACTAGAGAACTACGCAGCGGAGTATAACGTGGAGACCAGCATGATGGAAACTGAAAACAGCAAACGGTACTTCGACGACGAGCCGAAGAAACGGTGCGAGATTGATGATGAATACGATGCCATTGGTGAGTAAACAAAGCCTGTAGCATCTATTTAGGGCCTGTCTCACCAGTCCTTAACAGTCAGTTATCTATGATTCCATTTCTGTTTATTACTACGAAGCAGACAGAGACTATAGCAGAATAGCAGGCAGATAGATAACTGAGAGTAAAGGAGTGGTGAGACAGGCACTTAGTCTATCATTTCTGCTGCCGCTTCAGCCTGAAAAGAACCCAAGAATCCTAAAAGAACAAGAAGCTGAACCAATTTTTTGAAAGCAGTGTAGCAAGAAAAATGTGTTTTGTTCATTAATACGGACCTCCGCAAAACAACGCCTGATTCAAACAATTATTTGATACGACTTTGATAAAAAATATCTAAGAACCACTAGCATCTTAGCAAACTTTTAAATGAAAAACCTAATTCAAATCGGTGAACGTTTGATAGCTATAATAATAATCCATTAGTACCTATATGTGCTTACATCGCAGACTTTAAGCTATCAAGCAATTAATTGCTTCTGTCTTATCTAAGTTATTCAATATTTATGTGCAGATTCAACGATCAGAAGAAGCATCGCAAGGATAGGTAGATGCTTCGCTAAGTATCTAGAGGGTGTTATTCTTATCAACAACTTTTAAAATACATTGAGTTCATGACATTAAGCGATGGAAAAAAACATTCTGCTATGTTTAAATCGCAAAACCTATATGAAAGAAACCAAGATAAAATGAGCTTTGACATTTCAAGTAAAATATGCTAGCCAAGTCACAATCAGGGGCCTTTCGCTCGCTGTCAGATCCATACTAAAAATGACAGCTGAAACCTGAACTGAGGCAGAATTGAATCGCGTTAAGACGTCATGTTAAGGTTCCTGTTCTAGAATGTTAAATCGATTTAATCAACTAGCAAAGCGCTTGTAAAACCAGTATCAAAATAATCGAGTGCACTAATTGGATTGGCAATATCATTCGCTCCAGATCTGTACTGAAAATTATTATCATGATTTGTGTAGTTACTATTAGCTTACATATAAAATAAATCAAACCACTAAGTAAGTAAAAGCATGATTGGAAATATGTTAGCTGTCAATATTGAGCCGTGATGCGAGAAATTGGTTTGATCGAAGAGATTTTCAAAACGAAAGAAAGTATGATGGTAACTTTACTTAGTAGTAGTTTTGGCATCTCCCGTGAAACTCACGTTTTTAAATCAAATTTATAGTTCAAGTCAGCGTTAAAAGTAGATGCACGCTTTTTTTGGGCTTTAATGGTTGAAGATTTTGCTTTACGATGGTTCTTTATGAATAGAAATATTTACATTTTGCTGATCCGGTGTGATAGCGGAATAACTAGGTTAATGTTTTTCTAAAAATACATTGTATGTTAGTGTTTCATAGGATGATACCAAAAAGGTGTCAGTTCAATAATTGATAAGCGATCGACTACGGTTCATCATCAATTGCTAAAAAAATAAGTAAAAAGACATAATTTCACAAACTCATCATTTGACAAACCTTTATTCGATACCTATTTGCTTATAAGAGTATAATAACTTTTCAATTTTTTTAAGTCAGGTTAACTTACTCTAAACTGGCATAGGCCACGCGAATAGAAATTTGAATTATCAGTGCGGCAGGTGTATAATGTTGAGCCAGCGATTATTTCACTTTTGCGAAGACACGCTCATAAATACATCGATGGTGTATTTCCATGTCTGTGTTATACGTTTCATTCTTGTACAATTGTGTGTATGCTCTATTTGTGTCTTTCAAACGAGAATGAAATGTTTCTTTTCTTTCTTCTTTCAATTATTTTTTAAATTTACAAAACTGCAGTTAATAAAGGTTTGTCGAATGACGAGTTTGTGAAATGATGCGCGCGTGAAAATGTTTCCTTCCATCGACTATTATCATTATAAGAGCTTAGCGCAAGCAACTTAATGACAACTACAACAATTTGCATTTCTTTGTCACCAGGTGTGAACGTAGCCGCTAAACTTCGGACGCTACCGCAAAACATGAGAATATTAGCAGAGAAACTAATAAACGACGTACTGTTCCAAGCACAGATGCAGGGACTAAGTTCAACGACCGTCATATCAACACCGGACCCCTTCAAGTGAATTACGAGTACTATAGGACTCGTACTGTAGACTTTTGCATCTGTCCAACGTATCCAACGGACGTGCAGTGCAATGGCACTCACCATTTCGTCTAGTTCTTTACAATACAATATACTAGCTTCTGCACGCGACTAGAATTAGACTGAAGATCTGATGATAGTATATTCTGTACTTAATAAGCATTTACGATGCGACTCTACGAATAGGTGGCTACGACCTTTCACATGTTTATCGCTATCCAAATTTTATCCAAATCCGTCCAATCGTTTCAGCGTGAAGAAGGAACAAAAATACACACTCACATCGTCACATCCATCCTTGTGTCGTATGTACTAATGCCAAAACTGAGTTAAAATTCAACTATCGTCTATAAACATCGGGTTTATATGGTGTTGTGTTGTTCCGTGGACTTAACGCGAACTCCGTTGTAGCAATTGTGGGAATTCGTGTTTCGCATTCGCGTTCCTTTTATTGAGTTCTATCGTTCACTTGAAAACCGCAGGTGTTCATATCGTGTTCGTGCAAATACGTGAATACAAAATACTTGTCTAGTGAATGGCATCGTCTGATACTACAAATTACGTTTTATTAATAAAATAAATGTATAGAAAAGAGCGTGTTTTATTAATACAATCCAGCCAAGAAAGTTACATGAATTTTTACACATTTATAATAACACTTGTTTATTTGTTAAAAATTGTGTTATTCGTCATATCATATCATTTCTTCTCATCTTACGGTTACATCACGATACACTTATAATCAACAAACATCGTTACGTATTTGAAAACTTATAAATATAGGTAAGTCGCTCAATAGTGGATATCCAAAAAAGTCTCAATCATTATTACGCTTTAGTGCATTGACCCTACAGATACATTTCAGAAAATAGTATTTCAGTATCTCATCTCTCCCCCTGCTGATCAAATAATCCCCCACGGTGCTATTTGCTATCCCAGCGCTGCTTCTGCCCGCTGGAATTATCTAGCTGCAAAGCTTCCCCGCTTCAATTATTTTATACTAGGTACAATCAATGTCATAAATACCTAGGTGAAGCCATAGCGTGATA
This sequence comes from Pandemis heparana, assembly GCA_963854515.1. Lineage (NCBI taxonomy): Eukaryota > Metazoa > Arthropoda > Insecta > Lepidoptera > Tortricidae > Pandemis > Pandemis heparana. The sequence continues at coordinate 3,850,242 of OY978023.1, read as the reverse complement.
CGGCACATCTCTCCCCCTGCCGATCAATTCGTGGGCTCCTTCCACGATCCCCCATGGTGCTATCCCGATGCTGACCACTCTGCCTGCCCGCTGTGATCTCTCGAGCTGCAGAGCGTCCCCCACTTGACGCGTTACACCTGGGAGATAAAGTGGATATATAAGCTTCAGTATTTCTTCTGATGTTCGTGGTAGCCTAATAATTTGACTTAAGGTCTCTCAAGCAAGATATGGTTTGAATCTGGGCTCGCACCTTCGAGTTTTTTCGGAATTGATGTGCAAAATTACATTTTATAATTACCATGTACTTTTCAGTGAAAGAAAACATTAAGTCAATGGCGTGTGTGAAGTTCCCAATCCACACTGGACTCGCATGGGATCGCTCAAGCCCAGGCCCTCATATTCTGAGAGGAGACGCGTGCCCACCAATGAGACGTTAATAAATGAACCAAATATCATTGTCATTACAATCACTTCTTCAAAAGCCAATACTAACCGGTATTAGTTCCCCCAGTGAAGATCCAAGCACCAGTGGTCTTCGCAGCCTTCAGGAGGCCCTTCCTCAGCACTTTCTTGAGCTTCGGCTGCAGATCGAAGTTGGCCTTGCCTCCTTGGATGGTGATGAGGAGCTTGGGTCGGTCCAAAGCCCACTCCCGAGTCAGCAGTTGGACAATCAGCTCCGAACGTGTGTCGTGGGCGAGCCGGACGTACTGGAATGAAACTGGGTATTAAATACTTGGTAATTAGATCTATTTAAATTACTGCGATAGGATATAAACTGCGAGGTTTTACTATTTTACTAGATGTTGCCGAAAGTTTTTCCACTTGCTCGGTTATCGCTATCCTGCGGATATAAAGCAATTTTCCAGTTTAAAAGTACCCTATGTCTGCTCTTATATTTGTGTGTCTTGCAAAATGAATAAATGTCTTCTTTCTTTCTTTCTTCTTTCTTTCTATGTTCTTTTCCAAGTTTCTCTTTATGCGCGAACACGAACCGGAAGGCGCAGAGTTAGCAGGCCTCCCACTAAATGTTGACATTGCGATAATGAGGAGTTCTAACACTTCTAACGTGTTCAACATCAGACGTCTTCTGGCTGATGATGACGATTAGATTGCTGATGATTACTGAATACCAGCCAGTACTCTGGCCGAGTCTAACCAATCCGACCAATTCTCACTACTACTAAATATTGGACGTCTGATAGCTTGCATAGTCTCCCTTAGCATCCAAAATCCGAGGTCAGCTCAATAGGAGCACCCTTTGCCATTGTAAACCCCCTTGCTGAGCTGCTCTGGCGGCTCGCCCTCTCTCAGGTAAGCTCGAAAAGCCATCTGAGGCTATTGGCTGTATCTTTCTTCTCTACGTCTGTCTCACCTGCGCTTTGGTCGGATGCGGCCCGCCCTGGAACTCGACGGTGCCGTAAGCATCCGTGGGAGCCGGCTGCGTGTGCCGGGCCGGCATCCACGCCTCGCCGGCCGACGCCACGGCCACGTTCGCGCCATGCGCCGTTTTACTGAGGCCGCACCAACATCTGTGACAACAAAGGGTAATACTGGAACTTGGTTTTGAACTACACGTTTTCTGCCATGAGCATCGCCGGAAGGATCAGTAAGTAACTATTGTTTCAAGTTATTGATGTTCATGGCACTTTAGTAACCATCACAATTGTAGTTTAGGTTTAAGTTTCACTATCGTTTGTTCGGTTTAAGGCACACACAGTGCCGACTAGCGTAAAAATTATGTACCTTAGTTGAAGTTCTTAGTGAGAACTGTTGAGGAGGTACTTTATTAGTTCACAACCTCAGCCACTTCCGTGAAAATCGAAAATATTTTGATCGGGTCGCACTATCCCCAGAAAAATTAAATTTGTGACGTAATTGTATGAATGGCTCCGACTATATAGATGAAAAAAGTACGATCGTGCTAGCCGAGATTGGAACCTGTATCGCATGGCGCAACGAGTCACGTTATCGGCTAATTATACCCTGACTTTGCTCGGATATCCTATCCCGAAAATTAGGTAGTGTCGTATAAAATCATCACGTTTTTAGGGTTCCGTAATCCGTACCTCAAAGCGGAAAAAAACTTAAAACTTTCATTTTTACAAGCAAACAACGCTGGCTTTTTTCCTGACTGTACTTGTAATGTTAGAAGACCGGATGGCCTAGAGGTTAGTGAACTTGATTATAAAGCTTAAAAGTCCTGGGTTTGATACCGGTAGAGGTGGATAATTATCTAGGTATGAAATGTATATTATGTATTATTCCACCTATACGCTCACAATCATGCTAAAACGTGGCCTTTAGGTCTTGTTACCTTAGGCTCCATCTACCCCGTAAGGGATAAAAACGTGATTTATGTATGTATTTATTTATGGGTATGAGAGTGTTTATCCGTTATTGTGTTCATTCTATGTACACAAAAAAAAATTACCTTGCTACTCCGCCACTTACGTGCAAGATAACCAAGCTTGTGCGAAATATAAACGTTTAGTACGACGTTGGTTCGCATGTGTGTGCATCGGTTGTGCTCTGACTTTGAGAATGATCCCGTAGAGGGATCGAAACGCGCGTCAGTGTTTGTGTGGTGATAGGATTAATTAAGTTTGTGGGATTTGTGTGCGTTTTGTGTGGCAGAGTGGTGGGAGGGCTTGCATGCAAAACGTATATATTTCGCACAAGCTTGGTTATCTTGCACGTAAGTAGCGGAGTAGCAAGGTAATTTTTTTTTTGTGTTCATTGAAATGGACCTCCGCAAAGTAACGCCTGATTCAATAAAATATTCATTCTATGTACAAGCCTTCCTTAGTTTAGGGCTAGGTCAATTGGTGTCAAATATCCCTAGATATTTAAATATCTAAATATCCAATGGAAATGAGTTAAATCCCTTGTAAGATTTGATTAATGATTACAGACACACAACGGGACAGGCGATTTTTTTTTTAATAGCCTGTAATGTTGTCCCTCTGCTGGGCAAAGGTCTCTCCCCTAGATTTCCAACGCACCCTGTCTGCACTTATGTCTTGCCAATCGCTCAAGAACGTGTCTAGGTCATCCCTCCATCTTTGCCTCGGCCTGCCGCGGTGCCGATAGCCATTCTTAGCGGTGGTCGTTATTACAACAGCAGATAACGTAATGCATTATTTGCACGCAACGAACAACACATTATCGAATCGTCAAGTATCCTGCTATCATTATTCGTTGTCTATTGTCAACGTTGTTCATACGCGCACTGTTGCCGCACTTGGCATAGAAGCGCAAGCGAGTGCGCAACAAATCAAGTAGGTGTGTGCGAGAGATAGCGATAGCGCTATACGCGCGAGCTCGCATCGCAATCGCAATTCAAATAACTGACTTTTTGTATCATTATTAGCTGTTGCTGTTTGTTGTCAGTCAGTACAATAACAAACAAGGTAACAGAGCGTTGTTTTGCTTTAATTTGTTCCCGTACGTTTTTATTACGCTGCGATCGCGACGAAATAAGTATAACAATTATTTAATAATAAGTTCATTATCGTTTTGTAAAACAGCAATATAACAGGATAACAGACAACAGTTTACAATAAGAGCTATTTAAGTATAACACAACACTGTTATTCATTATTGCAAAACAGCCGTTATTGCCACCACTAGCCATCCTGGGGCATTCACTGAGTGGTAACATGTACCTACCCACCGCTCTGGGTGCATGCGGCAGACGTGGCCGGCCCTAAACTAAATAAATGTTTATAAAAAGCGGAACCCTTCCAGGATTACTTAAGTAAACAGACTTGTCACTTGAACCTTTCTTATATTATGTCATCTTTAGTATGCAAAAACGGGACGTTACAAAATCTTCTACGTAATAACATTTAGTTCCAAACGACTGCCCCCGTGATTAAATTTGCATTTCTCCTTGAAAACTTTCTTCACATTGAATGCAAGTTTAATTTTAGCTCAAATAAATTGCTGAAGATGTCTTGCAAAAGTTCAACCTCCAATTTCAAAGGGAAGCAAGAAAGCAAGGCAAGCAAGTATCGATATTTAAAAGTATCGATGTTGTTTCTTAAAATCAGTAAATATTAAGTGAAGAAAAGAAGAGAAAACTTTGTTGAACACTAATTTCGAACTGTGGTAGCAGTATTTTCACCTTAAAAAAAATATATTTCTGCCATAGTTTTCGTTAGCAAATTCATCGCAATGGAATGTAATAAGTACAAAAAAAGAAAAATAAATTAAGTAAGTAAGATCGGCAACTGCCTAGATACCCGCCGGATTTAAATTTAATTTAAAATTAAATATATTCCAATTATTTATTAGGTACGTTATAAAATTATTTTTGTGTTAAATTTCATCTGTTGACTGACAAACATCCAAAAATCCTAGCGTTTATTATAAGTAAATAAACTCAAAAGAAAGCAATGAAATCATTAATTTATTTCTTTCCGTCCTAAACTTTTTTTAAATGTTATCATAATTCTCAAGTCGATTCCAATCCAACCTGACATTTCTATATTCCCTACCATCAAAATTCCCCATAAACATAGGATTTATCAATATCGGTCCTATCTTGCGCCTAGCCCATCCCTACAACGAGCTACCTGACACCTTCAGTGCTAATTGCTGTCCCCTGAAAAGGGTCAGACACCGAATAAAAATGGTTTACGAGATTTCGTGGATATAAAAACGTCTCGTGCCCCTAAGAAATATATGGAAAAACGTTAATGTAAACTTAGTAGGAAATATCTGTTTCAGCTGGCTCACAGCTGTCACGTAGGGAAACACGTACACACACACAAAACCAACCTATTGAAATATAAACAAGAAAAATCCTAGCTTGTCTTATCATGTAAACAAACGTAACATCAAATGTGATAATAGACTAGTGATTGGAAATGTTGATAAAATAATTATACGTAAAACGTGACCGATTATTTCGCTTTAAAAATAAATAGAACTTGTATCAGGTTCTCGATTTTGTGACGCTACTCAGGTTGCAGATATTCTCGAGTTGATTCATTGTTCCGCTTATTGAAGAAAATCTTATCAAAAATAATATTTTGCAGTTCATAACAATAACTTAAGCGATTCCCACACTAAGATGCTCTCGAACCGAGCAAGCGAGGCCCTTTGAAGAGAGGGGCAATTAGTGACAGGCCCCATTAATAGCAGACTAATCAGGCGGCTTAGAAGAATATTAATAGCGAAGCGATCATTTTCTAAAGCAATATACCTACAACAAAGTCGTTGCGCGTGTCTATTGGTGGGGGTGTTCACTTAGAATCAAGCGACCCACTTGCTCGTTTTCCTTCTTTGTTGTCTAACCCCCTTATTCATAAACGCACTATAGGCCTCTGTTAACTTAGTGATCGTTTGTCCTTATCTGTCACTTTGACATTTACCTTTCACAGATAAGGACAAACGATTACTAACTTAGCAGAGGCCTATAGTGCGTTTATGAATAAGGGGGTAAATATATAACATTAACTTAAAAAAGTAAAAAACCCACACGCATTATTTGTTATTGTTAAAAAAAAGAATATTTTGATACAAGCTTTTTCTGCTGATCATAATTCCGATCACTAGAAGTGTGTCAAATTGGAATGGCAAAATTTGACTAAAACAAAAACACAATTAGGTCAAGTTAAATAAAAGCTTTTAATAACATCATCAACAAAGAAAGCCCCACGCATTAATCGCATAATCCTACTAATATTATAAATGCGAAAGTTTGTGACGATGTGATGATGTGACGATGTGACGATGTGAGTGAGTGAGTGTGTATGTTTGTTCCTTCTTCACGCTAAAACGACTAGACGGATTTGGATAAAATTTGGTACGAAGATAGCTGGTACCCTAGATTGATGATAGGCTACTTTTTATCCCGGAAAATTGTATAGTTCCTACGGGATAGCAATAAACGTATCAATTGCTAATTCTACGCAGACGAAGTCGCGGCCAGACTTCAAACTACTGGATCGATTTTTACCAAACATGGCTAAGAATCGTTGCAAGAAACCTGGCTTTCGAATAAAAGAAACCGCATCGAAATCGATACATCTGCTTGAGACCTACGACGATGCCACAGACTGATACACACACAGACATCGACGTCTAACTTCCACCCTTCACAACCCTCACCCCCCATTGGTCGCAGGTTATCAAAGTAAATCATCCGATGTTGTGAAAAACTGACGCCTTTTCGAAAGCTACTGTGTCTAACACCTCAGCGTAATGCTGAGCCAGCGATCGTTTCACTTTTGCGAAGACACACACAACGCTGATGATCTAATTTTCATGTCTATTATTGTTGTTTCTTTTCTATAAAATTGTGTGTATGTATGCTTTTATATTTGTGTGTCTTGCAAAATAAATAAATGTCTTCTTTCTTTTTTTCTTTCTACTGCATATATTTTGTCACTTCAATTCCCCAAAAGGGTATAGTACCGTTCCCCTCCAGAGACTACCGAGTACCGATAGCGTATCAATAAAAACGCACTTAATTTCAGAACGCTCACTATCACTGCCAGTCAATCCATCATCCCAAAAGGTAAAGTACCCGTCAGCTGAGACAGGGCAACAGATTTGTAACAGAGGGTTCTACTAAATATTTATTCTGCAAATTTGTTGTGACTGGCTTATGTTTCAGTTTCAACTTTGTTTTTTGTTTTAGGTAGGGTTAAGTACTTACAAAATTACTGAGGCTCTGCCCGTTGTCTCTGCGTTTGTCTGTCTATTACTGGTCTATTTTTGCTTACAGTTATTAAAAACAAAAAGTAATACAGTCAAATTTGAAGTTAAAACTTCTTTAGCGGCGCTGACCACTTTTTGGAATGGGTGCGTCCCACGAGATATAACTACAAAATATCTAATTTCATAATAATAACGTTCACAAGATATAATGAACGTTAGCTATAACAGCAAAAAGTATAATTTTTTAACGTATAAGGCTTAAATTATATAACGTTATTTTTATATAACTTCAATTTGTATAAGATTTATATAGCCTAATTTCTTTTAACATAACAAACATTTTAACCTAACTGAAACAGCTGCAAGACATTGTTTAATTTTCGGTGAGCGAGCGAAGCGAGCGAGCAAGACGGTACGGAGCGGAAGAGACTCGGATAGGTTAGGTTCAGTTTGGTGTTAGTTATTTTTTTTATAACCACCTAGAAAACCCCTAACCACATAGCAAATTCAATAAACAACAGAACTGTGCATTATGCTTTTTGATGTTAGCTGTTATGAACATTATATGCTTTGATCGTTATTTCAATTGATAAATATTATATATAAACAACGTTATACCTTACAAAATTAGATATTTTAAGCTTATAATTTTCGTTCATTATATCCAGTAAACGTTATACTAAACGAGTTTATATAAAGTGAGCGTATATATTATGAACATTAGATAATAACCACCTAGAAAACCCCTAACCACATAGCAAATTCAATAAACAACTGTGCATTATGCTTTTTGATGTTAGATATTATGAACATTATATGCTTTGATCGTTATTTCAATTGATAAATATTATATATAAACAACGTTATACCTTACAAAATTAGATATTTTAAGCTTATAATTTTCGTTCATTATATCCAGTAAACGTTATACTAAACGAATTTATATAAAGTGAGCGTATATATTATGAACATTAGATAATAACCACCTAGAAAACCCCTAACCACATAGCAAATTCAATAAACAACTGTGCATTATGCTTTTTGATGTTAGCTGTTATGAACATTATATGCTTTGATCGTTATTTCAATTGATAAATATTATATATAAACAACGTTATACCTTACAAAATTAGATATTTTAAGCTTATAATTTTCGTTCATTATATCCAGTAAACGTTATACTAAACGAGTTTATATAAAGTGAGCGTATATATTATGAACATTAGATAATAAGTTGTTATATCTCGTATTACTTACCCTCCTCTAATAGCTAATTTTGAAATACGAATGAAGCTAGAATCGCGTTCGATTTTTGAAGTGTACGTTGATTTCGTCGCTTAACATATGTGCGTTTGGCCTAGTGCTATAAGATGTGGAATAACATTGCGTTCCCTCAAGTGACCGCAGTTCGAATCTCGGCGTGTAGAAAAAGTTTTCTTTTCTTTTTGCGCGAGTGTGCGTGTGTGTAGTTTTCACTTCTGCCGACACCCCCGGAGTGCTACCCGGCGTGTGTTTTTTCATTTACGTAGGATAAGTTGGGATTTAGCGATGCGCGTCCTTTTCAGTTTAAATTTCAGGGACTGGCAGCGTAAAATGCGTATTTACTTATGCATTGGTGACGGGTATTACGTAATATTAACTAGGAAAGAGACGCAATATGCGGTGAACGAGAAAATGATCCCAATGATAGGGTCGAGGGTATTGCTGCCGTCCTAATGAAAAAGGACGTATATGCGTTTCATATGACACATATATACGTCCTTTTTAAGTCGGAGAGCAGATTGAGGGTTCAACTAATCATTTTATAAGCGAGTATCTCATTCGAACATTGTCGGAAGTGGCTGAAATACATTATTACTTAAACTGATGAACAACAATTCCATGAATAAATAATTATCGACCTTCAACATGAAACTACCGTGAGACTCACACATAATAAGGGGCGGGCGCTCCCTGATGAAGGGCTTCGAAATAGTCCGAAACAATTGTTGGAGCAATTCTTCGGCTTTTATACGTGAGTTATCCGTTGTGTTGTAATTAATTATCGACCTTGCTTACAAAATTTCGAGAGAATCACTGGACACCTACATTGTATAAAACAAAATCGTTTTCTACTGTCTGTCTGTGACGGATTTTGATGCGGTTTTTTTTAATAGATGGAGTGCTTTCAATATGAAACTACCAGCAGCAGAGCGTTGGCGCGCAGTGTTCGTTTCGCTGCCGCCGGAGCGAACGCTCCTTGAAGAGGGACTACGGATTAGTCCGAAACATATGTCGAGTCGAGTTGGTAACAGATAGAAAAATTCGGAGGCTTACTCACCTGCTGTGGGTGGTGTAGGGGTATAGAACGCGTCACGGAATGACGAGGACCTGGGTTCGATTCCCGGCCATAGCTTTACTTTTCGGATTTTTCTATGTGTTCTAATTTTCAGTGTCGTTTAGAAATTACATATGTCGAGCATTATTCGACTTTTTAATTCTACGCAGACGAAGTCGCGGGTAAAACTAGTATATTTATAAATACGACTACAAGAGAAGAACAGTGGCTTGAAACGCCTCGGTATGTCAAGATCTAGCTTCTGATAGTTTCAAAAAAAGAATGTAAAAGAGCCCTTGTCGGTCTATTTGCAAAATAAACTTTTGATTTTGTTTTTTGATTTTTAGCCACGTTAGAAAGGACACAGGACGGAAAAGGACACAGCCCTTATACTCCGAAATTCGATTTTCAAAGTTCGTTACATGCCGTTCCGTTCTCACTAACAGTTATTAATTTGAGAGTGACAGGGACGGCGTGATACGAACTTCGAAAATCGAATTTAGTAGCCCCCCAGAACCAGAGACGGTTCGCTCGTACTTCGCGCTTAATAAACAGCGCCCCGAACCTAAAATAGCAAATGCCTAATCCCAAGACATTGTCCATGGAATGAGATCGCGGAAACCTCTTAGCCGAAACGAAATTCTATGAGATAATATCATCCCAGAGGGTTTTCAGAACAATGCGGCGTCTATTGTGTATTTAATCTCTCATTTTAGGCCCGTGAGTGCCAACAGTGCCGATGGGTGCCTCGGAACTATTCTCCGCGAACACCTTGGCACTTGAGGTTGAAGTTATGGACATGTATCTACCTATTTCCACACCTGTTAATGCGGAACGCTTTCCGAAGATTATAGTGGTTTACCTACTGCCTTGTGTTTAGCTAAATGCTATGATATGTACAACTTGTGCGGATTAGAATACTTCCACCTGTAGCTTCAAGGTAATGGTTTAATATTCGACTGTTTCAACAGGATAAAATAACCCAAACACTAACAAACAAAAAGGCGAACTTACCCTTAAAGGGATCTCTTTCAGTTAACCTTTGAACGTTTGACAGGACAATGAAGTTGAAAGAAGAATTAACGAACATACATACATAAATCACGTCTTTGTCCCTTACGGGGTTGACAGAGCCTAAGGTAACAAGACCTTAAAGGCCACGTTTAGCATGATTGTAGGCGTATAAGAAAGAGAAATCATAATAGCGATGGGTCGCTAGCCGCGCATCGCCTATAACATGATTCCTAAGGTTTTTCCTATTCCCTTGATGGGTTTGTACCATCTGCGCGGGCAGAGAAGCAACTGGTATATTTTATGTTTTTTCTTTGCCAGCATGGAAGGATAAACTAAAATTCACCTAAACAAATACACTGACGAGCAAAAAAACCGGCCAAGAGGGGCAGTGGACATTTTGATATAAATTTCAGCTGTGATCCTATAAGGGTTCCGTTTTTTCCTTTTGAGGTACGGAACCCTAAAAACGGGTCGCTTTTCATACGACTTTGTATGGACAGTGACCCGTTATTTTTGCACGTCAGTGTATTAGACATACGACCATTGTAAGTCACATAAACATCAACCCGTGTAATAAATACCATCCCCCGGCTAAAGTATTACAAAATACCCCACTGCCCATTATTTTCGATGTCTGTTAACTCAGATATAATTAAGATAACTTACTTTTGGAGACATAAGATAAGCTATTCATGCTAAGCAATAGCATTTATTACATTCCGAAATTCCATCGACGTATGAGGAAAACGTGATCAAATATTAGCGATATTATTTGAGTTCCACCGCCATTTAGCAGTACGTGTACATGTTTTGCGGAGACGTAACGTTGTTAAGTAATAGTCCGTTCCAATCCAATTCGACGCTTTTGTAAACAAACAAGGACCCCCAAGTTCATATAAAACTTAAATATAATAAGCATACTATACTATACTATGACTACATAGTATAAAACAAAGTCGCTTTCCGCTGTCTGTCTGTCCCTATGTAGTTATGCTTATATCTCTAAAACTACGCAACGGATTTTGATGTGTTTTTTTTAATAGATAGAGTGATTCAAGAGGAAGGTCGTGTATGTATAATAAAATTCTACGGAGACAAAGTCACGGGCAGAAGCTAGTACATACTATAATATAATTAAGCCTGATAAAGCTGAAGAGGGTCGAAAGTCTGGACGAATATTAAAAAAATGCATACAATGTGTGGGAATTTAGACAAAATTGATTATAAGACCATTTTTTTAAACAATCGATGGATGTATGAGAGTGGCCGCAAAAGTCATCTCTATGGTAGATAATCAGCGTAATGCTGAGCCAGCGACCGTATCACATTTGCGAAGACACACTCAACACTGATGATCTAAGTATTTTTCATGTCTGTATTTTTTGTTTATTTTCTATAAAATTGTGTGTATGCTCTTATATTTGTGTCTTGTCTTGCAAAAAAGAATAAATGACTTTTTTCTTTCTTTGTTTGTTTACAAAGGCGTTAAAATGGTTTGGAACGGAGAATAGATGAGCATAGAATACAGTGCACTCACACATGCTCGTCCTTGGCGCTTGGCACGAAGTATTTGCAATCCCTCTTCTGGAATGTGCTCTCTATCCAACTCCTTGTTGTTTTCTGGAACAAGACAAATAACTCCATTACAAAGAGTAGGTATTTGATATAGCGAAACATCCAGCGTCTTTCCAATAAACAAAGCTCAAGAGTAGGAAGAGTCTTGTACAATTTATTGGCACCTCTCAAGCAGAGGGTCGCGGGTTCGAATACCGGGCTCGCACCTATGAGTTTTTCGGAATTTATGTGTGAAATTACATTTGAAACTTGCCATGAGCTTATCGGTGAAGGAAAACATCGTGAGGAAACCGGAACAATCCCAATAAAGCTTAGTTACCCTTCTGGGTTGGAAGGTTAGATGGCAGTCGGTTCTGTAAAAACTAGTGCCTACGCCAAATCTTGGGATTAGGTTGTCAAAGCGGACCCCAGGCTCACTGAGCCGTGGCAGATGCCGGGAAAAACGCTAGGAAGATGATCGCTTACAATTAACAATATTGTAGTTGTCCATTACGCACACGTAGATACTATTAAGATGGGGGCTGGCTCTTAGGAGCTTAAACTTAATAATAACGTCGCGTGTAAATAAAGTACTCTTTCAAAGTATTTGTGTTCGTATTTTCTGTTTTCTTTCGTAAAATAATGCAATGCGCTCCATGCGAGAGCTCTATTCGGTGTGACCCGTTGTACTTCCCTTTATTCTTTTTTATTTCAAACTAGCTTCTGCCCGCGACTTCGTCTGCGTATTATACATATAAACCTTCCTCTTGAATCACTCTTATCTAATAACTTTCCACCTATAAGCCCACAAGGTCTTGCTACCTTAAACCCGTAAGGGATAAAGACGTGATTTATGTATTTATGTATGTAATCCAAAAAAGTCAAGATGGAGTTATGCGAACGGCTTAGGCCGGTTTTAATTACGCCTTTCGAGGAATTTTATCTTGACGTTTTATTTGTTCTTAGCTTGACTACTATTTTAATCGCTTTTACAATGCCCTTACCCTTAGTAAAATCGTCAATTATAGAACCAACGCACACAAGCCTATTTTTAACACCGTCGCAAGCAGGCACTCGTAATCTTTGCACCCGGTCGTATTTTACTAATTAATAGTACCTAAAATTTCATACAAAAAAGCAGGGATCGTAACTGTTTACTGCCTCCTCATAACCCGCCTATAGGGGGCTATGAAACTCTAACGGCTGCGCTACGACTACGCGCTACCGGCGGCGAGCGAGCGTTTTTTTTTTTATGAAAAGGCCCCCGTTTCATTCAATTTCTGTGAAACAATCGTAAAAAATCACCAAAAATGTGACGTTGCCAGCTCAGTAGGAATTCACCTTCTTAAGCGGTCGTTCTACAGCCTGTTCCTCGCTCTGTCGACACCTTTGCACCGGCAATTGTTAAAGAGACTATTAAGTTACTAAGTCTGAATAATACGGTCTCCAAGCTAGTTCTAAAACTTCAACTAACTGACGTCGTCTTTGCATTAGCTTGTCCAGCTTATGTAATGGCAGCTCTCAAGCTAATTCGTCCTTCTTTATATTCCTTTTTTCACATAGTAAAGAAAGAAAACAATCTTCATGTATTTTTATTGAAAAACACATAAAAAACTATGAAAAAAAATATTTCAGGCGTGTCAAATTGTAACTTGATGTTATTTATTTTAAAAAGTGTTTTTCGAAAACATTAAATTTACAAATTTAAAAACCGTAAATATAAAAATGCCTTACATCATTTTGGAAAAAAGCTGTTACTCTTCAAACCGTTGGACCGATTTTTACCAAATATGGCTAAGAACCACAGCAATGAAACTGGCTTTCGAATGAAACAGACAGATACACAAACACACACACAGATATCGACGTCAAATTTATAACACCCCTCTTTCTACGTCGGGGGTTATAAAAAGTTATGTAAAGATTGTTTACCTTCTTTCTAATGTGAAAACAACACAAAACATACACAAGTCAGTCAGCCCATCCTCTTCGGTGCTTATGCGGTCAACAGACGCCATGTTTGCACTATGTCGTTGACCTTATAAGGCGATCGCAGCTGTCACGATCGAATATCGCCGACTATCACCTTTTCACTGTTGCAACTTTACAATGTATCAAACAATTGGTTTCCCGACCCGCCGTAGAACGTTCTCACAGTAAACGTCTCATTTTTGACAATTCAACATAACGTATTTATCAAGTTTACAGTGGAAGGGGTGGAAGGGTTAAAAAAGTTGCTTGAATCTGTGGTACTCGATGACATTTGTAGCTAAAAGAAGCAACGGCTAAGTGGCGCCGTCTGAAGATTGTTTGTAAATTGCAATACAAATGACCATAATAATGTTTACTTTTCCTCAGATTTTGTAATTATTGGGTTATTTCTACTCAGAATCAACAACACTACTTACACCAACAATTATACAGACGGCGCCACTTAGCCGTTGCTTCTTTTAGCTTCCGAGAGTGCGGTGCTATCAACATCAGTGACAAACGTCATTGTGTACCACAGATTCAAGAAGCCATTTTCTTTTTAGTTTGTTATGTTATGGCCGTACTGCTTATCAGCTGTATAGGGGCCGCCGAGTGACTGAGTAAAATGTTATTTTTATAAAATAATATGGAATATTTTATTGAATCAGGCGTTACTTTGCGGAGGTCCATTTCAATGAACACAAAATATTTACCTTGCTACTCCGCTACTTACGTGCAAGATAACCAAGCTACATCGGTTATGTACATCGGTTGTGCTCTAACTTTGATAATGATCCCGTAGAGGGATCGAAACGCGCGTCAGTGTGATAGGATTAATTAAATTTGTGGGATTTGTGTGCGTTTTGTGTGGCAGTAGAGGGAGGGCTTGCATGCAGAACGTATACATTTCGCACAATCTTGGTTATCTTGCACGTAAGTAGCGGAGTAGCAAGGTAAATATTTTGTGTTTATTAAAATAATATGGCTTGACGGAAAAATCTTTTTTTTTTCCATAGCTAAGGATGGTTATTCCTATCAATAGAAACATCACCAAGCACTTTTAAAATAATCATACCCGTGCAGCTAGAAGATGTTGATACCCGCCTTTTCAGTCCTCTCGAGACCATGGATGCAAAGATGCGTCCGAAACGTCGAGGTATTTACAAAAATACTTTTTATTTACGTGATTAAGTCCCTTTTTTCTTATAATAATGTAGTAGAAAATTGCTTGAAGCGAGCACTGTTGCTGTTGCCGGGCCCTAAAAGGTAAAATGGAGCGATTTGGAACATTTTTATGACGATTATAGAATCGACCCCCGGGCCGTAATTGTGCCGTAAACACCTACGACTACACAAAGTATTAAATTTGCAGGCGTTTTGGTTGTACTTGGGAGTCAACGTTTTTTTTTCGTAACCCCAACGTGAGTACCTATGAGGTATATTAAGTTCGAAGCGCTGCTGACTGCCTAACAGACAGTAGACTATATTCTCTACTATTCTCACTCGTTTTGATGTACTGTCAGTTTTATGAGCAAAGAAAACAAATAGAATGTCCCAGCTGCTTCTCTTCCCGGGCAGGTCGTAAAAGCTTTTGGAGGGAATGGACAAAAACCTTAAAAATCATAGCATAGCCTAGGCGATGCGGCTGGCAACCCATCACTTCTACCCATAATACGAGTATAATTAAAGTGAATAATACAAAAATTATACTTAGTCGTTCGCAACTTCATCTGCATCTTACTTGACAAAAACGAACTCTATCGATCCCATGGTTATCCTATACTTCAAGTTGCAACCAATCATTCGTAATGCCAAAATTTTATTTAAATCGATTAGGTGATGTCGGATATTAAGAAGCGTCTACGGAGTGAGGAGTCGGTTACTCATCTACAAGCTGTAACCATAACAGTATGCTTAGTGTAAGTTTTCGGTCACAGAACACGTCTCGAGCGCGTTTGCGTTAAAATGTCAAATACTATGGGAACAGTTTGTTGCCGTTTCGATCCGCAAGTGGCGCTGCACATTTTTTCATAGTAATTGAGACGTTTACGTGAACGCGTTCGAGACGTCTGTTCGTGTGAAAACTTACACTAGAGGCTCAGAGCCTCTAGTGTAAGTTTTAGGCACGTCAAACGTCTCGAACATGTTCGCGTTAACGTTTCAATTACTATGGGAAAATGAACGCCACAAGCGGAACGAAACAACAACTAAAATTTCTCATAGTATTTGACATTTTAAAGCAAACTAGGTCGAGACGTAGGTATTTTGTGACCGAAAACTTACACTAAGCATACTGTTGTACGTTACAGCTCGTATAGAGCGACCGACCGTTAAATGAGTACCTACTTGCCCGCGCGGCACAGGGGTGCGGGGTGGGACGACAAAGGGGACCGAGAGAGGTGCGGGCGGGGAGTGCGCTGCCGCCCGCACCTCTCTCGGCCCCCTTTATCGTCCCACCCCGCGCCCCTGCACCGCGCGGCCGAGGATTCATTTAATCGGTCGGTCTATAGAAGTACCTGGCTTCAAAGACTACGATGAAATATAATGATAATTTATACATGTATGAAGCTATTTTCAGCCCAGAACGCATGTGGGCGCAATGGGTCCTAAAAATCAAGAGAGCAGTTTGCATGGGAATCGCTGTTACAGAAATGCCGGGGATTTGGCAAAAGGCTTTTTACTATAGGGTCTATAGTATAAGCTTTACTGGCTTTGTAAAGTCCAAGGTTAGGAGTCTTCATTAGAAGGAATAATTGTACTTATTTGAAAATGGGGATTATGACGATATTTTTTTTAATGTGAATAGGAAGGCAAACGAGCAAGCGGGTCACCTGATGGTAAGCGATCACCACTGCCCATAGACACCCGCAACCCCGGAGGGATTGCAGATGCGTTGCCAACCTAGAGGACTTAGATGAAATGCCTCTTGTGCCCGTAATTTCCCCGGCTGTCTTACTCTCCACACCGGAACACAGCAGCGCAAGCACTGCTGCTTAGCGGCAGGATTAGCGAGTAAGATGGTGGTAGCGATCCGGACGGACCTTGCACAAGGCCGTACCACCCGCATAATGTTTGTTGTAGTAGAATATTTAGAGTATATTCAATTCATATTTCTTTTTCTGAACTCTTCAACATTATAGAACACAGAAAAATACGAAAATTAAGCTTATGGCCTTTATGACTCGTATTTATAACATTACTTTTCTACTTTGTGTAATATGTTCTAGTTTAGTAGATAGTGGTTAGTATACTTATTATACACATACACAAACCACGTCTTTATCCTACATGGGGTAGACAGAGCCTAAGATAACAAGACCTACAGGCCACTTTAGCAAGACTGTGTGGGCGTATACGTGGAAAGTGGAATCAAAAACTCAAATAACTACTTTGCTATTTCCGCGATAAAGTGAAGTCAAGTCGTGAACTTTAATTTTAATGTTTCAAAATATGTTATGTACATATAATGCAATTTACGGTGAAACAATTAGCTAGACAAACTTTTATAATCGCGTAAGCTACAGATTGGTTTAGGTTAGATTTATTTTATTACAATCCTGTTATTAAGTCTGTAATTTCTATGAAAATTGCATTATGTATTTTGACCAATGGGTGCCTAATGATGCATTAAAAACTTTGTGAATTACTAATACGTACCTACCCAATATTTCCAAAGGAATAACCGTAAAAATAAACAGAAAATTGGAAAGCAAAATTTTACATAAAATAATATAAAGTACCTACTTACATTAATATTATATGCAAGCATGTTTATAAATCTCTGGTTCCAATATAATCAGCATGCTTATTACGTAACTCGCTCGCGATCACCATCGTGTTCATTTTGACAGTTCATGTATGGGCTGACAATTGGCATCGGAATCAGCTAACTGTCACATTTATACAAGAACTGTCAAAATGAACACGATGGCGATTGCGAGCGAGTTACGTAATAAGCTAGCTGATCACATTATCAGAACAAAGCTTTCGTTGCATTGCGGTGCAACTGCATATAACGTTCAACAGAATGGAGTCTTCTCCAGTACGGATCAAAGAGGTTAGAGCTAAGAGTAGGGCTGCCATTTTAGGAAATCAAAGAGCGTAACATTTTCAAATAACTATCACATTATTATATTTTTAAATTCGAAGAGCAGGGGCTTTACTACGTCTCATCATCATCATACTGCTGGACATAATAGGCCTCCCCCAAGGCTCTCCACTCGGAGAGGTCCTGTGCCTTCCGCATCCACCGCGATCCCGCTATCCTGATCAGGTCGTCGCTCCATCTTGTAGGAGGCCTACCGACAGCTCGTCTCCCGGTCCGCGGACGCCATTCGAGTAAGTAAGTAGTCATTTATTTGTGATACACAGGTAAATTAATTAGAATCTTCAATAAATACAATTAGTGTGCTCTGTGATCTACCATAAAGGTGTACAAATGTTAAATTTAAAGACTAAAACAATATCCAACACAAAAGCCAAGAGAATGTGTCACAACAATAGAATTTAAAGTAGCAATAGATACAATACATCATGATTAATTATTATATTATTATTCGAGAACCTTCTCACCCCATCGGCCATCGGTCCTGCGAGCAAATGTGTCCCGCCCACTGCCTGACTACGTCTAAATTGGATTGAATTCCGTTTCAGTTTAGGTTCGCTCGCTGTCAGATCCATACTGAAAATGACAGCTTAAAACAGCTGGTACATTCTATGTTTTTTCTTTGCTCCCAGACCAGTATGCAAGCAAAATATCACGAATGATTACGATGGGAGAGGGGGGTACCGTATCCGAGAACACATCACGTGTAATTTTCACACAGCAGCAAATTAAAAAATAACGTCAAAAATCAAGTTAAGTATTGCTATATCAAATTAATCAAGAAATTTACTTCTTGATTTTTATTGTTTACTTTTTACGTTTTACCGTTGGAAATTTAATTTCTAAACGACACTGAAAATTAGAACACATAGAAAAATCCGAAAAGTAAAGCTATGGCCGGGAATTGAATCCGGGTCCTCGTCATTCCGTGACGCCTGCTATAAGTACCCCTACACCACCCATAGCAGGTAGGATTTTTCTGTGTTCTAATTTTCAGTGTCGTTTAGAAATTAAGTATTGCTGTTTTTTTAAAAATTAACTGACCGTGATCTTGAATGGGGGGGCGGGGTAGCGTTACAATCACCAAATATCACACAGTTGAGTCAAAAATAGGCCAAATATGATCACAATTATTTCTGGACGAGCCCAAAGATGCAATGCCCTTTTAATAATCTTCATTTATCTCGTAATATTACCCTCAAATATCATTGTAGTAGTGTCGGGCCATCCTTACTCCCTAGTTGCGAAACCTTTACAATTCACAGGATACATTTTCTCGGCGGCTCCATTTGGTCTAATCTCGGGGCATTCTCGTAGGAATCCCATTGTAGCTGGATCACGAGAAGTAATGATACTGGCAACATTACAGAGCTATTCGGCTAAGAATTAAATTGACACATGCATTGTTAATATGAAGGGTTCGGATCAGAATATACAAAGTTTAAAAGTAAAGTAAAATGTACACTCTAAAAAATGAAGACCAACTAAGAGCAGTTTTCTCTTAGTTGACGTTCAGTTAAATACAATAATTAAGATTTTATATGAATCAAAGAAAGCTGATCACTTAAAACGATAAGTGTATCTGTGATTGAACTAATAAAGTAGATATGTTATTAATCCTAACAGTTGCATCTGTTATTGACTTTGTTGGCATAATTATGTACTTAACGTAGATTGATTCAATCCTTAAGAAATTCATTATCACAGATTATTTATTTGATTATTTTTGTCTTTGTTGATTTACATAAGATTAATTTTTATGTAAATTTATATTGAACAAGATGTTAATTGGCTCAGTTACATAGCAATAGTAAGAGCAATCAGAATCACTTTATTTGATGTGTCTAAGTCCTTGTTAGGCTCGTATGGAATCAAGATGCTTGATTATGACTATCAAGATATTGATAGAGCCAACCAATTTTTTTTAGAGTGTATAATGGGTTAAAATGCATAATAGTTCAAAATATATAATTTTA
Organism: Pandemis heparana; assembly: GCA_963854515.1. NCBI lineage: Eukaryota > Metazoa > Arthropoda > Insecta > Lepidoptera > Tortricidae > Pandemis > Pandemis heparana. The sequence continues at coordinate 3,830,636 of OY978023.1, read as the reverse complement.
ATAACCTTTTCTATGAAACTATTAGGTATATGATTTTTTTTTATAGCGTAAACTATAGATTGGTTTAGGTTAGGTTAGGTTTAGTTTATAACAATTCTGTTAATTTGCAATTTTCTGAGAAAATCGCATTATATATTTTGAACCATTATGTATTTCAACCCATTATACATTTTAAACTTTATGGATTTTTAATACGTACCCATATAATGATGATTGTATGAAAACTTATTTCCTAAGGTCTCAGATATGCGCAGGCTTCCCATGAGGTCGCAGTATCAGAACACTTTAAAAAGCACCCGGTGCAAAACTGCACTGATGCGGATAAGTTTACCGGGAATGGCACAGCAAATCTAATCTAACTAATATTATAAATGCGAAAGTATAGATGGATGGATGGATGGATGTTTGTTACTCAATCACGCCAGAACGGCCCAACGGATCTGAATGAAATTCGGCACATAGACAAAGAAAAGTCTGGAATAGCACATAGGCTACTTTTTATCCCGGAAAATACCCGCGGGATAGCGATAAACGAATTCTTTGCAGACTAAGTCGCGCGCAATAGCTAGTAGGTTATAATTCTGCGCAGATGAAGTCGGGGATAACAGCTAGTAAGTTAATGATTTTGAATACCAGACGGACTTTCTCTGAATCGGGGGTTAAAAATAAAACAGATCGATTTCTTATCTCAATCATAGCCGAATAAATAAAACATGAGAATACTAATAAATGAAAGATTTGCGCTGATCATACTGGACATGCTTAGATACAAGAATTTGTAAGCACGTACAAACATGGACACGATTGTATGAATCTAAAAAATCTCTTCTATATTTTCTCAATGCCACAGCAAACCATCATGGGATAATTTATTACTGAATTTGTTATGCATTACAATATTTACAATTGAAGGAATCAAAAGGAATTGTCATAACTCGATATTCCGACAGGCTCCGTTAAATATCTCTCAACGTCAGAACCTTTTCCGTATATGTCTTTGTTTATGGATGCTGGACTGGATGTTTTGTTTAAGTTGTGTTGAATGATTGGTTAAATATTTATTTAAATGTCTTATAATTTATTGCTTTCACGCTGGTCTGGGAGCAAAGAAAAATCATATTAGAATAAAACATTGCTTCATCCTTACAGTATACTAGTTGCTTCTCTACCCCCCGCAGATGGTAAAAGTCCATTTTCACCTATACGCCCATAATTATGCTAAACGTGGCCTTTAGATCTTGTTACATTAGGCTCTGTCTACCCTGTAAGACGTGATTTCTGTGTGTGTGTATCAGGGTGTTCTTTTGGTGATACAATCCTGAACGATATGTAGGCCTCTTACATTATTTTGTCGTTACAAATACCTCGCAGGCCCTTGCAGTTATTTTAGATGCTAGAGTTCTTTTGCCATTTTCAAGTATTTGCCATTCCTAATTTCGTAGCAACGTGTTTTGTAAATAATTGTAAATGAATATCACAACAACAATTAATTGAATCAGCAATTAGCTGACATTTTCGCTAAAAGGTGAGATGAGATTACTGTTTTAACGAATAACAAATGAAAGGCTATTTTGAATGGCAACGTTTCGTTTCTTGCGAGTAGGTAACGTGTAAGTAAATATAACAATTGAACTTCAGTTCTTATCTTCGCCCTTTAGAGTCGATATTTAAATCTTCAGATATGCTTCTGATCGATACTTTTAGACTTATTCGATGAATAGGTTCTGAAGATTAAAAATGGGCACTTATTTAAAATTTTCGTTTAAGTGGAACACGTAAATAATGTGCTATCATAAATAATGACCACAAATCAAATTATAATTAATTAATTCAATCTGCGATTTCCGGGATCTATAATCATTCTGATTATAATAAGCTCCCTAAGGCTTTTATTCTGCGCGATGGGTCCGCTTAAGAATTAAAGCCGAAACCCTCTCAATCTGAGACAGTTATTAGAACAAAAAATCCGAGTATCTTTAAACAACAAAGTCTTTTTAAACAAACGAGAAATTCTAAAGAAACGGCGCAGTTATTCCAAGATACTATCAAAAATTGAATTTACTACAATTTCAATCTGAAATAGTCCTTTTAGAAAACATTCAAGAAAACCTTTCAACTGATTCCTTCTCTGATAGTAGAATAAATTAAAGTCAATCGGCAATTGCAACTGCGCAGGACGGGAAGAAAAACAAGTCGTTTTTTTGCTTCAGTCAGATAAATTAAATACGGAACAGCAAGAAATTCAGGTGCGATTATTAAAAGTAGTTTAAAATAAATTAAGCTTGCATTCCATTTGAAACTCCGACAGGAAAAACTCAAGTTCTATTTCTACTAACATTAGTTCGTTTTTAGATCCAGTGTAAGTTTTAGGCACGACAAACGTCTCGAACACGTTCGCGTTAACGTTTCAATTACTATGGGAAAATGAATAGCGCCACAAGCGGAACGAAACGACAACAAAAAATTCTCATAGTAGTATCGAAAACTTACACTAAGCATTATTTGAAGCATATTGGAATGCAAATCACGTAAAAAAAGACAGCGTTTTGAACTTTTCTCTTAATAGTATATCGTTAATGTAAAACGAATCGAAGAGTTCCCAACTTTCAGTGAACTTATAAGTAATAACATTTTCAACTTTACTAACGTAGGTATATCGGTTCATATGAAAGCATTAACATCTGCCCGGCTAGCTTTTATAGCGAGATCACGGTCATGAGTCTGCATAATAATGTAAATAGGTACTCATTTTACCGTCAAATTTGTACAAAAGATACCAATCTAATAAAACGTGCTTCAGTATTTTACGATACAACCTGTTAGCAATTTTTTATGAGACCATTTTTAACGATGACTTGTATTTGCTCGTTAAATCACGCTGGCACGAAACATAAAACGTAACGATTACACAGATACGTACGGCAATGCTTGGATATTCAGTTTTTGCGATTTAAAATCAGGATAATATTTCTCTCCCATGCTAGCCTGGGAGTATAAAAAAACCGGCCAAGTGCGAGTCGGACTCGCGCACCGAGGGTTCCGTATCATTATCTTTAAATATCTATAAACCAGTGTAAGCAGAGCCCTGCTCCAAAGCAAAATGTACGCAGTGTGGGGTCACTTTATATTGGTCACTGATATATACAGACATACATATTTACGGTTTTCGCAATTATTCCTTAATCTGTGCTATAAGACCTACCTTCATACCAAATGTCAAGATTCTGCGTTCACGGGACCCCTGTAGATTTTGATTCCCTTGAGAGTTGCGAAAATTTGCGGCATAAACGGCTGTATCTTTTGATTGCGTTGGCTTAGAAGTTTGATTTTTTCACAGATCCAAGAGGCAGTGGACCTGAGTATTTGATATAAATTTTAGCTTGATACCTACACGCGTTCCTGAGAAAAAGGGTCTTGACAGACGGACGGACGGACAACAAAGTGATCCTATAAGGTTTCCGTTTTTTCCTTTTGAGGCACGGAACCCTAAAAACAGAATGTGCCAGTTGAAAGAAAGAAAGAAGACATTTATTCATTCATTTAGGTATTTATGCTCAGTTGCTTCTCATCCCGTGGTAAAAGCCCATCGAGGGAGCTAAAATCTTAGGAATCATGGTATAGGCGACGCGGCTTGCAACACATCACTATTTCAATTTCCCTTTTCCACCTATACGCCTACAATAATGCTAAATGTGGACCTTGGGTTTTGTTACCTTATGCTCTGTCTACACCGTATGGGATAAAGACGTTATTTGTGTATGTATGTATGCAGCGAAAGCACAACTTGGCAGCCGGATTAACGAGTAATTAGTCTGCGACAGGCTTTGCATTTATGGATAAGGTCACGTACTCTCTCAACCGCCATATCTCCTACGCTACTAGAACTGGCACCGGCGACGTGGCGAGTAACGACGAGTATTTCTCTGAGCCTCTAGTGTAAGCTTTTGACACGAAAAACGTATCGAACGCGTTCAGCGAGCATCGAGCGAGTTCCTAAATGAGTAAACCATATAATACAAAGTTGCTTGGTATTAGTATCGGTATTCTGAGATTATCACACCCGTAATGCATTAAATACCTACCTAAATCAGATATTTGTACGCCTGTCCAAAGGCACAATGTGGAGATCCAATGTTAACCTATCATAACTTAAGAACAATTTTGTACACCCGCTTTGACAAATAAAAATTTCATTTCATTTCATTTCATTTCACGTAAACGTCTCAATTACTATGGAAAATTTGGCAGCGCCACTTGCGGATCGAAACGGCAACAAACTATTCTCATAGTATTTGACATTTAAACACAAACGCTTTCGAGACGGTGTCCTTTGACCGAAAACTTACACTAAGCATACTGATCATTGCGTGCCTTGCCAGGTAGCCATAACAAGGCGAGCGGCTCTGGCGCACTAAACATAGAACACGCTAGCGTTTTACATTGTCGTATCCTAGCCGCAGTGGCGTGGCTTCAGACATCTTAGACAAGCCGAAGCTAATGTGGCTACTTTTTGACGATAAATGTAGGAAGTCAAACTGAATTTTAGGCAATCCTGACAATCCTGTGGGAATCGAGTTCTATGGATGCCACTCTACTCCCGATCAGTAGCTCCAACAAAATACAAAGCCCTCTTACGTGCCAATTTCGAGTTTTCGAGAAACGTCGCTGAAAAGCACTAATTGCGCAATAAAATTTGCAGCAGTTTATCCAACTCGCTGGTTCGAAAGGAAAATTACTCATTCACGCTTGAACTGTATCTTATTTACTTAAGGGAACGGCTGAAGTATTTCGACCAGAGTATCATTTTAACTGAGAATTTTATTTGATAAAAGGTAAAGATTTAAATTAAATCTATATTTTATACTCGTACTTTTAATAGCTAAGGATTTGTCTGTTAATAAAGTTTAACTTCGTTCGTTAAAAAAGAGTTTTCTCAATTTAAAGCAAAGTTTTGTGTTATTCTAGAGAACCTTTTGTTAAAATTCGTCCAGCTGTTTAAGCATGATAGTGATTTTCGCTATTGTAATATTAAGTAGTCTGTAGGTACTTGATGGGATATGTATGTTTTGTTGTACGTTATTGGGCCAATAATAATGTAATGCTATGTGATAGTAGTGATGGGACATTTTGCTGATTGAAACGACCAGCCACAAAAATTGTACAAAAAGTTACAATGTTACATGCAATAAATTACACGCTACATTACAATAAAACCCGCCACACAGCACAAGTACGACATTAGAATTCGAAATTAGATTTTCGAAGTTCTATAATACCGCCCCTCTCATAAATAATAAACTCAAATTACTGTGATCAGGGGCCATACCATGACCCCATGATGACCATGATACCATGATGTTTTTGCTGTACTCGGAAAATTTTATGAAGGTAGTTGTTGTTGGACAATAAAAATTATAAATAAGAGGGTAGTTTGGAAATATACGAATGTGGGTACATTTAGTTTATTTATAGATTTACAAATTAGTACGACGTTGGTTCGCATGTACATCGGTTGTGCTCTAACTTTCATAATGATCCCGTAGAGGGATCGAAACGCGCGTCAGTGTTTGTGTGGTGTTAGGATTAATGTTTGTGGGATTTGTGTGCGTTTTGTGTGGCAGTAGTGGAGGGAGGGCTTGCATGTAAAACGTATATATTTCGCACAAGCTTAAATATCTTTCACGTAAGTAGCGGAGTAGCAAGGAAAATATTTTGTGTTCATCCATACATGACGTTTTAATGCGATTCAATTCAGACTCAGTTCAGGCTTTAGCTGTAATTATAGTATGGATCTGACAGCTGAACCTAAACTGAATCGCATTAAGACGTCACCGTAAGGCCCCTGAACGGCATGAAACGAGCTTCAAAAATCTTCGGAGTATAAAGGCCCATTTAGACACATGCAAGAATTGCATGCAAGTTTCATTACATTGCGGGTTGCCGGGGTAAACCGAATTCAATCCATCTGTCAAACTTCGCAGTGTATTTCATTGAATCAGGCGTTACTTTGCGGAGGTCCATTTCAATGAACACAAAATATTTACCTTGCTACTCCGCTACTTACGTGCAAGATAAGATAACCAAGCTTGTGCGAAATATATAAGTTTTGCATGCAAGCCCTCCCTCCACTACTGCCACACAAAACGCACACAAATCCCACAAACTTAATTAATAAACGTGCGTCAGTGTTTGTGTGGTGTTAGGATTAATGTTGAAATGTTGAATGATTAACTAAAATGGCATAAATAAATAAGGCCTGTAGAGAGAGCAACAGTCACGTCCACTCTGAATTACAGTAAACAAATAAACACAGTACCCAGTGCCCTAAAGCCCGAGCTTTATTTTAAAACACGTTTAATCAGTGACGGAGGCAGACTTAGCTTATCTCGGCCATTAGCAGGTAAAGTTTTAATTAAGACTCCCGGGGATTTTGTCGTGGAAATTTTCATACGGAATACGGAAGAATTACTTGGTAATCAGAAGTTTTGGGACACCAGTCGCGAGATGACTTTAACAGTGCTTGGGAGAGGTTCTTGATAGTTGCTTGAAGCGTTTCGTTACTAGGTCCATCATAAAAGGACTCATGTCTAGCTTACATACGTGTCCCACTACTCGGCACAATCTTTTTATCAGAATGAGAGTTCTTGGATGAAAATAGAAGTTACAGAAATTTCAGAATCAGTTCTATTCTAATTTACTTTACAGTACTACCTAGTACAGAATGAAAAACTCTACAAAAATATAAAATAACAAACATTTATTTACACAAATTTCAACTGCAAATTTATGCGCATTATGCGCGGCAAAAACATATTAAAACTAAAACTGTACAACAAAACTTAAGTACTATTTTAAAAAATATTCGTTAACGAAAGGACCTTTCATGTACATCTCAGGCTCTTAAATTTAATTTTAAAATAAACCGATGTGTTATAAAAATAATATTTTGACACGAAACGCGTATGTTGAAATTTTTCCGAAGAACTCCAAACAAAACTGGTGGACTTAGCTGTAGTCCGGCAGCCCCGTGCCAGACATTCAAAAATATCCAACTGCAATCTTCAATCTTAAAAATGAAATCCGTGGGTGAAATATATGTAGTACTTAATAGTTTGAAGTTGACTGGGTCGGAAGAAAATATTGAGGGTCAACTAAAGGCTGAAAATAAACATAACTTTATGGCACCACGTACGAAGTAAATAACCAAAAGCTCTACGAAAATGTATGTCAGGAATAAAAATGAAAATAATAAAATTATTCGTACCCGGAAAACGGCCTTTTTGAATCACATAAAGTTGTCAAGACGTCGAGGAAATAACAATCGCCGCCACAACCAGGCAAGTAGCCTGAACGATGATATTAAATACGGGTGTCCAATTCTTTCGGTAGCAAACAAGAAAACAATATTTACAAAATAATTTTCAATTAAATTCTTCAGTATCGGCTACCAAACCCGTGAAAACATTTGCACCCTCCTCGAATGTCAAAATCAAAAATCAAAACTTTAATTAAGAAAAAAAAGTAATTCAGCTGTAACCAGCCAGGCCTTTTAAGAAAAAAAAATTAACAAAGAGGTCGCATAACGGCAGCGTAACGCTGCACTAGGTACGGTCGCCTAAATAAGTGGTCTACCACTTTTCATTCAACTTCCTATCAAATGAAAATGTTGCTAAAGTCGAACTTTCAAGTTGACAGCCTGTTTTATCGACATTATATATTGTGACGTGCAAAGGAATTTTAACCTTAGGGTGGTAGACCACATATTTGGGCGACCGTACTGTTATCTGTATTTTCCTATAGCCTTACAGCCTTATTCATAAAAAATCCTTAATTGAGGTTTCATCAGTCGATTAGTTAACAGACTGATTAAGCTTATTCGACAGTTGTTAAAAAGTATGATTCATAAACGCTTGCTAGCAGTCTGTTAACTAATGAGCTGTTGATGAATGGATTATACGCGTTATGTTATGACAAATCGTAGACCATAAATGGCTTTCTAGTGAATTAAAAAAAAAATTGACAGCAGTGGCAGCGAATTAGTGGGAAACCAGCAAATTAACACGACAGACGAGGCAGTGTGGATCTAGTTTCCTTAACCTTTCTCGAAGGGGATACAAACTTAAAATAAAAAAAACTGTCTTGCGTATGGTTTTGCTCTTGCCAAAATCAGCTGTTCACATTGTGTGGCGTCCATTTTGTGAGTTAGCAGAGAGATAAAGTAGGGTCTACGGTCCGCTAACTTTCGGAAGACTTAACAGACTCTTGAAGGACTGATTAGCGCTAATTGACGTTTATGAATCATGTTTTTTTGCATCGGTCCTATAGCGAGCTTATAGCGAGCCTCTAACTTTTTATGAATAAGGCTGTTAGTAGCCCCACTTTAAACCACGCCGATCTAAGTACTCATTCCGTAAACTCTACAGAATAAACGCTCATAGTAAGTTAATTTACTGGAGAAAATGAATGAGCGGTTTTCCGCTACTTACTCCACTCGCATTTCAACATCGGCACAAACTCATGAGCAAAAAATGACCGTACACTTTTCATACAACTTTGAATGGAAAGCGACCTTTTATTTTTGCTCGTCTTTAGATTTTTGCCACTTTCCAATGAAATTTCCACAGGTGTTTCCGAGATTGGGTTATATAGCTCCTAATACATTTTAATTAAGCTTTATTCTATAAACACCTACGCTTCGGTCATACCCGTTTATTCCCAGCACATGTGGCTCTATCAATCACTTAAACGAAATGGGTCGCACGGGTCTAAGTCTTGGAACTTTCCACCTAAATAATTACGACAGCTGCTAATAAAATGACTTGATATAGTGGTTAAGTTGGTTAACCTTCAAATTGTTCGTGCTGTGAATTTTCTATTAAGTACAGAAAACAAAGGGGTTTCCATAACGTCTTAATGCAATTAAATTCTGGTTTAGGTTCGCTTGCTGTTAGATCAGTACTAAAAATGACAGCTACTAAAACCTGAAGTGAACTGAAGTGGCAGTGGGCGGGGCACATTGCTCGCAGGACTGATGGCCGATGGGGTCAGAAGGTTCTGGAATGGCGTCCGCGGACCGGGAGACGAGCTGTCGGTAGTCCTCCAACAAGATGGAGCGACGACCTGATCAGGATCGCGGGATCGCGGCGGATGCGGAAGGCACAGGGCCGGTCCGAGTAGAGAGCCTTGGGGGAGGCCTATGTCCAGCAGTGGACGTCTTTCGGCTGATATGATGATGATGATGATGACTAAAATCTGAGCTGAGTTTGAATCGCATTAAGGCTTCATGGTAAGGTCCCAGGGTAGTGAAGTAGGCGTCGGAACCACGGTTGAAATAACCCAACCTGCTACAATATTTCGGAAAAATCCCCAGAGACCTACTATATCAGTATACTATTACATACTTATTCTGTGCTATATCTATAAAACGAGATAAGTACTGCCTACATAAATAATTTGCTCTCAAATACCGTTACGCGCAGATCAGAGATCCATTTCAAATTACCCAAGTCTGTCCAAATTATTTAGACCTTGCGTTACGGAACTTTGATCTGTCAGCGTTTGTGATACGATGGTAATGAGGATTCAGCGGTGGTCCGGATATGATTGACGGGCCAATGACGTATCCGGCTTATCCCGCCGGGTCATCGGTGATGGTTGACGGGAAATTATGCCATGTGGGAATATAGGTTGTTAATTATTCAAATATGCAACGACACACGAAGGACGTCCTTTTTAAACCCCGACCCGTTATAAGTTTGCCGTCGACGTCTGTTTGTGTGTGTGTCTTTTATTTATTTTATTTTATTCTGAAAAAAATACTTTCTACCAAGTTTCTTGCGGTATGGTTTCCGGGGCGATAAATCGATCTAGCTAGGTTTCATTTTTTTCTAAAATAAAATACCGTGTAATGCTCGGTCATCCGGGTCTATTTAATAATAACGGTAGCTTAATGTATTTTCCTGTTAGCTAACATGTTACACACAGGCCTCTGGACCCCCTCGTTATCCATTGATTGCCAATAACAACCAGACGAGCAATGTATCGCCAATTTGGTCCAGCGGCAATAAAAGCCACTAAGCGAGACAACTCAAACAAGAAATATCTCCAAGTAATAAAGACTACTTTAGTCCTTTGAGTTAGCCTTAGAGCTTATGGAGACTGGAATGGGGTAGAGGATTTAATGTTAAATGGATACTTGAGTAAATAAGATGGTGTGTTGGTTTTGTATTAGTTTTTAAATGGTTGGCTGCGTATCGGTGAAAATAGCGAAAAACCCTGGCTGACGGGACCATTTTGCGTTAGAATTTTTTTCTTCCTTCTAAATGTACAGTGAGGGAAATTCACGTATACTGCTGTAGAACTCTGTCGCAATTGATGTGCCGCCGTCACTCAAACTCGAGTGATGTCACCTTATTGCGATAGGGTACTACACTGTACGTGCATACATTTTTCCCTTGCTGTACTTACGGGTTTTACGTAACATTGATAGAGTGCCAACATTGTTTTATTTTTCCCCCGTGTACTGAATATATTTGCCGCGCGGCATCGGGGTGCGGGGTATGACGACCGCGGGGACCTCTCTCGGTCCTTTTGTTGTCCCGCCCCGCGCCCCTGCACCGCGCGGGCGAGGACTCAGTTAAGCGGTCGGTCTATAGTACTATGGAACATTGTATTGAATCAGGCGTTAATTTGCGGAGGTCCATTTCAATTAACACACAATATTAACCTTGTTCCTCCGCTACTTACGTGCAATAACCAAGGTTGTGCGAAATATATACGTTTTGCATGCAAGCCCTCCTACCCACTACTGCCACAAAAAACGCACACAAATCCCACAAACTTAATTAACCCTAACACCACACAAACACTGACGCGCGTTTCGGTCCCTCTACGGGATCATTTTCAAAGAAATCGCATGTTTGGTTCGCATGTACATCGGTTGTGTTCTAACTTTGAAAATGATCCCGTAGAGGGATCGAAACGCGCATCAGTGTTTGTGTGGCGTTAGGGTTATTTAAGTTTGTGGGATTTGTGTGCGTTTGGTGTGGCTGTGGCAGTAGTGGTGGGAGGGCTTGCACGCAGAACGTATACATTTCGCACAAGCTTGGTTATCTTGCACGTAAGTAGCAGAGTAGCAAGGTAAATATTTTGTGTTCATTTTAAGCAAGCTGGTTGAGACGCACACTCGTATGCCAGCAAGGCGTAGATGAAAGTGGCCTCACTTTCGCATTTCACGATACTCCGTCCTGCCTTTTTATTTGGTCTGAAGTGATTACATCTCATAGTCACGAGTTTTCCTTTCGTTCAAGACGTAGCATATAACGCAAAGTTTTGGTACAAAAGTACCCAAGAAAAAGTCATTATCATACAACATGTAACCAACCATTAACAGTTGAACTCAGAAGCTCTATGTATGTAATCAAACATTCATTTTAATACGACATTCGCAACTTGCCAAATTACTTTGCCTTTATTTGTATTAACAGAAAATTTAACGAGCCTCGCTTTATTTGGGTTGCATAATGACTAAACTTCGAGAAGGAATTGTGGTGTGGATATACTTCCATGAATGTCTTACGGTGTTTGGATGCTAAAGCTAGGACGAGTTTTTATTGAGATGCAGTATGCTTAAGCAAAAATATGTCCCAGAGATCTTTGAAACGCAAATTAAGTACTTTATTTTTAAGCAAACAAGTAAGTACTTATTGAAATCACTTGCTCGGTTAGGGTATGGGGCTCAATGTCGTGCCATGCACCTAGGTATGTAATTGTAGGATGGATTATTATTATTATTTTTTTGGCTTTAATCCGATGCATTTCGTTAGTGTGTAAATTCTTCCAAATTTTCTTCTTTTTTTTTCAAATCTTAATTTTTCTTTTATTTTTTGTTTGTTCAAACTTAGGGGAGAGTGGGTAGGATTCGTACACCGGGAGCATTCGTACAGTGGTGATATCTCCGCTATTGAATACAGTGGCGTGTTCATGTTTGAGTGGGTAACTCCCACTCATGCGCATACGCTACACGCGGGGCGGCGCAACAGTGCGGCCACCGGCTTCGACACGACAAGTTTATTCATGTTTTCGCTCCAGGAAAACTGATTTTGTATTCACCTTGAAACACGTTTAAATCTTATAAGTTTTGCTCGAATTAGATAAACTGATCAATATAGTTTATGATTGGATATCGAGGTTTTATATGTAAACAGCCATTTAGGGATATCTAGAACGGTTAATTTTATTTCAAATTTATTTGTTAATTTGTTGGGTTGGGTTACCTTCGTACAGTTGTCAGTGGGGCAGATTCGTACAGTACGAATGCTCCCCACTTTGAACTGCGTAACTAAAAAGATCTTATTCCATGAATATTATTATTATTATTTCAGAACCATTATGCAGCGAGTAGGTATATGTAAAAAAAGGGACAAGATCGGAAGAGGTAAACGAAGATGCAAGTCAGCGATAAAAGATATCTTCTATAGCTAGCTGACTTGCATCTTCGTTTACCTCTTATAACTAACTAACTAACTATAACTCTTATTGACCCTGCGTGTTCCGCTGAATATGGCCCTAAGCGTATATAATGTCAGATATACAGGGTGTATCAGATAGCCCCTAACAATAATCAACTGGGGTATATAGCTATAGAAGCTAAAAAATATATTTAAAAAAAATTGGAGTCAATTTTTTTTATGTTTTCTATAGAAACGATTACAGTTAATACTACCATTCCTATAGAAAATATAAAAATAAATTACTACATTTTTTAAATTTTTTTTTTAGCTTCTGTTGCTATGGTCATATACCCCAGTTGATTATTGTTAGGGGGTATCTGATACACCCTGTATATAATGTCGCACTGGGCCCGCGTAGGGAACTATATAGCCCAAACCCTCCAATAAACGGAGGAGGCCTATGCCATGAGGCACGCCGAATTAAGCGATAAGCAATTTATAAAAAAAAAGAAAAAAAAGACTATATTGTACTGAAATTTTAGCGAATTCGAAATAAAAGGGCTATATTATTATTATTATTAATGTCGGTTGCATCTGTTATTACCTAAAACTAAGACTTGTTACTGTAACGGTACAATTTATAATGTTGATTAATTATTTATCTATTAGTAAGAGAAAAATTAATCACGAGTTTTTTGTTACTACAAATAAGTAGTTATTATTAGTACTCAAGTACTTAAAAAATAATAATCCTTAATTGTTACCACATAATGGTTTATTTAGTGTTCAATTTGACCTAAAGAAATGATAATATTACATTGAATAAATGGTTTTTTCTTTGATTGTACGAAGGTTCCCCACTATGTACGAATGTACCCTACAGCATGTACGAAACTACCCCACGTGTGGGGCAGTTTCGTACGTTTCCCATTTTTGAGAAAAATCACCGTATCATCGCCATGCTGCTTAATATCCAAAAGATACTTCATTATTATTAAAGCTAGATAAGTGAGGTATATAGCAGCATTGAATTTATTATGAAATTGTAAACAGTTATTTTTTTATGTGGCTTACAAAAAAATGTGTACGAATCCTACCCACTCTCCCCTACGAATCCTACCCGCGTAACAAAAAAAAAATTACAGAGCACCCGCAGCACACGCTGAGCCCGATCCAATTGCCACACTTAGTTTAAGTTTGTTTACATATTACATATTAAGCTACTTATATTAATGTATGCATGTTCTATTTGTGGTAATAAAAGTTTATTATATTCTTATTCTATTCTATTCTATTCCTAAGTGCATGTTTTCGGTCACAAAATAAGCCTGAAGTGCGTACATGCGTTAAAGTGTCAAATGATATATGTACTAAGAACAGAAATGACATCTTAGTGCGACTCAATTCCGTTTCAGTTTAGGTTCGCTCGCTGTCAGATCCATTCTAAAAATGACAGCTAAAACATTTTATTGAATCAGGCGTTACTTTGCGGAGGTCCATTTCAATGAACACAAAATATTTACCTTGCTACTCCGCTACTTACGTGCAAGATAACCAAGCCTGTGCGAAATATATACGTTTTGCATGCAAAACGTGTAATACGTGTTTTGTTTTTATTTGTTTATGTTTATGTTTTGTTTTGAGAATGATCCCGTAGAGGGATCGAAACGCGCGTCAGTGTTTGTGTGGTGATAGGATTAATTAAGTTTGTGGGATTTGTGTGCGTTTTGTGTGGCAGTAGTGGTGGGAGGGCTTGCATGCAAAACGTATATATTTCGCACAGGCTTGGTTATCTTGCACGTAAGTAGCGGAGTAGCAAGGTAAATATTTTGTGTTCATTGACAGCTAAAACCTATACTGAGTCCGGATTGAATCGCATTAAGATGAGATAAAGTCCCTGTTTGAATGATGAGTGTGTGAGTTTAGAAATTTAATTTCTAACGGGTAAAACCGCACAAAATAATAATATAAACAATCAAAGTAACTGTATCAAATTCTGAACGACAAGATATTTTAATAAAAGCTATAGCTAATAATAAGCTTTAGACTTCAGGGCCCCGTTTCTCGAAGCTTATTAGACTAATAATATTAGTGTTTTGTTTCATTCTTTCCTTTAATTTACCAGACAAAACACTAAAATATTATTAGTCTAATAAAGCTTCGACAAATGGGGCCCTGACACCAAAAGTAAACAAGCCGAGGATCTTGTATGTAACTATTATATCTTGAGCTGCATCATATATCATGGCTGTTTACTTCCCGCCCCATGCATACAAGAACGACAGTAATAGCAGACAAATAGAAAATAATGCAAGAGGCGAGGAATGTGAAATGGGAATTTTCCCATCATATTACCATTTCACAATATGGTTGTAAGTGAAAAATGCCGTAATAGTATCTATGTTACAGAGGGAAGGCGCGGCGCGTAGCTTTTTCCGTGTTTACCGGAAATATAATATTAGGTATAATATAGCTTACACACATGGCATACACTCGTATGTATTTCTGAAAATGTCTGCTACATCACTGTTACTTATACAAGGTTCCTTATGTTAAAACTATAGCGTTAGCTTTTGAATACCGTATAATATATTTCCGAGTGACATGACATGATTATGATAAAACAATAATAAAGAATATCAAAACGTCGACGGCAACAACGTATATGGTTCTACTAGAATTATGACAACTTTACAGGAGAGCAAAAAGAAAGTATAAATCTTCATAACTTTTTTTTTACGAAAGATAATAATCTAAAATTTGGCATGTGGGATTAGAATTTAATTTCATTGCTGTTTTTGTAATCAAATAGCACAATTTATTTGAAGTTTTTGAGAAAATGCAGATAGTCCCTACAATTTAGGTAAAATCGCTTGCTCACAACTGTGTATACTGTTCCATCTACCACTTGGGATTATATACTCTGGTATAATTTTCTATAAAATTTACGTACGAAGTTCTATATGGCACTTAGAACATTGTGCTAGGATTCAAAATGTATGTATATAGGTCTATCCGACACCTCGAATTCAATACTTCGTAAAAAAAATGTTTATCTTTCAGTAAAAGATTCTATGTGAGGATCCGGTAATACATTTTAGGTCACTAATTTAGTTTCTTTTTTCAAAATTGAATAACGCGACCGTTAATAACACTCTTTATCTTTTATTTATGCTATAAATTTATTAAATATGTATGCAAAACAAAATTTTGACACATTTTGTAGATATAATCTTATTCTACATCAGTTTAAGAGCGTACCGGACAATGTAGATAGTTCTAAATAAAAGTAAAAGTACATTAGATGAGTTATTTATTTAGTAAAATACAATACAATTTAGCTACAATCGTACACTATACGAAATAATTATTTCAATATCAAATATCAGTACTGTCGAATGAATCAAAAATTTGACTTCTTGATTTTTATATTTACTTTCACGGTTTTATCCGTTACAAATTAAATGCTATGGGTAGTGTAGCGGTATAGCATGCATCACGGAATGATGAGAATCCGAGTTCAATTCCCGGCCATAGCTTTACTTTTAGGATTTTTCTGTGTTCAAATTTTCAGTGTTGTTTAGAAATTCAAATGTCACTCTTAATCTTTGAAAAATATAGGATAATCAGTAATTCTACATGACGAACCTTGTAACGTTGTTCTTTCACCGCATCGCATATAACATGATTCCTAAGATTTTCGCCCATCCCTTCGATGGGATTTTACCATATATGCGCAGGAAGAGAAGCAGCTGGTACATTTTACGAGTATGTTTTATCTTTACTCTCAGACTGGCATGGAAGATCTAAGATGCAATACCTTATGTGCCAGTAATTTCACCGGTTGTCCAAATCTCCATGTCGAAATACAGAAGCGCAAGCCAAACAAGTCTTTAGCGGCAGGCTTAGCAAGTAATAGAAGTAGTGGCAGTACGGCGTCACAGTCACAGTCATTCCACCGAAACATGTGGCAGTGCACAAATTGCGTGAAAATGTCAATACTGGTTAGGGAGGGTGATCAGCGAGCCAACTGCATACTTCACGAACGTTTTTCTCTTCAGGATGGAATCAAGAATACCTACAGAAATACGGAGCATAACTACACTGATTGACTTATCTGTGACCACCAATAAAAAGTGGAAGTAGGCAGGATATTATATGCCGCAGACAGGACCACAGATGGGGTAGACGGGCGCTTATATGGAATTCCAGAGTGGATCACAAAAATGTGGGAAAGCACAGGAATGTCAGAAGGTAACCGATAATATGACCTTATCAAGGTGGCCGGGTGGAATTGGATGCAAAAAGCACAAGATCGGAAGGAATGACGTGCATTAGAAGAAATCTACACTCAGTTTGGGTGGATTATGATTGAAGAAGAGAGTAGAGAGATATGTATTGTGCTAATGCTACGTCTAGTCCATACTTTTATACAGATACGAAGCTTGGACTACTAAGGAATACCCCAGAAAACGCATATTAGCATTTGGGATGCGGGGTTACAGCCAAACACTTGACACCAGCCGGACTCCAAGGATAACAAGATGAGGAATTACTAAAGCGTGTTGAAACGAAACGAAAACTGGAGTAACAGTGACGCCTTTCAATTTTCGGCCAGGCGTTTCATTTCTCGATGCGGCCAATATTCGAGAACTTACGTAAACATATAAAAGTAAATTACGTGTTTTCATTACGGAGCCAGAGGAGAAAAGGTTTAAAGTAGCCAAGGAACGAGGTATCCGCAACTCGTATTAACTATATGATGTACTTTTATATTGACATGTGATCGCCAGCAGAAAGTGGAAGTGGGCAGGCCATATATTATATACCGCAGACTAGGCAACATGTGGGGTAGAGGGGTGGGGCAGAGTGGGACACCGAAATGTGGGCAGGCAACCGATGCGTTGGACCGATGACCTTGTCAAAGTGGCAGGGAAGGATTGAATGCGAAAGGTGCAAGATTAAAACGAGTGGCGTGCATTGAAAGAGACCTACACTCAGCTTTGGGTGGATTATGGTTGAGGAAGAGAAGAGAGAGAGAGAGTACTTTTATATTTTTATAAATTGTATCTTCTGGCACTTCAAATGCACATGACAATGCTCTTATAATTCCCCGCACCATGGATCGTCCGTCCCTAAAAGTGACTCTTCTGAAAGGCATATATCATGCATATTAAAAACAACACACTCGTAATACAGATTATAATTTATAAGCTTATGGCTCGTGAATTTATCGACATGTTTTAATAAGTAAGTAAGTACGAGTATAGGTGTTAGCAGTGCAAAATAAACAGTAATAAAAATAAGGATTAGATGTCGCATAACTGAATGCAGAGATAAAAAAATCTTAAACTTAGATAGTTATTAAGGTAAAACGTAGCAACAGAGTAACAAAATCCCAAATTAAGATGAATTTTATGATCTTTTTTAAATTTCAATTGGCATTTGCAATGGCAGATAGAATTATTCTAATCTAACCTAAAATGTTTTTTTGATGTAAATAGTTCTAGGTGACTGATAGAACCTCAGCCTTTATGAGTTAAATGACGTAAATAGTTCCAAGTAGCAGGTAGCTCTGCATACGTAGTCCGCTTAAATATCGATTTCTACGTATGTAGTTCTATGTGTCAGATCGAACAATGTACACTGTTTTTTATTAAAAATACCAAAAAAATAACGGAAATGCAGAATATACTTACGTATATCTCTATTTATCGTTGCCAATTTATTTGAATCTGGTTAGGCGCAAACTGTCCGACCTTTTTGCTCCCGATTTTAGTGATTCCAACCACTTCGCACGTTTTTAAGACATGATATGAAATTTATATTTTAAGTAAACTGATGGATCGAACGAATTAAATAAAAATATCTTAACACCATACCTAAATTCTGATAAAAGCTACATAAAAATATTTTAATATTTCTTGAAAACAATCAAAGCGTTTGGAGCCGTTGAGTTACCGATCTGTCCGCGAACAGAGTGCGATGTGGTACATAGCACTCTGAGTACTTGAGTGAGTGAGATGGCGTTCATCCTGTAAGGTTCAATGTGGCACTTCGAATAGTATTCGTGTTAGTGCAGTGGTTTTTAACATAGATGGAACTCTATGCGTCATTCGTAAAATCTATACTAAGGGGAATTTTAATATAGTTTTTATACGAAACGATAGGTATCGTCTTCTAGATTATTATGCTGTTATGTTCGTAGTTCGAACTTTTTAGCACTTTGCACTTTGTACGTTGTTGCCGTCGACGTATGAAACAGTTTTAACACCTTATACATTGCATTCCGAAGGTGGTGAAATAAAGAATATCTTAGTATGCTTAGTGTAGGTTTTCGGTCACAAAATACGTCTCGAACGCGTTTGCGTTAAAATGACAAATACTATGAGTACCTATGCTTAGTGTAGGTTTTCGGTCACAGAATACGTCTCGACCGCGTTTGCGTTAAAATGTCAAATACTATGAGAAATTTTAGCTGCCGTTTCGATCCGCAAGTGGCGCTGCCTATTGTTCCATAGTAATTGAGACGTTTACGTGAACGCGTTTGAGACGATTTTATATGCGAAAACTTACACTAGAGGCTGAGAACAATTTGTTGCCGTATCGATCCGCAAGTGGCGCTGCCAATTTTTCCATAGCAATTGAGACGTTTACGTGAACGCGTTTGAGACGTGTTTACATGAGAAAACTTACACTAGAGGCTCAGGGGGGCTTACCATGACGTCCTAATTCCGACTCAGTTCAAGTTTTAGCTGTCACTTTTAGTATGAATCTGACAGCGAGCGAACCTAAACTGAAACGCATTAAGACGTCATGGTAAGGCCCCAGGGGATTTCAGAAAATTATCGCACGAGCAAAAGGCGAGGCCCCAATATCAATTGTAAGTAAAACGTCCCACGCAGCAACCATCAACTGTGTTTGGCTCTTACACCATTTTATTGCGAATTAGTATTAATGACGTTATAAATGTTTAACGGGTCAATTGGACCTCTAAATACCGGGCAGATATCCGCCCTTTCAACTGGAGACGCCCCGGTTATGCCCGAACGTGCGGAAAATGGTTAGGATATTTTTGGGATGCCACTTACACCAAAATATTTCTAATAGGATTTAATGTCTTGAAAGACTTCGAGTATTTTTCTTTGTGGCGTTCACGGGCCTTACCATGATGTCTTAATGCGATTCGATTCAGACTCAGTTCAGGTTTTAGCTGTCATTTTTAGTATGGATCGGAGCCTCTAGTGTAAGTTTTTGTCACGAAAAACGTCTAGAACACGTTCGCGTTAACGTTTCATTTACTATGGGAAAATGAACAGCGCCACAAGCGGAACGAAACTACAACTAAAATTTCGCATAGTATTTGACATTTTAACGCAAACGCGGTCGATACGTATTTCGTGGCCGAAAACTTACACTAAGCATACTGACAGCGAGCGAACCTAAACTGAATCGAAATTGAATCGCATTAAGACCTCATGGTAAGGCCCCAGAAATTGTTATAGAAATAAACAAGCAACAAAATAAGTCATGATTCAAACCCCATCGTAAGTTGAGTCCTAAAAATTCTACAATATGAAGAAAATACAAAAAGCAGTCTTAAATCATGTAGAGTATAGTTCACATACATAGTTAATTTAAGGGTTGAAAGAGCATTAATTAGGGTACTATGTGTTCCTTGATGAAGTTTTTTTCCTTATTTATAGGTGAAAGCTGGATTATGAGTCCAAGTCCAAATTTTCTATCGAAAAAAATATTGTACCCCTAAATTTTTAATTTTAAGTATGTTACTTAGGTATATTATTTGTTGTTATAGCTAGTAGTGGTACACATTCTATAAAATATCAGGTGTCTACCCATGACAGAAAGACAGACCAATGGAGTCAGCCATTATGAACGAGAGAAATAGTTTCATCTGGACCCTCTGAGCACATAACCCTTATTTATTTATGCTGACCATTATGCAATAGGTTTTCTGTACATTTTTTCATTAAGGGGGTTGCTCTTCCATACAAATCTTCCGTGCAGCTGCATTTCGTCCACAGGCTTAATTTTAATGCGGTTTTTTGAGGATAGTTAGATATGGATAAATTGTGTGCGCAAATTGCAAAAAGGTGTGCATTTATCATACCTAAATTGCAGTACGATGCAGTAAATTTCGGTGCATTTTACAATAGTGTGAGTAGCTAGTGTCAAATGAAAATAGTTGTAAAAACCAATCGACTATTTCGAGCTGTCACGTGACCACTAATGTGGCTCAGTGGTTATGACTCAAAGAACTGAATAGTTAGTGACCAAGTTCAAATCCCGAGGCCGCATTTGATTTTTTTATATTTTCTAAACATTTTTTTTAATAATTTACAAATTTAAAGTGAGTAAGACCATCTCATTGAGATGTAGGAAACTTTAAGTTAAATTATATATTTTACTTGTCAAACCAAATCAAAGAAGCTAGGTACTACCTAAGTGGTTTTAAAACAACCACAAACTTAGCAAGTTGATTTAGGGCAATTTATGCCCATTATCAAACCTAAACTTGGCAAAGCTTTCATACCTAGTAAGTACTCTAGTAATAGGATCACACGTGCTCATTACTTTGGCATAGATGGTGGCGCCCCGCAGTCATATTGCCACCTTATAACATGTTTTGCCTTATGTACTAAGAAAAGGTACTCAACTACAGAAATTACACCTATTAAAATAAAAAAGTTCTTCTAGTTAATTACACGAATGCTTCTCACGAGAATCGAACCCTAAACCTCTGCATCAAAACACAGCCATACACCACGGCCACACGGCAATGATTTTAAAATCCGACAGGTGCTAAATACAAAATAGGCCGAGTAAATAGGTTTTCTCAATTATAGAACGATAAAAAAAAACATGCGAGTCAAAAACCTGGCTAGACGGGTAATTAAAAAAACAATGACATGAAATTGTCATAAACTAATGATTGGCAGAACGTGGTGTCTCAAAATAAAAATAATCATTTTATTCGAAATAAATTGAAGTCAATTGGAAGTAAAAGATGTTACGAGCTACGATATTGTACGCAGCGTAGGCATTTATTTGGACGTACAGGTATGTACTTATCAATTAATCATAATATTTTTTTAAGATAAAATACTTCAACGTTAGTGTCACATTGGCACAAAATATTTTGTAAACGCAATTGAAGTGCACAGTCCCGGTGTCTGCATGTAATCAAATCTTGGAAGTGAATTTTGACCCACTTCTAATTGATCAGATTGACGTGAAATCTGGCATAAGTACTTGTAAGTCAGACTTGTAAGAAGTACTACAGTAATCTTGAAGTGAAATTCTGGTATCGTTCCCACTGTTGGAAACTCATCAACAGAAAGAGTAACAACCATCCATGCATTACGTTTACGTCTAATTATAACTTTTAGAATTGAAAGAGGAATCTGTAGTGCTCGAATCGAACTTGCTATTGACCAGGTTTTTTAGGGTTCCGTACCCAAAGGATGAAAACGGGACTCTAATTACCTACTAAGATTCCACTGTTCATCTGTCTGTCTGTATGTACCGTCTGTCTGTCACCAGGCTGTTATAGTATCTCATGAACCGTGATAGATGAAATTTTCACAGATGATGTATTTCTGAGGCAGCTATAACAACAAATACTAAAACAATATATTTTTGTCCATCTGTCTATGTAAGTAAAGTAACCAATGTAAAATAAATAAATAATTAAATATCATGGGACAAATTACACCAATTGACCCAGTCCCAGACTAAGCACAAGGCTTGTACTATGGGTACCAGGCAACGGATAAACATACTTATATAATGTAGGTAAATACATACTTAAATACATACAACCCAAATGACCTCAAACTGCTTACATTTTGCTTAGAAGCCACTGTCCGTCTGTCTGTTTGTCTGTCTGTGTCACCAAGCTGTATCTCATGAACTGTGATATGGCTGTCAGCTATCATGATTGTCTAGCGACAGTTGAAATTTTCACAAATTACGTTTCTCTGTTGCCGCTCTAACATCAAATACTAAAAACAGAATATTTTTGGGAGTCTAAGTATGTAAATAACAAATATAAAATTACCTCATAAAGACTACATCTTGATTAGGAGGCAGGGCTCTGCTAACACTGGATTTTATATTTACTTGCCGAATTTGTACGAATCCCTCGGTACGAGAGTCCGACCCACACTTGGCCAGTCTTTGGTGTTCGGAACACAAAGGAGCTTATCTATTACCGAGTTCATGCTGTACCATGGTTTATTTTATGGCCACATTATTCAAATTCGTCCGTCTATGGCTGTCTATCTGTCCGTCTGTCCTAACTTTATAGTTTTCTTACCCATATTAGGTAGTTATATTTTACTCATTTTCATGCTGGTCTGGAATGTACCAGTTGCTTCGCTTCTCGCGCAGATGGTAAATGCAAGAATCTTAGGAATCATATTAAAGGCGATACGGCAATCCATCACTAGTTTGATTCCGCTTTCCACCTATACGCCCACAATCATGCTTGTTCTTGATGGACTTAAGGTTTTGTAACCTTAGGCTCTGTCTACCTCGTAAGGGATAGACGTGATTTGTGTATGTATGTACATATTTTACAGAGTATCCGACCGGCGTCCGAATACCGAATTTGCCGTCAAAATGATAATTAAAAACTATACGTACGTATGTATACATTATAGAAAGGTATAAGAAAGGTAAGTAAAATAAACAAATAGAAAAAAAGGAACCATTGTAGAAGAACTTATTTTGTCTGTCTGTCTTTCCGTCTGTCCATTCTTCTGGACCATTTTGTGACACAATCTGTAGGTTTTTATTTTTAGCTTTGTATGTTTATATAGGTACTTACTTTTGTTTTTTAACTACTTTTGTGATTGTCATAAATAAACTTTTTCTTTATTTCTTTCTGTCTGCCTGTCTGTCTATCTGTTAGTCTGTATGTATGTCTGTTTGTCTGTCTGTTCATTTGTCTGTTTGTCTATTCGTTTGTCTGTTTGTTCAATCATCCATCCGGCAGTCCATCCGTTCGTTTGACTGTCTGTCTATGCATCCGACGATTCATCCAGCTGTCTGTTTGTCTGTGCATCCGAACAACCGTCCGTCCATCCATCCATCTGCTTGTTAATATGTGCGTCTAATCATCCGTCCGTCCGTCCGTCTGTCTGTCTGTCTGTTTGTATTTGCATCTGACCGACTGTCCGTCCGTCCGTTTGTCTTTCTGATTGTCCGTCTGTCCGTGCGTCCGTCTGTCTGTCTGTTTGTCTGTGCGTCCAATCATCCGTCCGTTCGTCCGTTCATATGTCTGTCTGTGCGTCCGACCCTCTATCCGTTCGTCACTGTCCATCTGTTTGTATGTAAACCTGTCTGTCTGTTTGTCTGTCATTATAAATATTATTCATCCATTCGTCTGCCCATCCATCTGTATCCTTTTGTAGTACTGACTGTAGAATAATTTTTCAGATTCACATTGGATTCGGATGGTACTTAACTTTTGTCTCCAGTAACAGGAAATAAGTGAAGCAAACATCCACTGGACGCGAGCGTATCTTACTTGCTACTATTGTGCAAGAAGAGCAAAAAGTTTACTGCTGGTGTGATGTTAAAAAAAAATTGTTGGTTCTAAAAACACATGAAACATTCTGTAGATTTTTATTGGCGTAATATGTAATAATATAACATAATGAGAAAAATAACTAGGGAAAATATCAAGACCGTGAAATGCCAAATGTCCAACAGCGGAGTTTTGTCAACCCTGTTCTGAAGACTTGAAGAATTTTCGTCCGTCTTTCATGTTCTCATTACCTATGACCAGTAAAGCAAAAGGAAACTGTATGATACAGGGTGATATATATATCACCGTCCAAGTTTTTACGTAGTTTTTTACGTAGGTATCTATCATACGCAATCGTATAGGTACCTACCGTAAGTCGCAGGTTCACGGTGGATGTAAGCCGCTTCCAACCGAGGCAACTGGAGCTGTATGATGGAGGCCTATGGCCAACAGTGGACGTCCTACAGCTGATATGATGATGATGATGATGATAATGATGACAGGTATCATTTAATGATACTATTTGAAATATTTTAATACCAAACTGAAAAATAATGCTTGTATTTGTTGTGTTGTTGCTTTCGACGGTGATAAAAAAAGTCAGCCTATATAATGCCAAGTAGGAAAATAAGTTATGATTGTTTTTTGTATGCATGTAAAATATATTATTTTGTGAACAATAAATAATAAGTGGCAAATTTCCATTACATGCAATTCAGTTATGAAACTTGAATGAATGAATGATCTGTCGTGTAAAATTTTATTTATTGAATATGTTACGTGATCTACAGTCACCAGCATAAATAAGTGATCACTTGTACCTTGTCACTTCAAAGTCATGTTTGAAAAACCATACGAAATCATGTAACGACTGAAAGCGACAAGGTACAAAATTGATCACTTATTTATGCTGGTGACTGTACAAACTACAATTTCGTGACATCTTTTAATAAATTATTAAATATTTTGAGTTTCGTATTGAGAGACTCGTGTATTTGGAAATGCTTGTATTTTTCGTCTTATTTCCCTAGGTATTGACTATACGTGGGACTGCCTATACAACGGGTTCCATTTCGTACCTTCTAACAATAGTTTGATCATTTGTTCATAGGTATATATGTATATACTATCAATCAACAGGCTAGCAACCCATCGCTCGATTTTGATTCTCCTTTGCACCTATACGCCCACAATCATACTAAACGTGGCCTTTAGGTCTTGTTACCTTAGGCTTTGTCTACACCGTAAGGGATAAAGACGTGATTTAAGTATGTATGTATGTACTATCAATAAAAGAACCCTGCAGGAAAACTTGAGGAAAAAGTAGTTTCAGTAGGTAGTTACTTCTCACAAAATTTTAGTATGAATTTTCAGTATCTTGGTATGGTTTTTGTAGGAGCATAACTCTCTCAGAATTATAATTAGTTAGGCATAATTATCAATAACTAGTCAGTGTGTGTTATTTCAAAGAACTTATCGCGTTAAAAAACATAATAGAAATAGAAAAATATAAATTTGATCATTACTGGAAGCATGTAATTCTGAGGGAGTTATGCCCAAATGAAAAAAATAGGTATCAAGAGACTTGAATCTATCTACTAAAATTTCGTGAAATTTGACTGAAAACGCTTTTACTCCAAGTTTGCTCCGGGTCGGGTTCCTATATTTCTAACCTACAGTAGAACGTATTCACGATCAACGTGGTCAACAGCACAGTGAATTTTCTTGTCAGTTCAATCAAAATGAAACTTCACTCAGACATTTGCTGTGAAAAAGTACAACAATGTGTCAGGACTTGATTTGTCACTACCCAGGAATAAGTACATAGTACGGATAAAACTATTCGTATACCTGTTACAGCGTGTCAAATGTTTATGAATACTGAATAGAATAGTGATACAAATTATTTCAAAAGTGACATCTCACTGGTATTTGGTTTCAAATCAAATTGAAAGTTTTATTTGAAAAATATATCTTTTTTTAACTACCAGCGCTTTGATAAATTAGCCCTTGTGTGCGCATACCACATGTTGCGTGGCGCATTTACTTATGAGTCGAATGATTTCGTTCGTAGTAGCCATTACGCCATAGGTACTATCTACGGCAGCGTGCACGTTTTTTCGACTTTAGATATCAAACACAAAATCGAATATCTACTTACTATACCAATTAGAAAAATATAGGGACTTACCCGTGGCCCACCTAATTTGTCCACCCGGAAAACCAATACCCAGCTTCCAATACCCAGAAAAAAGGAGCTCCGCCCAAGAGCGGAGCTCCATCAAAAACCAGGTGGACAACCTGTAGGTGGATCACGGGTAAAGATCGAAAAAAATATGGTTCTGGTTCACTGGTTGACACGCAGTACAGGCACAATAGCTGCACGACGCTAGCTAAATTTTATCTCATTTTTATGCACACGATTTTTGACTAAATTTATGACGCTTTCCTCATGGACCTTACTCTATATTATGCACAACTAGTTGTGCTTTTAGGAATTTCACTCCTCCGTAAGGTCGACGGCGGGGTTCCTATTTCTATTCAGTTTGCCCTTCGGGCATTTGAAAATACCTAATGAACCAAACCTAATTTTACTATCTCAAATGAGAATTCTTATTTTTATTGACCCGAAATTCCTAATGGCACAACATTATATGTAGAGTAGGCTCATGAGGAAAGCGCTGATATAATACGCGTCGAGCTGCAATTTTATTTTTTCGCGTGTGGACTAGACACCGTAGTACTCTGCTTTATCCCACTCTAGGTAACGCTAATCAAAACCATCGACGGATGAAGTTGGACTTTTGTGGACGTAAGTATTAGTAAGTAAAAGCGACTTCAGATGGATTAGATTTGTTTTGGAGTTGTCATTATTTTATTTGACGTACCTACCTATTGCAAAGTCATCATAATTATCTAATATTATTTTTTCCTTTTATGCGCTATACGATGAATTATTATAAATATGAATTATGATGACATAAGGACATAACTTAAAAAAGGCAGCTCACAACTCTGGAACAAAATTATCTAACCAAACCCCTAACTAAACCCCTAGGCCAAGAAGCATTCAGACGTAGTCCCTACCCGCTATGCGTAATTATTTCCTTTGTCTGAACCTATACTGCAATGCATTTTGGTGAAAGGATCCGAATGGCTAGCACGAGTGACTTCGTCTCATCGCTGCAACCAGGCTCATTCTCAAGTTACCTATTTACGAAAGGCGCGCCTGACTCGAAACGACAATACCTACCTTACGGCGCTAGCTGTTTAGATGCCCCAGACGAAACGCTTATAAGTTATAATGCATAAGAGTATTAATAAAATGTCAGACGATGGTGATGATGATGTCTCTACGTGTGAGCGAATATCAAATATGAATCGCAGGTTCCTACATACTAATAGGTACTAGCTTTTGAAGATACTAGCAATGACGGCATATGAATTTGCCGCTAGAGGCGCTATTGTAACGTGAGGTATTATACAGAAACGTAAAATTAGTAGTACCTACAAGTTACATATTCCGGCTTTGCATAACGAAGTTTTAGTGTTATTAAGATTGTTTCCGATTATTATCGCAGACATACGACAGGTTTATTAAAAGATAAAAGAAGAGCTTTGAACATTAGGAGCCAAATTAAGCAGGCAAATAAAATGGCAGTTAATTTAGAAGATAAATGGGACTGTGCAACACTGGGTAATAAATAGCTTGCTATTAAATATTAATTGAAAGAAATCCTGAATAATGTGATATACCTTACTCTACAGTGGCGCCAACTAGTGGGTACAAATACGATAGCCCTCATTCTAACAAAGAACAAAAAAATCGACTCCCTGGTGTTCAAAAAGGGTTGAAGGTGGAATTGATTCACATATTTGCATTTGCTGGACTCATATATAATACTTATAACTAGCTGAGCTGGTAAATAAAAATTCGAAAGTCAGTTTTTGTCTGAGATGGCGCTGCATACGAAAAATTAAAGTTTTTTAGTGCATTTTTCATATATTTGATTACATATTCGGCTATTCGTGGAAGAGAGAAAGCCAACAAATTAAAAATCATAAAAATCCGTGCAGCCATTCCAAAGTTATCAATAGTTAAATAACACGACTTACTTTTGTACACGTATAGATTTGTAAAATTTCTGATAAAAGTAAAGTTGATATAAAAACGTAAATATAACGTGAAAAATTACGCTAATAGCTTAGCAAGGTGTTGCAATATTTTTCCACCAGCAGCTAGCGCCTCCCATTTGCATGTGTGTGTAAGACCTAGTATCTGTATAAGTTCGTTAGTGACACCAGCGTTTGTGCAGCTATTCTCCGAATTGGTGCATTGTTACCATTTGAGTGTGGTCTCAAAAAATCGGCCGTATTAAATTGTGTGCGCAAATCTATAAATAATCTATAAATGTATTAAGAATCTTCTAAAAACTACAAAAAACCAACAAAATTGATTATAGCGCCATCTAACGGGACTTTTACAATGAGCTAACGCGAGCATCCGCCTTAAACAGTACCTAAATAAATACAAACATGTAGAGGTTTATAAAATAGATTCACCAAACACGGTGTGACAGTGGGCTAAGAAGTGAAATTCATTTGTTTCTATTAATATCGTCGGAAATAGAGCCTCAGAGAGAATTAAGGTTAGTTTCGGTAGTTCTTATTCCCTCAGGATGTTTGCTTCCGCCGAAATGAGAAACTGTTTACATACAACTAGCTGTTTGCTACATTTTTCATTTAATACCAGTGAAGTAAATTCCAATGAAATTCATTAGAATTAGAGTGAAAAAAGAACAACATTTAGGTACTAAAGTATCCGTTATTTATTTTTCCGGAATATTTTAGTTTATTTACTTATTCATTGAATATGAAAATTATATTAAGTGTCTGTTTCATCACTCTCTGAAGTTCCAATTATGTTAACTGTCAGTTATCTATGATTCCGTCTCTATTTATTACTACGAAACATACAGAGACGTCATCATAGATAACTTACAGTTAAGGTAACTGAAACCTAACAAAGAGTGGTGAAACAGACCCTAACTTACGTAAAATTTCGCCGGTGGTAGGGCCTTGTGCAAGGTCCGTCCGGATCGCTACCACCATCTTACTCGCTAAGCAGCAGTGCTTGCACTGCTGTGTTCCGGTGTGGAGAGTAAGACAGCCGGGGAAATTACGGGCACAAGAGGCATTTCATCTAAGTCCTCTAGGTTGCCTTCTATTCACATTGTTGGCGACTGGCTGCAGCGCGGCCTTTTTATAACCAACTTGTCAACATTTCTTTTGTATGTTTTTTATTACGTTATATGTCAGTTGTGAAGTAGAGCTGATGCTGTCTTGTCGTATTATTTTAAAGTCCATATTAAACCCGTGTTTCCACTAATATCTTAGCCTTTTCATTCATACAGTCCACTCAATAGCTATCATTTTGGTCCATTCTCACCGTAAAAATAACATCCAGCGAAAATTTCATCTGTCATATTTTTTCACACGTAAGTTCATTGTAGATTTCATTTCGTGTAGAATACATTATTTACATTAGTTACATACGTATTCACTATGGTCGAAACACGGAGTAAGTCAAAGACAGATCTCGCAGCTACGGAAACCGAGCGGGTGCAGCGCGATCGCCGCGAACGGTCACCGCGCGGCACACGGCCGATTTCAACCACAACTGACGCCGGTGCTTCGGCATTGCCTGTTAGAATGAGCATACCAACAGTGGGCAACGCCCCTGGTAGCGTGGCACAACCTTGCCCCGCAGCCGTTTGCCTAAATGCTCCTTCTAGCTCACGCAACGAAGGAAATACCCAAGCACCAACCGCTTCTAGTGTCCACAGTATGCAATCTCGCAGCGAGCGCACTCATTCATCGCGTTCGTCGGCGACCGTCCGTGCTCAGAAATTGGCGTTAGAAGCAGACGCGATGCGGCGCCAGGTAGAGCGTGAGCGCGAACTCGCGCGACAGCAGGCGGACCGCGAGCGTCAACAAGCGGAGCGGGACTTCGAACTCGCACGTCAACAAGCCGTGCTCGCACGCCAGCAAGCAGAGCGCGAGCGCGAGCTCGCCCGCCTGGAGTCTGAGGTGGAGCAAACGGAGCTCCAAGCAAAACTCGCCGCCTTGGAAGCATCAGATAAGTCAGCTCGCAGTCGTAGTTCGTACTTTTCCAATCGTAACGCAGAGAAGCGCACCTCCACGTGGGTTTCAGAACAAAATGCCAACGTGACCACGGCAGCCGAAGTAGACATTCCTGGTAAAGCGCCGACTGTCACCTTGAGTAACCCTCAAGGACTCTATTCACAGCCGGCCGCCCCTACCAACACTGTATCGTTCTACGTGCCCGATGTCAAACGTGCAAACCACTGTAAACCCACACTTACGAGTAGCCTTCCTTATAATAAATACGACTCCATGACACAACAGTTATCTGAACCTTCTTCCGCCGACCCTATAACAAAACTGTCTCAAGCTATTAACGCTCTTTCCAACAGGCCAAAGAAAGCTGAACTTGTCACATTTTCGGGTGAAGTCAGTCAATGGATGGCGTTCAAAAGTAGCTACGAGAGAACTAAATCTATTTTCTCTCCTTCAGAGAATTTAGACCGCTTGAACAACGCAGTCCGCGGTCAAGCGTACCAGTCCGTTGCGTCGCTCATGTGGACTTCCGGCGACCCTGACGACATCGTGAAGGCCTCAACACGAGTAACGAACGAGTAACAACGAAGCAATCAACACGAGTACTTGTCTTCCCCGGAGCTTTTTCGATGCATTTTGATTAAATTGAGCGAACATACTAGAGCCCGCTTTACGGACTTCGCCTCGATTCACGTACCAGAGGAACAACATATAACAAAACTTGAATTACTGTCACAATTCCTCTTGGCCGAGGCAGATAAACAGCTAAAATATAATTTTGTTGTTGACAGTACATTTAAGGCGCCACCGATACCATCGAATTTACCTAGAACAAATAACTTCAAATTTCAATTAAAAAAGGAATCGGTACACGCTACGGTATCCAACGGCAAAACATCTGAGCGTTGTATGTTTTGTAAACAAGGGCCTCACGACATAAAGGCCTGCAAACGTTTTTTAGAGCTTTCCATCGAAGATAGATGGCGTTGGGTTAGGGAAACAAAAACCTGTTACCGGTGCATTAAAGCCAACCCGCACACATGGAACAATTGCCGAGCGAAACGTTGTGGAGTTGATGGATGTTTGAGACGTCACAATGCACTTCTCCACGGCACGGAAACTGCCGGCACCAATGCTAGAGCGACATCAAGCGGACAATGTAACATGACTGAAACGCCCTTTGTCGACTCAACTGGTTCCATCGACACTAATAATGTCGGCACCGCATCAAAACACCCTGACAAAATCGCAAATACTTCTGATTGTTTAATTAACGCTACAGGATCCTTGCCGTCGACCTCACGCCCCCGTGGCCTGCTGAAGGTAGTCCCGATCGTGTTCGAGGGTCCCGACGGAAACTTCGAAACGACAGCTCTTCTCGACGAGGGCAGCACGGCAACACTGATTGACGGCGAGGTAGCGGCACGCATTGGCGCGAAGTCTACCCATCAGGAGCGACTTCGCATCGAAGGTGTTAGCGGTATGAGTAAGGAACTTGACGTGAGTTATGTTGATTTCTATATTCGCGGTCGTGGCCATGCCGATCGTTATTTAATCAAACACGCCCGGGCTATTAAACCCCTAGGACTTCGAGCGCAAAATCTTGACACAATTAATCTCACGGATTATAGTCACCTATCTGGTTTGACTAATGAGCTTTCATATTGCACCGACATTTCTCCTACCGTCCTTATTGGCGCGCCAGACTGGCATTTATCCTTAAGTCGCGAAGTTCGTAGTGGAAATAAGAATGAACCCGTCGCCTCTAGAACCTTGTTAGGTTGGGTACTCCACGGTGCACTTTCGGTCTCGTCAAGGCCACTCGATTTTATAAATCACGTTTCTGATGACCTGGACAGCCTTATAAAAAGTCAATATGACATTGACGCTCTAGGCATCACGAAAAAGGGTCCCCGTCCAAACGACGAAGACCAACGAGCAGTCGATATTATTGAATCCTCAGCTCATCAGCTCGACAATGGCCATTATGAAGTTGGTTTGCCCTGGAAAAAAGATTTGCCGGAAATCGTACCCGACAGTTATCCTCAGGCACTTTCTCGCTTCAAGGCACTCGAACGACAGATGTCAAAAGACCCAGCCTTCGCTACAGCTTTCCAAAAATTTATAGACGACGTAATAAACAAAGGCTACGCCGAAGAGTGTCACCCAGACACTTATCACCAGCGTCTTCCTCAAAACGCGTCTTGCGTCAACACAAACGGCTCAATTCGTTGGTACCTGCCCATCTTCGGCGTCCTTCACCCACAGAAGAAAAAACTCAGAGCAGTTCACGATGCGGCTGCAGCAACGAAAGGCATAAGCCTCAATAGCCTCCTCTTACAAGGACCCGACCTCTTGTCCTCCCTTCTCGACATCTTGTTCCGTTTTAGGGAAGGCGCCGTTGCTTTAAACGGCGATATCAAGGAAATGTTTCCCCAGGTCAAAATTGCCCCTAGAGACAGAGACGCGCAACGTTTTCTCTGGCGCAGTAAGGATGGCATCCTTAAAGAGTACCGCATGTCATCCATGATCTTTGGCGCTGTATGTAGTCCTTTCATAGCGCTCTACATAAAAAACAAAAACGCAAAAATGCTCGAATCCGACTATCCTGCCGCGTACAAGGCTATCATCGAAGACCATTATATGGACGACTACCTGGGCAGCTACTCCAGTATCGATGATGCGGCACAACTAGCCGCCGATGTTATCACGGTGCACAAAGCTTGTGGTTTCGAGATGCGTGCGTGGACTTCAAATCGCCCGGAGGCGCTTTCACTCGTTCCGAAGGAACTCCGAAGTGATTCCACATCTGATGTTTACCTGCCTCCCAGTAGTGAAGTCGGCGTATTGGGTGTAAAATGGACTCCAGGCCAGGACTCGTTAGGGTTTCGCACCGTGCCCCAGATACCGACTGACACTTTTAGCAAACGTAACATTCTGTCGAGTGTCATGAAGGTCTATGACCCTCTCGGCCTCCTGATGCCAGTCGTCATCTGGGGCCGCATTTTGATTCAAAAATTATGGCGGTCAGGCGTTAATTGGGACATGCCCTTACCCGAATTGTATGTCAGCGAGTGCGAGGACTGGTTCGAACAGTTACGAATCGCGGCCAACGTTAAAATCCCTCGCTGGTATATGATTAGGGCAGATGTGTCAGACGTTCAATTGCACGTTGTGGCCGATGGTGGCGAGCAAGCCTACGCCTGTGTCGCGTATTGGCGCTTCAGTTACAGCGACAACTCCGTGTCCACGGCACTCATTGGCAGCAAGGCTCGCGTTTCGCCATTGAAACCGGTTTCAATACCTCGTATGGAATTGCAAGCCGCTCTTATAGCGTCGCGTTTTGCGCAAACAATTTTACAAGCTCACCGTTTCAAGCCCTCCGAAACCACTTTTTGGACCGACTCAACTACCGTCCTCAAGTGGATTCGGAGCGACGCTCGCGCGTTCAAACCGTTCGTGGCACACAGGTTGGGAGAGGTACTGGAAACTACCAATCCTTCTGATTGGCGGTGGATCCCGACCTCTCTCAACGTCGCGGACGACGCGACCAAACCAAAAAAGATAAGCTTAACTGCCTCTCATCGATGGTTCACCGGCCCACTATTTCTGATGGATCCGTCATACACTTGGCCGACCGAGTGCGGTACCGATGAGGAACCGAACTCACCAGACCCAGAGTTGAAATCAGACGCGGTGGTTCTGTTCCTCACCACACTATCTCCGAGTCTAATACCAAATCCGACGCGTTTTAGCTCCTGGCTGCGATTGCTACGCGCCACCGCCCGTGTTCTTCAGGGCGCACGACTATTTCGGCTAAAATTACTTCGGCCAATAGATCCAAATTCTAAATTGCACATAGACGGCACCACATCGCCTTACCAACTGCACGCTGCAGACATAATGGAAGCGGAGAAGTTGGTCGTCCATCTAGCACAAACAGAGAGTTTCCCCGAGGATCTATCAGCCTTGCAATCTTCGATGCCAGTGCCCAAAAATAGTCGCTTTAAGAAACTCGCACCAGTACTTGACAGAGATGGTTTGCTAAGACTAGATTCACGCATAAGGTCTGCCCCTGGAGTAAACGACAACATGAAGTCACCAGTCATCCTCGACGGCCGTCATCACGTCACACGACTCTTGATCCAGCATGAACATAATAGAGCGTCCCACCAGTTCAACGAGCTCGTCCTGAATGAACTCCGCCAGAGATACTGGATCCTAAGAGCGAGAAGCACGATCCGTGGCATAGCAAGTTCCTGTGTATGTTGCCGAAGATGGAAGAACAAGCCCATCCAACCACAGACCGGAGACTTGCCACTAGAACGTCTGGACCATCACAAAAGGCCGTTCACTCACGTCGGGCTCGATTATTTTGGCCCCATTTTGATAACGATATACCGCCGCAGTGAAAAGCGTTACGTCGCATTATATACGTGCCTGACAACCAGAGCGTTACACCTGGAAGTTGTCAATTCTCTCTCATCTGACGCTGCCATAATGAGTCTCAGACGCTTCATCGCACGGCGAGGATCCCCCACCACCATACTCTCCGATAACGGGACGAATTTTGTTGGGGCTTCGCGTGAGCTACGAAGTCTACACGACGACTCCGTGAGGGAATACGCCACCAATCACAAAATTGACTGGCGCTTCATCCCGCCAGCATCTCCTTTCATGGGTGGCGCATGGGAAAGGCTCGTACGGACAGTAAAATCAGCACTCAGATCCTGTCTCGCAAACAGAACGATAAAGGAAGACGTCCTGACCACGCTCCTTCTCGAGGCAGAAGCAATTGTCAATTCGAGACCGCTTACCTACGTATCACCTTCTCCAGATTCACCAGAAGCCATAACACCATTCCATTTCATCCTGGGCTCCTCTTCAGTTGTACCGTGGACCTCATCATTGACGGACGCAGATCTATCCCGAAGGTGCGATTGGCGCAGAACACTTCGTCTCGCAGACCAATTTTGGGCACGATGGTTACATGAGTACCTCCCAATGCTCCGACCGAGAGGACCCACCAACAGTGCCGTAAATCTTGGCGAGGGTGATGTGGTGCTGATCGCCGACGCTACCCTCCCTCGTGGGCTCTGGCCTTTAGGAAGGGTAGCGAAGGTTTACCTAGGACCTGACGGAGCGGTCCGCGTAGCAGACGTCCGCACTAGAGGTGGCATGCTGCGCCGACCGGCCCGGAAACTTGTTTTGCTAGAAGCCGCGCCTCAGTCAGTCGCCACCAGTAGTTAGTGTTCCACTGGGGGTCCAGAATGTTGGCGACTGGCTGCAGCGCGGCCTTTTTATAACCAACTTGTCAACATTTCTTTTGTATGTTTTTTATTACGTTATATGTCAGTTGTGAAGTAGAGCTGATGCTGTCTTGTCGTATTATTTTAAAGTCCATATTAAACCCGTGTTTCCACTAATATCTTAGCCTTTTCATTCATACAGTCCACTCAATAGCTATCACACATATAAAAAAAAAAGACAAATACTTAATGATAATTTATTTTGAAATTTCCTATTTCACCATCTCGACAATATAGTCGGTGAAAAATGACAATTCGATATGCAATGCGTAGTCAATATGGAGCCAACCGGCGTAGATTCTTGTCGAGTTTGTAATGTAAATAGAATTGTCACTTGTCAGCGACTATTGTCACGTTGGTGAAATAGGAGCCAGCTATTACCCGCGACTTTGTCCGCGCAGAATTGTATCCCAGGTAACTTGACTTTTTCCGACACTTCCAACAATAACCGCGAACAGACAGACAGACAGACGCAGCAAAGGACTTTGTTTTATCATGTGAACATAGTTTAAAACAAAGTCGCTTTCCGCTGTCTGTCTGTCCCTATGTATGATCTTTAAAACTACGCAACGGATTTTGATGCGGTTTTTTTAATAGTCAGTGATCGAGAGGAAGTTTTATATGTATAAATACGCAGACGAAGTCGCGGGCAGAAGCTAGTAAATACATAAATCACGTTTTAGGACGAAATTGTAGTCTTTCCCCCTGGAGCGCTCGCATGGCAGCGAAACGAACACATACGTTACCTATCTACTCGTCTTTTATACGTGAGTTATTTGTGTAACTACCCTGTATTCTGGTGAGTTTCGTGTCAGCATTTTCTTTCTATATTTATGTTGTGCTTGGGATAGTAAATGGCGCTAATAAACCTCCGAATAGTGTAAACAACGAAGGTACCTTACGATTTACCCGTATACATTACAGCTACTAATTGAATCACAAATCAACTTGATAAGTAGACACTTAAGGGGGTGTTGGACAATGTTTGTGTTGCTACAGAAGTCTTTTCGCTAAATAAATGACTAAGAAATACAATATTTACGCCCGAACTGTCATTTTCTTTAATAGCCACTTTAAACCTTGCGTCTAGGATTTTTTTTTTTTTTTATGTGAATATAGGAAGGCAAACGAGCAAGTGGGTCGCCTGATGGTAAGCGATCACCACTGCTCATAGACACCCGCAACCCCGGAGGGATTGCAGATACGTTACCAACCTAGAGGGCTAAGATGAAATGCCTCTTGTGCCCGTAATTTCCCCGGCTATCTTACTCTCCACACCGGAACACAGCAGTGCAAGTACTGCTGCTTAGCGGCAGGATTAGCGAGTAAGATGGTGGTAGCTATCCGGACGGACCTTGCACAAGGCCCTACCACCCGCGCATCCTTTAAGAGTCAAAAGTTTATTTTGCAAATAGGCCGCCAAGAGCTCTTTTACATGTCTTTTTTTTTAATCTACCAGCGCATTCGGAAAGACCGTCAGTGCCAAGAAGAATGCGCCGCAAGAAACTTGCCAGCAACACGGTCTTAACGCCCTATGCTATTTTATATGTGTCTATGGAAAGCGATGATTACTTGCTATCAGGTGACCCCTTGCTCGTTTTCCCCATATCATATAAAAAATGTTTTAAGCATTGAGTTATTGTAAACTAGCTGTTGTCCGCGGCTTCGTCTACAAGGTAATGAATTTATCGCTCTCCCGCGGGAACTACGCAATTTTTTGGAATAAAAGGTAACCTTTGTGTTCTTCCAGACGTTAATCTATCTATGTACTTACTAAATTTGATCCACATCTACATCCTTACTTGCAAACTTTCGCACTTATAACATTAGTAAGATAGTGGACCCGATTCTACAGCGGCCGTTAAATTCCTAATTTTATTTAGACGTCGCTAAATCTCTTTGCTAAAAAAAGCCATGGTAGCCTAGTGGTTTGACCTGTGGCCTCTCAAGCAGAGCGTCGTGGGTTCAAATCCCGGGCTCGCACCTCTGAGTTTTTCGGAATTTATGTGCGAAAATTACATTTGTAATTTGCCATGAGCTTTTCGGTG
The DNA here is from genome assembly GCA_963854515.1 of Pandemis heparana. Lineage (NCBI taxonomy): Eukaryota > Metazoa > Arthropoda > Insecta > Lepidoptera > Tortricidae > Pandemis > Pandemis heparana. Next base: position 3,793,132 of record OY978023.1, on the reverse strand, counting down.
AAGGAAAACATCGTGAGGAAACCTGCACACATCTGCGAAGAAATTCAATGGTGTGTGTTAAGTTCCCAATCCGCACTGGGCGCGCGTGGGAACTATAGCCCAAACCCTCCAATACACGGAGGAGGCCTATGCCATGAGGCACGCCGAATTACGCGACAATTTAATAAATAAACGACAATAACAACAACAAAAACAACAACATGTACTTAGGTACTGAAATTGTAGCGAATTCGGAATAAAAAGGCTTATAAATAAATAAATAAATCTCTTTGCTATTCTATGAGCAGCTGTTATAATCAAATGACCAATTTTAAAATTAGAAAATTTAGTTTTAGGCTGTTTAGGCGATGGGCACGTAGAATTGCATCCATTATATTAGTAGGATATTGTACCTGCATAAATACAGACCTATAAAATATGATTTCTTTTTTGCAGGTTTTGAATGTTACTTGTTTAAAGGATTTTTCACTAAAAAAGGCACGTCAAGATAACTAACTGATTCTCATACTTACAGTAAGTTACGAAGCATCTAGTTTCCAGTGTTGCCATTTGGTTCCGTTTCTTCCGTTTTTCGGAACTTTTGACACCCCCGCGGAACTTGGAACTCTTGGAAGGAACTTTTTAAACGGTGTTTATTTAATTATTTATAGGTATCTAATGATTTTAAATAAAATGGAACTTTTCGACCAAAAATGGAACTTTTTAATGTAATTTTCATGGCAAGTGACCTGGCAACACTGCTAGTTTCTACCATTCTACCTATCATCCAATATATAAATGTGCAATAAAGAGTTCACATACACACATCCAAAATTGTCTCAATTATTTCACGAAAGTTGTTGAACTCAACACGATTTAGTTTCAAAAGTCATAAGAGTTATTTCAAGAGCTAGACGAACTACAAGATACTTACGAACTCAACTAAAATAAATACATTATGACAAGGGTCACCTTAAGACTAGAATACACGTCCGAGAAAGACAAAGGGAGTGAACAAAGGGCGTCTAGGGTTTTTGTGGCAAGTTTGTGGATATTGTAGGAGACTAGCTACGCCTACGTCTTTATCCCGTACGGGGTAGACAGAGCCTAAGGTGACAAGACATACAGGCCACGTTTAGCAAGATTATGGGCGTATAGATGGAAAATAGAATCAAAATAGTGATGGGTTGCTAGCCGCATCGCTTATAACATGATTTCTAAGATTTTCGACAAACTTTACAAAAAAAAAAAAAACTTCTACACAGCTTTTTTAAACTTTCAGCATTTTTGGAAAAATAATGCGCCGCAAGAAACTTGGCAGAAAGTCATTTTGTCAAAATAAAAACTCGTAAAATTTTACGTAAGTAAGTACAAGACCATCTGAGTAAAATAGGCATTATTAGCATTAAAAAACACTGAACGAACATCGTTCATGTTATGATCGCTGCGTTCGAAAGACAATCACTATCTGACCCTTTCGTTCATAAGAATTATACAGAGACGGATATCTTGTCAACGCAACGAAGGACTAACGCCATGTCATTGTCATGTAAATTCACTGAGCCACTGCTACTGTTAGATTTCATTTCGAATACGATAAATCCTACTAATACTATAAATGCGAAAGTATGGAGGATGGATGGATGGATGGATGTTTGTTTGTTACTCAATCACGCCAGAACGGCTCAACGGATCTGGACGAAATTCGGCACATAGATAGAGAAAAGTCTGGAATAGCTCATAGGCTACTTTTTATCCCGGAAAATTGCGTAGTTCCCGCGGGATAGCGATAAACGAATTATTTGCAGACGAAGTCGCTGGCAACAGCTAGTAAAACATAAAAGCTTGTGACATCCGGTCAAATAAAGCTTGTTTGCACCAAAATAGGTAATTTACATACAGTACGCTTCATTGATCTACCCGAGAATCATGGAATGAACTCGATTGCCAATTTTCTCTTTTGCAGCCTTTTTATCACCTTTTATTTCAAAAATGGATAATCCTGACTCCGGGTCTCTTTTTGTCTCATAATTTTCGTTGGTCATAATAATCGTTAGTCATAATTTTTTTGGTCATAACTCATAACGCATGAAATCGTGCATTTTTCAGGAATTTTGGAATAGCCACCAGAAGGTTAGGTTAGGATAATTTACTAACAATTCTGAAAAAAAAATTGTTTCAGAAATAAAACGCTTTATGACTAACGAAAACTATGACAAACTGTACATTCGAAACTTAAATTTTATGGGACAAAATATAGACCCTCCTGACTCATCAACGCATCGAGTCTTGGATTTAGAAATCCAAATTTTTGCTTAATGTACCGAATTTGGAATTGGAGATTTAACAATGACGGTAACGCCGCATGCGTAGGCTAGTATGGTAAAAAGAGCTTGGTTCTCTTTTAAAGTTTCGTGCAATCCTGTCACTAAATACATTAGTATAAAACAATGTCCTCCGCAGCGTCTGTCTATTCGCGATAAACTATTAAACGAATTTCAAGCGGTTTTCACTAATATATGCATGAGGAAGGTTTCGATATAATTATAATTTTTCAAAGTTTTTTGTAAATTGGTTGAAATAATGTATGACGATGATGTGGCTGCGCCGTTTTAGTATTTACCCATATTGCACGCATGCGAGGCGGGGGCGGGTCGTTAGTTTAATACCAAGGGCCTTACCATGACGTCTTAAGGCGCTGTCAACAGCAAATGACCTTGAGCAGCGCCACTCTTCACACATACGGTTCACGTGCCTGTTAGTGAAAGAGAAGAAACTATTCCGGCAGCTTGGCGCGCGTCTAAAATCTTGCAAATAAGACACAAATCATAAGAAATAAACAAAAGTATGGATTATTTGTGAAATATGACTCGTTAGCCGTTTAGGTATGAATATGTTGACTTTATGTTTTTAATTGCAGACCCATACGTCGAAAAAATAAAGACATAGAACCGTTTAATGATGATTTTAAGACCAATCTTTGCAATTATTTTCTTTCGAGCCGATTTTGTTCAATTATGTATCGAGCCCGTCTAGCGTGTTTGAAATATAATGAAAATTAACATTATATTTTTTTTGTGTGCAGTTTTTCTTAAAAAAGTGTTTAAATAACATCAATTTCAACAAAATTAGGTGTTGTCAGCCTCTTAATGCGATTCAATTTCGACTCAGTTCAGGTTTTAGCTGTAATTTTTAGTATGGATCTGACAGCGAGCGAACCTAAACTGAATCGCATTAAAACGTCATGGTAAACCCCCAGCCATCCGAACGTAGTTAGTTGTTTTTGTACAATTCGTGTATGACTCTCCCGCGGGCAAGTTGCTACCCATTTATCTCGGATAAAAGTCAGCCATTATTCCCGTCCATTCGTAAACTCATAAAAAAACAACAGAACGAATAATAAGAACTTGCACATTCATAATGTTACGTGTTCTTTAAAGTATTCTTTCATTTTTGTGAACTTAATGCATATTGTAATGTGCTTCCGAGGGTCGTATAATTGGAGGATGTAGCCAGAACTACCACAACTGAGCTAAACTTGCTGGTTTTAGCGAGAATAAGGGATCTTAGCGCTCGATTATAACTTCTAATTAAATAAAATGTTTTGAATCGATTATTATTTTATTCCGTAATAAGACTTAGATTTTACAGATAGATCAGCACGATCGCGTGTACAACCGTATATATTACGAGTATGTAATGTATTTTGATATTTAATGAATAAACTAAAACTAAAGTATGTTTTAAATTTCCCGTATATTTTGCAGTTTTGCAAATATAACAGCATCGCTTATAAAAAATATGCTTCACTTAACCAGAAATGTTTTTGCCGTAGGCTTTAAAATCTGTTGCGTAGTTTTAAAAATCTAAGCATACCTACATAGGGACAGATAGACAGACAGACAGCGGAAAGCGACTTTGTTTCACACTATGGTAGTGATTTTTATTGATCTGAGGTTACTTTGTTGCATACTTTGCAAGTTTGCAGCATTATGTACATTTTCCACATCGGCCCATATCAGTAGGCTTATTGTCCAACTCGCTCGCAATCGCCATCGTGTTCATTTTGACAGTTCATGTATGGGCTGACAATTGGCATCGGAATCAGCTAGCTGTCACATTCATACAAGAACTGTCAAAATGAACACGATAACGATTGCGGGCGAGTTAGACAATAATCCTACAGACCGCTGTAAATGAATAATTCAAGCGTAACAAAAAAATTTGAGTACGCAATGGAAAGATAGAATGTTTTTAAGTGAGCTAGCAACCCCGCGGTGTGGCCATTACTTGTTTTCATTGGCTTTGTGGTACGCCAGACTGACGACTCGCAAAGTGGTCAGTCTCTTTGACGACAAAGAAGATTTGAAAATGACTGTGACACATTTTTCAAGAGTTTTTGTGAAGAGAATCTAGAGTACGAATGTTGGGAAGGGGCCATAGATCTAATGAAGAGGTGTGTGATGTAGGAGTAATAGTAGGCATCACGGAATGATAAGGATCCGAGTTCAATTCCCGGCCATAGCTTTACTTTTCGGATTATTCTGTGTTCTAATTTTCAGTATCAGTTAGAAATTTTTTGGTGATTACTTAGAGCCTATTCGTTTTGTTGTTTCCAGACTATATTCTACGAGATCTTTTGTCAATAAGGATTGTTTCACTACGATGCTGGCCGCTTCCAAAATAACCTTATCCTAGTAAATTTCACAAGAAACTTCAAAGCACTAACAGTTTTATCGTCCCAACATTTAGCCCCGCCTTTTTCCTTAAAAATTGTTTCGTTCCGTATATTCGTTCGCGCTATTTGCATAAATTCCGTATGCATGGATCACGTACGGTAAGGGGGGAAAGGGGGGTCAATTGCGGTCGTAAGCGTACCCAAGGTCTGTTGAAATTTTTATCAGGTGCTGAAAATTGGCGGGTTTAAGGCCTATTAGTGGCGGCGAGGTGATATAACCGGCTAGGTGTTTTTAGCAACTTCGGGCTATCTCTCTTGAGAAGAGTCTAAGGTAGCAGGAAGAACTCGGCGCAGTACAATGTAATATCCATTGTCATATTAACTGAAAGACTTCTACTGGCAGCAGGAATTAACCATTAGAATTGAATGTCTTTCAAATCTAACTAATATTATAAATGCGAAAGTATGGATGGATGGATGGATGTTTGTTTGTTACCCAATCACGCCAGAACGGCCCAACGGATCTGGATGAATTTTGGCACATAGATAAAGAAAAGTCTGGAATAGCACATAGGCTACTTTTTATCCCGGAAAAGTGCGTAGTTCCCGCGGGATAGCGATAAACGAATTCTTTGCAGACGAAGTCGCTGGCAACAGCTAGTATTATAAATGCGAAAGTATGGATGGATGGATGGATGTTTGTTTGTTACTCAATCACGCCAGAACGGCCCAACGAATCTGGATGAAACTCGGCACATAGATAGAGAAAAGTCTGGAATAGCACATAGGCTACTTTTTATCACGGAAAATTCCCGCGGGATAGCGATAAACGAATTCTTTGCAGACGAAGTCGCTGGCAACAGCTAGTTATTAATAATTGTGAAAATGATTAATTATTGTTACTATTATTGTGTATATTTATTATTATTATTATTATTTATATTTATTATTATTATTTTTTTATGCTGAGGACCCCTTTTCTGGGTATAGGCCTCCTCCAAGCCTTTCCATTCGTATCGTTTTTGGGCTCTACTTATCCATTGCTTCCCCGCGATGGAGATTATGTCGTTGACAATACACATCGCAATTAGTCGCAAAACCGCACTAAAAGCGTGAAACCGACGTTTTCGCTAAGCAACACCAAACAGTAACGGGCATGAAACCTGCCTACCTCTTGAATAATATATTCACATATTAAGGAACAGTAAAGTCGGTGAACAAAATTTTCTGCGACATCGCAACTGTTGCTGCGAATAAATGGGGGTTTTAACTCAAGATTTAGAGCGCAGCTTTCTTGATACTACGGGATTTAGGGATATATCTGAGGCAGGTACTTTCTATGTAAAACCGAATCAAGCTACTTTTTAACCGACTTCAAAAAAAGTAGGTTCTCAATTTGGTTGTATTTTTTTATCCAAAATTCTATACTATTTCATTTCATTTAATTTCATTTATTCATTGTAAAGTCATGGTAAAAAAATGTTAATACGAGATTAGTAGGTAAGTACATGACGCCCTGCAAGGGCACACAATAGTAATTTATCACTAAATGTCTAAAATATCAATTATCAATGTCAAAATACAATAAAATTTGATGTCATAATAATAATAATAATAATAATAAATAGGTATTTGAGAACAATTCACACAAATTGACCTAGTCCCAAAGTAAGCGCAAGTAAGGCTTGTGTTATGGGTACTAGACAACGATATACATACTTATATAGAGAAATACATACTTATATAGATAGAAACATCCATAACTCAGGAACAAATATACATCATCACACAAATATATGCCCTTACCATTATTCGAACCCAGGACGCTTGCTTCGCAGGCAGGGTCCTACCAATTAGGCCAACCGCGTCGTCATGCATAACCGTGCATGCGTCATGCATCATGGAAGACCAGCGCTGGCTGCAAGGCCAGCAAATGCTGAGTTGGAACCATTTTGTGACAATTTATTTATTTATCTGCTGTTTTATGTGTTTTTTTTATTTGATGTGTTGTGATTGTCATGAATATACCTTTTTCTTCTTCTTCTTCTTCTTCATTATAAGATAGTTATTAAATCTATGAATTTATTTATTCCCCTATTTCATTTCATTTAATCATACTAATATATATAGAGGTAAAGTTCGTGAGTTTGTGACGTTATAGGGGGTAATCTCTGGACCTACTGAACTGATTTTGAAAAAACTTTCACCAATAGAAAGCAACATTATTCGTGTGTCATAAGCTAAATTTAATTTTGCGCGGACGAAGCTGCGCCCAACAACTAGTTCAGAATAAAATTGACAATAGCACACCCTCTAAATTTTCGGAATCGAATCCATTTATTTGCCCAAGGTTAGTTTTATAACAATCCTGCAGGCTTATTACGTAACTCGCTCGCGATCACCATCGTCTTCGTCTTGACAGTTCATTGTATGGGCTGACAATTGGCATCGATATCAGCTACCTAGCTGTCACGTTCATAAGAATCATAAGTACAAGAACTGTCAAAATAAACACTGTGGCGATTGCGAGCGAGTTACGTAATAAACCTGCTGATTAGTCAACAGTTTAGGAGAAAAAAATAATTAAGTAGGTAGGTTACGGCAAATGGTCAATATGGCTTACGAAAAACAATACATTTATAATATACTAGCTTGTGCCCGCGACTTCGTTCGCGTAGAATTAGCAATGTTTTAACATGTTTATCGCTATCCCGCTGGAATTATGCAATTTTCCGGGATAAAAAGTAGCCCATGTTTTAATCTAGGGTAGTTACCAGCTATTTTCGTTTCAAATTTTATCCAAATCCGTCCAGTCGTTTTTGCTTGAAGAAGGAACAAACATACACACTGACATCGTCACTCACAAACTTTAGCATTTATAATATTAGTAGGAAGTAAAATGAAACTATGGCAAAACATAGGGAACCTTTCGGTTTTCATTGAAGAAAACAAACTAAAATACAGCCCAAACCTTCTTATTCCGAGGCTTGTGCCCAGTGGATTGTATATAGGCTAGAGATAATAATGATGACGTTAAGTAGACAAAGGCACATTAATACTCCCACTTATCAACCGATCCATTTGTGAGCAGTGGAAGGGTTAATCGAGTAGAAATGTGACAACGAACAAGCGCTTGTTACACAATGTAGGTCAATTCTATTAGTGATGTGTGAGGCCCCCTTGGTCTAGAAAATCAATGGCCAGAAATCAATGCATCAAAGTTCTTCAAAATTAATTGCTTTAATTAAAGGAGTAGTATAAAATATTTAAACACAAAATATTTACCTTGCTACTCCACTACTCACGTGCAAGATAACCAAGCTTGTGCGAAATATATATGTTTTGCATGCAAAAGGGATAATTAAGTTTGTGGGATTTATGTGCGATTTGTGTGGCAGTAGTGGAGGGAGGGTTTGCATGCAAAACATACATATTTCGCACAAGCTTGGTTATCTTGTATGTTAGCAGCGGAGTAGCAAGGTAAGTATTTTGTGTTCATTAAAATGGACCTCCGCAAAGTAACGCCTGATTCAATAAAATATCCTACAAAATATTATAAATGCTAAAGTTTGTGAGTGACGATGTGACGATGTGAGTGGGTGAGTGTGTATGTTTGTTCCTTCTTCACGCTAAAACGACTGGACGAATTTGGATAAAATTTGGAACGAAGATAGCTGGTACCCTAGATTGAAACATAGGCTACTTATTATCCCGGAAATTTGCACAGTTCCCGAGGGATAGCGATAAACATGTCAATTGCTATAATGGACGTATATATATATAGGTTGTTGGCGTTGAATCAGTGGTGCTGATTATAATGTGTCGTTGGCGTCGAAAAGGGTAAACGTCCAATCACATACAAAGCGGTAGTATTTAAAAGGATCTTCGGGTTTGTCTTGCTGTCTCACTCACTCTTATGGCTACGATGCACAGATACACACACACAGACATCGACGTTAAGCTTATAACCACAGAATATTATAATAGTACTAACGTACAGAATGGCCACGCTCCGCCCCGCACCTATTCGAGTTACCCCACCCCTCAAGCGCAGTCTGCCGGAAAGCTGCTGGCAACTAGTAGGGCTCGCAACGCGATGTATGTCGGCCGCACGTCACAAGTTCGGGAACCTATCCTACCTACTTCATTTTATAAAACATTAGAAAATTAATGCTTTCTGAAATTATCGCGATTAATACATGAAATAACTACAGAATCATTCGCTTAAGTTTGTTGTCGTACATCTATTGTAATTGAAAATAATAATGCTTAAATACACAGACAGACACATTTTAAGTAAGTTTAAATAAATAGATAACGATTAAGTACATTTATTTGCACACATCTAAACCATATCTTTAGTATATTTATGTAATTGGTAGTACTTATAGTACTAGGTTTTTGCGATAGACAGCCCTGTGTATCTTACGCACACATTGACGCGTGTACAGGCGACGTCGTGCCTGTGCTCATTTCAGAAAGCGGATTTTGTACGTCGTGGCCGCCGTGTGCTTATAACACTATTTTTTCGCCGGGGGTTTAATAATGAATCCAAAATTCGCATTAAATCAGCGAATATGTAACACTACTATCCATAAACACATTCGCATCTTTTTTTTTTATAGCCTTTTTATTCCGAATTCGCTATTTCAGTAAGTACCTACCTACATGTTGTTGTTGTATAGTATTTTTAATCCAATACACGGAAGAGGCCTATGCCATGAGGCACGCCGAATTACGCGACAATTAAGGCGCTGTCAACAGCAAATGATCTGGAGCAGCGCCACTCTTCACACATACGGTTCACGTGCCTGTTAGTGAAAGAGAAGAAACTATTCCGGCAGCTTGGCGCGCGTCTAAAATCTTGCAAATAAGACACAAATCATAAGAAATAGAAAGAAAGAAAGAAAGAAGACATTTATTCAATAAACAAAAGTATGGATTATTTGTGAAATATGACTCGTTAGCCGTTTAGGTATGAATATGTTGACTTTATGTTTTCAATTGCAGAACCATACGTCGAAAAAATAAAGACATAGAACCGTTTAATGATGATTTTAAGACCAATCTTTGCAATTATTTTCTATCGAGCCGATTTTGTTCAATTATGTATCGAGCCCGTCTAGCGTGTTTGAAATATGATGAAAATTAACATTATATTTTTTTTTGTATTTTTTTTGTGTGCAGTTTTTCTTAAAAAAGTGTTTAAATAACATCAATTTCAACAAAATTAGGTGTTGTCAGCCTCTTAAAAAAAATACATTCGCATCTATACAAAATATTCAATCACCAATATCCGTGACGTCACTAGATCCCGTAACCCTGCGCGTTTGATCCTCCGTTAATCTGTATGAACCGAGCCGGCAAATTTGCCGATTTACCGTAGGAGCTCGGCAAGGGTACGATTGTATTAGCGAATCGCTTCGATCACGTCATTGATTTAATTGAATTATAAGCTTCTATAGAAATAAAAGGGGTTTGGGCAGACGGGTACGTAATACATAAAGTTTAAAATGCAGAATGGGTTAATACATAATGGTTCAAAATATATAATGCGATTTTCTCAGAGAGTGGCAAATTAATAGGACTGTTATAAAACAAACCTAACCTAACCTAAACCAATCTATAGATTACGATATCAAAAAATTACATCTAAGTAGCTAGTAGTTTCACAGAAAATAGCATTATAATATTTTTAACCATTGTGTATTTAAAACTTTATGTATTCTGACCCGCGCCCGGGCAGACATGTCCCGACATATCTGTCAAATGCATCCGGATATTCCGGATCGCTGGGCAATAATTACCAACGACTGGGGTTCCATGCGAAGGGCACTGGAGCGGAGGCAGACTAAAAAGGAAATGGAGACGATTTGGAGTCTTTGGAGTCTGGGGAAGCCTCGCAACCAACAGAGACGGGTGGAAAGAGAAAGGGGAGACCTTGCCCAGGAGTTGAACACCAGAATAGGCTACTCTGTATACTTACATACCTACATACCGTCACGCCTCTTTCCCACAAGGGTAGGCCCTGCCCAGACCTGCTCAGATCTGTTCTTTTCTCCGGTCCGTTATGGTTGCCTGGAAGAGATCGCTCTGTAGCGATAAGGCCACCTATTGTTACCTATACCTTTTGTATACCTTTTTTCTGTTTTGATTGTTATATGTGGTGTTCAATAAAGAGTTATTGTATTGTATTGTATTGTAGGCAGAGACTAGATACTTTGTTCCACTTGCTATGATCCTGACAGTATACCTCTTTCGCTTCATTCACAATCTCATTACATGCTCGTTTCTCTGTAAACTTAAGTCAATAAAATCGCGATAGCCTAATTATTTCTATAAAAAATAACTTTGGATAGTTTCCTTATTTGAATTGGATTTGATTTTTTCCTGAACCTATGTTGTAAAGGGTTTACACTTTAGCTAAATTTTATAATTCTGAGATAGCGACAAGTACCAAAACGTTTTGACGGACACAATTTTTGTATGAAAAAACTTTGTTTTTAATATTATATTTTGATCGTGGGGACATAGTAGAAACTCAATTTGTTGCAGCTCCAAAAAACCTTAGACCCTAGCCCTAAGGTATCATTACAATATTGATGCCTATGAGAAAATAGTCTTAAGGCCTCTCGTTGGCTCTGGTGTTTGTGCCTACAAACACCAGAGCCAACGAAGCGATCCTATCAGAGTTCCATTTTTTGACGCACAATAGAGCCCTAATAGGAATTCAATTTGTAAGAAAAAACTCCAGTTTAATGTAAACTTGGATAAAAAATATACCCCATTAAAATCAAAGGACGCAATGCGAATTTCTCCAGACCGTTACCGGAAACGGACCTTTATTCCGGTAGCGTTAAGTGTTTCAAGAGGTTTCTGTTTTCATGGGATCATTTCCGGCGGAAGTACGCCTGATGACGTCACGCTATCTTCGATATTCATGCCTCATAAATCCTAACTGGGGTGCTGTGTCACACTGAGGGTTACTCACTTGTTTTTATTAAAAAAAGGAGAGAAAGAGAAGATGTTTTTGATTACAACTATTAGGGATTTGTACGCCGACTGCAATGATTATAATGATTATATTTTGGTACGCTGAATGATTTGTGCGCAATGTCGAGATACTCAAACGTCAATTAATATACGTGATTGAGTCTCGAGTGGTAGTTTTAGTTAAGAGTGAGAATAAAATTCCTATGCCTCAATTATTTTTAACTTACTAGTATGCATGTACATCAGGAAAGCTTGTGTTTTTGTCAAGAATCACCCCGATAAGTTCGAAAGGAGAGTAGATGTTTCTGTTAGAACACAGAGAGCACAGTACAGAGAACTTTTTTATATTTGAGTCGATGTCGTACCGCTATGTACAGAAAAAATTGTTATTATATGTGTATCGTCTTGAATTAACTTAAAATTGAGGAGTTGAAACCATTGCAGGGTCTTCAAATCCAAGATTACTACATGGTTACTTTAAAAAATGTTTTTATAGCGTTAAAGAATTTTTAGACTATTAATGTACTTAATACAATTTGTTTCTTTGAATTTGACATACCATCATATTATAACTGTCGTAATGTTGCATGTACTTAGTATTGTTGTTTATATTTAGTGAAATTGACATTTAATTAAAATTAAGATTAGCATTTGTCGTTCTCTCGCGACTGAATACTGTACTTGAAATACGTCAATATCTTGTATTATTATAATTGTGTATTCTAGCAAATAAATGATTCTTATTCTTATTCTTATGAAGTACCTGGGTCGAGCCTAGCTCGGTATTTTTTGGTAGGTACATTTTCTAAAAGTGATACCTAGCTAGATCGATTTATCGTCCCCGAAACCCTCTACATATTAAACAAATTTCATGAAAATCACTGAAGCCGTTTCTAAGATTCAGATAATACATTACATAATTATATACTCACAAGCAAAAAAACATCAGTGTATATCAGTCAGTGTATGTGTTGCTCGTTTAATTACTATAATATAAATTAACTTTCCTTGTTGTAATGTTTTTTTATTGTGATTCGGTTCTTGATGGTTTGTACTTTAATTTGTTTTATTCCTATTACAACAATGTTTGTATCAAACATTTTATGACATGCCTTGACATATTGACTTGCTACTGAATTCATCTGGACAAATTGCCAGACAATATTCCCGCCAATATTCAACGATGCTTTGGCATGTTCCGCAAAAGGCTGCACATATTGCGTCTCCGTTCGGGAACAAAGCAGAAAATTGAAAATAATTTGGCGGAACTCCGCATCAAAGCGTCTTCTGATAGCTTTTTATCACAGATGCTATAACAATTTGAAAATCAAGGCGATTTCTGTATAAGAATGAGACAGGGTTTGGCATATTGAAATGTGCAGATATTGTCTTTCAACGGAGAGTAGTGGCAATATATTATGTCAAATTTAACAAAATAAAGGTGGACAATGAATCTCTATCTCATGATTTCAACACTCGAAATAAACACAAGCTTCTCGTTCCTAAATTTCGTCTACGGAAAGTAAGTAAATCTTTTCTGGGAAACTGTGTCAGGTTCTACAACAAAGTGCCTGTTGATGCGAGGAAACTGCCACATGTGTCATTCAAGAGATACATAAAGAACACGCTCTTGAAGAAAGCGTATTACACAGTAGATGATTATATGTGCGACGATAATATGACATGGCCATCTTTGGAAAAATGACCGTAAGCCGGAGAATCCAGTGCTTTGTGAGTGATCCTGTAGTATGTGTGTGTGTGTGTGTGTGTGTGTGTGTGTGTGCGTGTGTGTAGTATCTATATACGGTCTCTGGCCCTGTTGCTACCGTCTGCTGTTTAGACTTGCTGATCTCGGTTACCTTACTAAAAAATTTATTAAGATTAAAGATTATATAGACATTATCAATATTAGCATCTTATCAATTTAAATATTGTGCCTACCTGTTTTAATTAGTTTGTATTATTATTTTCTTTTTACTTTAGTTATATTTTTATTTTTATTATTTTTATTTTTATTATTATTAATTATTTACAAGGACATAAATATTGCTATGTCGTATGTGTATGTGTGCTAATACCGCTCTGCTTTCAGAGCATGACACGAGCGCGTGTGAGCCAACATTGGGGGCGGCAGACGTAAGCTTGCCTTCGGAATCCAAAAGCTTATCAGTTACTTACTTGACATGAAATGCATATTTCATATTTTTTATTATATATAATAATTTTTTTTTTTTTTTTTGCTCTTTTTCTCATCGATATTGGAGATATCTCCAATTAACTTATTTGACGGTGGAGGCGTTTTACACCTCCACTAAACTTAGATTATTTTTATTCACTTTTTGCTTTTGCTTTCTCTTTCTTATCATTATCGCATATTTTGTTTCGCTTTGACCAGTAGAGACTTTATACATCTCTACTATAGACCAATGTAATTTAAGGTACGGACTTAACTTAGGGACCGTTTACATCCCTTTTATAAAATGTATTAATTGTATTAGGTAAGTTAAGTAGAATTTAAGTACTATTGTAAATCTATTTTATTTTGAAAAAATGACTTTCTGCCAAGTTTCTTGCGGCGCATTCTTCTTGGCAATGATGGTCTTTCCGAATGCGCTGGTAGATTAAAAAAAAGACACGAAAAAGAGCCCTCGGCGGCCTATTTGCAAAATAAACTTTTGACTTTTGACTTTTGACTATCTCAATTTTAAATTGAAAACCGCTGTAAATATTTAAACTAACGGCTTAAACGTCCGACCACACCGGTGCGTAATAGCGTTGACGGTGCGTAAATGCAACAAAATGTATGAAGAAACGGTGAGAAAACGTGACGCCTATGACACGTCACTGCGTATACGCGGAGGTCTGGTCTCCAAGTTGGCTTCGGAGCAAAGAAAACATAGAACCAGTTGCTTCTCTTCCCGCGCAGATGGAAGCCTCAATTAAGGTCTTACACATTTTTTGTTCGCGTCTCTCATGTGGACATGGCAAAAGTTAAGGGTCTACAGTCAATATTTTAAAGTCAAGTCTACATCGGCGTGTGGGACGCCTCGCCATCTTTCGGCCCATTTAAATAAACCTTAAGTTTGCCGGCTCGGAGTCGCTAATTATATGACCACAGGAGAAACATCTTTTGTTTCTTACGGTGTGTATGACTCATTAAGTAGGTAAGTGAGCTAGTCCTACCTACCAATATTATAAATGCGAAAGTTTATGACGATGTGACGATGTGAGTGAATGTGAATGTTTGCTCCTTCTTCACGCTGAAACGATTGGACGGATTTGGATCAAATTTGGAACGGACATAGCTGGTACCCCAGATTAAAACAAAGGCTACTTTTTATCCCGGAGTATTGCATGATTCCCGCGGGATAGCGATAAACATCAAGGTCGTAGCTGAGTTAGAGTCGTAATGTAAATAAATTGTTGCAGAACATACGAGTACTATCAACATCATGGGCCTTGCCATGACGTCTGAATGCGATTCAGTTTAGGTTCATTCGCTGTCAGATTCATACTAAAAGTGACAGCTAAAACTTGAACTGAGTCGGAATTAGGACGTCAAGGGTAAGGCCCCAGTTTTGTAAATCTAATTCTAAGCAGGCGAAATCGCGGGCAGAAGCTAGTTACAAATATAATCGCATCAGCGTTCACATAACCCGACAACTTTCTCCCATAAAACTTTCGGCAGTTTTTATAGGGAACAAAATAAGTTTATTTGAGCGACACGGCTGTAGCTGTCACATTCATACAAGAACTGTCAAAATGAACACGATGGCGATTGCGAGCGAGTTACGTAATAAGCTAGCAGGTTTATTTAAGTTCAGTAGGTATTGTTCAGAAATACAAACTGTAGAAGACTACAAACGTAGACTTCGGAATCAAACACCATGATCTCTTACCTGAAACAATAAATAAAAACAATTATTAGAACGGTAGCTTAGTTTGACGTAGTACCTACTCTGACTACAGTTAATTTGTAAATGCTGACTTCAAAATTGTTGGCTGAATGACCCATAGAAGCCTAATTAATCTAACTAATATTATAAATGCGAAAGTATGGATGGATGGATGGATTGATGTTTGTTTGTTACTCAATCACGCCAGAACGGCCCAACGAATCTGGATGAAATTCGGCACACAGATAGAGAAAAGTCTGGAATAGCACATAGGCTTCTTTTTATCCCGGAAAATTCCCGCGGGATAGCGATAAACGAATTCTTTGCAGACGAAGTCGCTGGCAACAGCTAGTAATAATTCGTTTGTGGTGAACATGCGACACATACATCGCAGATATTTTCCTTATTTTGGTATTAGTAATCCTGCTTAACTTATCCTGCCGCCAAGCAGCAGCGTTAGCGCTGCTGTGTTCCGAGTGTGGATAGGAAAAAAATCACTGCCACATGATTCCATCTCAGCCCTCTAGGCTGCAGCCATGGCCACGCATCGCAATCCCTTAGTCTTCTAGTACAGACCTACGAGTATGCATATACGTCCCACAGCTGGGCACAGGTCTGCTCTCAGAATGAGAGGGCTTGGGCTGTAGTTCCCACGCGAGCCCAGTGCGGATTGGGAACTTCACACACACCATTGAATTGCTTCGCAGATGTGCAAGCTTCCTCACGATATTTTTACTTCACCGAAAAGCTCATGCCAAATTTCAAATATAATTTCGCACATAAATTCCAAAAAACCCAGAAGACCGAGCCTTGGATTCGAACCCACGACCCTCTGCTTGAGAGGCCACAGGTCAAACCACTAGGATACCACTGCTTGTTTTAGTGTGCTTATCATAAACATTTTATTCAACTGTCCCTTTGCGTATTATTGACTTTACCAAATTTAAAATTAACCCAACCGCGGCACAAAACATAGTATAAAATGGGTATCATTAATCATGTATGTTAATTTATGCGCCAAGAGCAGTCCATCCACGAGATTAGTTCATTAAATTTTGAGCCAGCCTCGCCTAATTACCGTAGCGGAAGGAAACAATACCTTTTGACACAGGAAATTGAGAAAAACAATACGTTAACATCCTAATTTCAGAATAAAATCCCAGAAAATTTTGACAGTGGCAGGACCATTCGTTAATGAAGAAGTTTGTTCTTCTTCATCATCAGATTTTTGTGAAATATTAATTTGTTGTTCTAGGATTTTGTAGGAATAATTTCTTTTTCTAAATAACTGTTTACCTGTGCATTATGTGTCTACTATTTTAGAGATTATACAAAGTGTAAGTCAATACTGCTAGCACTCTACTTTGTAAGTTAGGATGTAATATCCAGTTTGTAGACCTTTCATAAAAATAATAAAAAAAAACTTTTGATTCTATAACATTCGTGAAGAGACAAAACGTTCACTAAAACAGTGCGAATATGGAGCTATTATCATTTTAAACGGCTATTGTAAAGCATTTCATTATTAGGATACTGTCTGCTTATTAGGATACTGTCTGCTTATTACGCTGACGTGAACTTATACATATAGCCATATTTTGTTTATGACGCAGCAAGAGGACGTGGTACTTATTTTGCTAAATTTGAGAGCTTGCGTAAATGTTTATGATGCTGCAATGCGAAATAATGGACGCTGTACCGTGTCGTACTAATATCGTGTAACACGTTTTTCACCTCTCTCTGTGGCATTTTTAACGGATGTTGACACTTGACCGACCGTCAAAAGTTAAGTTAAGTTAAATTATGCGTTTATTTTAAATCCCAAAAACCGCCAAGCCCGTGTCAATCAAAAGTGCCAATATTTCGGCCATTTTAAATTCATCTGTCGTTTTCCTGCACAAACAAATAATGTCAACAAACGTCGGCAACACCGTTCAGTAGGTACCAGTTGGTACGGAGCAGACATGACTTGACTAAAGGTTATCCAGTCGGAGCTCTGTGGGTTAGAGTGAGAGAGGAAGAGCCTGCTTACCGCTGTCGTATGAGTCAGAGGAAGGGAAGCCAGACAGACTGGCGCCGTAACGCGTTACGTTACGAAGCAATTTACCCTCCCATAAGAAGTTGTCACTTCAAAAACTTTTGTTACCTTTTAAAAAACCTCTTTTAGTTATTGCAACAACCAACAACGCATGCACTGCAGGCCAATAAGGTTTTATTGTAGTACTTTGGAGCTATTATTCCAAGCGATGCAATTACGAGTTAAGTATAACGGCTTGCCATTAGTACAACTTGCATGCATGATGATTTCAGTTTTATAACAGATACGGTAGGTACTTTTCGTACTGTTTGCCACAATAAATGGTTGCAGGTTGAGTTATCGGTAACAGGTCATTTTAGTGCAAAATTATGTAAAGTATCACTACGTAAAATAATATAATATATTATACTCACGAGCAAAAAATACAAAGCTTTCCACACAAAGTTCTATGAAGTGAAGAGTGTCCCGTTATTTTTGCTCGTGAATCCTACTAATATTATTAATGCGAAAGTTTGTAACGATGTGATGATGTGACGATGTGACGATGTGACGATGTGAGTGAGTGAGTGTGTATGATTGTTCCTTCTTCACGCTAAAACGACTGGACGGATTTGTATAAAATTTGGAACGAAGATAGCTGGTATCTTAGATTGAAACATAGGCAACTTTTTATCCCGGAAAACTGCAGTTCCCGAGGGATAGCGATAAACATGTCAATTGCTAATTCTACGCGGACGAAGTCGCAGGCAGAAGCTAGTCATTAATAATCATTCACGGTTCAGTAGAAAGTCGCTTTCAGCAGGTTTGTAAAACAGTCAGTGTATTAAACAAGTAGGTACATATCTAAAGAACACACGTTTACAGAAGGAAATACACGTATAAAGTTCTTTTGGAAGTCGTACATATTAAAACATGATGAATCTTGAATCTTGAATTATGTATAAGCAACGAGGAAAATCTGTTTTATAGGGACCGCTTGCCTGTACATTTGAGAGCTCTATTCAATTTATCTTATTCCACTTTAATAAGAAATTTTACATATATATCGTAAATAAACCATTTCATTACAAAAAAAAATGTAAGTATATGAATTTGTAAGTGTAATGAAAGACGTCATGGTAAGGCCCCAGATCATTTCATTTGGAGAGCTATGGTATGTTCATTCTTACCTGTCCTATTTGGTAAACAAAATTCTAACCTCAATGTGCAAATTTTTGTAAAGAATAAGGTGTATTATGTTATCAAATAAACCTGAGGCAATATTTTGTACATACTTTTGCTAATATTTTATCTCCAGTTCCTTTATTTACGATGAAATGGTTAAAAAAATAACGAAAATGAGACGTTTTGAGGTTAGAATTTTGTTTACCAAATAGGACAGGTAAGAATGAAAATACCATACCTATTATTATGTGATTTACATCTTACTCGTATTAACTCTCGTTTATTCTTGAAGTTTGGGGGAAAAACTTAGGAAACATTTTACAGGCGCTGCGGCTAGAAATCCATCACTATTCTGATTCCCCTTTCAACCTATACGCCCACAATAATGCTAAACGTGGCCTTTAAGTCCTGTTACCTAGGCTCTGTTTACCCCGTAAGGGATAAAGACGTGATTTATGTATGTATATAAAAAATGACATGATTTTATGTATGTTTTAATGATAAAAATAACATGTAATAACTATAATTATCCTACTAACATTATAAATGCGAAAGTTTGTGAGTGACGATGTGAGGGTGTATGTTTGTTCCTTCTTCACGCCGAAATGACTGAACGGATTTGGATAAAATTTGGAACGGAGATAGCTGGTACCCTAGATTGAAACATAGGCTACGTTTTATCCCAAGAAATTGCATAATTCCCGCGGGATAGCGATAAACATGTCAATTGCTAATTTTACGCGGACGAAGTCGCGGGCAGAAGCTAGTTACGAATAAATGAGTATGAGTATTATGTACCTATTTTTGAAGTATTTACAGTAAACTGAAAACACTCATTTAAGAATGTCGGTTATCGCGAAAATGTAAAGCGTGCCGTCGCATCTCGATCGTGACAAGGCATGATTATCTACTTTATGCTTTGTTGTATGAATCTAGGAAAACTTACGTTATATTTACTTTATTAAACACTAGCTTCTGCCCACGACTTCGTCCGCGTAGAATTAGATTTAAGAACTGATGTTGATAGTATATTCCGCAATAATTATTTACGTTGCCACTCTAGGCAGCTACGATCTTTCACAATGTTTATCACTATCCGGCGGGAACTATGCAACTTTACGGGGTAAAAAGTAGCCTATATTTTAATCTAGGGTACCAGCTATCTCTGTTTCAAATTTTATCCAAATCCGTCCAGTCGTTTCAGCGTGAAGAAGGAACCAACACCAACATACACACTCACTCACTCATTCGTCACAAATCGTCACTCACATCGTCACAAACTTTCGCATTTATAATATTAGTAGGATATACATACCTACCTATTTATACATTAGTTATTAATCACATCTTTATCAATTACGGGTTACGGGGTGAATATTTATTTAATAAATATTGCATGACTTAGGCAGTTATTACGTATCCGGCTACAAAGATTAGACATCGGTCTACCTACATATATTTTTCTGTTTCTAGTTTTCAGTTTCAGTGTCGTTTAGAAATTTAATTTCTAATGGGTAAAAAAATAAAATAAAATAAAACAAGAAAAAAACTTGATTCATTTGATAGTGTTTGCTATTTGCTCTGCTATTTATGTACTTGTACTATTAGATCTTTGTTACTAAGGCTTGGTCTACGGTTGGGGACGGAATTAAGTATCCCACAATAAAGCTTTTCCAAACTATTTCCCAGCACTTTAATGCTCTAGAATGCTCTTAACTACGATTCCCCAATCTAAGTTTCGTGTTTTAAGCTAACACTGAAACAGACTGAATAATCAAAATAATTGTTGCACTCACTGTGTGCCGAGTAAACCTATTCCACAGGCATTTTGTAATATCTCCGTATTTTATTACTAGAAAATACAGTAATCCTAACAGATGGAAGTTTTCCATCTGCTAGGATCTGTACAAAACAGCTGAACACCACAAATTAGTCGATGTAAATAAATACTTAAATAAATAAATATCATGGGACAAATTACACCAATTGACCCAGTCCCAAACTAAGCAAAGTTTGTACTATGGGTACCAAGCAATGGATAACCATACTTATATAATGTAGATAAATACATACAACATCCATGACTCGGGCACAAACATTCGTATTCATCATACAAATGTCTGCCCCTACCAGGATTTGAACCAGGGACTTCTAGCTTCATAGTCAGGGTCACTTACCACTGTCTATACGGTCGTCAAAGTATACGGTGTCAAAAATGGCGACTTAATTTTAAATAACTAAATTCAAGTGTTAATCTAATCAGCAGTTGAAACATTACGGCACAATTTTTAAACTGAAATGCATTAAGACGTCATGGTAAGGCCCCAGACCTTGTACACAGCAAGACTGCATACAGACAGTTCTGTTATTGAGTTCGTGCAAAATTGGCTTGGTTCCTTTGAAGAGTTGCTTCCCTCCCCGCGGAGATGATAAAAGTCCATCGTGGGAACAAGCGAAAGTCTTAGGAATCACGTGAAGCCGAATTTACATTATGCAACTAATTTCGTGCAACTAGCATTACACTGCGGCGTTTGATTAATCACTTTTGAAGCGTTAGGTTATCGGCAGAGCAATGTAATGCTAGTTTCACGAATCTAGATGCATATGTAAATTCGGCATTATAGGCAATGCGGCTAGTAACCTATCACTTTGATTCCCTTTCCGCCTATACCCATAATTTATCAAAGCTATACGCCCACAATCAAGCTAAACGTTGTCTTTAGGTCTCGTTACCTTGGGCTCTGTCTACTCTTAAGGGATAAAGACGTGATTTTTGTATAAAATTGGCGTTTCATTCACATAACATCACATACTGAGTTTACTGAGGCTGCAGCTTCTAGGTATTACGTGTTATTACAAGCAACGTAACTAGGTCACGTGTAAAGCCTAGCCTTACCTGTTAGCGTCCCGCAAAGGTTAAATTCACGGTTGTATACTTTACATGCGACCTTAGTGCTTTAGGCGATAGATCTTTGCGAAATCCACTGTGTAAAGCTGAAAGTGAATTGAAAGGAGGTGCAAAAATAAATAGTCGTGAGAAAATGTACACCACAAAATTTATCCAGATAGTATAATGGTATACACACCTCTATTACTCTAGACGTAGGAAACACGTTTTTGGACACTGAGATTGTATTCAAGAAATTCCACTCTACAAATATCCAGGGACTCAGGGACAGGGAATTTGTAGAACAATCGAAAGCAATGAAATATTGTGAATATGAAATACGAATACATGAATAAATATTTTGACGTATAATTTTTTTAGCAATACACACATATTTACTACTTTCGAGACTTACAAGTTAAGGTGGTTTTCCACCGGCTAGGCAAGACGAGACGAGGCGAGACGAGAATTGAAATTTGTATGGCACTCGTACTGTCCACCGAAGATGTCCTAAGCTTAAAAAAATCCACATAGATTTTAAGTTCTTTTCTCGCCTCGCTGTTGGAAAAGTACCTTGATTTTCTTTCAATCACTGAGTCTTACCATCATTTCCCCACCCATTAGCTCAAAAAGCTTTTACCGTATGTCTCACCGATCAATAAGTCTGTATCGGGCATATTCCCCGTGACAAATAACCATTACTACGCGACTTACTCGTACCTACTCCGCAAAGAGCTCCTTATCTTACCGATATGACTTGGCTTTCAGTAAAGTCGTTACGCCACAGTCTGGTGCAGGCGGATCGTTAAGCTTCGAAAATAAATGTGAAAGAAGAGAAGCTTTTTGTTTCAGTTTATGTAATGTTTGCGGAATTTTCGACGGCGACGATTTGGGTTTTTTGATCCGGACTAGCCGACCGGCCTCGCAAAAGACAGAGACGGCTGGAAAGAGAAAGGGGAGACCTTTGCCAAGCAGTGGAATACCAAATAGAATTATAAGGATAAACGCTAAGTTAATGTCTAATGTAATACCTATCATTGTTCGTTGTCGTTGTCGCTTTAGCATGTCCATTTGATCGATCTTGATGATAGATACTCTTTGTTCAAAGTTTTCTTCACTGTTAGGCTAGTAATAATATTACTACTTTTAGAATTCACTGGGAAATAAATTACTAGTCCGAATCTGATAATGCCATACAGCTATAATAAACAAGATTTCATGAGAAATTTTATGGGAATGACAGGACTTGGCGATTATTTTAGACAATCAGATGAATCGTAGTACCTAATTTTGTAAATGAAAATGGTCTCTGAGGTTTTAATACAAATAAAATTGGCACTTAGATGGTAAAAGAATGCCTTGGTCGACTAGCCAACCAGCGATCCTTTAAGGCATATCTATGGTTTATAGGAGTAAATAGGCGGCAGAGAAAGGTTTTTACTCAAACGACAGACAAAAGGAGTTTCATGGGAGGTTTTATGAATGTTTTTAACTTCAATCGTGTTTTGTTGGAGATTTACTGAGATTTAGGATTCCTTTTGGTTTCATTTTCATTAAAAGCAGTCTGGTGATTTATACCGTATTAATTCAGGCCGTTATTATTATCAGAAATAGGTTTGATGTTTAATCAAATTAAAGTCTTTTTATTCCACTTTAACTCTTGTTTTAAAAAAAATGCAAAAAGGACAGTGTTGGACTGGAGGCGCGAGATAAAAACATGTTAGAAATAGTACATAGGTACCTACATACATAAATCACGTCTTTATCCCTCACAGAGTAGACAGAGACCAAAGCAACAATAACCAAAGGCCACGCGTAGCATGATTGTAGGCGTAAAGGTGGAAAACGGAAATCGAAATAGTGAAGAGTTATTAGCCTCTTCGGCTCATGATTCTTAAGAATTTCACGTATTCTCTCGATGGGTTTTTGCCATCTTTCAGAACCAGCTAGGAATAAAATCGTGTTGTAGCTAAATTCCTAACCGACGACAAAGCTCAGGTCAAACAATAGAATATATGATACAATAGAAATTGCGACTTTTTTTTTTATTTATTTTTTATATATAAGAGGGGGCAAACGAGCAGACAGGTCACCTGATGGAAAGTAATCACCAAGTAAGTATTTCAGGTTTATTCTTACCAAAAGAAGTTTGTTCGCATTGTTTTTCTCTATCATCTCGGTAACTTGACAAGAAGTCTGAGCGAAATTGCCGCGGATGCCGCAAAGCGAAGTTTTTGCGATTTAATAACAGGTCGCAACATGTGGCGAGTCGCAAAGGCTACGTTAGCGAAGCAGCGAGTTACAAGAAAAATCATCTTGGGGTTTCAGCTGGAAAACACAACTCGTCTACGTCGTTCGCTCTTGACTCTTCCGTCTATTTTATGAATAGATGACCTTTTACGAATGCGTTGGTAGTTTCAAAAAAAGACACGTAAAAGGGGAGCGGATCAGATTATATAAAGATTAAAATGTATAATGGGTTAAAATACATAATGGTTCAAAATATATAATTGCATTTTCTGTGTAACTATTAGCTAGATAAACTTTTTTGATAGCGTAATCTATAGATTGGTTTAGGTTAGGTTAGGTTTAGTTTATAACAATTCTGTTAATTAGCAATTTTCTGAGAAAATCGCATTATACATTTTGAACCATTATGTATTTTAAGCCATTATGCATTTTAAACTTTATGTATTTTAATACGTAGGTACCCACGTAAAAGAGCCCTTGGCGGCCTATTTGCAAAATAAAGTTTTGTTTTTGAATTTGTATGTATGTATGTCTGATTCTTTATTGTACATAAAACACATGAAAAAGATGAATACAGGAAAACAAAAATGCACAAAGGCGAACTTATCCCTAAAAGGGATCTCTTCCAGTTAACCTTTGGATTATGATGTTTGTTATTCTTTCACACCAGAACGGCTGAACAGATCTGGGTGAAATTTTTAACATAGATACGTTATAAACTGGAATAATAGGTACATAGACTACTTTTTGTCCCTGAAAACTGCGTAGTTCCCGCGGTATAGCGATGAACGATTTTTTTAGACGAATTCGCGGACAACATATATACTATTATTAAGTCCGACTCATTCCGAGGTCACTAGAAAAAAAAAAACGCAGTCCGCTGTAATTCATACCTAACCTTAAATAAAAGTAAATCAAACTCTGTAACACCAAACTCCAAGCCAAGCGTGCCAAGTTCGGGTTGCCGTAACTTGGGTAACTGGTGTTTACCTTATTGTACAAATTACAATGCTATATTAAAACAATAGTTGGTATTGTTACAGTACACATGGAAAATGAATTTCAATCCATGTTCGAGTTGAGTGAGAATGAGAACTACGGACTATGAAGAAATATGTACAAATACAACTAAATTTATTTCGCTTGAAACATGGTACAGAAGATGGAACACAAATAAAAATTGAAGAGCTCCACACACACACACACACACACACACACACACACACGCATTCACAGGGATACGCAACGTTATGTCTGTTCCCATAAGATTGAGAAAGAAAGAAAGAAAGAAGATAGTTTCACATTTACATTAGGGATAATCATATTGTTTAAAATTCGGTCTCCTGTATGTCACAAAGGAATAAACCGATAAAATACGTTTTTACGCGCCCAACATACTTAAATAGCTTGACCTTAGCTTCGCGAATCGCACCCTAATCTGTTCAAGTACCCTCAGACCTTCACATATCAAAAATCGACTCTTACCCTATGAGAAAGTCAATTTCCATAACATTGAATAGTGACGAAAAATCCAACGCGGCTGCGTTCGGAAAACTTCACGAAGTCTTCTCGTAAAAAATTCTACAGTGCCTAAAGACTAGAGTCTTCAACCAGTGTGTTACTAGTCAAGACTTATGGCTCTGAGACGTGGTCTTTGACTGCTGGCTGCTTTAAAGAGACTTAGAGTCGAGAGAGCTATCACAAAGGAGTTCAAAATAGTCTAGCTTAGCTCGAAGAATACGTCAGTCGAAGTGGCAATGGGAAATCGTTGAGTAGAATAGATAACCGTTGGGGGAGAAAGGGTCTTCAACGTTGGCAGGCCTCCCTGTGAGTGAACCGACGAAATCGCGAGAGTTCAATGCAACAGACGGATGCAGGCAAGTTGTTCACGTCTACTAGCTGATGATGATGGACGCTAGAAGTTTGTCGTGTGTATCAAAACAGGCCCTGAAGGCCAGCCACGTATACGCTTACTATCTCCTCGGTAACAGGTACAACTCATTAGTGGAACACCCTTTGAGTTCCCCCACGCCCTGCCTTAGTTATCCCATACTTTGTTATCTCACCCATAAATTAATGAACATAGTTGGAAGTTACTCTAGTAATAAGATTAAGTGAGACCCGGGAAAATGTCGGTTGCCGCCCGGCCGCGAAACAATTCCTCTATTCATTGCGCTGCTGAGATGCTAACCGCATAGCGGTTAATTAACAACTGACGCAATGTATTGCGAAATAGCTTGCTGAGTTACCGGTCGAACGTAGACATTTCTGAGCCGTTAGCATATTACGGGTGATTTATTTGTCGAGTTTGGAATGTAAAGCAATTGGTTTATCGATGTATTAATAGTTGTGTCAGGTAATTAACGTATATTAAGTAGTTTAACTCGAAACAATATTAATCTAAGTCTGTTTCAATCTGGTTAAACGCTGAACGAGCACTTTGTGGTATAGTGTCGGGACACTCGTGTTATAATGGTTTTAGTATACTCAAGAGCAAAAATAAAGAGTCGCTTTTCATAGAACTTTGTATGAAAAGTGAGCCATTATTTTTGCTCTTGAGTGTATTTAACTAAATAAATAAAAATAAATAAATATCTTGGGACAATTGACACCAATTGACTTAGTCCCAAACTAAGCAAAGCTTGTGATATGGGCACTAGACAACGGATAAACATACTTATATAGATAAATATATATACTTAAATACATATATTATATTAAACATCCAATACTGGAGAACAAACATTCGTATTTTCATACAAATATCTGCCCCGACCGGGGATCGAACCCGGGACCTCAAGTTTCATAGTCAGGTTCACTAACCACTAGGCCATTCGGTCGTTAACTGGCTGTGACCTGAGGGTTGTGCTCGCGCGAAGTTTTAGATATTGCAGTTAATCGCGGTTCATATCCCGTTTATAATATTTCGCATGACGTTGCGCTAGAAAAAGTCTTCCAGTTTTTGATACAATTTTAAACTGTACAGACTCTAGTGTAGATCTCTGACTTCCATACAAAGTTGCATAAAAAGTAAGTCGTTATTTCTTCTGGTAATGTTACCTTTAGATGTTATAACATTAAAGAAATTCCCACTGAAAGTCTACCAGCGCGGCAACTAATTCCTGAATCAATTTTCCCACGGGAAAGCAAGAAAACCGAGATTTAAACATATTTTGCCTCAAACGTGACCAGAACTCTCCCCTAATAACATTTTAATGAGAAACAACAGTCTTAAACCGCATCCCCTTACCAAAGATATCATCCGTGTCTACAGTTTTACTACACACTTATCCATTGCGTGCATCTTGAGGATAACTCGCATAGTTGTGCAAGATAATGTAGCAATGTAAGTGAATTATTATATTTAGCCAAAAGTTAGAGGGTCCGCGAAGACACGTAGTTAAGGTCTGCGTCATTAAGGAGAGCTGCTCCTGATTA
Organism: Pandemis heparana; assembly: GCA_963854515.1. Taxonomy (NCBI): domain Eukaryota; kingdom Metazoa; phylum Arthropoda; class Insecta; order Lepidoptera; family Tortricidae; genus Pandemis; species Pandemis heparana. Next base: position 3,765,809 of record OY978023.1, on the reverse strand, counting down.
AGTATTACATAATGTGATAAAATAACTATCCATGTTTACATAATGTTAACATGTGTCAAAATCATACACCTACATTTCCCCTTTGCCTCTTGAATGTGTCTGAACATTGTTCCTTTGAATTTTAGTCAAGGTAATTGTAGGCGATTGTAGACAAGCTTGACTGTGTTAAAAACTTTGGGACTAACAAAATAACAAAATTCAGGGGCCTTATCATGACGCTCGCTGTCAGATACATACTAAAAGTGACAGCTAAAACTTGAACTGAGTCGGAATTAGGACGTCAAGCTGCGGTTCGTTTCTGGATCCGTCCGGGTGGAAGAGCAGTGCTTGGTCCGGTGCACCCTGGGCAACGGCTAATGATTTCCTGGCAGTATCTGAGGGAAAAATCCCTCATTACCGACCTCATTATTGACCGTTGGCTAAGAGCCCGACAGGGGGGGGAGGGGGGTCTTTGACCGTGTTACCGTACAACGTTGCCGACATTTTGTCACAAGATTTTATTTTAAGAAAATTTTACCCTGTGACATTGGCGAAGTTGTCGTCGCTATAACGACTTGTAACGCCAGAAATAAAAAGATGAAGAAGAAGAACAATTAGGACGTCATGGTAAGGCCCCAGATCTTTTGTTGCTGAGTCCGCTTATACAATATTTTTATTCGTACTTGTACTTACATAAAGGTTTTTATTTGCTTCAAACGTGTATCAATTTTCTATTCATTTCCTTTGTTGGGATTTTGGTTGGTGTTGTCTTATAAGGTACACAATGTCCAAATTCAGTAACAAAATGATGATAATGAACTACACTACCGTGCAAAAATAACAGCATAAATAGGTGCTATAAATAAAACAATCTAACACTTTTTTATGCGTAGTAATTAAAAAAGTATCATAAATATTCATTTTACATGAAAGGATCTCACGGACTCTTCGAAATTGTTCCGACCTACTTGTTTCGCATGACATGAAGAACAATGAAATTGTATGCGTCATCGATGTTTTAAGGCCTTCACAGCCTGCGGCAGGCTTGTCTTATCAGTTACGTACTCATCAATGTCGTACAAAACACATAATAAATAATAATGATCTGTTTTCCCTCGTTTTCCCGGAGACAAGAACTCATTTTGCACCAAACGTCTCGGAAGTGGAAACATTTCCACAGGTATTCTTACTGTGGTAAGAAAAGATAAAAAGTCACTTTTCATACATGTATAACTTTGTCCGTTATTTTTTGCTCGTCAGTACGACCTACCTACCTAATAATTATAAATGCGAAAGTTTGTGAGGATGGATGGATGGATGTGACGATGTGTGAGTGTGTATGTATATATCGACGCTTGAAAGGAGAAATGTCATAAGCGACATTTTTTGTGATATTGAGTTATATATATCGTTGAAATCAGCAGATTTTTCCGCGTCGAATGGGCTAGGTCTCGTGTGCGTATGACGACTTTCGTGTCGCTTATCCCATCGGTGATTTTTAGAGACACCGACCTATTTTTTTTACTAAACGACGTCTTTTTTTTTAATTTCTGAATATTGGAGATTAGATAAAATGATTTTTTAGACAATGTACCTTATACGGTTTGGCTTTTTACGACTTTTCTTCCATTTGTCGGTTATATTTTTTTACCTCATCGTATAACGTATTTTTATTTACATTATATCATTTTACCTATATCTACATAAAAACAAAAAATGGCTTAGATCAAATAACCTAAATGTTATTATCCGCACTATTGTAGGTTATCACCTTTTAACTGATATTAGTTTCGATAATCATGTCGCTTATCCTCCTTTACTTGCAATAATTTTTAAACACTACTGTCGCTTATTCCTTTTTACCTGGATATAAATATAAACCAGGAGGTTGAGTAGATCGTTTTAAAAAACACATAATTTGTATTCGAGCTAGTTGTTAGATAACTTTTTCTATACATGTTTCTAAAACAGAATGTATTTATATCAATAGAGCGCATTTAAAAAAGTCTGTTATTACCCATCTAAAATATTTTAGGTGTTGCATACGCACCGTCCGCCGAAACGTGTGTACCACACAAACGCCATCTAAATAAATTCAGTACGCTTCGGGACGTGTAGGTAGGCATAATTGATCGAGCTGTACTACATCTTAAGTAATTTCACACATAAATGCTAATGATTTACGGTATAAATATTTTTTACCAATGATTTCGTTGTGTATTATTGTAAACTCTTTTACTTTTAGGTGAATAATGCATAGAAAAATGCGAATTTTAGATAGTGGCCTTGAAAAGCTCCGGGATACAGATGCTGCATATGCGAACACGAAGAAAGTGAAGATCTCATATTATGAGTGTGATTAGGTCTGGAGTGATCAATTAAATTTGTGATTATGTTTGTGTCAAAAAATGTTTGTGGTCGACATACATACATACATATCGTCACGCCTCTTTTCCACAGGGGTAGGCAGAGACTATTTTATTCCACTTGCTACGATCCTGACATATCTCTTTCGCTTCATCCACATTCATCAATCTCTTCATACATGGTCGTCGGTTTCGGGTACTCTTGACCTGGCCTTTTTCCAAACGTCCCCAATTTGATCACGGAACGTCCGTCTAGGCCTTCCCCTCCCAACGCACCCATTCACACTCCTCATATAAATCTGTTTAGTTAATCTTCTTTTATCCATCCTCTCTATGTGACCAAACCAACTAAGCATACTTTTTTCTATCCTGGTCACTATATCTTCTTTCACACCAGCACGTTCCCTTATCACACTATTCCGTATTCTATCTTTCCACTGAAAGATACACCTTCCAGACTTCTTAACGCTCTCATTTCTATTGCATTTATTCTACTTTCATGCTTCTTTTGCCATACCCAACTTTCGCTACCGTACATTAGTGTTGCAACAAGCACCGCTCTGTGAACAGCCAGACGCGCCTTCTTTGACACGTTCTCACTGCTCACAAAGGCGCGTAGCGCTCCATTGACCATATTTCCTGCATTCACTTTTCTTTCAATATCTCTTTCACACTTTCCATCTGTCGTAAAAGCCGAACCCAGATATACAAACTCTTACCTGTTCTACTTTCTCACCCGCAATCATAATCTCACATTCTGTCATGCTATCGTCTTTTTCGAATACCATAGCTTTCGTCTTGCTCACATTAACTTTCATACCTTTCCTTTCCAATGCCCCACATAAAATGTTAGCCATCCTTTGTAACTCCTCCTCCGACGATGCTAACAACACTTGGTCGTCGGCGTATAGGAGGCATTTAATGGTTAACTCGTTTATCCTTAGTCCACAGTCATTCTCTTTCAAATCATTCAAGCACGTATCCATGAATAGGTTGAACAGCCACGGTGACGCAACACATCCTTTTCTTACACCTTTTTCGATGCTAAACCATTCAGTGTACGCCCTGTTTATCCTCACACAAGCACTAGAATCGTCATAGAGAGATTGTATCAGTGCTTGTATCAGATTACTGTTCACTCCATGCATCACCCTGTCATAAGCCTTCTCCGAGTCGACTAATAAGCAGTATATTTTCTGGCCTTTGGCCATATACTTTTCGGTTATACGCCGCAAGGAGAAGACTTGATCCGTGCATCCCAATCCCTTTCTAAAACCCGCTTGTACATCCCATATTTTCTCATCGGTCTCTCTTATAACTCTTTCAATACCTTTGCATACAGTTTGCCGACGACGCAGAGAAGGCTTATTCGATAATTTTTGCAGTCTAGTTGTGTCCCCTTTCCCTTATACAGCGGCATAATCACGGCCTTGCACCAATCCTCCGGTACCCGACCGTTCGTCCAACACAAGTTGAAAAGGTGGCACAACTGACTAACTAGTAACTACCACGCCTTCACCGGCTCTCAGCATTTCGACCAACACCCTATCATACCCCGCAGACTTTCCTAACTTCATTCCTTTCATGGCGTTCACAATTTCATCCATACCTATCTCATTTTCCTGACTACTTTTACTCTTCTCTCCGGCATGAGCCGGTACTTGCACTGCTTCTTCTGCTCTTTCAAACAAACTTTCAAAATATTCCTTCCATCTTTTTAGCACACACTCTTCTTCTTTTATAACACTCCCATCCTGGCTTCTGATTCCGAGGCTGTGTTTTTGCCACGGGCCGTCTTTATAAGTCTATAAAGTCTTAATATTTTCCGGATATTGTCCGGAAGTCATCAGAAAGCCTCCTAAAACTATCCTTATATTCTTCCCTCTTTCTGTCACAAGTCGTCTTTACTAATCCTTTCACTCTTTTGTATACGTCTTTCGCTTTACAAACTTCTTTATCCGTCACCTTTTGTATTCTTCGATTAGCCTTTTTCGCTAACCAATCCAACTATGCCTTCTTCTTTTCTCGCACCACCTGTTGTACTTCAGCATCCATCCATACGTTCCTCTTCTTTCTTCCTTTTCCTCTTTTGCACACCTCACCCCCACACACCTCAGTAGCAACATTCACAGCTCCTTCCTTAAATGCCGTCCACACCTTTTCTATCTCACATACCTCATCTACATCACCAAATCGACTTTTTAATTCATCCTTGTACTTTTCTCTTACATTCTCGTCTTGCAGATTCTCTACTTTTATTCGCTCTAGGACACTAGTGGGTTCTTTGACCCGGTACCGCCATCGCTTAAACAGACCACTAATTCGGCATATCACCAGGTGGTGGTCTGTATGGATGCCGACTCCGCGGTATGCACGAGTGTCCCTGACTTTAACCCTCAATCTTTCACCCACGATCACAAAATCAATCATACTCTTCGCACTTCCTTCTTCCCTGGTGTACATTATGGATCTTTTTATGTGCAAACATATTGTTTGTCACAAAAAGATTCCACTCCAAACACACTTCAAGCATACTTTTCCCGACAGTGGTCGACAAGTTGTTTAATAATTAAGTATTATATTATTTATATTATTATAACTATATTTTGATCTCTGATGATTGTTTAGTAATTTTATTTTTTTGTATTTTCTTGGATAGGTGAAGTACTTACCTACATCTAATTTTGTTTTCTTTTATTAAAAATTTAATTTCATAACAGGCGTTACATTTACTTCTTTTATTAATGACTAAAATAAAATTCTGGTGGTGATTAATGTAGAAAAGAAATAAAATGAGAGGAAAATTTAAGGTTAGATCAAATATTTTTAAATTTAAAATCGTCGCTCATTGCAGTTAGATTATTTATCTTGATTAAATTTCTGGGCCATAGTGACTTTTGTATAATATAACCGTGATATTAAATTTGAAATGTTTGCGATTGGATAGTTTCTCTTAATTATCTTTCAAAACATTATTCCGGTTAGACTCTTTTACTCGATTCATTTTTCGTCACATAATTTGGTTAGATCATTTTACCCGTTGCTGTTTTTGGGACCAATTTGCGTAAGCGACACTAAATCCTGATATAATACTTTTTTGGGTAATGTATTAAACACATTATATAGAGAACACCACTATGATCATGTAAAAAGTTGATTTTCTAAAATAAGTTAACAAATAGAATTATAATGATTTTTTTTCAAAAAATTGCGCGGTTTTTTGGCTCTCCTGTAAAATTACCATTGTGTCGCTTATGACATTTCTCCTTTCAAGCGTCGATATGTGTATGTTCCTTCTTCACGCTAAAACATAGATTTGGATAAAATTTAGAACGAAGATAGCTTAGTACGTATTGTTGTATTGTTGTATCTTATTCGCTAATCCTGCCGCTAAGCAGCAGTGCTTGCACGCTGTGTTCCGGTGTGGAGAGTAAGACAGCCGGGGAAATTACGGGCACAAGAGGCATTTCATCTAAGTCCTCTAGGTTGGCAACGCATCTGCAATCCCTCCGGGGTTGCGGGTGTCTATTGGCAGTGGTGATCGCTTACCATCAGGTGACCCACTTGCTCGTTTGCCTTCCTATTCAAATAAAAAAAAAAAACGTTAGATTAACACAATAGGGTAGGTACTTTTTATCCCGGAAAATTGTATAGTTCCCGCGGGATAACGATAATCATGTCAAAAGTCGTAGCTACCTAGAGTCGCGACGTTAATAATTATTGCAGAATATACTATCAACATTAGTTCTTAAGTCTAAGTCTGGGCAAACGAAGTCGCAGGCAGAAGCTACATACATACACATATAAAATATACATACCGTCACGCCTCTTTCCCACTGGGGTAGGCAGAGACTATTTTGTTCCACTTGCTACGATCATACCTCTTTCGCTTTTTTTTTCTTTCTTTCGCGCTTTTGGCTTTTTCATTATGTTTCGCAGAAGCTAGTTTGCTACAAACAGTTACAGATAGTAACATACCAGTAAGGTTCAAAAGTTCCTGGCCGTATATAATTAAAAGAAGAAAACAAGAAACAAATGAATGTCATTTTATTTGTCATTTATTCAGCTATTGTGTGGATAATTTCGTGGTTTGTAACTTTCGTTTTCATAAAATTTTCTTTGATTTAAATATAAAAAGCGGTGTAATTTGTACAATGTTCAAATTGGAGTATCGATCAGTGATAAAATTTCTGACAAAGGAAGGCATAAGTCCAACTATAATCAAAGAAAGGTTAGATAACGTGTACGGGAATTCCTCCCCTTCGTTTTCGACTGTTAAGGATTGGTGTAAGCAGTTTCGTTTAGGGCGTGAGTCCATCGATGACGAACCCCGACCAGGCCGCCCTGTTGAGGTTCTTACGCAAGATAACGTCGATTTAGTCGAACAAGAGGTACTGAAGGACAGAAGACTAAAGACGAAGGAAATAGCGTCAAGAACGGGACTTACGAAAATAACAGTCCTTAGGATTCTACACGACCATCTAAACATGAATAAGGTTAGTGCAAGATGGGTCCCGAAACTTCTCTCGAGTGCTCAGCGAGCTGAACGAGTGGCGTGCTCCAAGGAACTTTTAGAGGAGTTCAAGTCATGTGAGAGTGAATTTATCCAGTCCATTGTTACCGGAGACAAAACTATGGTCTTATACTATGATCCTCTTTCGAAAAGAGAGTCGATGGAGTGGCGTCGTTCTGGGGAAGCACCCCCTCGAAAGGCAAAGGTGTGCCAATCTACCAAAAAGATAATGGCCACAATATTTTGGGATTGCGAAGGGATATTGCTTATAGATATCAGAGAACGCAATCAGGCAGTAAACGGCAGTTACTATGCTTGCCTTATAGACCAGTTGCGAGAAGCAATAAAGCTTAAACGTCGAGGAAAACTCAGCAGGGGTGTCCGTCTTCTTCATGACAATGCGCCTGTCCACACGGCTGCAGTTGTAAAGGCGGCTATATCTAAATGTGGATTTAAAACAATCCGTCACCCACCTTACAGCCCTGATCTAGCCCCAAGCGACTATTTTTTATTTTCTAAACTTAAATCGGACTTAAGGGGGAGAAAATTTTCGTCCGATGATGAGGTCGCTGCTGCAGTTTTCGAGCATTTCGAAGACAAAACTTCCGAATATTATTTTAAAGGCATAGAAATGTTAATCAAACGATCTGAAAAATGTATAACAATAGGAGGAGACTACATTGAAAAATAAAAATATTTTTTTTAACCTAAACGTTAATTTTCATTATTAGGCCGGAAACTTTTGAACCTTACCACGTAACTATCGTAATCGTTTTCTTTTTGTGACTTCAAGTATAATTTTTCATTCAATTATAATTATTTTGATTACACTTTTAGTCCCAACGCTATTTTTAGCACAAGTTTGTTTTTGAGCCTTAAAAGGCTTTGTTGTTCTTTTCTGAATACTAAACAAATTACTCTAATGCTTTTAAAATTAATCATTCACTGTAAAGCTTTCAGTAGACGACTAAGGTGATTAAGATTCTGTTTTTACGAAAACATAAAACGTTGAAAATTTTAGTTGAATTACAATATATTTTTTGACAGAAAGAACATTAAAACTAGGCTTGTTTTTTTATCGTTCGAAATGGTTTAGTTTAGATATAAGGCGACCAATTTTAAAAAATTGACTGACTGTTTTGTGTCAGTGTTTGTATGAAATGATAAAATGAAAACTAACTAAATGTATCCATTATTTCTTATATAATATAAATAAAAATTAATGTTGCTAATCGCAAAACTTACCTATTGAGTACAGCTGGACCAACTTTTTTTTCATAACCTTAAGCCACACGGAATGTTTTATGGAGAGAAAAACCAACTAAAATAATTAAAAAAACTGGAACGAGGGGAGGGGGGCAAAGCGGCGGAGAAAAGCTAGTCACTACATAGTATAAAACAAAGTCGCTTTCCGCTGTCTGTCTGTCTTTCCCTATGTATTCTGCTTTGATCTTTAAAACTACGCAACGGATTTTGATGCGGTTTTTTTAATAGATAGAGTGATTCAATAGGAAGGTTTATAATGTATAATTCTACGCAGACGAAGTCACGGGCAGAAGCTAGTAAGTTTTAAACTAAAACAAATGTAACACGTACATACAACGTGGGCGGGTGAGCAGACATGATGTAACAAGGGTTCCTAGTTCATTAGAGACTAAAAACATAGAACTAAGCGTCTAGTTTCTGTTTAGGACTCTGTTCGAGTGTAAAACTATGTAACAAATCTTTCTAGCTATTTTGACGTAACTTAGAGAAGTTATAAAACCACTAACTCACTCACACGCTCATAAATTTTCGCATTTGTATTATTTATTACTAACTGTTGCTCGTTTCGCGTCGCTGTTTCGCCTGTACAGAGTTCACTGTCGCTGTACGCTAGAATTATACACTGTTCTAGAATACAATGTAGTCCTACTTTATTCCTTAATGTTCAAAGTATCTAGTCCAATTTTATCAGAATAGTTAAAGCGGTTAGGTATATCGCGAAGAGGTAGCGAGCAGACGAATATAAACAGAGACAAAAAGGCAGAGAGAAAAAGAGAGAGAGTTGCTTTCACATTTATAAGAACTACATCTGGCCCCTATTTCACCAACTTGACAATTGTCAGCGACATATGACAATTCGAAATGCGAAGGCGTAGTCAATGTGAAGCCAACCGGCGAGGATACTGGTCGATTTTGTAACGTAAACACAATTGTCAAAAAAAAAAAGATTGTCGCTTGTCGCCAACAATTTGTGAAATAGGCGCCTAAAATCTTGATAAAAAGTACCTACCTAGCTTATTATTATTATTATTATGTAGTTTCCCGTGTCAAAAAGGTTATATGCCAATGAAATTTCGACAAAATTTGTAGTTTTTTTTTTATTTGAATAGGAAGGGAAACGAGCCAGTGGGTCACCTGATGGTAAGCGATTACCACTGCCCATAGACACCCGCAACCCCGGAGGGATTGCAGATGCGTTGCTAACCTAGAGGCCTCTTGTGCCTCTTGTGCCCGTAATTTCCCCGGCTGTCTTACTCTCCACACCGGAACACAGCAGTCGGTACACAGCAGTGCAAGCACTGCTGCTTAGCGGCAGGATTAGCGAGTAAGATGGTGGTAGCGATCCGGACTGACCTTGCACAAGGCCCTACCACCCGCCCAGAAAAACCAGAAAGATAACATTCAGACAAACAAACCAGGCCAGTTTAATCCTCAAAAGACACAAAGTATGCGCGTTCTCCACTAAAAATGATCCCTCATTGTTTCGCCTTGTTTCTGAAGTTACCCCTCTTGATGCCAAGTTGTCTATCGGGGTCCTGGGTGTCGACATTTCGAGTGATGTTCAGTTCCGTGGTCATTTGGAAGGCAAAGCTAAATTAGCTTCTAAAAAATTGGGGGTGCTCAATAGAGCGGGACAGTACTTCTCGCCAGTCCATCGCCTACAACTCTATAAGGCGCAGGTTAGGCCGCATATGGAGTACTGTTCTCATCTCTGGGCTGGGGCACCCAAGTACCAAATCCTTCCATTTGACCGCATTCAACGCAGAGCTGCTCGACTTGTCGATAACCAGGCACTCTCTAGTCGGCTCGATTCTCTGGCTGTGCGGAGGGATGTAGCAGCCCTCTGCATATATTGTACCGAATATATCATGGGGAGTGCTCCGATGAACTTTTCGGATTGTTGCCTGCGGCTAAATTCCACTACCGCACTTCGCAGAATCGTCTGTCCTTCCATCCTCAACATCTTGATGGTTGGCAGTCAAGTACCGTGCGTTTTAAACGCAATTTCCTTACTCATACGACGAAGATCTGGAACCAACTTCCTGCTGCAACATTCTCTGAGCGGTACAATTTAGGGATCTTTAAAAAGCGAGCCTTCCTGTTCTTGAAAGGGTCGGCAACGCACCTGTGATTCCCCAAGTCTTGCAGGTGTCCATGGACGATGGTGATTACTTTCCATCAGGTGACCCGTCTGCTCGTTTTCCCCCTCTTATATATAAAAAAACCAGACTATCAGCAATTACCGTGTCATGCCGAAAGAGAGCTTAAACCCCAATCTGACAGCGATCTGTTTGACTTCATGACAATTTCTAACAACCAAAGTTTGTTGCCAACTCCCTTCTTAAGAGGCTAGTTAAATGGGGTCTACTTATTCGTCTTCCCAAAGTATGATGTATCTTTGACAAGTAAGCCGATTAATTAAGTATCAACGATCTTGTTCGGAAACTAATTACAGATTGTCGTTAGAATTGATAGGAAACTTTATGTTAGGAGTTCGTTGAAGCCTTGTACGGTGCAATGTATAAAGAGTTTTAGCAAACACACTTACATAGTAACAATTGATTTACATTGCCGGGCCGTGGGGCTACGGTCTCGTAAGCGGTCGATCAAAAACGGCAATGTACCTTGCCACAAACATTTAAACATTTTTTTTTTACAAATTTGACGCCATGAATTAAGCAAATAAATCATGCGTTGTTAATTATTGTCCAAATTTCTCTGAACTTCTTTTATTTAATCACTCACTGGAGTTTAATTAAAATATTTAATCAAAAATAGAAAGAAAAAATATATTTATTGTCTTTTGAAAGACCCACAAATAGAGCAACACAGAATTGTACAAAAATCAACCGTAAATATTGAAATAAAATAAAATACGGCTTACGAAGGCCAAAAATGTTTTACTAAAGAAGGGATAAGTTTATTTTGGTCATTTGTGCAGGCCGCACCAGTGCTAGTCGCAGCTCAACTTTCAGGTTTCAGCCTCTATTGGACAAACTTGCACAGACTTCCAAGCTTTCATTTCAGTTATAAAAACTTTAAAAGTTCTGCTGACCGGCATTTATTGAAGAAACGAGTTTTCCATTCAAATTTCTTTAAAGTTCTAAAGCTTTTGAAGTGCTTTAAGATAATTAAGAAAAGAGTTATGTGTTCTTGAATATTTTTAGTAGCGGGTTTCGTGCTGTTTTGCTCGCATTTATAGTCATTAATTTGAGGGTGAGAGGGATGGAATGATTATGAACTAAATGTCTGCCTGATACGCTTTCATACCTAAACACAAAACCGATTTCAATGAAATTTGGTAGATACGGCGACAGTTACAGTCCCACGAAAGGACATAGGATAGTTTTATCCCGGAAAATTGCATTGTTCCCGCGGGATAATTATTAGCGTTAAGCGGATCCCGCGCAGATGTAGTCGCGGGCAACAGCTAGTAGGTACAAAATAAGTTACAACTCTGAAGTGGAATAAACATTATCTTTCTTTTGACGCTCATTCAAATTCAACTTCATAATCTAACTTATAAACTCAATCCCGACACTCTAAAAGCAAAAGATCGTTCGAACTCCCAATAACCTGCCAACACAAACAGTCTGATCGAAAAGTTTGTGAAAAATTACGGATTCCATGAAAAACAGCTAAAATGGAATTGATTCGAGTCCTAACGACGCTCTGATAAGGTGAGTTGCCTTATTTGGGTGTTTTCCGCGGTTTTTCAATACCGCACGTCCTGGGTAAAGTTGGGCGCTTGCATGCGGTTCAACGAAATTTAGGTCAACTTTATAGTCTGGGAGCGAGTGGTCGTTTTAGCGGTGCGTGCCACGTGTGCCTAACGATGTGTGACATGACCTTATAATTTAAACTTTTTAATAAGGTTAGTTGTGCAATTTTTCCGTTGATGCTGATAACACTTACGATTTTCAACATCACTGGCATCAACGCCAAAATTGCATGGGTGGTTCTCTTTGCTCCCAAGTATAGTTAGCTGTGTTACTACTTAGGTAATTGTTGGTGAAAAAACGGAAGATTTATATATGACACGTATTATTCGCGGTTATAATCATTATTTGTTTTGAAAAACCGCGGAAAACGCGCGTGGAAGGACAAGATACGTCAAGTACGTATATTACCAACTTGCTAATACATACATACATACCGTCACGCCTCTTTCCCACAGGGGTAGGCAGAGACTACTTTGTTCCACTTGCTACGATCCTGACATATCTCTTCCGCTTCATCCACATTCATGAATCTCTACTAACTTGCTAATCCTGGCACCAAACAGAAGTACTTGCGCTGCAGGTTCAGGCATACTAGAGGAAGACAGATGGGTGAAATTCTATCTATCTAATCAGCCCACATCCACCCACTGCTGAGTAAAGGCCTTTTCATTTTCACGCCACTTTGCCCGGCCCTGTGCCAGTCTCATCCACAGTTTTCCAGCTGAATTCCAGATGTCATCTGACCAACGGGCTGGTGGTCTGCCCACTGACCTTCGACCCAGTCTTGGCCACCACTCTATGACCGCCTTCGACCATCTGTCGTCGTTCCATATGGGTGAAATTAATGACACAAAATTCTATCTTAGCCTTCTTAGCATCGTGTCTGCAATCATCTATTGTTACGGGTGTCAATGAGTGGTACACCTATCAGGTGACCCACTTGCTTGTCTGCCTTCCTTGCCGTATAAAAATAAAGAAAAGATAATGAATGCGATTTCATATTTATACATTTTTGCGCTGAAACGGTGCCATAAATGCCAACAAGACTCACATTAAACGGCGGTGGGCCTACCGCCTACAATTCCCACATGTTTCCGCCTTTGTCCTTTGTCCGGTCGTGACCAGAAGGATGCCTCATCATTGGGGGTCAATTCTCAATAGGCTTTGTTGCCACAAACAATGCTACGTCTTATGAGTACCTATTAGGCTGCAGTGAAATAGGTACCTAGTTCGGTAGTTCTTCTTTATGGTCTTCCAATTGCCTAGCCTACAGAATCGTCTTCCCTTGGCTTTGACAAACACAAACATTATTATTTTTCCGAGACTACCCACCTCAAGGTTTCGTCACTGTTTAGTCTATCATCTATTATTTACTGGTTTGTTATATTTTATTTATTTCAGTAAAAAGTTTCGCCGACGGATAGTCTTTTTCTACATTAAATACCTAAGCGATTATTATGTTATGATGTACGTACCCGTTGACTATATATTTTATATAGGTACTCACGGGCAAAAATAACTTTTTATGTAAAGTGGCCTGTTATTTTTGCTCGTCGGTGTATAACAACTTAACTTCTTCTACTTAGAATAAGAGAATAAGAGAACTTTATTAGCTGATACGGAAACACAAACAGAATATTACAAATGGATACTTATTCTAACCAGCGAATGGTCGCCACTCAGCTATGTGTCACGATAAGATCCAGGATAATGTCGTGACGCTGATTTTCAGTGACGCCAGTTACAGAGGTGGCTTAATACTTACATTCGTTTTATATATCTATTAATATTATTTTGTGTGTCTCCTATGTCAGTTAGTCTTTTTTAGATTTTTTGTAGGTAATCTGTAAGTTCCAATTGCGTTTAAGAATACTGGTTATATACTTTCTTGTTCTACGTCTGAATTAATTCTCAAAACACGTCCGTGGCTGCGTTGTTCGTACTTGAGTATCAACTAAAGTCTTGTTAGGTTCAGGTACTAACAGAATTAAAGGCACAAAAGTTTGGATCTATCCGATAAAGACAACTTTATTCTGTTACCTCAAATAGTCTTATCGAGTTTGCTGGTTTATTTGATAGAGTGAATATCTTAGCGTTGAATTTCCGTTCGTAAGATTTCTTTAAAATATCACTTACTAGTAGGTTTTTTTTGGCACCCGATGTTCCCAACGGAAGACCACTTTGGACGGAAGACACCGTGGGCCCATTTTGTGACGATTTATTTTACCTGTAGGAAGCTTTTTTATATGTTTAATGTTTTTAACTACTTTTGTGATTGTCGTAAATAAAATTGTTCTTACTTTCTTTCTTTTACTCGCGACTTATTATCCCGGGGCAAATATGTTCCGTGGGATATTCGAAAAATCCCTTCGTAGTGTTTCATTGACTCCCTATTCCCCCCTTCCAAGAAATACCTTCTTAGTGCACCTCTATGATAGGTACAGGTACTGAAAGAATGTCTGCAAAATTTCAGGCAAGCTGAAATTGCTGCACTGTTTTTTTATAAACAATTCGTCCAAATCCGTTTAGCCGTTTTAGCGTGAATGAGTAACAAACAGACAAACTTTCTCACTTTTAATATTAGTAGGATTAGCGACTCGTCCCGGATTTGCTTAGGACCTAAGCAAATGCGGGACCTAAGCCTTAGGTTGATACGAGTATACTATACATATAAATGAATCATCTTCCTGAATCATCATATTTGTATTATGAAAACGGCATTAGAATACGTTGTGAAGTACCTATAAAAGATCTAAACATACAGACAAATGGCAAAGAGCGACTTTGTTTTACACTGGGTAAATACTAGCTATTGCACACGACTTTGTTTGTGAAGAATCCGATCATATATCGAACCAGCTTCCGCCCGCGACTTCGTCTGCGTAGAATTATAGGTACATATAAAACTTGCGTGAAAAAGACACGCTCAGTAATTGACATGAAAACTCAATGTTAATTAAAAACAAACCTAACAAAATACACGCTGAGATATAAATGTTAAAGCCTTAAATATGACGACCCCGCTGTATCGTTTCCCTCTTGCTGATTATGTAAATTACAAATTTCACTGTAATAATATTATGTTTCGCAGCGCTAGGATTTGAGTGCTAAATATAATTTAGAACGCGTTGTGGCGAAGGAAATTTATTTACATACATACATAGGTACATTACATAAACCACATCTTTATCCCTTACAGGGAAGAAAAGCTTAAGGTAAAAAGAAATATAATGAAACAAGCACAATTAACATTTTATTATACTTGTAGGCTTATTGTCTAACTCGCTCGCAATCGTCATCGTGTTTATTTTGACAGTTCTTATTTGAATGTGACAGCTATAGTCTGGCAGATAAATCACTGCAGCCAGATGACACTTTCAGTGTTGTCAGTTTTTGGCGAATATTAAATAGTGATGTGACTTAGTGAGTGACTGAAAGAATGAACGATAAAATGAAATTCATTTTCGTCATTTATGTTGAAATAGTATCTTTACGATATCCTTTGAACACGTTCAACAGTCAATTCAGAGTTTATGACCCACAAAAGTCATACCACTCCCGACAATAACTCTCACTAGATGGCGCTCATTTATTCACCAGTTATTTCCCGTTTGCACCGGTATGAACCGGTTTCGCCCCACGGGATTGCCTGTTGCGACCTGTAAAAATTTACCGCTTCTGTAGTGCCCACTTTTCCCGGAGCTACATTCCAAATGTTGTCTTATTTTGGGGCTGAAATTAGTCACGAAAATTTTGTAATCGTAGATAATTTTGTCTCTTATTTTATTCATCGGCTAAAGCGCCGTCTTAGGCGTAGGTTTGACAATGACATCTGTCTTTACTTACACTTTTGAGTCGATTTTGTCTAAGAACCAAGCACCAACCAACAACCAACCCAACCAACCAAGATCAAAACGTATTAAGTAGTGTACTTTTAATATTCCTAACAATCCAGAAAATAACTGTCTTTTACAACGCTATCTAAGTAGGATTATTTTATCATTTCATTTCATCAGGAACAAACTCCGTTCGTTTTATAACCAGTCGGTTCTTAAAAACTTCTTAACAACCACTTGCATAAAACTTCACGCGAACTTCACTTTATCTAACAATGTAGCGCGGAACTTTCATCATAAATCGTTCGGAATGGTAAACAATCAAGAGATTTCATTAAACTAGAGATGGTGCGTATTTACGTTACCAGGTTTTGATACCAGGTATTTCCTTGCAAGTATACCAACCAGGTACCGACCCGATATACTTGCAAGACTTGAAAGTATTTTTCCATTTAAGTATACTGTCCCTTCAAAGTAAGTACTACTTCATACACATAAGGTTCAGATTGCGCTTATACGTGAAATAAAATACCTTCAAAGTATTTTACGTCTTGATTGAAATATTTTGAATCTTATCTGTATAACAACAAGGTTTAAACTTGCAAGGAAGCAAGTATTCGACTTTTTACGTGGGACAGAAAATACTTTGAAAGTATTTTGATACTTGGTTTCTGCACCTGGTAGGAGAAGGTGGACGTACTTTTAAGCCCTGGTACGCGATTTAGCAAGTATAACCCATCCCTACATTAAACAAAGGAATCAGGCTTTGTGTGGAGTTTCAATATAAAATGTCTCTCAGAATCTTTACGGAATATTTCAGCAGATGAATGCAATAGTTCTTTCCACATATATGCCCACAATCATGCTAAGCGTTGCCTTGTTACTTTAGGCTCTGTCTACCCTGTAACGGATAAAGTGATTTATGTATAAATGTATGTATGTACTAGCTGTTGCCAGCAACTTCGTCTGCAAATAATTCATTTATCGTCCCGCGGGAATTTTCCGGGATTAAAACTAGCCTATGTGCTATTCCAGACTTTTCTCTGTCTAACTAATTTATCTAATCAGCCCACATCCACCCACTGCTGAGGAAAGGCCTCTTCATTTTCACGCCACTTTGCCCGGTCCTGTGCCAGTCTCATCCACGCGTTTTCCAGCGTAATGCCAGATGCCATCTGACCGACGTGCTGGTGGTCTGCCCACTGACCTTCGACCCAGTCTTGGCCACCACTCTGTGACCGCCTTCGACCATCTGTCTTCTCTATCTATGTGCCGAATTTCATCCAGATTCGTTGGGCCGTTCTAGCGTGATTGAGTAACAAACAAACATCCATCCATCCATACTTTCGCATTTATAATATTAGTCAGAAGTTAGATGATTCTTAGTTTACAAAATAACTAGATAAACAAATATGGCAGCCGCTCGGTCACCAAGTGTCCCACTTTGTCCTAATGGTTTGTATACTCGACAACACTCTTGGATATCGAGTCCCGAACTCTTTCAGGCAGCCTGTTTACGAAGCTATTTGCATGCGGAACGGCACAACATGTTTGGATAAAGGCCTTTTCATATAACACTGGCTACCAACATATTTTCGATCAATGAACTCAAATATTGAGGTTATTAATTACAACAAACCGGATAACTCACGTATAAAAAGCCGAAAGAAAGTTTCGGACTATTCCGTAGTCCTTCATCAGAGAGCGCTCGCCCCGGCGGCAGCGAAGCGAACACTGCGCGCCAACGCTCTGCTCACGCGGCTATTTGGCGCAGTTGACATCGGCGTACAACTACCCTCATTTTTATCGTCATTTTTGCTATAGTCCAAAGTAGGTAAGTAGGTACCTAGGTAGTAGGTAGGGTAGTATCCGGTTTGTTGTAATTATCTTTGAGTCTCACGGTAGTTTCATGTTGATTGAGGTTATTAGTTGAAATTAAAAGAGCTACACAGGAACAGAAGATTTTGCAAGACACACAAATATAAGGGCATACTCACAATTTTATAGAATAGAAACAACAAAAAAACACAGACATGAAAATTAGATCAGCGTTGTGTGTGTCTTCGCAAAAGTGAAACGGTCGCTGGCTCAGCATTACGCTGAGGTGTTAGACACCCGCAGCACTAATTTTCAGCCAGAACCGTCTGTGACTCAAGAAACGATATACAGATAAAATAAATTAATATACCGACCATATAAACCATAAACTTTTACGTAAGTAAAGTAATAATAGATAGAATCCGACTTATGTGTAACTGGAAAATACATAAATTTATTAAAACAAAAAAATAAAAACAGTATAATACTCGTTTATAACAACCGGGCCCTAACTTTGCACGGGTTATGTTCGTCATCCATAAAATGCAACTGTGACTGACTGATCGATCAACGAACAGCTCTAACCTCTGAACAGATTGCGCTAAAATTTGACACGCAGATAATGACGCAGGTATACGTTAAGAAAAGATTAAGGGTGCGACCAAACCGCCGCGTATACGCAGTGACGTGTCGTATGCGTCACGTTTTCTCACCGTTTCTTCATACATTTTGTTGCGATTCCGTAACGTCACCGTTTTTTAAGCGGCGGTGTGGTCGCACCTTTACTCGTAGCGTCAGGACCGGATTAAGGTTGGAGGAGCTACAAATTTCAATTCCAACATCTACTTATACAATCACTACATAGTATGAAACAAAGTCGCTTTCCGCTGTCTGTCTGTCCCTATCTACGTTTATATCTTTAAAATTACGCAACGGATTTTGATGCGGTGTTGTTTTATAGAAGGAGTGATTCAAGAGAAAGCTTAATATGTATATCTAGCTTCTGCCCGCGACTTCGTCCGCCTAGAATTAGAGTTAAGAACTGTTGTTGATAGTATATTCTGCAATAATTATTTTCATTGCGACTCTGGGCAGCTACGATCTTTCACATGTTTATCACTATCCCGCGGGAACTATGAAATTTCCCGGGATAAAAAGTAGCCATGTATTAAGATAGTACTAAGATACACCTCCATTCCAAATTTTATTCAAATCCGTCCAGTCGTTTTAGCGTGAAGACGGAACAAACATACACACTCACTCACTCACATCGTCACAAACTTTTGCATTTATAATTTTAGTAGCAAGTAGGATTCTACGCAGACGAAGTCGCGGTCAGAAACTAGTTACTTATAGACGATTGGCTTTTCTATTCCTCGCTATGCCATTTCTGAGCATTAATATCTTACCTTTGTGCTTATTAACAGACTATTACCAACGACCTTTGGCCGGGTCACGATACCTAACTGTAATGGAGTATCGATCGTTATAATGATCTGAGTTAAATTTCATAGTAATAAAGCTTAGGAAATACAATGACGTAAATGGGAAAAGGGGCTCGAAATTTATACTTCACCATAATGTAAATAATGTTTAATTTCTAAACGACACTGAAAATAAGAACACAGAAAAATCCGAAAAGTAAAGCTATGGCCGGGAATCGAACCCGGGTCCTCGTCATTCCGTGACGCGTGCTATACCCCTACACCACCCATAGCTGGTGAGTAAGCCTCCGAATTTTTCTATCTGTTACCAACTGTCACGTGATCTTGTTACTATGCGAATATTTTGTCGCTAAGCGTCATCTGTTTGAATGATGTGTCTGTACGACACAATTACAAACCAAAACCACAATAAAAAATCAAGAAGTAATTTTTTTGATTAATTTGATATTTCCTATGTAAGTAATGTTCATTATGCTACTTTTCTTGATGTTTGTATGTATGTGTTTTCCATCTGCAGTGCTAACGCGACTGCCCTGAAAACAGCTCTCCAAGTAATGATTTTTTGCCGGGACTTTTCAGGGGCTAATGTTACCTCTCGCTCTCATTAATTTTCAAGTTCCAACAGAGACCTTAGGGCCCAAGTTCATAACTATTGAAACAAAGCCAAGCCGACCACAACTCCGATATGTGCCGCAGGGAATAGAGAGGGTCTAAGGATAGGCCTCGAGTGAGCCAAGTTTATGATGCTAAAGATAGCAGTATTTTTTAACCTCTCTCCTAGTTTTTATTACGTCTGCAAAGGGCGGAGAAGGGCAAAAAGGGCACCTTATTATTTACATTATTAATTTCACCTCACTTTATATAAATATTTTTGTTTACTATTATATTAATTGTTGTATTTTTGTGTGTTAAGCTAGTATTTTTTTTTTGAAGACCAGCGCAGGCGCAAGGCCGATAATGTTGATTAGGACCGTTTCGTGTAAATTTTTCCCTTTAATATTTTTTTGTTTCTTTCATCATGTATTGTTACGAATAATTTTTTTCTTTCTAAATGATATTAAAGTAAAGAAGCTAATTTTCAGCAATGAACTTACTTTTGTTTTTTAGCAATAAAAACTGCATCAAAACGAATTAATGATACACTCACCATTCACGCACTTGTTGGTATAAAAGTAGTTGGTCTAAATATTTGACTTCATCCAATGTACAATACCGTAAACTTAATTATGATAAGTTTGAGATTAATTCACGATCTCACGATGACAGATAACTGTGCCGTTTACAGCAAACTCCACAGTTATTAATTCAAATTTCACTCAATAACTGCGGCATAAAACTGGCAAGGTTCTCATAATTAGTAACCCTGAATAAAAACAAAGAAATTCAAAAGTTAAACGGTGCAGCATTACATTTTTCCAGTAACCCGCCGATCGAGGTGATCTATAAGGATCTTCTTGTTGATATAAAACGGAATGAAATTTTACTACAATCACAGTTTTCTTTCAACAGCTGGAGCAAACGCATAGTTGCCATTTCAGTGATTCACTATTGGAATTCAAGTAAGTATTCCAAAATATTTATACTTAGTAAGTTATCAACGAGACCTCTGACCACCAAGCTAATTTCACAAACGTGGTAGGCGACGGACGCTGACTATTCGGTCTAAATTGCGTAGTCGGTATGAAGTACGGTTTAACATGGCACTCCCAAGGCCGCAATGTATTTCGTAAAATCGTAGTCACTCGTCGCCTTATAGCATACTTGAATAAGGAGTAAGGGGGTAATTCGGAGACACAGAATGTGAGAGCATTTAAAAAGACTGAACCGTGTCATACTTACTATTGGACCTCGAATTTTGATAGGACACTTACCTGAAACAAAATAAGGCAAATTAGTTAGGTATTCAATTATAATTGCATCAACTTAAAACCAAATCTGACCTGCAAATTATAGCAGGGTCCGCGCTGTAGAGATATATAGGGTCACTTAGGTTGATGTCATTTTTCTGAAAGCTATTTGTCATTCGGAATTTAGAACTTTCTATCGAAATGTAATAGAAATGGAAGAAATTACTATGCCAAAATATCTGTCAAATATATGGCTTGCATGCTGAGTTGTCGTTGCATTAACTTTGCCGACGACGAAAATATCACAAATGCAAAAGAATATTTTTTATTTAGTTCATTCCAATCGATTTAAAACTTTTTTTAAACAAACAAACTCCCACCCCCCCCCCTCCAAGTTCAAAGACATTGAGATGGGATGGGATGGGGATTAGGATGGGATGGGATTGAATGAGGAATGAGGTGTATGTATAATCCATCCCTATATTTTGTGTGAAGTTCCCAATCCGCACTGGGCCCGCGTGGGAACTATAGCCCAAGCCCTCTCATTCTGAGAGGAGGCCTGTGCCCAGCAGTGGGACGTATATAGGCTGGAGATGATGATGATGAAAATTTTGAACTGCTATTGTTGTGACGTGAGTTGCTAACTTAGCTCCGTCAAGTTGTGGCTGTGGACGCATCTCAGGGTATCGGCATTTCAATCATTATGAACCAGTCATTCGTAGATTACTTAGAATCAATATCATTAGTGTTATCAGCCTCGCATCTTGATTAAACGGGTCAAGTTGCGACCAAGTCAAGGTTTTGCAGATAGGCACGCGATCTTATAATAATGTAGAAGGCACATTTAACGTTACTGCAAATTATGATTTCTGTGACAAATAGCGCTATTTTCATCGATACGTTTGCTTCAATTTAATTTAGTTTTTTGCACATGGCATGCAAATGGAGAAGGGCCGAGCTTAACTTCTGAATTCTCCTAAACTATCACGGTTTTTAGGGTTCCGTACCCAAAGGGTAAAAACTGGACCCTATTACTAAGACTTCGCTGTCTGTCCATTTGTCCGTCTGTCCCTTTGTCACCAGGCTGTATCTCTTGAACAGTGATAGCTAGACAGTTGCAATTTTCACAGATAATGTATTTCTTTTAACGCTGTATGACGCTTTTGTATGTAATGTATTTGTCTACATTTTGCTTAAGAGGCAGGGTTCTGCTAACACTGGATTTCATATTCACTTGCCGTATTTGTACAGAACCCTCGGTACGCGTGTCCAGTCTGTTAACTTTGACGTCCTTATTCTGTCTGACTCTAGAATGAAGCTCATCTTCGTGGCTATAGCCGTCACTTTCTTCGCCATTGCGACGGCGCAGAAGGAGAAATACACGGACAAGTATGACGCCCTGAATATCGACGAGATGCTTGGGAATAAGCGGCTGGTCTCGGCGTACATTAAATGCGTGTTGGAAAAGGGGAAGTGTACCCCAGAGGGCAAGGACCTCAAGAGTAAGTGTCATCGGCCTGGTTAACATATTTATGCCCGGTCCATTTCACCAGCGTGACAATTGTCGGAGACAAATGACAATTCGGTTTCATTACATAATGGACATAAGATGGCTTCATATTGGCCACGCATTGCAATACAAATTGTCACTTGGTACCGCTATTAGTGTATTGGAGGGTTTGGGCTATAGTTCCCACGCGCGCCCAGTGCGGATTGGGAACTTAACACACACCATTGAATTTCTTCGCAGATGTGTGCAGGTTTCCTCACGTTGTTTTCCTTCACCGAAAAGCTTATGGCAAATTTCAGGCCTATGCCATGAGGCACGCCGAATTACGCGACGAAAAAAAAACAACAACAATGTACTTACTGAAATTGTAGCGAATTCGCAATAAAAAGGCTATTGTATTGTATTGTATTGTACCGCTATTAGTAGAGATGGTGTAAAAGGGGCCAAGAGCCTGCTAGGTTCTCTGTTCGTAGTCATCGGAATGGCAAGCGCAGCGTAGGACGTCCACCAACGAGGATGGATGATCTTATTAAGGCGCTGTCAACAGCAAATGACCTTGAGCAGCACCACTCTTCACACATACGGTTCGCGTGCCTGTGAGTGAACGAAAAGAAACTATTCCGGCAGCTTAGCGCGCGTCTAAAATCTTGCAAATAAGACACAAATAAGAAGAAATAAAAAAAGTATGGATTATTTGTGGAATATGACTCGTTAGCCGTGTAGGTATGAATATGTTAACTTCATGTTTTTAATTGCAGACCCATACGTCGAAAAAATAAAGACATAGAACCGTTTAATGATGATTTTAAGACCAATCTTTGCAATTATTTTCTATCGAGCCTGTTCAATTATGTATCGAGTCCGTCTAGCGTGTTTGAAATATGATGAAAATTAACATTATATTTTTTTTGTGTGTAGTTTTTCTTAAAAAAGTGCTTAAATAACATCAATTTCAACAAAATTAGGTGTTGTCAGTCTCTTAAAGTCGCGGGTTCGCGGTGGATGCAAGCTGCTTCCAACCGAGGCAACTGGAGATTCATGGGGAGTCCTATGTCCAACAGGATTATGATAATTATATCTGATATGATGAGTCATCTGTAAGCTGTACCGTGACTATTGAAAGAAAGAAAGGAAAAATATTTACTGTCACAAAGAAATATATAAATCAAAAAACAAAAACCGAATTTAGTATTGCACGTTACAGCAACCAAAAACCCTAGGGTAGACCACGGGCCTGCCGCGAGCGGAACCACGTCCACCCTCACATCATCACACAAGGGTTTTTGGTGTAACGTAAAACAATTATGGTTACAGTTTGCAGATGAGTACCTGGCTTAGGCGTTTTTCGCTGCATAGCAGAAAAATGTTGCTACTTCTTACAGTTAATTTTGAGACACACAGGCTCGTGACATACTCGTAGTTATCGGCAACTATCAAATCCAAAAAGCCCATCGAGGGAACGGGCAAAAATCTTAGGAGTTTTCAATGATTCACGGTTAAGTTCATCCGAAATATTATAAACTTATAAGTAAACGGGATGTGAACCGCGATTACCTTTATTGAGCACCCGATATTTCGACGCAGTAATATCATTTTAGGGTGGTGGGACTTTTGGAACTTAAATAAAATATTTTTCTATTCTTTCAAATTCTTCTTGTTCATTCCAGCTCACATTGTCGACGCGCTTCAGACAGGATGCTCGAAGTGCACAACCGCTCAACGCGGAGCCATGCGCAAGGTCATACATTACCTTATCCACGAAGAAAACGACTCCTGGAGGCAGCTCGTTGATAAATACGATCCCAAGAAGATCTATACACGGAAGTATGAACAACAGTTGAATTCCGTCATGAAAGATTAAAATGTTCACGCATATAGTTGCCGGCAAACATCTTGAGCATGACCTTGAAATCACAGAAGTGAATTTAGCGTCTCTTTGGTATAAAAGTACATGCGCAAACTTACCCCTTCCACGTCGTTCTTGCTCAAGAAGTTTGCCGTGAGCTGTACTTGTATTGCTTGCAATAAGTATAGATATAAGCAGGTATTGGAACCTGACTGAAAGAAAACGCACTGTTTGTTACTTTAGATCACTGTCAAATGGAATCAAAAATGCACTTCTTGATCCTTGCACTTCCCGCGTTATGTAGGGCTATAATTTTACTTCTTGAGTTTTTAACTACCCGTTATAAATTAAATTTGTAAAGGATACTCAAAACTGAAACACACACCCTACCTGCTATGGGTGGTGTAAGGTTAAAACCACGCATCACGGAATGATGAGGATCCGGGTTCGGTTCCCGGCCATAGCTTTACTTTCAAATTTTTCAGTAGGTATCGTTTAGAAATTTAAATTTAGACCAATACTAGCCTGTTTTTAAAATGTACCATGTTCAAGTAGAATGTTAGCTTAGTTTTTAAGTTATTTTATTGTTGTTGTTACTTAAACATTTTTATATTTCGTAGTGAATTGCGTGCCTGTAGAATGTACTTAATACAAATGTTCATTTTGAAATGGAAATATCAGTTAATGTTTCATTTATGGTCACATACCTTAAGCATGGAATATCGTACAATTTAGGTAATTTCAAACGGATTGGTATTTTTTTTATCTTACTCAGTAAGTTTGCCAGAATACACAGTTGTAATAAATAAAGTAATAAACAAGAAAAAACCACATGGAAAAACTTTTTTCTGTGGTTTTAGTTGAATTTACTTTAATAATTATACGTGAAGTTTTTGCTAAGGGCTGGTTTCCGTAATAAAATTAGTTTCTCAGAATTTGTACTTTTGCGTCTTCTGTGGTACGTAAGTTAGTCCCAGTGGAATCATGTTTCTTAAGAGTTGCCAGTGATTTATTCATAAGACTTCTGACATTTACAATATTTGTTTAGTTAATAATATGTACTCAGAATTAAAAAAAGGAGTATGTGAAAAAACAAAAGGATTTTTTAATACTGAATATTTTTACGCCCAGGTAAAAGTAGAACAATAACTATGTCCAGTCTAACACGACTTTTTTACAGAATAATGCAGATTACGATCGTTGATATAAAATTTCAAACCCGTCCATACATAATAATACCCGTTATTTTGTTCAATAAATATCAATGGAATGCTACAAAATCCAACATTAAAAATCTAAAATTTATTTTGTAAATTTTGCATAGAGGCTCCTTCATACGATGTACTCGTAGATGAGGAATAAAGATGGATTTTGTGAAATTCCTACGAGATAAACATTTCAAGGAAGACCAATAAAATATACACCGACGTTCAAACCCGTCCATAAAAATAATAATACCCGTTATTTTGTTCAATAAATATCAATGAAACACTACAAAATCTAAAATTAAAATCTAAAATTTATTTTGTAAATTTTGCGCAGAGCTCCTTCATACGATGTGCTCGTAGATGTTAAAGATGGATTTTGCGAAATTCCTACGAGTTAAACACTACAAGGAAGACCAAGCCAAAGCCGTAGCAGACCGTCAATACAGCTAGGAAACTTGGTAATGTCAAGTTCAATTAATAAAATCCTGTGGTTGTTCACATTATTTAATAAATAAATAAATAAATATCTTGGGACAAATTGACACCAATTGACCTAGCCCTAAACTAAGCAAAGCTTGTAATACAGGCACTAGACAACGGATAAACATTCTTATAGATAAATACATACTTAAATACATATTAAACATCCAAGACTCGAGAACAAACATTTTTATTCTCATACAAATATCTGCCCCGACCGGGGATCGAACCCCGGACCTCAAGCTTCATAGTCAGGTTCTCTAACCACTAGGCTATTCGGTCGTCAAACCTTTCACACCTTTTTCTTAACAACTATTTTAAAACAATTCTCGTCTATGATTTCCCCGTGCCCTAACAATAATTTATGTCAAGTCTTTTTTCATTAACGAGGCAATAAAACGGAAAAACATGGCCGACCATTGTCACACCTAAGTTTGAAAAAACACGATAAATCGCGTGCCGTCTAGTATTTAAAATATTGTATGATTTTTAGAGTTATGCCGTGATAAGTTCATGATATTTAATTTGTAACATTGAACCATTTTATAATAACCTATTACCTAATGTATTTTAAATCTAAAAATACTAAGAACCATGAATACCTAATCGGTGGTTATTACTACTTATATTATGCAACAAATAACTTAGCTTAAAAAAATCACTTTAGATACTTACAAGCTTAATTGCTGACTGTATTTTTGTTGACTGTACGTACTTGCATTGTCATCCGTCCTACATATTATTATGTGTACCAAATTTCAAGCCAATCAGACCAACTGTTGAAGAGTTCTCTCCTGCGGAGACGGTCCTGGCTGGACCACCAATTCTACTACCAGATTATTGTTTTGTCATCTGACTTACATACATAAATACAAACATACGTTGCAAGTTAATAAAAAGCTTGTAAAAAAACAGCCAGTATTTTATTTCACCGCTAAGACACTACAGCACTAAAGCAGTCTACTCAAAGTCCTGCATGGAGGCCTCTGCTAGCAGTGTCACTGTCACTACCAACCGTAATGTATGCAGAGCAGGGGCCTTACCATGACGTCCTAATTCCGACTCGGTTCAAGTTTTAGCTGTCACTTTCAGTATGAATCAGACAGCGAGCAAACTTAAACTGAACCGCATTAAGACGTCATGGTAAGGCCCCAGATTCTTTACTCTACGCTAGCTACTGCATAAAGAAAATCTAACTAATATTATAAATGCGAAAGTATGGATGGATGGATGGATTGATGGATGGATGGATGGATGGATGTTTGTTTGTTACTCAATCACGCCAGAACGGCCCAACGGATCTGGATGAAATTTGGCACACAGATAGAGAAAAGTCTGGAATAGCACATAGGCTACATTTTATCCCAGAAAATTGCGTAGTTCCCGCGGGATAGCGGTAAACGAATTCTTTGCAGACGAAGTCGCTGGCAACAGCTAGTATAATATATGCAAGCAATTTAGTAGGCTGCTTAAATTAACGCCACCCAACCACACAACAGAACCCTTCCATTATTCAACGTACTCAGCAAACTTTTTAATTTTATAATTAGTCCTGAGTGCGGTGGAACGGTAAAGGTACACTTCATTTGGTTTCTATTTTTGCTGTGGTTAGAGTTATTTTCAAGTGGCCCGGTTTGAAACTTTTTTAAAACAGGGCGAATTTGCACGCGAAGTATGCGGGGCGGACAGCGTGCGTGGAGTTTTTAGTTCAGCCTTGATTGATGGTATAAAAATAGGCCTTTTAAACCTTGTAAAAATACAAACTGTCTAAGTAAAAAGGCAGATACACACAAACAGCACAGACTAACTTATAACACCCTTCTTTTTGTGTCAGGAATTAAAAATACAAACAGTTCAGGTAAAAAGTACTGGCACAAAATTATTTTATCACTTACACATTTAAAAAGTGAAACGTTCCAACTTTGAATTTATTCAGAGCAGAATTCGCCCAAACCAGCCAGTCTCTTCTATTAGCACGCAACAGTTACTTTTGACAAAAGCGAAAATGGTGAATTAATTAATTGACTGAGTAAGTATTTGAAACACAGGCCGCCGACTGAATTCAGATATTTGGAAGAGAAGCAACTGGTATGAAGTAAACTAATTCTAAACACCATAATATTATTCCAAGATTTGTAACTCTTGATTTTCGCACGACCACACTCTGAGTACTCAATTAACTCAAGTCCGGTGCAATAACAACTGCACAAATAATTCAGCAGCGGAGCTGTTTCGTGTTATTTACTGCGAGTCTCAACCGACCAGTGTAGCTAGGACCCGCGGAAATTAGAAATAAGGCTTGTCGTCCATAGAGCGGCGCACGAAATAGAGCTCAAAATGTAAAGTTGGATAGCAACACGTCATCTGCGGGTGATTCGTATCGCTACCAATATTTTACTGCCGCTAAGTAACAGAGCTGCGTTCTGGCGTGGAGAGTAAGACTGGTATCCCACCAGTCTACTTAAAAAAAAACCGAACAAGTGCGAGTCGGACTTGCGCACCGAGGGTTCTTTACAAATTCGGCAAGCGAATATAAGATCCAGTGTTAGTAGAGCCATGGTATTTAGCAAAATATAGGCAGTGTGGAGTCATATTACATTGGTTATTTACATAGACAGATATGAAGAAAATAGATTTTTACATTTATTTCATTAGCTGTGCTATAAGAGCTACAATCACATCAAATTTCAAGTTTCCAGGCCAACTGGAAGTACCCCATATTTTTGGGAGCATGACAATTTTAACAAAACACCTTTTCAAATGACTGTATCTTTTGATTGAGTTAACTTAGAGGGTTGACTTTTTCACAACCACAAGGGACCGCAAACCTTAGTACATGGTATTAATTTCAACTGTATACCTTATCGCGTTCTTGAGAAAAAAGGTATTGATAGACGAAGGAACAACAAAGTGATTCTATAAGGGTTTCGTTTTTTTTTAATGCGAAATAGGCATACGTTTGATCATAATCACGCCTGATTGTAAGCAGTAGGCTTATTGTCTAACTCGCTCGCAATCGCCATCGTGTTCATTTTGACAGTTCATGTATGGGCTGACAATTGGCATCGGAATCAGCTAGCTGTCACATTCATACAAGAACTGTCAAAATGAACACGATGGCGATTGCGAGCGAGTTAGACAATAAGCCTACAGGACGTGATCTAACCCGAAAAATACTGGCCATAGCTACATTGCTAGTCACAAGTGAGTCCAGGTAACACTGGCCGCTGATGTGTACGCAGCATTAATATTTCAGTGTAACTGCCTCCGACCTTCGCGGATTTAAAAAAAACAGGTTCCTTTTTTAAATGACGCCACAGGGTAAAGCTTTACTAATTAGTTTTTTAATACTCGCGCTAACGCTGGTCTTTTTCGTGTGATCTCATGATTTATTTAGAACGCGAAATACAACGAAATATCCGAGGGTTTAAAAAAATAAAACTTTGTATGTGTATGTGAGCGTTTTTACGTGATGATACAGTCCAACAGACAGACAGACGGAGAGAGGAGTATTAGTAATGGGCTCCATTTTTTACTAAAAATAATAACACGCAAGCAATAATTTAACACCTTAATCTAGATCTAAAATTTTACCAACAACAAAAGTGTAAAATAAAATAAAAGAAAAACAAAAGGTACGCGTATCAAAAGCATTCTCTGAATCGATTCAATCGATGCCTTAACTATGTTCATCTCTCTCTTATCTCGTAACTAATAACATTCTTATACAAAAACAACTAAACTAATTAAATAACTAACTCATACTCTCGTGTGTAGCAAATCTCAACCAGTTTAAGAAGATCCCGGCCAGCCTACAGTTTTTCTGCTGAGCATAAACATTTCCAAGAAAGTCCGAGACCTCGGCTAGATGGTCCAGCGTCACTAAGATTCCTCTGAGGCGCGTCCAAACTTTGTAAAAGGAATTTGCATAAGCATTAGACTAGTAGCATTTTGCCTTACTGTTAATATAACCTTTGAAGATAGGCTAAGTCAAAGAATTTCCCATTAAAAGAACATCAAGGGTAGCCATTTATTATTGATACAGCCCGTGTAAGTTAATCACCAACTTGAGTCTGTTGAACTTGCAGTAATAAGTAATTGATGCTGAACTAATGCAAATTGGTATTCGCATAAAATAAATGTGTTAATCCATCCCGATCTGGGAGCAAAGAAAGCCTAGATGTTCCAATATTCTGACAGCTAGTTATTTTTAAGAGACAATTTAAAATCAAACGTTTGAATTTGGAATTGCAATTTGACACGAACACGGATACTTCGTTAGCGTTAAATAAAAACGTTTTAATACTAATCAAACTCTATTTTATTTCAATACCTTTTTCTAACAAAGCCTTCGTTAATCAATTCGTTAGAAGCTCAAGAGGTGTTAAAGGGCGCTTCAATCGTCGTTTTGGATGCTTCAAACGTTTTAAAGCGATAAAATGTGAAATTTTCTAAGTCTTTATAGCAAAGCACTGGCTGGCTGGATAGCACTTTTTAATTATTTGACAGACGTAAAAAAAAACGTTAGTGGCCAGTCTCAATTTACGTGAAGACGTTTTCATCAAATAAGTTTGAACCAATTATTAAAAAAAATGAGTACGTACTTACTCGTACAAACGTATAAATAGCTAGCTACGAATATTATTGAGAAGTTAATATGTATATTTTCACGATCGAATGTAGTTGCGCGTGATTGATCGCTTAGCCGAATGTTGTGATTGATGAGTGAAACTATTCATTGTTTACTAAGAAAAAAAATGTAGTTATACGTATATTAGGTACTGACCTATATCGAAAAGAGAGCCCAAAGACCTGACTAACCCAATGCTTAACGCGGACAAATAAATGAAATTCGACCAGTAAATAAAACTACCTTAAAGACAACACAGATCCAAAAGAGCGTAACTAGTGCTGAAGCTTGTACCATCAGCCAAATATGTGGTCTACCACACTAAGGTTAAAAATCCTTTGCACATCACAATACATAACGTCGATAAGACAGGCTGTCAACTTGAAAGTTCGACTTTAGCAACATTTTCATTTGATAGGAAGTTGGATGAAAAGTGATAGACCACTTATTTGGGCGACCGTACATAAAGGACTAGGCTGGATCATAACGTAATGTCAAACTCACACAATTTATCGATAACTAGCTGTTTCCTGCGACTCCATCTCCCCAAAGTTCGCTGATCGATATCCCGCGGGAACTGTTCAATTGGATAAAAACTATTCTATGTCCTTCTTTGGAACTAAAACTACATGCATACCAAATTCCAACTAAAACGGCCAAGCGGTTTAAGCGTTAATATGTAACCAGCCCGGCTAGCACGACAGTGCACAAGAGTCGCGTCGCGCGCGAGATAGATTACCCGTCTCTTTCTAGAACGAACAGTAAGAAAAAGACGGGCAATCTATCTCGCGCGCGACGCGACTCTTGTGCGCTGTCGTGCTAGACGTGCAGTAGGCTTATTGTCTAACTCGCTCGCAATCGCCATCGTGTTCATTTTGACAGTTCATGTATGGGCTGACAATTGGCATCGGAATCAGCTAGCTGTCACATTCATACAAGAACTGTCAAAATGAACGCGATGGCGATTGCGAGCGAGTTAGACAATAAGCCTACTGATAGTTACTTTCGCATTTATAAAATTAGTAGGGATAGAAAATGACTGTTTTTTTTTCTTTTTTTTTTATGCGAATAGGAAGGCAAACGAGCAAGTGGTCACCTGATGGTAAGCGATCACCACTGCCCATAGACACCCGCAACCCCGGAGGGATTGCAGATGCGTTGCCAAACTAGAGGGCTAAGATGAAATGCCTCTTGTGCCCGTAATTTCCCCGGCTGTCTTACTCTCCACACCGGAACACAGCAGTGCAAGCACTGCTGCTTAGCGGCAGGATTAGCGGGTAAGATGGTGGTAGCTATCCGGACGGACCTTGCACAAGGCCCTACCACCCGCATAGAGACCTGTAATAGAGATTTGAAACGAAACCTTTTTCTCGTATATAGAAACAATGCGGTAACTATAGCAAGGAGCTGCCTCCTTTAAGTAGGTCACACGTTATAATTCAACAAGCACTTGTCCTTTGTTACCAGTTTGTTACTACGCATAGCTGGCTAGAAATAATGATGCTATGTTAAATTGGCTATTTACCTTTGTAGTTGTATCAGGTATAGCACCTAGAATTAATTAACTACATACAAGCAAGTTATTTATGGTTGGCACGTTGATGTCGCGTACACAGGGTTGTGGTTTATGGAATTGATTCCACCACATATCGCTAAATAATAATTACAATTACTTATATCAAAAGTTTAACTCCATTTTTATTTTTGCTGTTTACTCGTTAGAAAACATTTTTTAAACTATATTTACAGTAACAAATAAGTCAAAATGACAATCGTCTCATTGCTTTTTGCTGTGGTGTTTTTTTTTTGTAAAAGAAATAACATGTCATCAACGCGGGATCATCCCAAGATACCGCAGTTCTAACCAAATGACTCGGGATTTGTTATATCTTGGTATAACGCGGATACATTTATAAGCTGAGTTACAAATCAACACGTTCCCGTATTCAGACGGCATATTATTCTACATACAAGCAATTTATTCACGCCTCGTCTGTGCGTACTAATAAATTTAATCGTGAATTTGTGACCCTACGGAGATCTTGCATGACAACCAAATTGATTCCTGCTTTTCACGGTAAAAGCCGTGGTGACGTTTCGAGTACATTAATTTACTAGGAAAATCGTTATGATTACGACGTTTACTGTGGGTACGTTCTACCGTGGATCAGGGCTAAATTTGTTCGATACTGCGTATTAGGCCGGCTACATACATACGGAATTTACATACGGTTTCCGTACGGAATGACGTCAGCGAACGGGACATCGCCATATAATGGAACGGGGCAGGGCTACGAATTACGTCATGCCGTACGGAAACCGTATGAAAATTCCGTACGTATGTGGCCGGCTTTAGGCTCGTAAGTCTGCACGTACTTTAAAAAAGAACAAAGCAACAGTAAGCATAACTGCCGAGCGACTGTACAAAGAACATTTTTCCCAGCGAATCATCATCATCATCATCATCTTCCTAGCGTTTTTCCCGGCATTTGCCACGGCTCAGTGAGCCTGGGGTCCGCTGTAACAACATAATCCCGAGATTTGGCGTAGGCACTGGTTTTTACAGAAGCGACTGCCATCTGACCTTCCAACCCCAGAAGGGTAACTAAGCCTTAATGGGATTGGTCCGGTTTGCTCGCGATGTTTTCCTTCACCGTAAAACCACCGGTTAAAAAGACCTTCGGGTGTGTCTGATGCCCTAGTACTTTTGCTCCACGACTCAACAAAAAAACACTTCAAAATCGAACGCGCCGCGATTCATTCATATTTCAAAATAAGCTCTTAGAGGATCTGATATCCTGGTACCTACTCTTACGCCTGATGCGAGTTTAACATTTTTTTTACCCATCCCAAAGAGTGCTCTGCGCCACTAAAGCAGTTTTCACTTCAAAAATTTAGGCCAAAGTTGGCATGAAAAATGTCACAACGCAATCGCAATATTAATCAAACTTTGTAACGTTCTAAATCAATCTATGAATCAAATCGCGCGCAAAATTACTGCAATCACTCCGTCGAACGATCTGGAATAATCTAGAACGTTTCAGGCAAATTCGTTCACGTAATGAACAAAAGCTGTGCTAGGTACAGGTAAACAATACATAACATACATACAGGCACGCCTCTTTCCCTTAGGGGTAGGCAGAGACTACTTTGTTCCACTTGCTACCTCCTATCCTCCTACCCTGACATACCTCTTTCACCTACCGTACACATACGTACGTTTGACATACCGTACATTAGTGTTGGGACGAGCACCCCTCTGTGAACAGGTAAACAATCATAGCTAATAACGTTAAATTAAATATTAAGAAACCCCGAGTAAATAAGTAAATAAAAAAAAATGCCAAAAATGCCTTACATCATTTTGGAAAAGAGCTGATACTCTTAAAACTGACGGACCGATTTTTACTGAACATTGCTAAGAACCATCGCAAGGGAACTTGGTCTTCGAATTAAAAAAAAACACATCGAAAACTTTCCATCCGCTTAAGAGCTGACACAGCCAGATAGACACACATACAACAGACATCGGCGTCAACTTATAACACCCCTCTTTTTGCTTCGGGGATCAAAATCAGCGACTGTTACTTGTAAAACTAAACATTATAAAATTTCCGTATTTCATTCCAATTTAAATAGATTGTCATTGTTACTCGCTGCTATAAGGATATTGAGGCAAAAAGACTGACAGTTATGCTAAACCCACAATCATGCTAAACGTGGCCTTTAGATCTTTTTACCTTAGGCTCTGTCTACCCCCCTAAGGGATAATGACGTGATATACGTAATATGTGCAAAAAATAAACTAATTTCGTAAATTTATTTCAACTTAAAATACGTAGTAATATTAAATTAAAACCGAAACTTACATGGTAAGTAATTGCTGCAAGCATGGAAAACATTCTGAATTAATAAATTCCGTGTTGTTACAGATGTCACGAAATATTTCATGTACGTAAATATTCTACATAGCATGTATTTCCCTATATGATATATCCATCCTTTTTAACCAGTTCTGCTAGAAAGGGACGCATGAAGCTATAAACTACATAGTAACAAACATGGCTGTGATATGAAACTTTGATTTAAGCTTCCCAGTTTCCGTTTATGCGTATCTACGTTCCGAGAGCAGTAAATAATAGAGGCGGGCAAGGGGAGGGAAAAGGAGGGGTAACAGGTAACCCCAAGTTCGTAGCATACCGTCCTTCTCACTCTCATATATTAATGGTAAGTGTGAGCGGAAAGCGAAGATAAATATACCCCCTTGCAAAAAAACGGGCACCCATGGTTTTTGAATGTTATGTGCATAAAAGCTTACTTTCTAAGCCTAAAAATCTAAAAACCATAGTTGCCCGATTTTTTTGCAAGGGCTGTTTTTTTTAATTTTCATTCCATTTTTAAGACTTTACGTACATACACATCAGCCAAATATGGCCACCCGTTAAAATTCCCTTGCACGTCACAATATATAACGTCGATGAGACAGGCTGTCAACTTGAAAGTTCGACTTTAGCGACATTTTCATTTGATAGGAAGTTGGATGAAAAGTGAATAGACCACTTATTTGGGCGACCGTACTTGCATTGTCCCAACCATTGAAGACCGGACTTTTACTAACAAAGTCATATTTTTCATAGGCATCAAATGGCCGATAGAACCTTGTAACACCAAGTTGGCAAACTGTCAAAGTTCGACGTAGCATTGTCCCACGCCCAATTACATCGTCTCGTTTGTCAACCAGCCAAATTGGATCCCTAGTTAGAGGTACTTTAGTATTAGGCAAAGTTAGGAACAGCCTCATAAAATTTGTTAGAACTAACTGGGGGTTCAAGTAATGATTTGTAAAAGCTTACCTACATCTAAAACCCTTTTTTAAATAGGTAACAAGCTGTTGCCCGTCGGCTTTGTCTGCGTTAATCCTTTTATTTAGTCTGGACTTCTAACATGTTGTATGCAAAATTTTATCGTAATTGGTTTAGTAGTTAAGGTGTGAAAGCGAAACGAACAAACACACAAAGTCTCTTTCGCATTTATAATATTACTAAGGATAGGTCAAGTCTGGACTGCTGCCATGCTGGTCTGGCAGTAAAAAAAAACAAAGAATGTACCAGTTAATTTCTAAACGACACTGAAAATTAGATCACAGAAAAATCCGAAAAGTAAAGCTATGGCCGGGAATCGAACCCGGGTCCTCGTCATTCCGTGACGCTTGCTATACCCCTACACCACCCATAGCAGGTGAGTAAGCCTCCGAATTTTTCTATCTGTTACCAACGTGACCTTGTTACTATGCGAATATTTGTCGCTAAGCGTCATCTGTTTGAATGATGTGTCTGTACGACACAATCACAAACTCCCGTGGAACATGTACTGCTCACCAGGGACGAGGAAGGCGCTGTTTTTCAAATGATAGGAAATATCAAATTAATAAAGAGATTTACTGCTTGATTTTTAATGTTTACTTTTTACGTTTTACCGTTAGAAATTTAATTTCTAAACGACACTGAAAATTAGAACAGAAAAATCCGAAAAGTAAAGTTATGGCCGGGAATCGAATCCGGGATGTACCAGCTGCTTCTCTTCTTGCGCAGATGGTAAAAGCCCATCGAGGTAATTGGCGAAAATCTTAGGAATCACGTTATAGGCGATGCGGGTAGCAACCCATCACTATTTTGATTCCCCCTTTCCACCTATACCCCCACAATCATGCTAAATGTGGCCTTTAGTCTTGTTGCCTTGAACTATCTACCCCATGAGGGATAAAAGCGTGATTTATATATGCATACATCCACCCTCGTTGCGTTGTTTATTGTTTACCGTAGAATTGTGATCGTTATTATTTAGAAAACAATACGAACAGTTTCTACGTTAAAATAAAATCTAGGATCCCCAAGGAAATCATTCACAAAGATCGGGCCGCAAACATTATGCCGTGGGCTGGAGGAAACAACAGTGCAAGCCATAATAACCTTTTTCATAATAAATGTTAGCTACAGTTGCATTTCGTGTAAAACCGCATAAAGGTAGCCTAGTGGTAACCTATGGTCTCTCAACCAGAAGATCGTGGGTTGGAATCCCGGCTTAGGGTGCGACCACACTGCCGCTTAAAAAACGGTGACGTTACGGAATCGCAACAAAAAATGCCTGCAAAAATGCAAAAAAAAGCAATGCCTGTTCTTTTTGATATCTGTATGTTGTGCAAAGTGTTAATTATGTAACAGCTATGATAATAAACATTTCTGATTCTGATTCTAAAAATGTATGAAGAAACGGTGAGAAAACGTGACGCATACGACACGTCACTGCGTATACGCGGCGGTTTGGTCGCACCCTTAAACCTCAAGTTTTTGGAAATGCGCGAAATTACATTTGAAAATCATGAGCGTTTTCGGTGAAGGAATTTGCACACTTTCGAAGTAATTCAATGATGGAGTTCCCAAATGCGCGCTGGAGCCGCGTGTATTGTATTAAGTCCTTTCATTCTTAGAGAAGGCTTGTAACTGGTTTATTTTTAACGTGTTGAGTGATATCACAATAACATTTCCTCTATTACCAACAAACTGGTTTCTTAGCCTATATCTCTGATTTTAGCCCATTGACTAAACACGGTTTTCTTAATTTCTAAACGACACTGAAAATTAGAACACATAGAAAAATCCGAAAAGTAAAGCTATGGCCGGGAATCGAACCCGGGTCCTCGTCATTCCGTGACGCGTGCTATACCCCTACACCACCCATAGCAGGTGAGTAAGCC
Organism: Pandemis heparana; assembly: GCA_963854515.1. Lineage (NCBI taxonomy): Eukaryota > Metazoa > Arthropoda > Insecta > Lepidoptera > Tortricidae > Pandemis > Pandemis heparana. The sequence goes on along the minus strand of OY978023.1, from coordinate 3,728,589 downwards.
TTCGAATTTTTCTATCTGTTACCAACTGTCACGTGACCTTGTTACTATGCGAATATATTTTGTCGCTAAGCGTCCTCTCTTTGAATGATGTGTCTGTACGACACAACTACAAACTCCCGTGGAACATGTACTGCTCACCAGGGACTAGAGAATGACGGACTAGACGGGACACGGGACTAGAGGGACGGTTTTCTTGTTTCCATTCCCCTTTTTGCGCAACATCGGCAAAGGTAAAATCCATAACAGTTATTTTATCCGCAGAGTTAAGTTAACTTAGAAGCTGTCGCCTCTTCTCATTATATGGATATACCATCTGAGCCTGCGCCTGCCTTCTTTTAGTTTCTCCGTTAAGAGGGCACCCTGAAAGATCCTTTAACGTGTTCGTTACGTATTCTAGCATGGCTCCGTCTTATTCTAAAACCAAAGTCAAAGTCAAAGTCAAAGTATCTTTACCAAGCACGGCATGTTCACAGTTTCACACTCCCCAGTTTTGTGTTAATCCCCATATTCCCCATATTTTAACGAGCTGCGAAAATAATACAGACTATAAATAAAATAAATGGTTTTTATGCAACATGACGATATTTCCATAAATCATGCATATTTATAACGGAGCATGTGATGTGACCACAGGTGTTCATGAAAATTTATATATTTTTGTAACAAGTTTGGAAAGTAATTAAAAAAATATTGGTTTCATTTTATACTAGCTTTTACCCGCGGTTTCCCTCGTGTGAAGATCGGAAAGCTGAAATTCCGGGATTTGATCGAGTTCCCTCCCATGGAAGTTTACAAAATAATCAAAAAATGAGAATCTCAAAATCAACCATCCTACACAGCGCCATAATTTCAAACGACATTTTCCACAGACATTAGTGCTTCTATAGTTACTGGATATCTCGGCAATTTTCGTTTTTCGACTGGCGAGTCAAAGAGACATTAAACTAGAACTACTGTGACAAACTTTGAATTCAATTTCACCTAACAATATCTTCTGCATGACATCCAAAAGGGACTCGAATTGAAAACAAAGGGTAACCTTCTCAATTGGAACCATGACGTCCAAACATTGGATACACATATTGACCTTTTAATTAGGAGCATGCGCACGCAGTGCATATGCTGCAATTGCTTCAATGCAGTCGATACATGACGGCCCAATTATAAACTATTTAATTGACTTAATTTACAAAGATGTTCTACATAATACAGCGTGGATTTGGAATACGAGCGAAACCTTTAACTAGTCATACCCCACTATTCATGAACGCTTAGGCTTCTGCTTCTTCTTCTTCTTCTTTAATTGTGGCGTTACAAGTCGTTATAGTGACGACAACTTCGCCAATGTCAGGGTAAAAATTTTAATGATAAAATCTTGTGACAAAATGTCGGCAACGCTAACTTAGCAATCGTTGGTCCTTATCTGTCACTTTGACATTTACCTTTCACAGATAAGGACAAACGATTGCTAAGTTAGCAGAAGCCTATAGAGCGTTTATGAATAAGGGGGATAGGCTTTAGCGGTACAAACGATATTTAATCATAATTTAAAAAAAAAACTCTGACTCTTAAAAGATGCTGTCGAGCAGCAATGTAACACTTATTTTGGTTGTCATCACATTCTATGTCACATTGTCAAACTTTTTATCTTAACTGCATTGTTTACTGTACATTGCGTGTTGAATAATTTCTAGCTTTTTAAGTCTTATTTTTTATTAAGAGGTACCTAAATTAATTAACTCTATCGGACCTAAACTTAACGCTATTTTAAAATTCGCGTGTTAAGATAAGAAGTCGCGTGCAGAAACTAGTTTAAGTATACTTGCGGACTGTGCAACTCGTTTACTATAGATAGTTTCATTTCCTGAGGGATATAGGATAGTTTTTATCCCGGAAAACCGCATACCTATTGTAGCGATAGGCGAATTCTGTATAGACGGAGTCGCGAGCACCGACTAGTATCATAAGGCTTTGTCTTTACGTGCATATTGGTCCTTTACAGATTGTATATTAATCCTATTAGTCTTATTAAATTCAGTATCCGTGGTCGTATGTTGCTTGATTTCTCTTAAATAATTAATTTGAATCGCGATGGTAATTGGAGGATTATCCATTCAACTCAGAGAATATCATTAGTAGCACAGCTTTGATTAATAGGATTAATAAGTCATGCATACTAATGATATTATAGGTTTGGAGCTATGTATAGTTGCCGGCAAACATCTTGAGCAAGAACGACGTGGAAGGGGTAAGTTCGCGCGTGTACTTTTATACCAAAGAGATGCTAAATTCACTTCTGCGCATTCAAGGCAATGCTCAAGATGTTTGCCGGCAACTATAAGCTTTGTAACACTCTGCTGAACGTCGACACCAATCGAATATTCGACGCCGAATGCTCATTACACGCGAGTGCTTTTAGTGGGAAAGCTCTTTAATGGTGACAAGTAGTTTCCTGTCATCTCCCTTGATTTAATAGATCCCAAGCGTGTTAGATTTTTCCTCGCAAATCGCACACAGCAAGCCTCCCACTAGGTGGACTGACGACATCATGAAAGTTGCGGGAAACCGCTCGATGCAGGTGGCGAGTTGTCGTACATTATGGTGTGCTAAGGGGGAGGCCTTTGTTCAACAGTGGACGTCTTCAGGCTGATGATGATGATGATGATGATATTTATTTACTTATTTATTTATTGAAATAATTACACAGCATTACAGTCAAGCCAAGGCACTGTGAAATTCATACACACACTTAATTATAGCAGTACAACATGTATAACACGTATTTAGTATAGAAAATAAACAGCAAACAGCATGAACATTTACAAACAATTAGTTAAGTGAAGACGGACGGTCATCCTTTGCCTCACAGAACTTCATACACTCACTGCATACGAGTATAATACTCCAGCTACTAGCAAATATATCACAGTCTGGTGCTGATGCAAGAAGCGCGTTATCATACCTCTATATCGCACACTGGTAACGCAGCTTTGTGAACTAGCAAACTCCTCATTTTTCCGCTGATGGATATATTTCGTTAACGAGCCAAGTTTCTCGAGTTGACCTTCAAGTCGTTGCTGGTGCCATTAAAAGTTCCATTTAAAGCAAATAAATGATCCTTGGAGAAATCAGAAATACTGGAGGGGTTCCGGTAGCATCCATTGATTACGAGTAAGTTGATCACATGAGAAACATGTAAAACAAAACTCACGACAGTTGTTATGTTGCCAATACCAAGACTGACAACGCACAGCCTAAACCACTGGCTTGAAAAGTAAGAAGGCGTGAATGTGGTACAATACATACAATACAAATACTCTTATATTGAACATCACAAATCAGTACAAAACAATACAGAAAAGAACAAAGTATACAATAGGCGGTCTTATCGCTTAGTAGCGATCTCTTTCAGACATAAGTTAGAGACGCAGGGATAAAAAAAACAACAGAACAACAAAACAAACATACTACATGGTGGTACATAAGTTTCTGTCAAAAATGTCATTTTTTAATACAAGCTTTTTTTGCTGACTGTACTTTTTGATCACTGTACTTACTAGCATTGTCGGATGACAACGCTAGTCATTACGACTAGTATAGACGGATGTCTTACAAATGTTACCAAATTTTAAGTCAATCGGACCAACCGTTGAAGAGTTTCCTCCTGCGAAGACGATCCTGGCTGGTCACCAGAACTCCACTACCAGATTATTGTATTGTCATCTGACTTACATAAATATACAAGATTTCAGCTCAATCGGTTGAAGATATCCACTTCAAAATTGAGTCACAAGATTCCACTCGGACAAACATACATACGTTGCAAGTTAATACAGTGAAGAGCTAAAATAACGGGTCAATTTTCATATAAAAGCGACCCGATATTTTTGGGCTCTTGAGTGTATTATAAAGCTTGTAATAAAAAGTCTGAAATTTCGCTCTGTAAATTCCGAGATGCGGAACCCTAAAGTACTTGCGTCTTCGTGGAAATAAATCTCGAATGGGGTTCGTTAGAACTTCTGTTGATTCAATCGACGTTGAAGAATTTGTAAACGGCATCCGATTGGTTGGCATCGTGAAAGTTGCGGGAAACCGGTGGATGCAGGTGGCGAGTTGACTTTCATTATATATATGTTGTAGGGTATTTGATGACGTTGACCTGGCAACCCGCTAGGCTCGCTAGATAGTGGTGGAGGGGTATGGGGCCCTCTGCTCTTCTCTCGCCGATATCGTCGGAGCGTAAGGACGTACAATCTTGAGTGATTTCCTACAGTGTGTGCTACCTACTCGTATTTTCTTGTAATACTTGATTTGATTCCTATTAAATTCTTACTGTTTATTTGAAGTGCATTATCTTTAATCAAACCCGCTACTGGTCCCTAATAATATATATTTTTTTCACTTATTTAGAAACAAACAGTCTTACACAATAATCTATAATGTGCTAAGGGAGAGGCCTTTGTGCAACTGATGACATTGATCTTATTTGAAATAATCATTATTCTAGGGTCGAAAACCAGGAAGAAAACAGTCAAGAACGTTTGTATGGAACGACCGCTAATGTTTCCTCTTAAACGTGGCCAGGGGCCTTACCATGACATCTTAATGCGATTCAGTTTAGAAAGAAAGAAAGAAAGAAAAAAGTTTATTCATGACAATCACAACACATCAAATAAAAAAACACATAAAACAGCAGATAAATAAATAAATTGTCACAAAATGGTCCCAACTCAGCATTTGCTGGCCTTGCAGCCAGCGCTGGTCTTCCGTTGGGACCATAGGGTGATACATTGATACATTGAAAAGAAAAGAATGAGATACAACAGTTAAAAATAAACACTAAACAAAATAAAACATAATTGGATATAATTGGATGTGGTTGCCTGGGCACAAAACCATTACCATGACGTCCTAATTCCGACGCAGTTCAAGTTTTAGCTGTCACTTTTAGTATGAATCTGACAGCGAGCGAACCTAAACTGAATCGCACTAAGACGTCATGGTAAGGCCCCCGGTCTTGTTACCTTGTCTACCCCGTAAGGGATAAAGACGTGATTTATGTATGAATGTATGCAGTGGCGCGCAGGGAGGTCACCAGGGTAGGCAGCGCTTACAAATTGTGTTGCATCGTCTTACCGCTACCCACCGCTGCCTACCGTGGTGATTCACCCACTGCACGCTACTGTATTTATGTATGTATAGTTGCCGGCAAACATCTTGAGCAAGACCGACGTGAAAGGGGTAAATTCGCGCATGTACTTTTATACCAAAGAGACGCTAAATTATCACTTCTGCGCATTCAAGGTCATGCTCAAGATGTTTACCGGCAACTATACAGGTAAGCTTATTTATTTCTTAACTTGTTAGCTACCTATGTATAGTTGCATTATTATAAACCACATTAATATTTAGGACTGTTATGTATGTGCGTCGTTACCTAAGTATTATTAAAGTCACTGTCCTTGATCAACTATAGTCTATCTTGTAGTCTTGATTGATCTATTAATTTGGATGACAACACTGCGAGTCTCCGTCGTACACAGAGTCATTTAATCGCTATTAATTTCGATTGTAATTTTACGAATATATTTTAGACCATCTTAACTGAACTATACCTACCAGATAACTTATAGTTGCCGGCAAACATCTTGAGCACGACCTTGAATGCGCAGAAGTGAAATTTAGCGTCTCTTTGGTATAAAAGTACGTGCGCGAACTTACCCCTTCCATGTCGTTCTTGCTAAGATGTTTGCCGGCAACTATACAATCCTACTAATATTGTAAATGCGAAAGAAAAAGAAAGATCAGCTACTACACTAGATTAACATATTTTATAGGCTACTTTTCATCCCGGAAAATTGCACAGTTCCCGCGGGATAGCGATAAACATGTCAAAGGTCGTACCTGCCTAATGTAAGTCTAATTGTACGCGGACGAAGTCGCGCGCAAAAGCTATAGGTTCATAATATTGTAAACGCAGCAGCTGTTCCGATGAATGAAACCCTATTAAAAATGTTTTTACCGGACTTGAGGTTAAAAGTGGTACCTTTTAAGACATTTTCAACCTTTTCTTTCTACAAATAAGGGACATTTTCGATCAGAGACATACAAAACGCCATTCTAAAGTATGATGTATACAAAATACAAACTACTGCTTCTTGTTTATGATAATTTAGTAGTTCACAAGTTACCGAATCATCAAGGTAATAAAACAGTTGCTTCAAGAATAAGTCTGGTTTCGGAATATTTATGTAACTCATTTAAAAACCATGAACTTACCTTAATAAATTTGATAATATCGCCATAAACATTACTCCCACTATTATTCATTGTTTGGCAACACTTTTCACGTTTCTCGCACACACACTCATTTCACAACACACATCAAAGCAAATCTAAACACACATACACTCACATGATCTTTATTTATTTTCGTATTACAATGGACACTCGCTAAACACGAAAACACTGTAAACTTAATCGCATGACAGTTTGTCTTTTTAGGTTACGCGGCATGCATTTGTTTGTCTCAGAATAACAACTCGTGCGCAACTGTTGCGTTGGAGCGATCAAAACGTGGACTGGCTCAAGTGTTGCCAATTTTAAACTTATATTAAGGTGGAATATTAAAGACAGAAAGTTATCAGTGATGCCACATTTGAAACGTATTTTTAAATCTTTTATTTTTGGTGATTTGAAGTGAAATCCGTGTTTCTTTGTTTAATTATACTACAGCATTAAAAAAACTAGAAGCGGCATCTCACGCTTTATAGTGTTTTGTTTCACATTCGCATTTCGAAATTTGAAGCCTACCCAGGGTTATAAAAAGCCTACTGAAGAGTGCACCCTCAAAACAGGTTTGAAGATCAGTATTTAAAAATAAACATTTAATATGTGTAGGCATATATATCAACTAGGTGTTTACTTGTAGTTTATTTCATTGTAAATTAACCATAAACCGTACTTAAAAACAGGGAAAATATTTCATGACATTTTAAAATTAAATAAATAAATAAAAAAAATATAATAAAAAAACCGGTATTATCTTGTATGTAGCAACCCTAACTGTCATAACATTGTAATTGCTACCCATCCCTTTCGTAAACAAATGTATCTTTGGCACCTCTTCTGGCGGCTTCCAGAACATTCAATTTCACTGCGTGTTGTTAAAGAGGAGAGCGAGAAAAGTAGATATATCATTTTGTAACAGCAATGTATTCGATAGTCTAACTTTCCATGATTTACGTAGTCTGAGTCATTTATTTTAAGTTGAGCTCTCTTGTTTATTTGTTCTCAAGTAAATTAATACATTTTAATAAAATCAAAGGGCTAAGTTATACAGGTTACTTTTTAAAGAATGTAATTGCTTTGCTCTGCGGCGTAAAAGTAATACACGCGAGTTGACGTTTAATTTATATTTGTAAACTAGATGGCGTGCATGCAAATTGCAAACAGTGTAGCCAATCAGAACGCAGTAACTCTGTTACTAAGTTCTTGTTTGTGACCCGACCTAAAGTAAGCCCAAGGATACTAGACGAAGGATGTAAAAACACGTTCAGGGGTTCAAAACATTTTTATTTGAATAAATAAAAATACATAACACACGTTCAGGAATTCAAAACATTTTTATTTGAATAAATAAAAAATACAAATTTTAAATGCCGGTCGGGGCAGATATTTGAATGAAAAATACGAATGTTTGTTCTCGAGTCTTGGATGTTTAATATGTATTTAAGTATGTATTTATCTATATAAGTATGTTTATCCGTTGTCTAGTGCCCATATCACAAGCTTTGCTTAGTTTGGGACTAGGTCAATTGGTGTCAATTGTCCTAAGATATTTATTTATTTATTTATTTATTTATTTAATAACTCTATTCCAATCATTGTCGTCTGTATTAGATAAAAATGATTCGACGGTAGAGTCCGAATCAGCCGTATTTATTACAAAACTATCTACTGTATTATCAATTTTGATATAATACACGAATGAACTTGTTTACAAAATGGCGGACCGAACATTGACAACTGCGGTAGGTACTGCCTGCTTTCATGTACCACGAATCACGCAACGACAGCTGTCGTCGACCAACTGACGCCATTATTGCGTACGAAAGTCATACAGCTCGTCAAAATGACGTTTGGTAAATACTGACTTGGACGTTTCGTGTGGTAGGCGGGGGTGAATTTTTGACAATTGAAACTTGAAATTTGAATTAGTGAAGGAGCGGCATCAAGGATAGATAATAATTGGTCGCTATCGCATTGTAACTCAGTAGCGGTCCGATTGCTTACGTATTTGATCTCGTCTCGTTGGACTTACTTTAGCTTGTACAAGGACAGGTGCTGAATTGAGTCTGCCAAGGTTGTGGACTAGCAACTTGGAAAATTATAATTTAGATTGCTTTCCCTCTAAAGCGATGGCTAAGACTCTCTTTTGCATACGGGTAAGTTGCAACAGTATAATGCTGGGAAACATTGTAGACAGAACAATTAAGGCAGCTTAAAAAGCTATGATATTATTATTATGTAAACCAGCAGGCTTATTACGTAACTCGCTCGCGATCACAATCGTGTTCATTTTGACAGTTCATGTATGGGCTGACAAATGGCATCGGAATCAGCTAGCTGTCACATTCATACAAGAACTGTCAAAATGAACACGATGGCGATTGCGAGCGAGTTACGCATAAGCCATCAGATCTGGCAAAAAGGAAATGAGTTGACAAGGAGGTATTTCGTAATTATTATATTCGATTAAGTAATATCACGCGTTGGCAGAGCAGCCAGCGGATTCTCGCGACCTAGACCAAGCCATTAGCCCAGTTTGCCGGCTGGGCCAGGCCTCGCTGCGGTCAATACGACACAATGGTTCATTCTTTACTGTTAGGTACTGATACTGGGGTATCAGTAACAGTAAATAATCTTAATAGCCATCTTGAGGCGTCATACTAACTAGGAGTCGAAGTGGTCGCCATGGCCGAAAACGGTCGGAAGGATCATCATCATCATCATCATCACTGGGATAGAGGTTCCGAATAAGACTGTCGTGTGGCGTGATGAGATCCTCGCGAAAATTTTCAAGTACAAGTGTATACAGTATTTGCGCACGATAATATAGGTAACTTCCATTCTGGTCTGGTAAAGAAATAACATAGAATTAACCAGCTGCTTCTCTGCCTGCGCAGATGGTAAAAGCCCATCGAGGGAATGGGCGAAAATCTTAGGAGTCATCACTATTTTGATTCCCCTTTCCACCTATTCGCCCACAATCATGCTAATCATAGCCAGGTCATGTTACCATAGGCTCTTTCGACCCCGTAAGGGATAAAAACGTGGTTTATGTTTGTATGTTAGAACCTTGTGTAAAGTTCTTCTGAGTCGCTACCAAAACGAGTTTAATAGGTTACCTACCCATGCCTCAAGCTCGAACGCTTGCAACCTGCCTTGCATACCTACGAGTCCAGTATTAGCATTGCACTTAAGTTAGGAACATGCGAAATGCACTTAAATTGCTTCCCGTACTGCCTTTGAGATGCATTTCCATAGAACCAGAGTGGCGCGAAGACGTGCCGGCCTGACCCGATATATTTTCATATAAATAAATGCGTCGCACAGACGCAGCTCTCCTTCACGTGTGGTAGAGGAATAGTATAACTGTTTTTAAGCAAAGAACAAAACTAACAGCCTTATTCATAAAAAGTTAGAGGCTCGCTATAAGCTTGCTATAGGACCGATGCAAAAAAACATGATTCATAAACGTCAATTTAGCGCTAATCAGTCCATCAAGGGTCTGTTAAGTGTTTCGAAAGTTAGCGGACCGTAGACCCTACTTTATCTCTCTGCTAACTCACAAAATGGCCGCCACACATGTGAACAGCTGATTTTGGCAAGAGCAAAACCATACGCAAGATAGTATTTTTTGTTTAAATTTTTATTCCCTCCGGGAAAGGTAAAGGAAACTAGATCCACACTGCCTAGTCTGTCGTGTTAATTCGCTGGTTTCCCGCTAATTCGCTGCCACTGCTATCAATTTTTTTTTATTCACTGAAAAGCCATTTTCGGTCTATGATTTGTCAAGGTGACAACATAACGCGTCTAATCCATCCATCATCAGCTCATTAGCCAACAGACTGCTAGCAAGCGTTTATGAATCATACTTTTTAACAACTGTCAAATAAGCTTAATCAGTCTGTTAACTAATCGACTGATCAAACCTCAATTAAGGATTTTTTATGAATAAGGCTGTAATACTTTAGCGCTCATTGAAGGTAAAGTAAGTTTCTGCTACTCGTATTAAGTAGGTAAGTGAGTAAGTAATGCTTTATTGAACAAATATAAAGAAACAAATACAATTCACAAAAATAATATAAACAACAATAATATATACACAAAGGCAAACTTGTCCCTATAAGGGATCTCTACCAGTTAACCTTTGAGTAGATGAGAGGAGCATTAAACGAGGGTACGAGTACGACAAAGAGCGAGTTTAAATTTCAGATAGTAAAAGCCACAATAGAGCCATAATTAAGTAAGTATCTTAACAAAAGCAAGCTCTAATTTCACATCTTTATGTTGGTTGGTTAATTGTCTAATTACTTCCGATCATAACATACAACACATAAAATACATTTCTGAATCATACATTGACGATGACTGATGATTGATTGACTTTGTACATTTGTATTGTCCTGTATTTACCTTTTTCATGTGTTTTATGTACAATAAAGAGTTATACATACATACATTCATACATACGATGTGCATAAGGAACCGCATCAAGGGTAGGATAGGTAGGTAGGGCTAAATGAATCTGAATTTTATATGAAGTTGTTTTTTGTCTACTGACTACGCGTCTCTTCTAGTCTAAACTAAAATCCAGCTTACGATAAATTGTACTCCTGCGGTGTATCTAAAGCAATCCTTACGATATCCCCAAGCTGGCTCGCGGAACGCTGCAAGGAAATACCATTTACATTTGGCGTTTACAAAGTAAAGTTAATCAAGTGTCTTATTATTTTTTATACCCCGACGCAAAAAGAGGGGTTTTACAAGCTTGACGTCGATGACTGTGTATGTATCTGTTTGTGGCTTCGTAGCTCTTAGCGGGTGGACCGATTTCGATACGGTTTTTATCATTCGAATGTCAGTTTCTTTGCGGTGGTTCTTAGCCATGTTTGATGAAAATCGGTCTAGCAGTTTGAAAGTACCAGCAACATACATGAGCGTTTCTAAAAAAGTTTGTACATTTGGCGGACAGCATAGGCTAATTTGAAATTAATACTTTTCGATATTATTTTAAGCGCATATTATTACCTGGTTCTTAAAGATTCTAGATAATGTATTTTTTTAGAGATTCGAACTACAAAATAAGCTGTAAAGTTAAATCTACTGAGTCGGGGCAGTCGATAATTCCTATTTTGTTACTAAGATTCAATTAAGTAAATAGAAACCACACACATTATTTAGTTGGTTTTATTGAAGAAATAAGGTAGCAATAATAAAATTGTGTACGTTTTTAATGCTAATTCTTTACTCTTTTAAGGTAATCACAAAATAATAAAGATATTCACTCCTTTTTGTTACCATTGGGTCAAACGTACCCTGAAAATTTACAATATAATGCTTATTTATAAAGTTAGGTTAATATTTTTTGGAAATTATCATAATTAAATTGCTAAATATTCGTCTGGAATAATTAAAATATATATATTTTAACAAATATAAACAAAAATGAACAAAACATCGTATTTTTTTACGGGACAGTAACAATAAGAGGAACATTGGTAACAAATTAGGAACTCTTAGGCACAGTATTCATTAGTCAGGTTTCAATATTATAATCACTACATACATTTTTTAAAAGATAGAGTGATTAAATACCATAAATTTTTGATATCTACGTTTATATTAAATATCTACGTTAAATAAAATACACAAATACTGTCAAATAAAAATAAAAATACCTCTCATGTATATAAATAAAGTCATTTTCAAATAGTCTACACACTGCCTTAGGAATTCTTTTTTGTTACTCCCATTTCCTAGCCATACGTTACCATTAAAAAGTAACAAAAAAGGAAGTAACCAATGGTGGAAAATATGGTGCCCGGCACATTAAAAAAATTCGTAAAACCAAATATAACGTACTATTTGAACGAAGTATTTAAGATTATGAATCTTGATAAAGTGTTTATAAATAGAATTTAGTTTAAAGTAATAAAAAAACAAAATTTACCCAGGTTTTTCCAGTAACAAAAGAGGACTTTTTTTTTAGGTTTGACCATCGACGCACTTTATCAACTCGCAGTTTTGATTTTTGAAAGGTGACTATTTATTATTAAGGTGGCTATATGATGCTAGAGTTACCAGCATCCTATAAAGAATCTACAAATTTTTGTAAGCAATACCTTTTGGGACGAAAATGCGGTAACAAAAACTGGAATCAAAATTGGAACTTTTTCTGGGACAAACTTTAATCGTTAATTTTAAATATTATTTCTTAGACAAGGATATGAAAACAATGTAGTAAGTAATTGCTTGAGCCTATAATAAGTTAATAAAATACACCACGGAATCGAGAACGTAAAACTGATTTCAAAAATCGATATTTTAGGTTCGAAATTTACAATGGGACATTTACCTTTTCATACAAACTTTACTGAACGATTATTTAAAAAAAATATTTTTTAAATGATCAAATACATATACATTTAAGACAGTTAATTTATATTTAAGATAATGAAACGAATTTTATGCTCAATAACTCAAATAAAATACACAGTGGCCTGGTGATTAAAGAAAATAATAAATCTGCACAGGACACCTACAAACGACAAATGTACAAACTTTTTTAGAAACGCTCACATTTGATTTTTTTTTTGCGTAGGATTTCTCGTGTTTTAAGCTTTTAATTTATTATTATACTAGCTGTTGCCAGCGACTTTGTCTGCAAATAATTCGTTTATTGCTATCCCGCGGGAACTAGGTACGCAATTTTCCGGGATAAAAAGTAGCCTATGTGCTATTCCCGACTTTTCTCTATCTACGCTCCGAATTTCATCCAGATCCGTTTTGCGTTCTGGCGTGATTGAGTAACAAACAAACATCCATCCATCTATCCATCCATCCATACATCCATCCATCTATCCATACTTTCGCATTTATAATATTAGTTAGATTTATTGTATAAAATGATAAAAATGACATGTAATAACTACAATTATTACGAATAAATGAGTATGAGTATGAAGAACACGAAGGGATTTTTAAAATAAAATAAAAATCGTTTATTTCAGACATCATTGATGGTCCATAGTTTGTTAGTAAATCGAAATTTTAGGAGCAGCCGTGGAATTTCAGATGGCAACTGTGATAATACGAGTACATGCGAGCGGATACAAGGATAAAAAGCTAATAAAATTGACCTATTGCACTAGACAACGGATAAACATACTTATATAGATAAATACATACTTAAATACATATATTAAACATCCAAGACTCGAGAACAAACATTAGTATTTTTCATACAAATATCTGCCCCGACCGGGGATCGAACCCGGGACCTCAAGCTTCATAGTCAGGTTCTCTAACCACTAGGTCAATTAATAATAATGTCAATATCGACAATCGTTAAATCGTAACATTGCGCCAGCTGTATTAAGTCAACCTTATTTAACTTATGCGAAAAATTTAATAAAGTGGTTACAAAAATATGGCTGGAACATTTTTCCTTTACCCTAATAAGGCAGGGTCTTAATAATGCCGCCATCTTTTTGTCTTCGTTAGAAGGACGATGCAGAAAGTTTTTGACGTTATACTTAATTAATTATTACGTATTGTTTAATTTTATTAAATTTTATTTACTCTTGACTATTTCAATCTAAATATAACTTGACAATGTTTTATGATGTAACTTTCATTGAATGAATAAATAATGTAATCTAATCTAATCTACTTGATTGCTTACAATCAGTTTGACTGTTTGTAATATTTTCAGGTAGAATTTTGTACTACATACTTAGTAAGTATTTAATAACTTAACCTTCACATTTCAATGACCATATAGCCTGGTGGTTAGAGAACCCAACTCTGAAGCTTGAGGTCCCAGGTTCAATTGTCGATCGGGGCATTATTGCATGTACCTACCTATATTCAAATTTTTTGTTCTCGAGTCTCCCCACAGGACTGATATTACAATAACGATTTTAGTCTTCAATTTTCTCCAAAAAGTAAACTACATAACAAATATCACCCAAACCGAAAACTTACCTATAATATTTTCTCAAAAATAATGACACGTTTTTATCTTTGCTAGGTAGTTTTCTAAGTTTTATTTACTGGTTTACTTGGAATAAGAGTATTTTCTATTCCATTTGGACCGGTACGAGTGACTGCCAGTAAAGCGAATACTTGAATATTACTCGGAAATTTGGACGGAAGCCAGATGCACCGAAAAACTCAAGGTAGTTTCCATTTCTCTTCAAGTCTTAAATTCTTAATTATCATTCCGTGAAAAAAAGAGACCTAGAAAACTTTTCAAATTAAAGTATAGACGACCGGATAGCCTAGTGGTTAGCGACCCTGACTATGAAGCTAGAGGTCCCGGGTTCGAATCCCGGTAGGGGCAGGCATTTGTATGATGAATGCTTGTGCCCGAGTCATGGATGTTGTATGTATTTAAGTATGTGTTTATATACATTATATAAGTATGTATATCCGTTGCTTGGTACCCATAGCACAAGCTCTGCTTAGTTTGGGATTGGGTCAATTGGTGTAATTTGTCCCATGATATTTATTATTTATTATTATTAAAGTTCTAAGCAGCCCAATAAATTATCCGACACGATGACCCTTAGATTACATACGTACATATATACATATATATCATGTCTTTATCCCTTACGGGGTAGACAGAGCCTAAGGTACCTAACAAATCCTTAAGGCCATGTTTAGCATGATTGTGGGCGTATAGGTGGAAAGGGTAATCAAAATAGTGATGGGTTGCTAGCCTTAGATTATTTGTATAGTAATGCAATTTTTAATGCAGAAAAACCTGGAGTATGGACTGGAGATTCATAAGTTATGTTTTATGTTAAAACAATCTTATTGTCTTATCTTCAAGTGATCTCCATTTAGGTACGAACGAACCGAAGTGTATACACACAGACAATACCGTCATCTAAATAAAACTGTTTTATTGAACCGAAGACGTTATAAGGATCGCCTCTATTTGAACAAGGGAAGCCTTTTCCTGAAAGTTTTCTAAAAGTCTCACACAAAAAAAGTAGAATTTACATAACAAAACTGTAGAGGCAGAAACATAAACGAAGTTTCCCTTTGAAAAGCTTCTATGTGCAAAGAACAAGGTGTAAATGCACTTAGTAAAGTACCTAAGGGAAATGTGTCCCCGTACCGCTGTAGAACCCTATCGTAATAACTGACATATCACTCGAGTTTGAGTGACGGCAGTTTGTCAATTGCGACAGGGTTCTACAATGAGAGGATGGATGAAAGAAGGTTAACTAACAGATTTTTATGGAGTGTGAATGGGAAGGGAAAGGCCTAGACGGACGTTCCGTGACCAAATTGGGGACGTTTTGAATAAAGGTCAGGTTAAGAGTACCCGAAGCCGACGAGCGTGTTTGAGGAGATTGATGGATGGAGATAAAGCGAAAGAGGTGCGTCAGGATCGTAGCAAGTGGATCAAAGTAGTCTCTGCCTACCCCTGTGGAAAAGAAGCGTGACCTTCTAGGCATATCTATCTATGTAAGTGTTGATTCTACGATGGTATGTGAATACATCTCCTCACTGTACCTGCATTCTCACACCAAGTACCAAAGTGAGGCTGGTTTAAACTAAACCTCGCCTAGTAGGTACTTACCTACCTAGTTTTTTTTAATTTAATATTTGTCTGTCTATATGACGGTTCTGGCTGAAAATCAGTGCTGCAGGTGTCTAACACCTCAGCGTAATGCTGAGCCAGCGACCGTTTCACGTTTACGAAGACACACACAACGCTGATGATCAAATTTTCATGTCTGGTTTTTTTTTGTTGTTTCTTTTCTATAAAATTGTGTGTACATGCTCATATATTTGTGTGTCTTGCAAAATGAATAAATGTCTTCTTTCTTTCTTTCTTCTTTCTATATAAGTAACCAATATAAAATTACCTCACACTGCCTACATTTAGCTTAAGAGCAGGGCTCTGTTAACACCGGATTTTATAATAACTTAGCAAATTTGTACGGAGCCCTCGATGCGCGAGTCCGACTCGCACTTGGCCAGTTTTTTATTTGCGTTTACTGCTACACTACTGCTACCAGTCAACGTCTTCATCGATCGCCTTTGCGTGTACATGCCAAACATTCACCGGACAATATCGATTTTAAAACGATCAAAGTATATAATCGATAAAGCCCCAAAATTGTCAGTCACCTTGGTAAACCTCCTCGATTCGGTTCGGTTCGGTTGGTAGAGATCGCTCTGTAGCGATAAGGCCGCCTGTTGTTACCTTATTACTTCTGTATACCTTTTTTCTGTTTTGATTGTTATATGTGGTGTTCAATAAAGAGTTATTGTATTGTATTGTATTGTTAACGGTACCACTCTAACGCCTGTTGCTCATTCCACCTAGCAGTTTCCAGGCAACCATGTTGCGGGTTCAACAGGCAATCGATGTAACCTTGGACTATGCAAAATCACGCAACCCATTACCACGCTATTTCCCTTGTGTATCGTAATTCATGTTATTCAAATCTTCCACGCCATTAGAATTAAGGTCAAACACCAAAGTAGCTTAAGGGTTATTGGATTTAGATGGTATCGTAAAATTATGCACTTTTCTAAAAGGTTTAACCCTATTTGTTACCTTATTACTTCTGTATACCTTTTTTCTGTTTGATTGTTATATGTGGTGTTCAATAAAGAGTTATTGTATTGTATTGTTTAATTGGGGAATTTCCAAAATAGGGTACAATTGCGTTTTTTTTCTCTGATTTTAGATATTTTTGCATGGATCTACTCAGAATCGATAGCACTAGCGATTCTATATAGGGGGTAAAAAGTGTCCCGAGGTCAGTTTTGTTACTTTTCATACATTAATGTTTGAAGGTAAAAAAACCGACACAATTTTTTGTAGGAAAAACTGGGGTAATTTTTACGTCATTATAATCAATTGATCAAAATTGATCCTGATCCTGAGCAGATCCATGCAAAAAATTCTAAAATCGGAGACAAAACATAATAAATAATAATTGTACCGTATTTCTGAAATTCCCCAATTACAGGATTTTCTACCATACTGGTCTGGGAATAAAGAAAAAACATAGAATGCACCAGTTGCTTCTCTTTCCGCGCAGATGGTAAAAGCCTATCGAGGGCGAAAATCGTAGGAATCATGATAAAGGCTATGCGGCTAGCAACCCATCACTATTTTGATTCTCCTTTCCACCTATACGCCCATATGCTAAATGTGGTCTTGTTACCTTAGACTCTGTCTAAACCGTAAGGAATAAAGACGTGAACTTTTCATCCCATTGAATGATAATAAATTTAAGGGCAATCTCACCATTTAATTGACATTATATTTTACTCAAACTTACCGTCTTCTTAGAACCAAGGGCAAATGCACTTACCTGAAAAATAACAAAGAAAAACGATAAAATAGGTACTAATACAAAAAATATTTACCTTGCTACTCCGCTTGCAAGATAACCAAGCATGAAAAATAGTGATGGATTGCAAGCGGGTAAGTAATACGAGATATAACAACTTATTATCTAATGTTCATAATATATACGCTCACTTTATATAAACTCGTTTAGTATAACGTTTACTGGATATAATGGATGAAAATTATAATCTTAAAATATCTAATTTTGTAAGGTATAACGTTGTTTATATATAATATCAATTGAAATAACGATCAAAGCATATAATGTTCATAACAGCTAACATCAAAAACCATAATGCACAGTTGCTTATTGAATTTGCTATGTGGTTAGGGGGTTTTCTAGGTGGTTATAAAAAAAATAACTAACACCAAAGCGTAGCGCAGCGAAGCTCCCGCATTAGCCTTTGAACCTAACCTATTTGAGTCGCTTCCGTTCCGTACCGTCTTGCTCGCTCGCTTCGCTCGCTCGCCGAAAATTAAACAATGTCTTGCAGCTGTTGCAGTTGGGTTAAATGTTTGTTATGTGAAAAGAAAGTAGGCCATATAAATCTTATACAAATTGAAGTTATATAATTTAAGCCTTATACGTTAAAAAATTATACTTTTTGCTGTTATAGCTAACGTTCATTATAGGTATCTTGTGAACGTTATTATTATGAAATTAGATATTTTGTAGTTATATCTCGTGGGACGCACCCGTTGCAAGCCGCATCGCCTATAACATGACACGTAACATGTAAACATAACGAATATTTAAAGTTAGAACATTATAGAACATTATTTTAAATAGAACATTATTTTAAATATCAAATGAATCAGGAAATTTTACTTCTTGATTTTTAATGTTTACTTTTTACGTTTTACCGTTAGAAATTTACAATACAATACAATAACTCTTTATTGAACACCACATTTAACAATCAAAACAGAAAAAGGTATACAGAAGTAATAAGGTAACAATAGGCGGCCTTATCGCTACAGAGCGATCTCTACCAGGCAACCATAACGGACCGGAGAAAAGAACAGATCTGAGCAGGTGGTGCAATTTAGTACATATTAACATACCTAAGTAGTGAAAATACATACATACTAATTTAATTACTAATTTAATTTCTAAACGACACTGAAAATTAGAACACAGAAAAATCGTATAGAGTAATACCTGCTATGGGTGGTGTAGGGGTATAGCACGCGTCACGGAATGACGAGGACCCGGGTTCGATTCCCGGCCATAGCTTTACTTTTCGGATTTTTCTGTGTTCCAATTTTCAGTGTCGTTTAGAAATTAAACATTATTTTAACCTACTTTTGACCATTTGTTACTTACAAAGTGTTAATTGATTTATGTAACCTTGGTTAAACTCATGCGAACAATGGTGAGTAATCTCCACTAATCTATTTGCTCGCGTGTTATGTGCTTATGTGCATAGCGAATTGACGTACCTAATTAGAAGTGGACCCACTAAGCTTGTTTAAGTTCTTTATGGTGCCTCTGTGCCTCTCCTTAATTTTAGTCATCAACACTATTTGTTCTTTTTACCACACCGCCTTATTTGCGAAGGTAACCTATCCTTGAATTGTTCATTGAGTTTCTTTTGATGCCTTCAGCCAAATACTTTAGTCAAATCTATCCAATTTGTATCTACTAGTACAGCAAATCAGATATTATCCTCCAATTTTCTCTACGTTATTTAATGAATTAACTTTTTTAGTAAATTCCCAAGAGATGAATTATTAGAATGAAAACGAAGAAGCGGGTGCGACTTGCGAGCTAGTAATACTTGCCATAAAATATACACACACAAAAAATATATAAATCACGTCTTTATCCCTTACGGGGTAAACGGAGCTTTAAGTAATATGACCTAAAGCCACGCTTAACATGATTTTGGGCGTACCTTACCTATTGGTGGAAAGGGGAATCAAAAAGTGTACCTGTTTAAGTTTTAGTCAAACCCCTAACGATCTTATTTTATTTTATTTTTAAGCTATAAATTGTATGTATAAAAGGTACATGCTGATGGTTGTGCAATACAGATTGTATCAATACAATTTTACCCAGTGGGTGTAGCTACATAGTTTCCTTAATGACTAACAGTTAAAATTAAAATATTCATTTAAGCTATAGGGACATAACTCGATGACAAACTTTCTCAGCGCTGACATAAATTTTGAGTGTTTTAGTAACTTAATCTCCAAAGGCAATTGGTTATACACTTTTGCAGCCACATGGGTAGTGCTGCGCTGGTAGATTGCTGTCGTAGCAGTAGGGGCCCGAACATCATGAGCAAACCTTAAATTAAGTCTGTTGCTATTGAAATTATTTTTTGCAGGAAATTTATTAACATTGCGACTAACTAGCTTGCAGAGCTCTATAATATACAGTGCTGTAAGAGTCGGCAAACCTAGTTTTTTAAAAGAGGCTCTGCATGACTCTCGGTTTGACTGGATGCCGTTTAAAATACGTACACATCTCTTTTGTAGTTTAATCAGCCGATGGATTTCAGTGCAACTACCCCATATCGCCAATCCATAAAGAATTCGCCAATCCAAAAAGAAGAACAGAAAGAATCTTTGATGATTTGATCCCGATGTAAAAACTGTGTTCCATAGGAATTTCCGAAAATAATGATTGTTTGATCGCGCTATACGCCTCAATGGAAGCGCACCCTAAAGTATAATGTTTTCTGTCCCTTTCTAACCCTTTCATGATATAAATTTAGAGGGAGATACCAAGCAAGCCGTTATCAATAATAAAGGCTCAGTTATTAAAGTAACATTACGAATCCATTAGGCAAATTATGATACCAAAGAAATTATGCCTTAATTAGACGAGGTTTATAAAACAAAAGTTGGAATACAAAAAATAGATCAAATTTAAAAATAAACAAACAATTGCGGATGATAATTATGTGTACCCAGTAGCATATGGAAGACAAGTTACATAATAAACAAACACAAAAATAAATTTTAGTTAGTTTACGATGACTTCTTACATACAAAGAATACAATATAAACCAATTGACCTAGGCCCCGATTTTTGAAAGCACATCACTCGAAAGTGGTATAAGTAAATCTGTTTATATCTTCAAAACGATCAAATTTTTTACTAGTTCACACGATTAATTAGAGCCATAAGTATCTTCTAAGCTACTCGTATTTCAAATTCAGCACAATTCACCACTTTCGAGTGGTAATTTCACATAATTATTATGTGCTTTCAAAAATCGCGCCCCTAGTACCAAACTAAGCAAAGTTTGTACCAAGGATTGGTGCCAATGCCAACGGATAAACATATTTAAGTGGATTTTTTTTATTAAAATATATGTATGACGGGGAAAGAGTTGAATACGCGGATATTGACCTTAGAGGTATTAAATGAATAACAAAGAATGATTAAGGAATCACTCAGTGTGCACGTCTGGCACGGGTGACCAATGTGGAGAGACTGCCCTCACTGAAGCGCGTCCCGCATCGCCACACTACTGACTCACTTTTATAATCACACAATGCATGCCGTGGCTTCTCGATCTCACATGTATACTTAATACATACCATATCCATAACTCCATAGCTTCATAGTCTGGGTCACAAGCCAGTAGGCTATCCGGTCGTAGTCATACATACAAACTTTGTAAGCTAATAAAAACTCGTAGAAAGATAGTATATTAACAACTCGCAATAAAATTACGACAAATGAATCACCAAATAGATGGAGAGTCATCGTTCTGCCAAGTCTAAACCACATTCAATAATAACAAATCAAATTCACTGACAATAGTTTATTTGAGCAAAAAACTTAATTTTTGAACTTTGACTTCTTTTTACTTAACTTTTTACAACTTTTTTGCACTAAGTCTTTTTTTTCGACGAAATTTTAATAAAACAGGATATATGTGTAATGTACGTATGTAAACTCTTTATTGTGCAAAATAAACACAAAACAAATACAATAAAATTGACAAACACTGAGATACATGCACAAAGACGGACGTATCCCTATTATATTCTATTACCCTTACTTTTAGTTGAATAACTGAAGGACGAACATCTTTATTAGGTGCAGTGAAATAAAAAGAATCACGTACCACTGTGGTACCTTATCACTGCAAATATCATAATGACTACTACACACCTGCCAAAGAAATTATTGCAAAATTGTATGAGAAAAGTTTCCACAGGGTACTTCATTCAGTTTCTTCGAACGTGTATGTAACATTAGCTCGGGGTCGGTCTAAGGCGAAGTTTATAATTACATACGCAGGTACTAATATTATAATGCGAAAGTTTGTGAGGATGGATGGATGTGACAATGTGAGTGTGTATGTTTGCTCCTTCTCTACGCTGAAACGACGAGACGGATTTGGATAAAATTTGGAACTGAGATATTATAGCTGGTACCCTAGATTAACGAATAGGCTACTTGTTATCCCGGATAATTGCATAGTTCCAGCGGGATAGTGATAAACATGTCAAAGGTCGTAGCTGCCCTAGAGTCGCGACGTTAATAATTATTGCAGAATGTATTATCAACATCAGTTTTGGAAGAAGGCCAGGTCAAGAGTACCCGAAACCGACGAGCATGTATGAAGAGATTGATGAATGTGGATGAAGCGAAAGAGGTATGTCAGGATCGTAGCAAGTGGAACAAAGTAGTCACTGCCTATCCCTGTGGGAAAGAGGCGTGACAATATGTATGAAGACATCAGTTCTTGGTACCGGTGGATGCAGGAGGCGAGTTGACGTTCATTGAGTTGTGCTAAGGTGGAGGCTTTTGTTCAACAGTGGACATCTTTATGCTGATGATGATGATGATCAGTTCTTAAGTCTAACTCTACGCGGACGAAGTCGCGGGCAGAAGCTAGTCTAACTAATCTAACTAATATTATAAATGCGAAAGTATGGATGGATGGATGGATGGATGGATGGATGTTTGTTTGTTACTCAAACACGCCAGAACGGCCCAACAGATCTGGATGAAATTCGGCACATAGGTAGAGAAAAGTCTGGAATAGCACATAGGCTACTTTTTATCCCGGAAAATTGCGTAGTTCCCGCGGGATAGCGATAAACGAATTCTTTGCAGACGAAGTCGCTGGCAACAGCTAGTACATACATAAATCACGTCTTTATCCATTACCGGGTAGACAGAGCATAAGGTAAGACCTATAGGCCACGCTTAGCATGTAGGCGTGTAGGTGGGAATTTTATTGTTGATTAAATACAGACATTTAAATTAATTAGTATATGATAAGATTTTAATTAAGTAATCTAATACCTATGGAAACAAAATAGCATTATGTCGCATAAACATCCTGAATGTTATCGCCGGCGGTGAATGAGGCATTGTTTTTAGTTAAACGAAATCTCTATGATGTATATCGTCTTTTACCTATGCACGTTATCATCAGTACTCAGAAAACGTAGGAAATTACCAGCATTAGTATACCCTTAAAAATCTATAAGTACTGTAATGACATAACAGTACAAAAATCTGTACTATAATGTTATTACATTACAGGTATTACCAGAACCTTACAAACAAAATTTGTAAGATACTGTACCTAACTTTAAAGTACGTACATAAATATTACCTATTATATTTTACCTACTACCACAGACAAGAAAATGCTTACATAAATCACGTATTTTTCCCTTACGTATTTAATGTCTGTAATAATGAATGTGTATTAATTTAAATGCTGTTGGGCGCAGGAAGAAATCCTGGCTGCGAAATATCCGGGAATGGACCAGTATCACAAGTGCAGCTGAGCTTTTCAACCCGGCAAGAGACCCTGTGAAGTATGCGGAGTTGACTGCCAACCTTCACTAGTTGGAGAGGCACCTTAAGAAGAAGAAGAATTTAAACCGATCGCCGTCTAAGCAGGGGATCGCTGGGCTCGGAGTCAAGGGAGCTAGAGTCTGTCTGACGAAAGCTGAACCTGTACAAACGCGGCAATTTCAAAAAATCATGACAGGGTAACACAACATCACTAACACAGCTGCAATCTGCTCAGAGAAATGTCAATTTGACATACAACATGACACCTCAGATAGACACACTTAGAGACAAAACGTTGCCAATCAAATAACTAGTGGGTTCAGCTTTTGTTAGACAGGCTCTATTCAGGGAGCTGGGCCATAGACAGATAGATAGAGGCTGCTCTGGGTTGACTGGTTCAAAGGGTTACCATTGCCGTCCGGCGGCTCCAGCCAAGGGGAACTGGGCTGAATGATCGCTGAAGAGGATCGACAGCACGCCTGACCCAGCCAGACGTCCCCACCCATCATCATCATCATTGTCGTCCAAAGAAGCAACGCGGCCAGAACAATGGGAACCTTTGAGCCAGGCGCGAAACAGGAGGGTTTCAGGTTAATTTTCAATTATTTTTAACTTGCTTTACTATAAATCAACTTTCCTAGTTTTAGTATTCTTTATCGTTATTAGGTATCTTAATATTTTTAATATGTGTCATTACATTACATTACATAAAATTATGAAAAATATAAGATTGAAAATGTTCAAAGGAATGTAACCAGGCTCTACCTAAGTACAGATTGACAAAAGAGTCGTATTAACTTTCAACTCACTGCACAAGACGCTACCTATCTTATAAAATACTCTGGTATAGGTACGAATAAAATACCAAATAACTTCGCAGAAATATTTTGACAATGCCTTTACTCTAAATTGCTTATACTACACTATCAAGTGTAAATATTAATCAATAGCTGTTGCTCACTCATTATTAGTATAGATAACAGAATAATATACGAAATCTCAAGAGACTGAACTCTATAAAAATTGCATCAACCTTAACTAGCCCATAAGAATACATTTTCCACGTAACACAATTACCGTGTAAGCCTGACCCAATTGATACCGTATCTGTCGATAAGCTGCGCTGGCGCACGGTTTAAATCCGCCATTCGCGCGCCGGCCGGCTCACAGAGTGGACGCGTCATGATTTATTTATACGTGTGCGTGTTGTTTAGTGCTGCGTACGCGCAGGATGTGTTGGTGAACACGTCTCAAGGTCAAGTGCAGGGTGCATTGGCAAGTGATGGCAACTATTATGTGTTCTATGGCATCCATTATGCCGGGTCGAGCTCAGGAGTTAACCGATTCAAGGTAAAGAACTAGTGACTCGATTTTGTTTTTAGATGCAGTGTTATTTTTATTTGAAACTGGCTTCTGTCCGTGACATCATCCACGTAGAATTAGGATTTAATATTTATCGCTATCTCGCAGGAATTATGTAATTTCCCGGGATAAAAAGTAGCTTATGTTTTAATCTAGTGTACCAGCTGCCTCCGTTCCAAATTTGATCCAAATCCATCCAGTCGTTTCAGCGTGAAGAAGGAACAAACACACACACTCGTGTCCTCACAAACTTTCGCATTTATAATATTAGTAGTAAAGTCGACCACGTGCCCGCTAATGTAGGGGCGTCCTGTAGCTAGAAAGCGATAGCATCTAAAAAACCTTCGGGTCTGTCTTGTTGTCTCAGTCACTCTAATTTGAATCGCCGATGGTACCTGGAAGGCGATAGTTGTTCTAAGAGCTCACGGCTGTGATTTTCGTAAGGCAGCGAGGAAGGATTGGAGGAGAGCTGAAGATTGAGATGGTGATAGTTGATAGTTTTGTTAGTTGTTCACCAGCTACAGTCTTCTTTTGATAGGTACTGACAATTCACATTTCACTACAATGTTGGCACTTGGCATCCTAGTTAAATTAAAGTAAATCATAAAGGTCCGACCACACCGCCGCGTATACGCAGTGATGTGTCGTAGGCATCACGTTTTCTCACCGTTTCTTCATACATTTTGTTGCGATTCCTTAACGTCACGGTTTTTTAAGCGGCGGTGTGGTTGCTCCTTAATATAATATTTTTACTGTCTCTAGCTAACGTAAGCGTCTCACGCGACTTTACTTTTTGTTTTACAAGCTTTTGTTTAACGGTTGTATTGTAAATCGATCAAATCTTGGGAGTCCAATTTGACCGTTCCAGTAGTCAGATTGCATTGTAAATTGGTATGCATTTATAGATTTGGCAACAAAAAGTACCTATTTATCTACGGACAGCAAAATGCATTAAAATTTTACTTATATTTTGACAGAAGAGAAGAAAACAGACAAAAATAATTACCATTGTAAAAATCTATGCTATCTAAACTAAGTAAATGAACACCGATATTGCTGGGAGCAACAGGTGTGGCCGTTTTGTTACAACGATAAAGTATAAAAGCGTGACATCGATTTCATATTACTTCACCGCATTCATAAAAACTGTTATCTACCTCGTTATCAGATTTAAATCCTCCTTCGTTTGTTTTTGGCTGTAGTCCATGGATAGAAGAGCGTGTCTATGACGTCATTCAACGTCATATGCATCATAAATCTGCGAAAGTCTGGCTTTCCATAACAAATAATATATGTCTGAGTTAAGCTTTTTACACATTTATTAGATCTAGACAAACCACTTTTTTGCGTATTTTTTTCAGTGCAATATAAATTGTGACTAGCTTTTGTCGACGACATCATCTGCGCGTAATTAATATCAGTGTTTAAGCCCTTGTTTTCAACTTCAAAATATTCTCAGCCAAGACTATAATTATACCATAAATTATACCAGTTACAGCTCCCTTATCTATTGTTGTAGGTAGAGACCCTCTATCGATAGAGCACAGACTATCCCCCTTATTCATAAACTATAGAGCATAGGCGTCTACTAACTTAGCAATCGTTTGTCCTTATCTGTTTTATTAACATTTACCTTTCACAGATAAGGACAAACGATTGCTAAGTTAGTAGAAGCCTATAGAGCGCTTATTCATTCATTCATTCATTTATTCAAATTGCATCCATGGTATTTATGTACATAGGTGTTATAAAATATACTTAGATCTAAACATGGACCCTAGTAGACCTAGTAGTAGTACTTATGAAGGGGGTACAGGTATAATGTGCATCTACGAGCATAACAGGAGGTCGTGAGTCAACTGTCGTAGCTTGCTAATCATTTTAAATAGATGAACTAATTTAGTGAGAAAAGAACGCAGTCTTAATTGAGCTAATGGGAGCGCTAGAGTAGGCGAGGTTGTGACGTGTGACTCGCTATAAGAACGTGTTTTGGGTTTTCTTACTACCATAAGACACGGAAGACAGTAGAATTGTGAAATATCTCCGAGCGAACGAGTCCAGCTCCAATTATGATGGCAACTTTTAGTCCATGGCAGTTTCGTTTAGAGAATCGAGTCCCGTGTCTATTGACGCTGTAACGACTAATTGACTACCAAGCCATTTTTGGGCATAATAATATTTTGTTCTGAAACAATAGTGTTATTTCTTAGAATTGATAAAAAAACAACCTAACTTAACTACTGCATTCTGATGAAATATCCAAAATTCCTGAATAATTCACAATTTCATCATCATCATCATCATGTCAGCCGAAAGACGTCCATTGCCTCCCCCAAGACAATTTCATATGTCATGCAAAACAAATTATCACTAACGTTACGATCAGTTGTGGCCAATGAAAATTCTATCATTGCGTCAGATTCCGAGCAATACATATCAATTCGAGAAAGCAATTTCTGTGAAAAATCGGTTATATAACCGCTATATTATACCGATGACTAAGTCAACAATTAAAACGGAAAGACTTCGTTTCTGGCTCCCAAAACACTGCGGTCATTGGATGCGAACGATAATATTGATATCTTCCCTCGAAAATAACGAACTGTATTGTGTATTGTCGCATGGCATTTTATGACAGAGTTTTACTAATTAACGCTTCCTACTTCAAGAATACTGATAAAATGAGACAATGTGGTTTCCGGAAAAAAACGTTTTCTGAGTAATTGGCTAAGTAAAGTTTTTGGAAGAGGTGCAAATTATATTTTTATTCGACAGTCCACGTCTTAATAACCGAGGACCTAGGGCTTGCACTCCGAGATTCCGGAATCTCGTAATTCCGGAATCTCGGACGATTTTGAACGATATTTCAATTCCGGAATTGATCAACTCAATATCGATAATTCCGATATTGATAAATTTGGGACAATTTGACAAATAAAACGAGGTATTGGCATTGTTCATTTTTTAAGCTGTGCTTTTAATCCTTTTATTTCATAAAATCGACTATTTCAAGCAACTAATTTTAATATTATGCTTTTACGTACTTAGATTTATTTTAATAAAATTTTTTCGCTGTTTGATAATTTCTTGATTTTGGCACGATCCGATCCGAGCGATCCCAATCGTCTTCGTTCAGCAATAAAAAAACAATTTTGTCTATGATTTTGTCTATACATCAATACATCAGATTTTTCTCGACTCCTACTTAAATTATAGTGGTCTTCGCAACAGTACATCGTGTAAACTTTGAAAATATTCCACATTAGCTTGCGTACATCATTCCTGCCGCAAATCTTCTCTGATTTTCACAATGATTTTGTTTGGGCTATTGTTGGAGTCATTGTTGCATAAATATCCATTGTGTATTACAGTTTTATACTTTGAATTAGTTTTTTTTTCTAACGTTTGTAGATTAAGTAGGTAGGAATGTAATGTTACTTATGATGTAGATGTGACAATGACAGCTGACAGTTACCGTAACTAAACTTTTTTATTTCATTTTTGTGGCAAACATTTGATGCCTGATTCTGCCAAAAAACCGAGTCGTTCGGTCAAACAAAGGGCAAAAGTACTTTTACAAAAATATCTGCTATCATAAAGTATTTTTGAAATAGGACAAGCTAAATCGGATAGTTGATTGTTTTCCTCCAAATGGTTTACGAATTGGAGCATACTAAAAAAAATTAACAATGCCAATTCGCAAGATTTGCAACCCAACGCAATATTTATTTGTTTCCACGCGACGCTACAGAAATCCAAATGCTAATTGAGCAAACATTATTAAAAGACTGATTTTGTAAAGAAAACGGCTTGTTACTTAAAAAAAACTGCACCTTAATTGAAAGAAAACAAAAAGTAGTAATTCCGGAACCAGTTCCGGAATTCCGATATTGGGTTAAACTTCCGATATTCAGTTCCGGAATTGAAAACCTTCCGATATTGCAAGCCCTACGAGGACCTGCAGCTCTTTTATTTTTATTCCCTCTTGTTAGTTAGAAATATTTTTTTAAGTGGTCGATTTGACATTTGTGAAATTTAATGGATGACCAGCTACGCGTGCCTAGAACTAGCTTGTAATAAAAAAAAAACTACGTCAACCGTACGTCAACTGTCACTTTTGACTGAAAAAACTACGTCAACCGTACGTCAACTGTCACTTTTGACTCAAAAGTGACAGTTGACGTACGGTTGACGTAGTTTTTTTATATTACAAGCTAGTTCTAGGCACGCGTAGCTGGTCATCCATTAAATTTCACAAATGTCAAATCGACCACTTAAAAAAATATTTCTAACTAACAAGAGGTAATAAAAATAAAAGAGCTGCAGTTCCTCGATTATTAAGACGTGGACTGTCGAATAAAAATATAATTTGCACCTCTTCCAAAAACTTTACTTAGCCAATTATAGACACTTATCTCCTTATTCATAAACGTTTTATAGGCTTCTGCTAACTTAGCAATCGTTTGTACTTATCTGTGAAGTAAATGTCAAAGTAACAGATAAGGACAAACGATTACTAAGTTAGCAGAAGCGTACAGAGCGTTTATGAAGGGGGTATATGATTCAAAGTTTGGAATAAAGTGATGGACTTTGTTAATTCAGGTACGTTTATGTTTTACTTAGGTATTATGAAATTTCTACCGTCATAATATTTCCGAATCATCTAGTTCTAGTTGAGTTGTATACAGGCTGATCAATCCAAACGGGTCAGTATGGAGAAGTCAGAAACTAAGATAGCGAAAGCGAAGATAGCGAAATCTGTTCTTAGGAACCATGACGTCGATTTTAGTGACTAGAAAAATTGCATACATAGATTTAAAAAAAAAAACTTGTAGTTCGGGAATCGAACCCAGTTGTATTGAGAAATGCAATTTTAACATTGCTCTTATTTGGACATGGATTATTTTAGATATCATGTTTCATAGTAATATTTAGTGCTTATGACCTTCACAATCGATATCCAAATAGAAATAATGTTTTTTTTTTTCAATACTTACAACCGGGTTCGATTCCCGAACTAACTACAAGTTTTTTTTTAATTTATGTGTGCAGTTTTTCTTGTCACTAAAATCGACGCCATGGTTCCTAAGAACAGATTTCGCTATCTTTCATAGTTTCTGACTTCTCCATAATGACCCATTTGGATTGATCACTCTGTATAGTTCGAAATGATTCAAAAAATATTGCAAGCTGAAAACCATCAATGTAAACGTTGCCTTTAATTGAGTCTTGTTACTTTGGACTTTATTATATAGACACATACATTATATACATGTTGAAATAGATGTACATAATATATGTTCATCTATTGGAACAAAGTAAAATTACACATTGTTTTATGGCTAATTAACAATGGAAAAAAGAAACAATTGGCTACGCAAAAGCAAAACAAAGTCCTTTAACAATCGTGGTAACGCTAACCCAAGTCAATTAAACATCAAAACGTACTAAAGTACCGCAACATCTTTTCTGTCTCATAAACCGAACAAGAGTGAAAGAGAGGGTTTGCTTTATGCTCCGTATACTCACTTCAAAAGGTTTTTTGCGATCCCAGTTCCAACAATTACCCTGGCATCAGGTAACGTGAAACCAAATAGGATTAAGTCGTAACAAACAAGCTCTGTTCTAAATCTTATTGCATCGCGACAAGATCTCAATTGTATTGGTTTTGTTCTTAGACTTAATGCGTTTATGTTTCAAAGCAGATAACGTTGTTTCACTGGGCTTACGTAGATTAGAAAAAGACGAATATATGTCTCGGGTATCTCTACCTGGAAGGTCAGGAAATTAAGCATTCTGCAAATATAATCTGATATGGGCTATGGACTTAGATGTACATTCTTGTGGTGCTTTAAGTTCTTTAACAAGCTGACGCTCGATTGATTTTTTACCCTGGGCCGTAAAGTAAGTATCAATAAAATTTACCACCCGCTATGCGAGCGGAAACTTCCACTTCCTAGCTAAAGGAAGACGAGAAGTTGTAAACACACCTCGAGCGGTGGTAAAGTAAGCCTCAGGTTGCATGATTATCATGCTTTTGCCTCGTGTGACAAGTTCCTGCGATCTGATTCTGATACATTCTTTATTTCACCACTCTCGGAATGTAATGTATATAACGTACCTTTGGGTGGTCAATCGAGCGTTGTACCTGATTAACCATCCGTTAAATGTTTGAAAATAAAAATATCACGTCAGAAATAACCTGTTTTAGCGTGGAAAAAAGAACGAAGTACACTGAGATTATAGAAAGAAGACTATAGTTGAATGTACATTAGCTCCCATGCGATTTACATTTTTAGTGGTAATTCAACTCGCTAGTCAACGACAAACATTAAATAAAAGAACTAGAAAACCCCCCCACGCCATGCATAATCAAGAAATCGAGAAATCATACGTAATTAAAAGAAAAAATATGCCCAAATGCTTCAGATAGGTACACCATTTTGAAAAATAGCTGATATAAGTTTTAGACAGGGCTCGACAAAAAAAGGAAAAAAAATACTACCTGTTTCATGGATCCAACGTTTATGCCAATTGTAAAAAGTGTTTTTTTTTAATGTGAATAGGAAGGCAAACGAGCAAGTGGGTCACCTGATGATAAGCGATCACCACTGCCCCTAAGACACCCGCAACCCCGGAGGGATTGCAGATGCGTTGCCAACCTAGAGGGCTAAGATGAAATGCCTCTTGTGCCCGTAATTTCCCCGGCTGTCTTACTCTCCACACCGGAACACAGCAGCACTGCTGCTTAGCGGCAGGATTAGCGAGTAAGATGGTGGTAGCTATCCGGACGGACCTTGCACAAGGCCCTACCACCCGCTTTTTTTTGTCCAATTTCATGTATTTCACCATCTCGACTCGACAAATCATCAACAAATAAATCAAATCATCTAGCAAATAAACTATTCTATTCTATTCGACAACAGTCGGTGACATGTAAACAGAATTGTCACTTGTCAGCGACTATTGTCGTGTTGACGAAATAGGGGCCAGCAGGCTTATTGTCTAACTCGCTCGCGATCGCCATCGTGTTCATTTTGACAGTTC
The DNA here is from genome assembly GCA_963854515.1 of Pandemis heparana. Classification (NCBI taxonomy): domain Eukaryota; kingdom Metazoa; phylum Arthropoda; class Insecta; order Lepidoptera; family Tortricidae; genus Pandemis; species Pandemis heparana. The sequence continues at coordinate 3,696,721 of OY978023.1, read as the reverse complement.
TTGTATGAATGTGACAGCTAGCTGGTTCCGATGCCAATTGTCAGCCCATACATGAACTGTCAAAATGAACACGATGGCGATCGCGAGCGAGTTAGACAATAAGCCTACTACTAAGCTACTTTTTTATCTAATCTTGTTTGGTTTCGCTATCGACTATACTAGTTGTCGTGTCACTGGGAGTGGCATGTTCACACAGTCATGTAACTTTGACGCATGCGTATAGTGCAAATAATAAGAAATCGTTTGTTTAAGAAGCCAGTATGTACCAATCTGTCAATGACAAGGTGGATAACGAATTATAAACAAGTTCAACTTCGTCCGCTCAGAATTAATGTAGCCTTTGTTACTCAGGGATATTTAACTGTTTTATAAGTGTCAGTTATCTAATTCCATCTCTATTAATTACTACGAAACAGACAGAGACGTCATCATAGATAACTGACAGTTAAGATAACTGGAACTTGACAGAGAGTGGTGAAACATGCCCTTAATGTAGCATTGTAATGGTGAAACAATTTTAAAAATTGGTTCAGTAGTTTCTGAGTTTATTCGTTACAAACAAAAATACAGAATATCAAAGTTTTCTCTTTACAGTACAAAGTACAGATGAGCCGCTTTTCTAAGGTATTCTTATTCTTCCAACGATTGACGAATAACTATTGACTTTGCTACTCAGCTTCTATTACAAAGCAGTTGCGTGCAATGTAGACCTCAACAAAGTAACGCCTAATTTGACACTGCTAGTATAGGACACATTCAAGAAAATTAACAGAAATATAACGGTAATAAAAATAAAATGTAACACAAATTGTGATGGTATCAAAAGTTTCTCAAACTTGCTGATTATTGTGACGCACTGTTACTTCATTAAATTGGACTATTTGGTACCTGCATATAAAGTTCATCGACCCTAACGTAGAAAAGAGTTCTAAGTAAATGACCGTTATCAGTTTTGTAAACAAGGTTCAAGAAGGTGGATTATCTGATTGACTTGACATGAAAATAAACATCAAAGTGTTACACAAACAAACAACCACGATTTGTTGCTGTTCCGTTTTTGAGATAAAGAAACGTTAGAAATCTCAATCCGTGGTTCAAAATAAAAATAACACAAAAACCACTTGAAATGATTGAGTTCTTGGAATGATTAACACAAGACTTCGGTTTACTGTTGATCTCTACTTACTTATTCCAACAAAATAATCATTGAAAGTCACAATTGTACAAAATTGGAATTCCGCATACTATAACTCACTTCTGTCTTCTTTCCAGGCACCAACGCCTCCCGCACAGTATCCTGGAGTATTCCACGCAGTCGACAACAGCGTCATTTGCGCCCACCCCACTCCGCGCGGCATCGTAGGCGTAGAAGACTGTCTGGTCCTCAACATCCACACGAGGAACACCACTACCCCCAAGCCGGTCATGGTCATTCTACTAGGAGACGAGTACACCACCACAAACACAAAAATCTACTCCTTCAGCAAACTAGTCCTCGCTGACGTCGTTGTGGTAACAATGAACTATCGCCTATCGATCTTCGGCTTCCTGTGTTTGGGCGTACCCGACGCACCGGGAAACGCCGGATTAAAGGACGTCGTTCAGGGATTAACTTGGATTAGGAATAACATTGCCGGATTCGGCGGCGATCCGAATAATGTCGTACTGTTTGGACACGGCTCAGGAGCAGCCATGGTTGATCTGATTACGATGTCGCCTTTAGCGGAAAATTTAGTTCACAAAGCCATAACGCAGAGCGGGTCCGCGCTCGCACCATGGGCTATCGCGTACGAACCAATTCAATACACCAGAGTATTTGCTGAAAAACTGAGCTATTCCGGCGACACGACTGAAGAATTAGCACGAAAACTAGTAGCAACTGACATAAGTTTACTGTCACCCGCATTACAAGGTTTCAGTTTCTTCAACAACTCTGCCTTATTCGCCCCCTGTCTAGAAAACCCAGCGTTGAACGATTCTTTTATTACTGAAGCGCCTATCAACCTACTGCGCGCCGGTAACTATAGTCACATCCCTTACATTGCCGGTTACACTGACAGAGAAGGCACGATCAGATCAGCACAAGCAGTGAATGATAATTGGCTCCAGGAAATGCAAACAAACTTTACTAACTTCGTTCAGGTTGATTTGGAGTTTCAGTCTATAGAAAACAAGACTGCTGTTGCGACTGCCATTAGGCAAAACTACTTTGAAGCGAGACCAGTAAGCATGGAGACTATAAGAGATTATTTGAGCTACCATGGCGATACGATGATACTTGTATCAGTAATTAGAGGAGCTAGGGAAAGAGCGTTGACTTCAAGAGCTAGTGTGAGACTGTTGGAGTTCACATACAGGGGCACTCGGAATTCTGACTGGATTTATCATCAGATACCTAACGACGGGGTGTGGCATGGCGGCGTGCTCAACTACATTTTCGATTACGATTTGAAGCCCGAAGATGAACCTGCCAGAGCTTCTCTTGTGGGACGTTACGTTGCGTTCGCCAATACCGGGTAAGTTGTCGATTTCTTTTTCAATGCGCAGGGACTTTGGGTTTGTTGGGTTCGTTTCGCCGTGGGTGATTCTAAGGGTTATGTGTTCAACTCAATGCAAATAATGAGATCGGGTCATGAGATAGCTGCACTCTCGTTGAATATTTTTATACATGCAGTTAAGGTGCTTTCCCTCTGGTATAACAATGGTGAAAATAATCAACGCAAACGCCACCAGACCCGCAACCGAAACCGTGGTCACATTAAAATACTCTGAACCCATGTTATACCACTCTTTGAGGCATCCTGCTATCATTGATGCATAACATGTATGTATGTTTCTTCTTTTGAAGATTTTTAATTTTGCGAGTGTGTTTTAGTCAATTTAAGTACACGCGGAATTGGGAGTTTCTCCAAGAAAACTGTTATCGTGCAAGAGAATAAATTTTATTTTATTTAGTACCAGTTACTATCATTGCTTGTTAGATTCCGTATTTTACCAGCTTTTTCCGTTTTTCAATTACAGGGAGCCTCTGGTGAATGCTACGCAACAAACTATGTGGTCTCCTATCACCAACTCGCTTTTAAACTACCTGAACTACAACGGGGACTCTTCAAATAGTATCGTCGTCTTTGGTGAAGCAGCAAGGGCGAACCCTCACCAAGAGCTGATGAGCTACTGGGACAACCTCTACAGCATTTACTACAAGCCCCCGAAGTCAGTGTCATCTTCGGGTGACAAAATTATTAGTGTTGCATTTGTTCTATTGTTGTCACAATTTTTGCAGCGATTGCTATAACTTTTAGATTTAAGTGATAAGCGTGAATTTTTTTACTTAAAACTTCATCTTCAAATTTTATGCCAAAGTTCAGTTTCGCTTTTGAAATGACTATTCTATGGAAAAATCAAACTTGCTTGGTTTTAGTCACCAGTACGTAATCCTCTAGGCAACGAAGCCATTTTGTTTCCATTGAAAGCGCTCTAGTGGTTTAATTTGACTTAAGGTGCCTTTCTACCAGATATGTGCTATGTAGCTACGCTGCGAGGATGTGAAAGCTAAGCTACGAAAATATGTGACCGTTTCCACCAATGCTACGCTATGATACGCAGCCGCAAGCCGCAAGGTAGTTGTGCGAGGGAGATGCGCAGTTCGAGCTGTGCGATATATGTAAACATATTAGGGTACACGCATCCACAGAACGCATCCATAGCATCAAAGCACGCATCGACAGCATCTTTCCTTCCATATAAAAAATAGCTTAGTTGAACCCGTTTCCTCCAGTGCTATGTGCATGTGGACCATTGGTGAATATCAAACACATCCATAGTAACGTAGCGTAGCACATTTCTGGTGGAAAGAAGTTGGTTATAGTGACCGATTGATGACAGTATTTCCGTCGGAGAAAGCTCTAAATCCTACCCTGTAACGTCAAACACTTTTTTTGACGTGACAACGTCTTATAAATTGGTTTGCCGGGTGACACTTCAAGAAACTGCGTTACGCTCCGCTCACGTTATGCGCTCACAATGAGAGCGAGTGAGAGGCACGCGGGCATGGTTAGCCCGCCTAAGAGCGAGAGAGACAGACATAAAAAGTGAAAGGCACGCGTCCCTTCCACTCGAGCACAGTTAGCCCGCCTAAGAGCGAGAGAGACAGAGCGAGAGAGAGAGAGTGAGAGAGATAGGCATACACACCGGTTCATGTCTTGCGCTTCTATTTCGCTTAGGCGCCTGCATACAAGTTTACACGTCCTTCTTCCTACTATACGAATGAATATTCACATTAAAATTATTTTACCACTCAAAGTCGTTGTCACGTAAAACTTTCGCCCGTATACCGACTTTACAGGCAACCAATTTTTTTGTTTAGTGTGGCATTTTTAACAGTATCTGAATACGGAAGCAGAAGATGAAATTGATTTTATAATTACCTATATTATAAATATATATCGTTTTCTCCCTTAAGTTTGGAACTACCTCAATTATTTTTGGATGTTTTGGAAATTATTACATAGGTGAGAAACTTAAGCACCTAAATGACCGCCGGTTGTATGTGACGTGTGAGAATAAACAAATTGACGTTCTAAATTAGAAAAATTACAAGTCCCATATCAGTTCTGTACACTACTCTACAGCAACAGGTCATTTATTTAAGTTTTTCACCTATATCGAGCTTTAAGTTTAGATTTTTGTAATATCGCTGTTTTAAGTCATCAAGACTATCCGTAAAACATTTATTCAGCGAAAAAGTGATCAGTTAAGTGAAATACGATTACAAAAATGATGAAACTTGGCACCGATGATTTCTATATTTTTTCTGATTTGGAACGACGTATCAAAATTGGTTAAATTATGATGGAGGAAACTTTCAACAAACTTATGGCGTGAATTATAAATGTAATTATGATAATTAACAACCTTCCATGCTATGAAGGGAAAACAGACTAAAATAGACATTTTGAACTTCAATCGCACAAGCAAAAGCGGTACCTAAAACATGTATTGTTAAGTACTAAATTAGATTATTATACTTGCCGTCCAGTGGATTGATTTCAGTGTAATTTAGAAGTAAGGCATTTAGTATTGACATGTTATCATTTACTTCGTATAGTTTAGTTACAAAACAATAATTTGCTTACATTTTTGTTTTGTCAATTATAATAGGTACATAATTTACAATAATAAGGCTAATTTTGTACGCTTATTGTGTTATCACGTAATTACTTTTATTGTAATAGAGTTGCTTTTATGAGCGTCAAAGAAGCCATTTTATAAAATTGTCTTTTATTTATTACCTGGTAACATTTGCCCGCTTTATACTTGTCGCTTCCATCTATATCTAATTTTATATCATTGTTGGCGATGGCGACTGGCTGGTTCAAAGCCCCACTGTATATTTTACAGTTTTCTTCATCATCGTAATCATCATACAAAAACCTCCGCTGTTGAACAAAGGCCTTAGAACGCCACAATGAACGTCAACATTTCACCTGCATCCACCGGTTTCCCGCGACTCTCACGATGTCGCCGGTCCACCTAGTGGGAGGCCTGTCACGCTGCGTTTTTTAGTTTTGGTCGTATAAATGATGAGGTATTATAGTAATTAACGTAGAAATATCAGCTAACGGACTTATTACACTTGGCTAAATTTAGTCATCCTAATTAGACTCCTAACTGTGATGCTAAATCATCAGCTTGTCAGAAACCATTCTTGTTTCTAATCAGGATACTTTTTAGGATCCTTACTAGCTAGTTAAGTTTAGCTAAACGCGATTACACTTAACTAAATTATAATTACAACACAACGGATAACTCACGTATAAAAGCTGAAGAATTGCTCCGACAATTGTTTCGGACTATTTCGGAGCCCTTCATCATGTTGATGTTTCATGTTGAAAGTAACTAAATTGTGTTTGTAAATAAATTAGAATCCTAAATTTAGCTACGAGTAAGAGTAATTAACCCTACGGCTTAAAAGTTTAGTAACAGTTCACAATTTTCTATAGTCTAAACTTTATCATTATGCAATGACTGCCAATATAATACTTCGGCATACGTCATCGAAATATCCTTTACTGGCAAAAGTTATGCGTTCATAGCGACACCAACGCATCAATGGATTTCTATGACCATTGCGCTTTCACGACGCTCACCTCACAGTGGTTATCAAGCAACACAAGCAATGTACTAGAAAATAGCTTGCCGCTCCGCCACAGTCCTGGCCCTAGGGGACAAATTTATATTCCTAAATCCAGAACACGACTGAAAAACTTATTCACTGCAAACGGTTCTGACGCTAAATCCGTTTAAGTTAAGGTCTTATTTCCGACGCCTGTGCTATCCAAATTGAATAATAAAAGTAGAATATAAGGTTGTTATGGAAAGTCAATGGAAATGGGTTTGCGTCGTACTTCAAAAGGATCCCGTGGACGGTTAGGACCGAACTGGAATCAAAAATCTTTGACGATAAGTACTGAGCTACCGAAGGGAGATTTATATCTTGCTATATCGTTAGATTCTGTCTTTGTGAATTCAGAATTGGAACTCGTTTGAAACGGGCTGGATAAAGAGAAAACCAAGCGTTGATATCTTTCAATAAGTCTTCAATTCGAATTGATGACATTCGCAGTGTTTCAAGAATTTCGTATTTGAAAATAGTAAAGGGAGTTGTAACCGTAGTGTTGCGCGTTACAGTAACCAAAACCCTTAAGCCGATTTACATTATGCAACTAATTTCGTGCAACTAGCATTACACTGCGGCGTTTGTTTAATCACTTTTGAAGCATTAGGTTGTCGGCCGCGCAATGTTATAGTTGCTCGAAATTAGTTGCATAATGTAAATTCGGCTTTAGTGCGGACGTGGCGTCCTGCTCCCGACAGGATCAAGCCACGTCATTCCTTACCGTGATTCGGAAACCATTTCACGGGTACTTACCTGAAAAAACAAAACAAAAATTAATAAAATAGCGATGTCTAGAAAGAACTTCATACGTAATTAATACTCTAGATACCTACGTGTTTAAATTTTCACTTGGCATATACGTGCCGGCACGTAAGTCTAACGATGACGAGTCACGTGGAGGGGATCTGCGCACCCACGGATACCGTATTTTATACTTCTGCGCATACAATCGCCAGACTTACGTGCCGGCACTTAGGTATACGCAGCAGGCCTTATACTCGATTTTCGATATTCGAAGTTCGTTTCGTGCCGTTCCGCTCTCACTAATAGTTATTAATTTGAGAGTGAGAGGGACGGTGTGATGCGAACTTCGAAAATCGAATTTCCCGGTTGTGGTTCAGTGTAGTCTAAATGTGAAGTCAAATCGATACGGGGGACTTTTATTGTTAAGCCCCGGGGCTTACCATTGACGTCTTAATGCGATTCAGTTCCGAACCAAAGTTGGATCGCTCGCCGCTGTCAGATCCATACTAGAAAAAAAGAAAGAAAAAAGAGAGAAAAAAACAATTTATTACCACAAAAACTACAAATTAAGTAAAAATACTCAAAAACGGTTTGTGACAAAAGGTGTCGGCGTCAGCATAAGCTGCTGGTGCCGGTCCCGAGGGCGACGCCCGCAGCGCTGGTTTTCAGCCGAAACCCTGTCTTATTTCTCCTACAGTCCTGCCAGGTTCGAATAAATAATAGTACTAAAGTCTGCTAGAAGTGTCAAAAATGACAGCTAAAACGTAAAGTTGAATCAAAATTGAATCACATTAAGACGTCATGGTAAGGCCCCAGTTTAGAATTGCGAGATAAATCTGCATTTTCATTACATTGCCATGCTGTGATACGAACGGTTTAGAAGTTGTCGCCCAAGAGCCGTAATGGTTGCTATGTTATCGTATCTTTGCTCACCAGTTGGCGCCACTGTTGACTAAGGTGTAGAGGTATATCTAGAAAAAAACATAGCTGTAACCTCGGCAAACAAGTATAGTTTTGGCAAAAATAAGTTGGTAAACAATAAACAAACAAACCTCTGAATTAGCTGTTTTTGAGACTGCTTATTTTGCGCCTCTTTTTCTTAATTCCGCTTTCAAAGCGTTCACATTCATCGCCAAATAATCCATTTTTGCGATAATTTCACGAAGGAGACTACTTTTCAACAGGTAAATGAAAGAAATTGATTATAATTTATAGTCATAGTCATATAGTTTATTGCAATTATGTGGTATAAGAGGTCTTAAATCTATTAAACACATGCGCCAACATAAACCCTGCATAAACCCAAAATAAATTTGCATAAATTTTTATGTCACGAAGCCTCGGATTTTTCTTGCAAATCTAAACTAGGCTTTAGATACTTAGCAATATCTCCAAACAAACCATTCAATTTCCCTAGAGAACTAAAATTCAAAATTTAATGCTGTAAATTCACAACTGAATACCGTTATTTGACTTAAACTTGATTATTCCAACTAACCAAAGATTGGCTGCCGCCATTTCATGTTTTATTCATACACTTTCAAAACTACCCAACTTTGTAACTATTGGCTTTTAAGGCGCATTCTTCGAGAGTTTTGAGGGTATTTTTTGTTACTGCTACGGACCTTGAAAGTATCACCGTACCCGCGTCTCACCAAACATAAAATCGAAAGGCAAAATCCGATATAACTTTGAAAAAGGAGAATAACCTGGTCTATCATAAAGTTGAAAACGAAGCGAACCCAAGAGAGTTTGTTTCGGAAATGCTAATAGTTTCTTTAGAAATAGACATTTGCAGTGCAACTATATACACCGGTTTATTTTTATTTAAACTGTAATATTTTCTTTTCTCTAAAAAAAATACAGTTTTACCCCCTTATTCATAAACGCTCTGTAGGCTTCTGCTAACTTAGCAATTGTTTGTCCTTATCTGTCACTTTGACATTTACCTTTCACAGATAAGGACAAACGATTGCTCAGTTAGCAGAATCCTATAGAGCGTTTATGAACTTAGTGTGCTGAGCCGCATAAGTTTAATGAAAAAAAAAAGTACAAAAAAATGAATAAGGTACACTTTTTACTTCACAAAAATGACAAGTGGTGGTAATTCTGACAGATTTTAAAGATTCACTGTTACATAAGACATAATATATCAACGGGACATAGACCTAGCAATGTGCAAGTTGCAGAACATTCTCGAAATAACAAGAATATTCTCGGAAATTTCCAGAAACTTTCACTAAAATTTATATTAATGTTCCCATAACGAAAGTTTTCCAACTGCGACCATTAAAGGTAATCGCGGTCTATAATACCGTTCATAAATATCCTCATTTTGGAAAAAGCAAAGGACACCTTCAAGTTGAAAATAAACACGAAATGTGGTCACGTGTGGCAAATAGTAGCAATTTGCGCTCGTCGTTTTCATCCGACCACCTACCATCTGGCGCTGGTGCTCATAACAGTTGTAATAGATCTATTGCGGTGTGAAATCAACAAAGGAACTTTAATATCATCGCGCTGCGACTGTTACTTGTTTTTGTTTTTAGGATTCCGTTGTCAAAATGGCAAAAACGGAATCCTTGTAGTTTCACCATGTCCATCTGGTATGGGCGGGGTATTTTTACCCGACTACGGCAATAACGAAAGAGGGTTATGATTTTGACGGGCTATGTATGTATGTGTGTTCATCTGTAGGCTTATTGTCTAAGGGTGCGACCAAACCGCCGGGTATAAGCAGTGACGTGTCGTATGCGTCACGTTTTCTCACCGTTTCTTCATACATTTTGTTGCGATTCCGTAACGTCACCGTTTTTTAACCACTCACTTGATTGCGGTAACTAGAGCTACCAACTTTGGTAACCTACAAAATGATTCTGGTAGCCAGAGCTACCAGACGACCTTTGTACAATTTTTGATTTTTAATCTGTGAAGGGCAGTTTCGAAGCGGTTTAAACTATGTCCAAAACATACCCAAATAAGATGGCAACACAGAAAAAAATTGGCAGGCAACATGATAGAACTAAAATATTTTTAAATAGCTGTCGTTCTCAACGTTGTGAAAAAGTGAAGTTGCGTAAAAGTGGACAGTATTTTGAAAATGCCGTAAGTATTCAAATTTATATTTTACTATTAAAGTTATACATTAAACGATTCAGTGTTTATCCAACTATCAGATTATAGCTATATTTCAGTACCAATGAATAATTATGAAATACAATCTCACTTCAAAGTAGTTAAGACAGATATTTTTTCGGTGACTTGCTATTGAAATGGCCAACATTTTGAAGAATAAAGAATATTTCTCGTAATATTCTAGTGAATAAAACAGTTTAAATATTAGTTGCTTAAATAAACATAAAATCATTAACGTCTATGACTTATTTACCCAGGATTAGCGAAGAAAACAAGTAACGGTCCATGTAAGTACGGGTGGTAGCCGTAGTTACCATAATCAGTTTAGCCAACTACTCGCTTTGACGTTGTAAGGCATAGAGCACACCCGACGCGCTGCGAACGCGATTGGTGCTTTTGTGATTTGTTCCTACTTACTAAGTATTCATGTTCAATCTGATACTAGATTTCTTTTACTAAAATCCTATATGCCGCCGGCGGGTAAAAATACTCAACTTTATTTGAAATAACATTTTGGGACACAATGATGGAATAAGATTATTTGTAAAAACACATTTGAAGTTCATAGCGGTGTTTTGTTTTTTATCATTTATTGTTGTATTTGTTATTGAACATAATCAAATCATTTTAAGATGTATGTCAGGATCGTAGCAAGTGGAACAAAATAGTCTGCCTACCCCTGTGGGAAAGAGGCGTGACGGTATGTATGTAAGTATGAACATAATCAAATAGCTTGTTTAATTTTTAGATTACGGAACCACGAGAGCGGAGGAGATCTTCAAGGGCTGGTGCCAAACCATGCAGGCCGAAAGTGATGAAGACGAGGAAGATGATATTGGTGATATTGATGATGATAAGCAAACTCCCGGCGTTATCACTTGCGGAGAGTCGCTATATTACCACCAAATTTAGCCGAAGACGTTCGCCAATGGCTGGAAGACATGAGATATTCACAGCCACACCTGGACCCACATTTTTTTTTTAGATGACACCACGACCCCATTGTTTACATACATACTACATTTTATAATCATTAATTTGGTGTCTGGTCATTTTAGTCAAGCAAAAATACAATACAATTCCAACCACATTCGATCGTTTTTTTATTCACTGCCTAACAGCAAGTATGCTAAAAAGCTCTTTAAATGCCTAATCTCCATAGTAAGAACTTTATTTTATCATTTAATTAAATATACATACAAAATACAGTCTAACCTAGAACCACCTTATTTTTTTGAAGTCGGTTTAAATAAATAACGACTAACATAGGTAAAGACTCGAACATAAGTTAATGAAAAGTAGGTAAAAAATTTGCAAATATTACGTTTTTTACATTATACTATATTTATAGACCACTTAAAATAGCGTAGGTATGCGCTTAATTCTAAAACACTGCATAGACCTGGCGGCTCCGTTGTGTTCCGACCCTAACGGGCGGCCATGTTGTATTTTGTATTTGAATCGGCAGTTGGCATGGTAACGTCGCATGTGTTTTGTTTTTTGCGTACCGGCTTTGTTTATTTACCTTAAAATCAGTGTGATTCTATGTATTAACGATTTTCTTTGTGTAATTGTGGTTTGCTAGGTACAGACTGTGATTTATAATGTGTTTGTTTTGTGTGATATTGTGGTTTAAAGCGTTTTTAGTTCAACTGGAAATCAAAACTTCGGTGGTACGTACATAATTTTTGTTATTTTGACTCATAGAACCGTAAATTACGTGATTATTGCAAAATATATCTATTCTAATTTATGATTATTAGTTGCTTGTTCTAATTAGAACTTTATTTCGGTTCTGGAGTTATAAAATTAGCCACAAATAAATCACGAAACAAAGAAACAATTTCGCCCCGTCTTGCGCAGTCTTGCGTCACATATTTAAAAATGAAATGATGTTTACTATATTATTTTATATGAACACTTATATAGTATTTGGCTTCAAATGAAAGAACAACTAATCTACTTTTTTTTGCATGCAAACAAAAAGGGTGTTATCGCTTTAGATTTTTTTCTAAAAATACATTTCCGCTTGAAGTCTTCAACTTTATCAGTGTGTCTGTTTTACGCATTTATTGTAAATATTTTCAATATCGTAACCCATAAAATAAGCAACAGCAATAAATTCTTTGTTTCATTGGCTTTTTTGTGTATAAAAAACATAGCAAATGGTTCAGTAGAAGCCAAGTTATGAATTTTTAAATAAAACACGGCATTTCGCGGAAATTTTCACAAATGACGAAGCAATATAGGCCACCATTTTTAAAATCCAAAATCAAGTGAGTGGTTAAGCGGCGGTGTGGTCGCACTCTAACTCGGTCGCAATAGCCATTGTGTTCATTTTGACAGTTCTTGTATGAATGTGACAGCTAGCTAATTCCGATGCCAATTGTTAGCCCATACATGAACTGTCAAAATGAACATGATGGCGATTGCGAGCGAGTTAGACAATAAGCCTACTGTTCCGTCATAGCTCCTAAAATACTTATCAGAACTAGACAAATGAGGTATCGTTAGTTGGAAGCTGATCTAATGTTTCAGCAGCGAGGAACGAGGAAGAAGTAGACCTTCCATTCACCTACAGTCGCGTAATCTTTATATTTGATGTTATGTGACCGCAACATTTGGAAGCAGATCCTTTGTGGGTGCGATCCTCAGCAGCGAGGAATGAGGAAGAAGTAGACCTTCCATTCTTACCTACAGTCGCGTAATCTTCATACTTAGTTATTTCGGTTCCACAAATAAGGTTTACGCAGATGTTGTAAGTGTTTTTACTGGTATTTTTCCTATTGTCATCCACATTAACAGTTAAGTGAATACATTAAATCCTCGTTTATTTGCGGAGTAGACTTTGGGCACGCGACGGGCGCGGCTGTGACTTTTGTCAAAGTTATTTATTAATATGAAGCACGAATCAAACAAAGATATTTGTTCATTCTAATTTTAGACAAACAAACTAAATCCTGACCCAATGTGGAACCCTCTCACAGTAAATGTTATAGTGACATCACATTAAATTGACAAGGAAAATCATGTGACATTTACTGTTATAACGTTCTACAGGGGGTCACGAATTAAATGGTTCAACTGTACAATGCCAAGACGTGGCCACCTACCGGGCAGCTTGTTAGCCAAGTATGTACTCGTATGTATGTATGTCTGTCTCTTTATTGTACATAAGACACATGAAAAGGATGAACACAGGAAAACACAAATGCACAAAGGCGAACTTATCCCTAAAAAGGAAAAATTCCAAGTCCCAAGTCACAAAAACCCTAGTTCCAAGTAGCTCAGCTTCGTATATAGAGAGAGAGCTATGCTTGCTTCAAGGGTCGAATACAGCACAAAATTACTTTGAGTAAGCTCTTAGAATACAATTCGGTTGTATTGCTGTCTCACTCTCTTGTGGGTTTGATACTACAATCAGCCGATGGTAGGTACCCGAATCCGGAATGGAATTCTAAGAGCCCATGAACTTCTCGTCACAGATCAAAAGTTACGAGTAGCGACACAGGACACAGCACTGGCGAAGCAAGCTGTTGTGGAAGTTGGTAGGTCACATAATACTATGCCTTTTATATTCACTCGTTGTCACTTCACTATCACTATCATCATCCCTTCATCCCTACATAGTATAAAACAAAGTCGCTTCCTCTGTCCCTATGTCCCTATGTCCCTATGTATGCTTAAATTTTTAAAACTACGCAACGGATTTTGATGCGGTTTTTTTTAATAGATAGAGTGAATCAAGAAGAAGGTTTATATGTATAATACATGGGTACACTACATAAATACGAAAAACTAAATTCCGATCATCGGAATCACGAATTTCATAATTACGATTATTATAATTCCGACGGTTTTAAAACTCCGAATTATAAGTATTCCGATTTTCATTATTCCGATTTTTATAAATCCGAAAATTCAAAATGCCTAACATATACAATAACGATTTTCAAAATTCCGAATTTCAATACACCGAACAATAAGAAGTCCGAATGAATAATAATCCGAAATATCAAACTTACGAATCCCGATTATTGAAAACACCGATTTTCAAAACTCCGAATATTATTGGAGTAAAACAAACATGTTCGCGGCTGAGGGGTGGCCCAAGGGCCACCCCCGCCGCACCTAAACCTAAATTAATCCAATTCCTAATAAACAAAATTCCGATTATTGAAAACACGAATTTCTTTATCCCGAATATCAAATTTCCGAATTAGTAATGAAGTATCGGAAAATTAATAATCGGAATTTTGTTTTTCGGGCCAATGACACTTCGGGCTTTTTATTATTCGGAATTATAAAAATCGGAATAATATACAATCGGAATTTTGAAATTCGGTTATATAAATTTCGTGTTTTTTGGTAATCGGAATTTTATTTCTTAGGAATTATGAAATTCGGAGTTTTAAAAATCGGAATGAGTAAATTCGGAATAAAATATTTCGGAGTATTTGGGTGTTCCCATAATACATGCACCGGGCGCCGGGATACCGGGGCGGGTCGCTAGTCTGTAATATAATACTCCTCGCATCTGCTTATAGGTTGACTGGAAGACATCCCTTAAAGGTATGAGTCCACCTTTGTACACGTATCAGTGTTTGTTGATTGTATCGCGGTTCACATCCCGTTTATAATATTTCGAATGTATTGGTTTTATGTTTATTTTGCACTGTAAAAAGTTCACATACATTTATTATGCCGTAGAACTTTTTTTTTTTTATGTGAATAGGAAGGCAAACGAGCAAGTGGGTCACCTGATGGTAAGCGATCACCACTGCCCATAGACACCCGCAACCCTGGAGAGATTGCAGATGCGTTGCCAACCTAGAGGACTTAGATGAAATGCCTCTTGTGCCCGTAATTTCCCCGGCTGTCTTACTCTCCACACCGGAACACAGCAGTGCAAGCACTGCTGCTTAGCGGCAGGATTAGCGAGTAAGATGGTGGTAGCGATCCGGACGGACCTTGCACAAGGCCCTACCACCCGTGAAATTATTAACTTATGAAGACTCAAGGTAATTATATAAAAGTATGAAATTGTATCTAAAATAGAGTCATAGTAAAAGAAAAGAGCCATCAGGGGCCTTACCATGACGTCCTAATTCCGACTCAGTTCAAGTTTTAGCCGTCACTTTTAGTATGAATCTGACAGCGAGCGAACCTAATTTGAATCGCATTAAGACGTCATGGTAAGGCCCCAGGACTTTGTGTAAGGCTCAAGTATGTTCAAGCACTCTCCGTATAAATTTTGGATGCTACAGAGTGCAAACTGAAAGTGCAATTTGTTATACAAATGGCCGACTTTAGCGATGCTACCGAGCGTAGACTATTAATATTTAATGTCTACCATGAAAAAGAAAGTACGATCGTGTGAAGTGATCTATTATTTGTCATCCACTTCCTATAAAATGAAAATGTCGCTAAAGTGGAACTTTCAATTACAAGCTGAGGCTCGCGACTTCGTCTGCGCAGAATTATCTACACTTATACTTATATAGGTACTTATACTTATCTATATCTACACTAATATTATAAAGAGGAAAGATTTGATTGTTTGTTTGAATTGAATAGGCTCCGAAACTACTGAACCGATTTGAAAAATTCTTTCACCGTTAAAATCCTACATCATCCCTCGTGAACAAATTAATAATTATTATGAGAGTCCTTGTACCTACAATTTTTTTTTTCATTTCGCATGTCCACTCCATTGATTATTTCATCTATGGTTTTGCTGCTCGAGTTTGCAGAATCTAAACATTATGTTTTGTATAAATCTAACGTATCGTTACCAAATGGCTTGCAATTTTGTTAGTCGTTTCGTTGTCTAGACGACTACGTTGAGGTATTACACTTAACATAAGGAGAAGCTAAAAGAGCCCTGGGGAATCAATGTCTGTAAGAATTATCACAAGAGTTTGATCCCTTGGTACAATATACAGCGTTACATTTTATGACCCCAGGAGGACTATATACTCCAAGATTATAAATTCGAAGTTCGTTTCGTGCCGTTTCTGTCACACTAACAGTCGTTTATAGGAGAGTGAAAGGGACGGTACGATATGAAGTTTTAATTTCGAATTTCAGAGTACAAAAGTTAGGTACAGATAGGAGTCTCAATCACAAACTTGCGGTCGACATAAAATTAATATAAATCACATCTTCATCCCTTACGGGGTAGACAGAGGCTTAGGGTGAGGCCTATAACATGATTCCTAAGATTTTCGCCCATTCCCTCGATGGGCTTTTACCATCGCGCGGGAAGAGAAGCTACTGGTACATTCTATGTTTTTTATTTACTCCGAGACCAGCTTGGAACTTTGGAAGGACTTTATTTTTGCTCGTGAGTATAGTTGGATTCCTTTTAGACACAAACCCCTTATTTATAAATATTCGCTAGTCCTTATCTGCCACTTTGATATTTACTTTTCACAGATAAGGACAAACGATTGCTAAGTTAGCAGAATCCTGTAGACCGTTTATGAATAAGGGTGCAAATGTTTAAGTTTGTTTATGTTTAAAATGTACTTTTGATCGCCAATCGAGTTAATTAATAATCTTAAAGTGTCCAAGTGGCAACGCTCAGACACTGTCTTTATCTTCTGACTAGATGTTGCCCGCGGGTTCGCCCGCGCTGAATTTAATATATAGCCTATATTCATCAGGAATATTCAATGAAAAAAAAATCCTTTCCTCTTCATATAATATTATTTAGTGTAGATAAGACAGTCAGTCATTCTGTTGATATTTATAGCTAAAGTCCTAACGCTCTAGGTTCAAAAACTAAGGACTCCTAAAACCTAACCAGTAATTGTTGAAGCAAAACTAAACCTTATTTTAAAGCCATACGGTTGCATACGGGTTACTTAATAAGACAAAGGACGTTCTGTGGTCCCACAATACCCTTACTTTATATTTCAACCCGACTCAGTCTATATTTTGTCAACGTAATCCGAAACAAAAACATATCTGCAACTTTGAAACTAGAAGATAAAAGTACAATTTTGCTGTAACGGCCCCTTTGTGCCCATGGGTATTATTGTATGGAAAAGTATGGATCCATAAAGGCCAGCACACACCAAATCTATCTCATAGTTTCATACATTACATCACGCAGTACGCAGCGCGCATTTGGTGTGCGCCGGCCTTAAGAGGCTGACAACACCTAATTTTGTTGAAATTGATGTTATTTAAACACTTTTTTAAGAAAAACTGCACACAAAAAAAATACAAAAAAAAAATAATGTTAATTTTCATCATATTTCGAACACGCTAGACGGGCTCGATACATAATTGAACAAAATCGGCTCGATAGAAAATAATTGCAAAGATTGGTCTTAAAATCATCATTAAACGGTTCTATGTCTATATTTTTTCGACGTATGGGTCTGCAATTAAAAACATGAAGCCAATATATTCATACCTACACGGCTAACGAGTCATATTTCACAAATAATCCATACTTTTTTTTATTTCTTCTTATTTGTGTCTTATTTGCAAGATTTTAGACGCGCGCCAAGCTGCCGGAATAGTTTCTTCTCTTTCACTCACAGGCACGCGAACCGTATGTGCGAAGAGTGGCGCTGCTCAAGGTCATTTGCTGTTGACAGCGCCTTAAAATAAGAGAGCGTTTCTTTTCATAATACATACAGTAGTGTATAATACATGCATGCAGTGCATCATCACTACATAGTATAAAACAAAGTCGCTTTCTTATCCGATGTCCCTATGTCCCTATGTATGCTTAAATCTTTAAAACTACGCAACGGATTTTAATGCGGGTTTTTTAATAGATAGAGTGAATCAAGAGCAAGGTTTGTATGTATAATACATGCATAATATACCGTGCGAAGCCGGGGCGGGTCGCTAGTAATACATATAATGTAGCTTATCATTGCTGCAGAATATAGTTGAAGCTCTAGTATAAAAGGTGGCGACGGAGCTTTATAAATTCAGCACAAATTTTCGCCACTTTAGAGTGATAATACTTATGAATGATGTACTTTTAGAAATCAGACTTGTGATATGATTACCATATCAACTATATCCATATTTGTAGACTTGTATATTTGTAGACTGTAAAACTTTGTGCAATAAAAAAAGTAGAAAACGAAAACCCAACTACGACAAAGATGCGACGCTGAAAAAGTATGAATCAAGATTTTCAGGACACTGAATTAAGCAAAGTTACTATACTACATTATAATTACTGTGTAGAGTCACATATTTAAGCTTGAAAAGCTGTAGTCACACGTTTCATAGATACATCTACACCTACACCTACCGTCTTGCTCACGCTTATCGTTTCCTGAACAACGTGTGACTTTAACAGTTTGTTAAAGTGTACGGTAAGTGTCTATATAACGTGTGACTACAGCTTTTCAAGCTTGATCTCATCATCTCACCATCTCTTATCTCTCATCCTCAATAATGTAATTTTTCATTCCTGGGGCCTAACCATGACGTCTTAATGCGTTTCAGTTTAGGTTTGCTTGCTGTCAGATTCATACTAAAAGTGCCAGGCGCCAGCTGAACTTAGTGAGTCGAAATAAGAACGTCATGGTAAGGCCCCTGTTTAGTCGAAACACGGCAACAGTCAAATACATTAAGAAACCAGAAGCAGTAACAACCACAACTCAACATTAATATTAAGTACAACTTAAGTACATCGAAAATTCTCTTCGCTCACAAATCTGTTTAAACTCTTTGTTCTAGCAAAGCGGTGCGCAAGTAGAATTCGTACAGTCCCAAAATTTATGAGACCACTGGCTTTGCTCTGAAATACGGCTCGGGACACCGAGCAAACACAATATGCAAGGTATTTTAAATGCAGGGTGTATTTAAAATGAATATGCATTAGTTGAGCCGGAAACCCGGTTAATATTTATTATCTTTTCAATATTAAAATGAGTTTTTTTCAGCGCATTCTAACTTCCTTCGACTGTGTGTCATCCAACCAGCACATTATGTGCAAAGCCAATTTCAAGTATATAATTATGTATGCGCGTATGTAAACTATATTGCAAAATAAAAAATATGTATTAGAAATAGCACAACATCTTGAATTATTTATGTATCTGTACGTTACTCTTTTACGCTAAAACGGCTGGATATATTTGGATGACATTTAGCATTATACGTAGTTTGTAATCTGAATTTACACGGACACTTATAATCCCGGAAAATAATCATAGTTTACGTGGGACAGCAATAAACGAATCAATATCAAACGAAAGATTACCAAGATCGTGTTTATTTCTGTAATGGACTATAAACGACATTTCAAACAAGGTGAGAAAGTGTTAATGGCAGTTAATTAGTGTTTGGCCCACCGTCCCCTACCGGCTGCGCCTATTTTTCATAATATTTGCGTTGCCCGTGGCTTCCTCTAAGGTACCAACGGTGGCTTTTCACCCGACTATGACGAAGCCCAAAAGGTTATGTGTTTGACGCGTACGTACCTGTCAGTGGCGTAGCGTCCATAGAACTCGATTCCCACCGGCTTGCCTATTTTAAGGCATTTGAGCAATTTATTGTGCAGAATTAGAGGAAAGGGCTAGTTAAGTTCCCTTCGGCTTGCCTTCTGATATACTTGACGCCACGCCCCTGGTACCTGTGTAGGTTTACATTCATATGTATTTACTTATACAAGTTTGGGTTTGATTCTGAATTCATATTACGTACTTTTTTCGTCACTTCATGTATTAATTTATTTACTACAAATCTTACCAAACACCACCAAATCAGTCAAAAGGGTATCGTACATACATTACACGATACAGTCTTGCGTAAACCATGAGACCTAAGTGATTGGCTTAACCTCTACTTTCATTATGAATGAACGTGTCAATAAACGTTCAAGATGACGGCAAACGTCGGTTCGACTGCTCTGCCTAGTAGTCAACATCAAAAGTAGTAATTTTTATTCCATTGTAGACAAGGCGCAAGGTGAATACTTATTTTTGTTGTTGACTGTACAACACCATAACTAGCTATTGCCTGAGACTTTGCTAAGAATTACCCATTTTTCGAGATAAAAAGTAGCATATGAATTATTATGGGCGAAAATCTTAGGAATCACGTTATAGGTGATGCGGCTAGCAACCCAACCCATCACTATTTTGAATCCCCTTAGGTACCACCTATACGCCCACAATCATGCTAAACGTGGCCTTTAGGTCTTGTTACCTTAGGCTCTGTCTACCCCGTAAGAGACAAAGACGTGATTTACGTATGAATGTAGGTATGAATTATTCGAGACTATAATCTACTTCTACTCCCAATTTCATTCATATCTTTACAGTCGTTCTGGACTTACAAACATCTATTCAAACTTTTGATAAAGCCAAAATATAAATTGTTCAAATTAATACGGACTCAGGAGTGCTATTTTCCGTAAAATTAAAAGATGCTGTGCTTTACTCGCTACTGCAGCATTTTAATAACAAAGAAAATATCTTAAAGAGAAAACTCGTCTCTGAAGCAACCTTTTTAAAATCGCGTTAAAATTTTCACAAACAAAGATAACAATTATTTATGGCCAGTGAGTTTAAATTTGAGGCTCATATAAAATCCTCGCGTGTGCTACAAAATTCAACCTTAAAAAATGTAGCCTTAGGTAGTTCTTTTAAGCTAGATATAGCTCGTGTATGTTATTTCTTGGTATTCTATGGAAAACACATCAAAGGGGGTTTCGATCGAATTTGTTGTTATAGCCAATTATTTACTGTCGTGCGCTCACTGCGCAAACTCAGTCTATTCTCATCTTTATTTACTTTGGCAAATGGGTGTTGTCTATGGTTTTATTTGTTTGCACTAACACTTCGCATGTTATCATATTTTATGGTACATTATGATGGTCATTATGTTTTGTGTTCGAAGAGGGCTATGAATATGAGCTTAGATTGTTTGTCTGTCTGTCTTCGGCTTATAGACAAGGTATCTCAGAATCGTTCTGGAATATTCCATGGTGGTTGTATTAGCTTAAATGAACACTACTCTTGGTTTTCCATCGTAATTTTCGATTGAGCTCTCGAAGTTACCTCAACTCCGTACACTTTAGACATCGAGCAACGCAAGGATTATTGTAGCCCACAGTAAAAAAATCCTGAAAAGATTTTATATGTATCGTTGTAACAGATAAACGGACAGACTTTCTGCGTTTATAAATCACTAGCTCCTGCCCGCGACTTCGTCTGCGTAGAATTAGAATTACATTAGGCATCTACGGCCTTTGATATGTTTATCGCTAGCCCGCGGGAATTATGCTATTTCCCGGGACAAAAATTAGCCCATGTCTTAATGTAGGGTACCAGCTATCTTCGTTCCAAATTTTATCCAAATACATCCAGTCGTTTTAGCGTGAAGAAGGAACAAACATACACACTCACTCACATCGTCACAAACTTTCGCATTTATAATATTAGTAGGATTATTGTTTAATGCGGAGTAAGTAGAGAGCAGAGGGCACGGAGATTGCAGGCTAATGGTGCTCGATGCCACGATTCGTATTAGCCAGCGCAGCCAAGGAAATCACTGTACCGACAGCAAAACAGCGACTTATAATCCTTATCGAACTAATATTATAAATGCGAAAGTATGGATGGATGGATGGATGGATGTTTGTTTGTTACTCAATCACGCCAGAACGGCCCAACGGATATGCATGAAATTTGGCACATAGATAGAGAAAAGTCTGGAATAGCACATAGGCTACTTTTTATCCCGGGAAATTGTGAGTCCCGCGGGCTAGCGATAAACGAATTCTTTGCAGACGAAGTCGCTGGCAACAGCTAGTAATCCATATTCCGTACTATGCATACTAATTATAAATGCGAAAGTGGGTCTGTCTCTCTGTCAGGTACCTCTTCACGCTTACACCGCTGAACTTTACACAAAATTTGATATGGATACAAACCGCGTACATTTGGTGCCGTTGACATAAAATAGACGTCACGCTGCGTAAAGGCTGATTTATTACGAACGTACATTATCTACCTCTTTAGTTAACCGTTAAAAAACGATTCGGTAAATTAAATTACTGGTAGGTAGTGTTAAAAACAACATCCTGTACGTGTGCAAATAAGTCACTTTTACATCAACGGCACCAAATGTACCTACGGAGTTTGGATATAAAATACCGACTAAGTCCGAAATGACACATTTTGAGCGCTAAGTGTAAATAAGTGACTAAGCGACGGTGTCGAGATCAAGTGTAGAAATTACAGGCTGAAAACTAATTTCGTTTGTTTTGCTGCCGTTACGCAATAGTGACTAGATTACTTCCAGACGCGATCTCTGGAGATAACTCTGCGCCTGACTCGTTCCAAGTTCTGATTGTGGATGCCCTTAATATCTTGTCCATTCGAATCACTGGGCTTAGCGTCTGCTTACTGATCATGATCATTGTTCAGCGGGTTGTGATCAAAAAGATTCCTGTTCTTGTCGGACTCAGGCCTTATATTTAGATGTTGCGAGAAATATCGTGCGTGCGTTACATTTTACATTGCGGGATTTGCAGCTATGGATTTCTAAGTGGTCAACCACCGACAGCAATGTAGCGTATCTTGCTCAATGTTTGTGTACATGTTCGAATCAAATCTAGCAAGATAAATTAGACCCATTTCCAGTGGCGATTGATAAAAAAAAAAACTTGACATTATGTAAGTCCAGTGACAATATTATAATATGGCAGTGAAATGTTGTGGTGGCTTGGTCGGTAATGTCTTGGCAGGAGGGAACTCTTCGACGGTTGCGTCGATTGACTTGAAAGTTTATGTAGGACTAGCTGTTGCCAGCGACTTCGTCTGCAAAGAATTCGTCTATTGCTATCCCGCAGGAACTTTGCAATTTTCCGGGATAAAAAGTAGCCTATGTGCTATTCCAGACTTTTCTCTATGTGCCGAATTTCATCCAGACCCGTCGGGCCGTTCTGGCGTCATTGAGTAACAAACAAACATCCATCCATCCATCCATCCATCCATACTTTCACATTTATAATATTAGTTAGATAGACGACGATACAACTACAGCCACCAAAAAAGAATCAGCGTTTAGAAACTTTTTAAATTTTAACGTTACTTACCTCTTTTTTAAGTTCCAGATGGGATCATGCAGCTACTGAGGAATTCGCGCACCTCATTATTTTGTTTAATCAAATATGTAAATCGCCAGCAAGTTATTTTTAAAAGGTGAGCGTACTAAATTATTTACTTTCACTAGATGTTTACTAAAAATACAGCAGTAACCTTGTCCGTCTTACTTGCGGGAGTTATATTCACATCCACCCACAGATCTGAGGAAGATTTATCGCCAAATTTAGTAGGTAATTGATGTTTTATTCAGGTGTTTTTTTATTATCTATCAATTCTTCCTCACATGTTATGGACGGATCAAGTCTGGTATTTTGGGAAAAAATGTACCCTCAAGTATCACTTCCCAAACTATTAACAAAACACTTTTTCATTTCATCACTTTCGAACTTTCGTAGAACAGACAATAATGTTAGATACCTATGTATTTAATAATGTTAGCGTCGCTTCGTTTCATAAACCCAAACTCATGTTTTAATGCCCTTCATTATAATACAGTCACTTACTACTATTACACATGGTAAAATGCGGCAATTGTAACGTAGTACAATAAAATACAAAGTTAACCATCAACTGTAACAATTGTAATAACTAGCAGTGCAGCACTCGAATGCTCACGGTATTCATATTCAAATAGGTATATGTATGTATCACACTCGCTATTCACCGTCTAAACGACGAGCTGACGGGTTGGCGATAAATCAACTAACATTAACAACATTGCATTGTCATATATGTAGAGTTATGTAAAGAGTAACATAATTACCGACTCTAGTGAATGTAGAATCGTTGAGATCATACGCATGATACGTCATTTTACGCTGGTACCTGACGCTTTTAACGATCCCCTTTACAGTATATGTAAATCTAACTAATATTATAAATGCGAAAGTATGGATGGATAGATGGATGGATGGATGGATGGATGTTTGTTTGTTACTCAATCACGCCAGAATGGCCCAACGGATCTGGATGAAATTCGGCGCATAGGTAGAGAAAAGTCTGGAATAGCACATAGGCTACTTTTTATCCCGGAAAATTGCGTAGTTCCCGAATAAACGAGTATAAACGAATTCTTTGCAGACGAAGTCGCTGGCAACAGCTAGTACACACATATATATTAAATTTTATACTTAATTTTCCGAATATTCTAAATTCATTTTTTTTTATATGAATAGGAAGGCAAACGAGCAAGTGGGTCACCTGATGGTAAGCGATCACCACTGCCCATAGACACCCGCAACCCCGGAGGGATTGCAGATGCGTTGCCAACCTAGAGGGCTAAGATGAAATGCCTCTTGTGCCTGTAATTTCCCCGGCTGTCTCACTCTCCACACCGGAACACAGCATTGCAAGCACTGCTGCTTAGCGGCAGGATTAGCGAGTAAGATGGTAGTGAATAGCTCATTTATTATGTATAATGTATGTATGTATGTTAGAAGCTTTTATTTAACTTGCAACGTATTGTAAAATGTAAGGTTAACATTATGTCTGGGAGCATCACAAGGTTGTCTGGATGTATTGAAATAGGCAGTTTGACTTCTAACCTAACTCATCCTGTCTTATACATGAAAAAAGGCCCATGCGAGGGCGTGTCTTAAGACCCTATACAAGGTCCCTGTACAAGGGTTTTATACAGCGGTACTTAAATACATTGATGTGATTCAGCGTGGGGTTACTGAGATTGATTAATACATAGATTTAGCCTTCTATCTCTTCATTTCTTTAGAATTAGAAGAAGCTGACAAGACCTAATTTTGTTGACATTGATGTTAAGCACTTTTGAAAAACTATTTGTTCTAGCAAATCAAAAAAAATGTGAAGATTCTTCAAATTTCAAAGACCGTGGGCGGACTCGATACATAATTGAACGAAATCGGCTCGATAGAAAATAATTGCAAATATTGGTCTTAAAATCATCATAAAATGGTTCTAAGTATGTCTTTATTTTTTCGATGTATGGATCGGCAATTAAAAACATGAAGTCAACATATTCATACCTAACCGCTAAGGAGTCATATTTCACAAATAATCCATACTTATTTTTAATATCTTACCATTTTTGTGCCACGCTGCCGGAATAGTTTCTTCTCTTTCACTAACAGGCACGCAAACCGTATGTGTGAAGAGTGCATTAGTGATGTAACGAATATTCGCATTCGCATCCACATTCGCAAAATTACTGCGAATGTTTTGCGAATATAAAAAAATAATTGAGGGTACCTAATAGTTGTTTAATTATATTATTAACGCAGCCCGGTAAGGTAGATAGCCCCTAGATTGGCTTGGTGCTAAATTAAATAGCACCATCTGGCAACACTGAGCGGAATGACATTTCAATCGGATGCGTTCGTATCAACTCTGCTATTCTCGGAACAAAAACCAAACGGAACGCACTTTGTTCGAACGGGACTGCCACCAAGGTCACCAAGCCATAGAGAAATGGCGCCAAATTTTAACAAAAACTGGATATTCGCATTCGCATTCGCTGGAGGAGGAACTGGAGTTGACCATTAGCTTAGCGAACCTATCCCTGTCCTGTGCAAGGATATTACAGCTCTTCTACGTTGGCAATGCTTGTCCACTCGCGGATGTTCCTAAGCTAGGACTTCTTCCTCCGCCCAGCGCGCCGTTTGCCCTCTAACTTACATTACAATAGTTAAAAATGAAGTTTTTAGATTAGACAGACAAACAAAGATATTTTTAAAGTATCATACAGGAAATATAGAGTAGGTACTTGTTGAAACAGAATCATGAAAATTTGGTAAGATGAAGTTAAGGTGCTGTCAAGTACAGGGCAAAAAACCAAAATCCCAAGTCATTTTCTACCTAATTAAAATGATAAGAAGACACAAGATTTAAAAGTTATTTTCTAAGCTAGTCAGACTCGCGCGTGACTTTTTTTATTTCAAATGCTATTTCTTCCGCTCTTTGCCTGTTGCTTTTAGCAAGTCTATCTGCTGGCGCCAATCGGAAGATTACAAACGTTTAAAAGGTTCGCATAAAGTGCGATTGAGGCCGTGTAGTAACTGTTAGATCTGCCTTGTAAAGTTATTGCTTTTATATTTTACGTTCCTAAAGCATACGTCATATCATATCTATAGTATCATCATATTTATAGGCAGGTTAAGACAGCGATACTCAACCCTCGGTCCGTTGAGATTGACCTACGTGGGGCCTTGCCATGACGTCTTAATGCGATGCAATTCAGACTCAGTTCAGGTTTTAGCTGTCATTTTTAGTATGGATCTGACAGCGAGCGAACCTAAACTGAATCAGCATTTAATCATAGTAAAACGTCGATTGGTATAATTTGTCAATGATATTTATTATTATTACTAGCTGTTGCCAGCGACTTCGTCTGCAAAGAATTCGTTTATCGCCATCCCGCGGGAACTAAGCAATTTTCTGGGAAAAAAAGTAGCCTATGTGCCATTCCAGACTTTTTTCTATTTATGTGCCAAATTTCATCCAGATCCGTTGGGCCGATCTGGATGATCATCTGGATCATCCATACTTTCGCATTTATAATATTAGTTAGATTTATTTAAATCATTTTAAACTTCGCGCCCATTCATGAACACTAGATACAATATAGTAAAAATTTCCGTCTTTTAAATTTTTAACTAGATTCAATAAGAATATCAGTTTTCAGACTCTCATACGCTACCCGGTTATAGTAACAATCCATCAAGGAAACATGATTGCGGAATTTTTTCGACGTTCATTTTAACTGCAGTCGTAAAAAAAAGCATAAACATTAAACATGACCGTTTCAAAAACTGCTCTTGAGGGCTTACTATAAAATAGAATCGTGTGGGCAGTGGCTACTCTTATTTTATTGATATCCGGAACCCGGTAACCGTATCGAAAAAAGACTAGAGATGCCACGAATAGTGAATTGGCCGAATACCGAATATTCGGCAACGCTGTCGGCCGAAGCGCCGAATATTCGGCCGTCGAATGCTTGGTGGGGGCGCGTTAGCTGGAATAAGACAAGTCTTAAGAGGCTGACAACACCTAATTTTGTTGAAATTGATGTTATTTAAGCACTTTTTTAAGAAAAACTACACACAATAAAAATCCAAAAAAATATGTATGTCAATTTTCATCATATTTCAAACACGCTAGACGGATTCGATACATAATTGAACAAAATCGGCTCGATAGAAAATAATTGCAAAGATTGGTCTTAAAATCATCATTAAACGGTTCTATGTCTTTATTTTTTCAACGTATGGGTCTACAGTTAAAAACATGAAGTCAACATATTCAATACCTACACGGCTAACGAGTCATATTTCACAAATAATCTATACTTTTTTTTATTTCTTATTATTTGTGTCTTATTTGCAAGATTTTAGACGCGCGCCAAGCTGCCGAAATAGTTTCTTCTCCTTCACTAACAGGCATGCAATCCGTATGTGTGAAGAGTGGCGCTGCTCAAGGTCATTTGCTGTTGACAGCGCCTTAACCTGTTTTTCTCGTTGCGTTCGCGCGGCAGGCGCCGACGGCGCGCGCGCGGGGCGGGGTGCAAGCAAAGTTTTTCTTTCTGAGGCTGGTAACGTTTACGATGAAAAGCGCAATCGTTTGCTACCAAAAAATGCTGAAAACCTCGTTTTATTCCATCACAACTTACCACTGATTAATTTTAAGTACTAAAATGTTGTAATTTGGAAATAAATACATAATTTTGAGTTAAATTACGTGTCATTTTTTACATGATTTGCTATTCGGTATTCGGCCGAATAGTACGCACTTTTCGGCCGAATACCGAATAGCAAAAAAGTGGCCGAATAGGCCGAATACCGAATAGTTGCCGAATATTCGTGGCATCTTTAAAAAAGACCGTATCATCGAGACAAATCGTACTACACTGCGCTTAGAAAACCAATGACTTGATATAAATTAGTTTAATTCAAAATGGTAAAATTCCAATGATATTTCATAGTATAGATATGTTACGTTCCTAGTAAATTGCGTTTGAAAAACGTTCTCTCTGTCAACTGTCACATTGACAGTCACGGACTACTCATACTGTGGCTTGTTTGAGGTAAACTGATTGCGACATGAGACAATTGGGTCATTTATGAATCTTCAACTTGGGCGCGGTAGTAACATATCTACTTTTGCAACTGGACGAGGAAAATTAAAAAAGAATTGCCCTGTTAAATCCTTAAAACGGAATCTGTGACTGAAATAATTCTACATTTACGTACATTCATTCAACGAAAGGTCGTTTCAGAGCTACAATTTAAGCTGAAAGGAAATTTATTCGTGATCCTGAAATTCGGGAATTTTAAATACGAATTCACACTGAAAACTAATTTCCTGTTGTATCGTGAATGCCATGAAATATTTATCAGTTTTCACTAATCTCTCGTCTCTGTTTTTTTATTGTACTTTGCTATTAGACCCTGGCTTCCATTAAATTAAAGCAAGAGCTAAATTGAATCTTTTATAGCCAATCAATCAATAATAATGCATGAATACTTTTGTAGTATTTACAATTCTTGGGCTCCTTAGGACAATCTGTATAATATATCTACCATCAAAAACGTACATAAATGTGAAATGAGAGCCAAGTTCAACACTAAGAATTATGCACCATTGTTGACTTCGCCGACAAACTATTGGGAATGGATGATTATTTTAAAAGTGCTTGGTGACTTTTCTATTGATAGGAATAACCATCTATAGCTACAGAAAAAGTTTCAGATTTTTCCGTCGAGCCACATTATAAAAATAAAAACATTTTACTGTCTCTTGGCGGCCCCCTCTCGGTTGATAAGCAGTACACGTACGCCCATAACGTTATACCAAATTAAAAAAAATGCTGCTCGAATCTGTAGTACACAAATCACGGTACGGCTTCTGGTTTCCCTAGGGTGCGACCACACCACTGCTTAAAAAACGGTGACGTTACGGAATCGCAACAAAATGTATGAAGAAACGGTGACAAAACGTGACTGATACGACACGTCACTGCGTATACGCGGCGGTTTGGTCGCACCCTTATAGTGTTTCCTTCACCAAAAGCTGGTAAATTTCAAATGTAATTTCGCACAGGCGAGTCCGGATTCGAACCCGGCCCTCTGCTTGAGAGATCGTAGGTCAAACCTAGTGGTAGTGGCTACCACGGCTATTTTTTATCAATTATAAAACTTCATATTTTATTATTACCACTTAGTAAAATTGTAAATCCCTACCTGTTTAGGTGCTTTAACAATTTTCTTTGTATACGCCGATGCAGACGTATACAATATCGTGTGTATCGGCGCCTCCGTAGGTATTCCCAGTGACGTCATCTTGGTCGCATATCACTCTTTAATATCACTTTACTTTTAGTTATTACTGACACTTTTCTTCCACAAGCCAATGGCTTTGAAATAAAAATTGTCTCAACTTACAAAGCCTTCTCTTATTAAAAACAAGTAGGCATGTAAGCCTTAATAATAACGGAAGTCACAAGACACAATTATCAAAGATTAATATTTACAATGTAAAAACCTGCATCGCGAAAAAGGTACAGAAAGAAACTATTATATAATACAATTTTTTTTACTAACTATACGCAGTATGTTTTCGAATTTGGACGCCAGAGCAAAGTCACTGCTTTCCCAATTTTTGAAATTGGCACGATTTAAACGAGTTACGCAGACAGTAGTTGACACTGACTATGCTTAACTAAACGCATTCTAGCAGGTAGCACTCGACGCTGTAACCTTGTCAGGAGGTGAGCATTAAATGTTTAGCTAATTTCAATGTACTTCATTAATGATAACGATAGCTTGTAGAGAACGCTCGTTTCATAATAGTTTGGTGATTGGTGGTTGTGTTTTATGTTAAAATTATTCCGGTAAAAGCATTATAAGCAAATTTAAACGTCAATTGTAATATTTTGTCCATTAAAACACTTTTAAAATACATTTATAACTGTATAAAAAAAACATATAAACGAAAAAAAACTTATGTTGCTACTCTAATATTATAAATACTCTCAGTCTGTTGGTTCGTAATAAACTCAAAACTACTGAACGAATTTTCATGCAGTTTTCACTAAGTACATTTCATGTCTAGGTTTTGTGTGAATTACTTGAAAATAACGATAATTCAAGCTAAGCCACTTTAAATTTTTTGTAGGTCTGCGCAGACGAAGTCGCAAGCAACAGCTAAAGTTTTAATACAGTGAAATAAAGGTCGCTTTGCCCTCTCCAATTGTAAAACAAAATTATTTTCTAAATGGATAGAAACGCCGAAAAAAGGTCAGAATCCAATTTGTACTAGGTATCTTAAAAGTTTCTGAATATTTTCATAGAACCATGGCAAAATTACTCTTCACCACCTATCTTAATTTTATTTACTTAATAAATTGACAATTTTGCTGCTAAACAGTTTTAGTTAAAAACGAGGACTACCTTTACTTAGTCTAATATAATTTTGGAAACTTATTCATGGCGTCATATTTGAGTTATTCTGGGTAATTTTTATATTTTGTGCATAAGAATTTTTAATCATAATAGCCCCCTAGACAAATGCTTTTTATGTACCAACGCGACACCGTTCAATACCAAACAGTCGTCAACCTCAAAAGAATCCGTCATAAATTAACAATTTCAATAAAACAACCATCTTTTCATCCAAAGCTGTTAATGGACAGAAAACCAGTAGGATTTGCAAATATTTAATTACTTAGAATTTCGTGCAAAGGTCGGCCCGGATCCAAATGGCCGGAAAAGGGCAACAGCCCTACTCCGAAGTTAGAAATTCTTAGTTCGTACAGTTCCGTTCACACTTACATTAATTTACATAAGAGTGAGAAGGACGGTACGCCACGAACTTAGAATTTCGAATTTTGGAAAAGACGTGAGGCAACGTCGACCTACAGGTCGACAAGTAATAATAAAGGCATTAATGGAAACCACTCGTCTTTGAGGTACCTAATAAGAAGGATTTTTATAAGCCCCAAAGCCTCTGAACAACAGGTGGGTGTCTCAAAGGAGTACTTGCTCAGTGCTGCTATATTCACTGATTTTGTGATACTTCAACAAGTTTTACTCTATTGCGGGTGGTAGGATCTTGTGCAAGGTCTATCCGGATCGCTACCACCACCTTAGGCCCGGCGCTCACAGTGACTATCGACACGGCATCCCAGGTCACGACTGTCAAGGTATACCTCGGTAGTCTACGGTAGCGTAGGTAAGGCTTAAGTACCTAAAGATGCCTCGGCATAGATCGGAAGTCTTCGGTAGCATAAGGCCTTAAATAAATAAATGATTCTTATTCTTATTCTTATTCTTAAGGCCTTAAGGATTAATATGTGTTATGGGACAATCACTATAACGACACAACGCGTAAGGTACTAAAATCATAAAAATATTATAAACGCGAAAGTTAGTGAGGACGTTAGGGTATGAGTGAGTGTGTGTATTAGATCCTTCTTCACGCTGTAACGACTGGACGTATTTGGATCAAATGTGGAACGGATATAGCTGGTGCCCTAGATTAAAACATAGGCTACATTTTATCCCGGAAAATTGCATAATTTCAGCGGGATAACGATAGACATGTCAAAGGTCGCATCGAAAATAGTTATCGCAGAATATACGATCAAAATCAGGGGCCTTACCATGACGTCTTAGTGTGATTCAGTTTAGGTTCGCTCGCTGTCAGATTCATACTAAAAGTGATAGCTAAAACTTGAAGACCCCAGTTCTAAATCGCTAGTAGAGAATTTGACATTGATAGTGGCGCCGCCGCCTTGCAACGTATTTTTCTGACGTAACTTCGTATAAAACCAGCAAACCGCTTTACAAAGTTACTTCGGTTGGACCTTATCAAGGAGCTAGCAAATAAGGGGAGCAATCAAACAATTTGTGTAATCAAGAGACGTGAGGCGTCTGTGTGTTTGATTACGGATTACGCATCAGTGTAGTGGTGTGTGTAGATTCGATTTTTAGAAAAAAAGTCGGATACAATGTATGGTACAACAAGTACAAACAGGCTAATGTCTGGCATGTCAGTGACAAGTGACGATTCGAAACACAACGCGCAATATGAAGTCCACTTGTCGAGTTTGTAATGTAGGCAAACAGAGTTCTGAGAAATTAAATTTCTAAACGACACTGAAAACTAGAACAGAAAAATCCGAAAGTAAAAAAGAAAGAAGAAAGGAATCGAATCCCCTCATCATTTCGTGATGCATGCTATTCCTACACCACCTATAGCGGTGAGTAAGGCTTCGATTTTTTCTATCTGTACCAAACCAACTGTCACGTGTGTCAGAATACCTTCAAGCAGTGCTTGAGCTAGAAGGAAAAAATAGTCAATCATACAGACAGATTTTTGCATACATTTTATTAGTATGATATTGAATCCTGTGTTTATTTGCCCGCACGTTTACGTAGTAAGTTTATAATATATTAATGTGTGTATAATGAGGCATTATAATTTCACTGGTCCTAATGTTTTAATCCTGCGCAATGATAACATGGTTTAATAGGCTTTTACTTAAATCTATAAAGTAGTTACGTTGAATTTTAGTTCAGTACCTAACGATCTGGGGCCTTACCATGACGTCACAGTGTGATTCAATTCAGATTCAATTTTGCTCACATATATGTGTGATTTTATTTATTTAACTAGCGACCC
The DNA here is from genome assembly GCA_963854515.1 of Pandemis heparana. NCBI lineage: Eukaryota > Metazoa > Arthropoda > Insecta > Lepidoptera > Tortricidae > Pandemis > Pandemis heparana. The sequence continues at coordinate 3,663,919 of OY978023.1, read as the reverse complement.
GCCCCGGCTTCGCAAGGTATATTATGCATGTATTATACATATAAACCTTCCTCTTGATTCACTCTATCTATAAAAAAAAAACGCGTCGAAATCCGTTGCGTAGTTTTAAAGATTTAGGGTGCGACCAAACCGCCGCGTATACGCAGTGACGTGTCGTGTGCGTCACGTTTTCTCACCGTTTCTTCATACATTTTGTTGCGATTCCGTAACGTCACCGTTTTTTAAGCGGCGGTGTGGTCGCACCTTTAAGCATACATAGCGACAGAGAAAGCGAGTTTGTTTTATACTATGTAGTGATCTGGGCCACATTTTTGCCGCTTAGTACTACTAGTATATTACTGGTAATCACACTAATATTATAAAGGTGAAAATTTTTGTCTGTGTATGTTTGTTACTTCTTCACGCGTAAACGACTCTACGGATTTGGATAAAATTTGGAACTGAGATAGCTGGTACCAAGGATTTACACATAGGCTATTTTTTATCCCGGAAAATTGCATTGTTCCCGCGGGAAAGTGATAAACATGTCAAAGGTCGTAGCTGCCTAGAGTAGCAACGTAAATAATTCTTGCAGAATAGGTATACCGTCAACATCAGTATACCAACTTAGTGTAGGTTTTCGGTCACAAAACACGTCTCGACCGCGTTTGCGTTAAAATGTCAAATACTACGAGAACAGTTTGTTGCCGTTTCAGTTTCAATCCGCAAGTGGCGCTGCCAATTATTCCAATTATTTCATAGTAATTGAACGCGTTCGAGACGTTTTTATATGCGAAAACTTAAACTAGAGGCTCTGTTCAGGGGCCTTACCATGACGTCCTAATTCCGACTCAGTTCAAATTTTGGCTGTCACTTTTAGTATGAATCTGACAGCGAGCGAACCTAAACTGAATCGCATTAAGACGTCATCTAAGGCCCCTGAAGTCATTTTCGCGGACGAAGTCGCGTACAGAAGCTAGTACAATATTATATAGTCCTATCGTTACTGACTTTAGTCTAATATTTAAGTATAACTGTGCAATTGATCGAGCTTATTTTAGCTGCGCGTGCACAGGCGGCGTAGGGTGTCCGTGCGTCAGTTCCCACAGAAACCAGAAGCTGTTGCTAGCGCAAGCGCCGCGGCCATGAGACGAGCGTTTTATAATGAGACCAGAAGTAGGCTTAAGGCGGAACCACATTATTAACACGCGACGCGACCCGACGCAACGCGACGCGTGTTGAGTCGAATCAAATTGTATTATTTTCTATGACCAGAACCACACTATGAACATCCGACGCGACGCCACGCGCATACATTCGTTGCGTCGGGTCGCGTCGCGTGTTAATAATGTGGTTCCGCCTTTATTGTTTAACTCGCTCGCAATCGTCATCGTGTTCATTTTGACAGTTCATGTATGGGCTGACAATTGACATCGGAATCAGCTAGGTGTCACATTCATACCGGAACTGTCAAAATGAACACGATGACGATTGCGAGCGAGTTAGACAATAAGCCCACAGGTGCCTTACCATGACGTCTTAATGCGGTTCACTTTAGGTTCGCTCGCTGTCAGATTCATACTAAAAGTGACTCCAGGGCCTTACCATAACGTCCTAATTCCGACTCAGTTCGAGTTTTAGCTGTCACTTTTAGTACGAATCTGATAGCTAGCGAACCTAAACTGAATCGTATTAAGACGTCACGGTAAGGCCCCAGTTGCCCGCCACTTCGTCCGTGCTGAATTAAATAAGTTTTTGACAAAAAAAATATTTTTTAATACAAGCTTTTGTTTGCTGACTGTACTTGAATAAAATATTTGCAGACTATAACTATCAACATAACACTCTTAAACCTAATTCTACGCGGGCGAAGTCGCGGGCAGAAGCTAGTCACTACATAGTATAAAACAAAGCCGCTTTCCGCTGTCTGTCTGTCTGCCTGTCCCTATGTATGCTTATATATTTAAAACTAATCTTACTGGCTAATCCTGCCGCTAAGCAGCAGTGCTTGCGCTGCTGTGTTCCGGTGTGGAGAGTAAGACAGCCGGGGAAATTACGGGCACAAGGCCTATTTCATCTAAGTCCTCTAGGTTGGCAACGCATCTGCAATCCCTCCGGGGTTGCGGGTGTCTATGGGCAATGGTGATCGCTTACCATCAGGTGACCCACTTGCTCGTTTGCCTTCACACAAAAAAACTACGCAATGGATTTTGATGCGGTTTTTTTTATAGATAGAGTGATTCATGGGGAAGGTTTATATGCAATTCTACGCAAACGAAGTCGCAGGCAGAAGCAGTTTGGTATAAAATCGTGGTACCCGCTATTCCTATGGCCCCAGTCTCGTCGTAAAACATTATATAACACACTGGATACAAATTATCTACTAGTTACGCTTTCTCATGACGATCAGATAGAAATGACGAGGGATATTTTATTACAAGATTAAGTTACTTACTTCGCTTAGCAACTAATTATTACAATGAGCATTATGTACTTTGTTTAATTGTAACAAAAAGCAATTTATTATAGTTTACACACATGCACACACGCGTGTACACACACTCACGCATACATACACGCACGCACACCGCGGATCGGCAAACGCAGCGTAGGACGTCCACCAACAGCACGGATGACCTGTAGGCTTATTGTCTAACTCGCTCGTAATCGCCATCGTCTTCATTGTGACAGTTCATGTATGGGCTGGCAATCAGCATCGGAATCAGCTAGCTGTCACATTCATACAAGAACTTCAAAACAAACACGATGGCGATTGCGAGCGAGTTAGACAATAAGCCTACTGGTTAAAGTCGCGGGTTCACGCACGATGAATGCAAGCCGCTTCCAACCGAGGCAACTGGAGGTCTATGGGGGAGGCCTATGTCCAACAGTGGACGTCCTACAGCTGATATTATGATGATGATGATGACGTGTGTAACTGTGTGCACACGGCTAATCGTCATTAAGTACATTACCCGCACTTGAAGTGCACGGAACTCTGTCACAACTTTTTTATTACATCTATTAAAACATTATTCTTGTAATTAACTAGCGACCCGCTTTGCACGGTATATCTAAATATATAAAAGAAGAAACTGACTGACTGACTGACTGACTGACTGACTGACTGACTGACTGACTGACTGACTGACATATCAGCGCACAGCCCAAACCGCTGGTTCTAGAGATTCCAAATTTGGCACGTAGGTTCCTTATAAGGTCTAGGGGTGCACTAAGAAAGGATTTTTCAAAATTCGACCCCTAAAGGGGTTAATTGGGGGTCCAAAGTTTGTATGGGGAAACAAGATTAGTTAGACTATTTTATTCGAAACTTCACAGGAGTATTCCTAACGACAAATGAGTAAACACCTGTTTCAGGTTTTTTGAAAATTCAACCCCTAAAATGGGATAGGGGGTGACAAAGTCTAAAAATCAATGTGGGTATTATTATTATTATATTATAGTGGATAGTATTGTTTGTACGGTTTATGGGGTTGCTGATTATGAAAACAATAACACACATACCTACCTGACACACACACACACACACACACACACACACACACACACACACAAATTCCCACAGGCACGGGAAAAACGGGATTTTTTGTTTTACAGGTCGTAAAAAGCTGAAATTTGCCATGCAGGTTGCTTGATGAGTGTAGGGAAGCACTAAGAGACAATTTCCTAAAATTCCCACAGGAACGGGAAAAACGGGACTTTTCGTTTTACTGGTTGTAGAAAGCTGAAATTCGACATGTAGGTTGCTTGGGGAGTGTAGAGAAGCATAAAGAGAGGACTTTCCAAAATTCCCACAGGAACGGGAAAAAACGGGATTTTTCGTTTTACTGGTCGTAGAAAGCTGAAACGTTACTTGGCATGTAGGTTGCTTGAAGAGTGTAGAGAAGCTATAAAAGATAATTTTCCAAAATTCCCACGGGAACGGGAAAACGGGATTTTTCGTTTTACTGGTCGTAGAAAGCTGAAATTTGGCAAGAGAGTTCCTTGGGGAGTGTAGGGAGCATTAAGAGATCATTTCCTGAAATTCTTAAGGGAACGGGAAAAAAACGGGATTGAAATACTCCTGGTATACGCAAGCAAAGTCGCGGGCAAAAGCTGTTTGTCAGTAAATGAAGTCTACGCGGACGAAGTCGCGGGAAAAAGCTAGTTATACATATGAACCTTCCTCTTAGCTGGGACAATAAGCGACTATTTTTCCCGAAACCTTGCACTTTTGTCTCGGAAGACGCCACTTGGCTCGATTGTTCCTTAGGTCATTCTGAGCAGATTTAGCCCTGGAGGCCTAAAGTTACCCCCTGCTGGTAGCCAGGGGAGGGGGGGGAAGTTTGCATCTCCCGCGTTGCAGTTGGACCTTGTTTACTGTCCACTTATAGCTACTAGGGCAAGTTTGGTATCATTTTCGTATAATTTAAGGATGGGGAATCCTTTTCTGGAACAAAATTTTTACCTTACCATAGAAAAAAAACAATACATTGAAAAAAGAAAAAAAAAACTCAAAAAAAATATTTCGAAATTGTTTTCTTACAGGCATACTACGGCGATTTTTGGTAATTAAAAAATATGACGTTATAGTCTATTTAATCTTAAATCTTAAAAGTATTACTTGAATAACCACTTCGCAATAAAAAGTTTGTCAAAAAAAAAAAGCGTTTATTCGGCAACTTTGGCTTTACCTGTTTGGAGCCCAGTTACTGTCCACTAATAGCTACTAGGGCAAGTTTGGTATCGTTTTCGTGTAATTTAAGGATGGGAAATCCATTTTTGGTACAATTTTTTTACCTTACCATAGAAAAAAAACAAGAAATTCGCAAAAAAACAAAATCACAAAAAAAAAAATTTAGAAATTGTTATCTTACATGCATATTAAACCGAATTTCAGTAATTAAAAAATATGATGATATAGCCTATTTAATCTTAAATCTAAAAAATATTACTTAAATAACAATTTTTGAAGAAAAAGTATGTCAAAAAAAATAAAAACGGGTGTTTGGCAATCCTAGTTTCACCTGCTTGGAGCCCGGTTACTGTCCACTTATAGCTACTAGGACAAATTTGGTATCATTTTCGTGTAATATAAGGATGGGGAATCCATTTCTGGAACAAACTTTTTACCTTACCATAGAAAAAAAACAAGAAATTGGTAAAAAAAATAAAATAACAAAAAACAATATTTAGAAATTGTTCTCTTACACGCATATTACACCGATTTTTAGTAATTAAAAATTATGATGATATAGCCTATTTAATCTTGAATCTAAAAAGTATTACTTAAATGACCATTTCTGAAGAAAAAGTATGTCAAAAAAATTAACGGTTGTTTGGCAATCCTAATTTCACCTGTTTGGAGCCCGGTTATTGTCCACTTATAGCTACTAGGGCAAGTTTGGTATCATCGTCGTGTAATTTTAGGATGGGGAACCCATTTCTGGAACAAATTTTTTACCTTACCATAGAAAAAAAACATGAAATACCAAAAAAATATGAAAATCGCAAAAAAAAATTAAAAAATCGGTCTCTTATAGACATACTACAGCGATTTTTGGTAATTAAAAAATATGATGTTATAGCCTATTTAATTCTAAATCTAAAAAGTATTACTTGAATGACCACTTCTAATTTATAAGTTTGCCAAAAAAAATAAAACTTTTATTTGGCATACCTGATTACACCTGTTTGTTCGTGCTTTAATATGGGGTGCTCAAGTTCTTACCGACCAAGTTTTTTCTAAAAACATGAAGTACTTAGACTCCCACGATAATCAGGAAAAAAAGTACGGGGGGGCACTATAACTAAAAATTTGAAAGCTGCATTAAAATTGTTCTTATTGCACTGAACTCTTACGATCTGTACATTTTAACTGTCTATTGATACAGTTGCGCCTTCTATTTGCACATGTTAATTTGCATTTTATCATCATATCAGCCGTAGGACATCCACTATTGGACAAGCCACCCCCAATGACCTCCAGTTGCCTCGGTTGGTAGCGGCTTGCATCCACCGTGAAACCGCGACTTTAACCAGGTCATCCGTTCATCTCGTTGGTGGTCGTCGTAAGCTGCGCTTGTCGATCTGCGGTCTCCAATCGAGAACCTCTCGGCCCCAATGACCATCTATTCTCCGTGCTATATGGCTTGCCCATTGCCACTTCAACGAGATAATTCGCTTGGCTATGTCGGTGACCGCTGTTCTTCTACGTATCTCCTCATTTTTGATTCAATCCTGTAGAGAAACCCCAAGCATAGCACTCCATAGCTCGCTGAAAAACTCTGAGCCTATTTATAAGGCCTATAGTGAAGCACCGGAAGCACCATATCTCGGATCTATAAGTAATCACTGGCAACACACATTGGTTAATGACTTTCGTCTTAAGGAACTAAGGAATTTATCAAAAGACATTGCGGATGCGGAGTTTCCTAAACGCTGCCCATTCAAGTTGGATTCGACGATTGATATCTTTCTCGAAGACGATATCGTGGTCCACACCGGTTTTCACATTTGATTTTCTGTGTACCATGCACATTTAGAAGGGTATGGCAGGTCTTGATGGGACTGTAAGATTTGATCTCATACATGTCCTCTTTGGTATACAGCTCGAAGAAAATGTTGCTTTGGAACGTCTTGAGGTGGTGGCAAGCTTTCGATACTTCTGTATTTTAAGATTCACAATTAAATAGGCTATAACATCATATTTTTAATTTCCAAAAATCACTGTAGTATGCCTGCAAGAGACCAATTCCGAAAATGGTTTTTTGTGATTTTTTTTTGACAAATTTTTGATTGTGTTTCTATGGTAAAGTGAAAAGTTTGCTCCAGAAATGGATTCCCCATCCTAAAATTACACGAAAACGATACCAACTTGCTCTAGTAGCTAAGTATAAGTGGAAAGTAACCGGGCTCCAAACAGGTGAAACCAGGTATGCCAAACAACCGTTTTTTTTGACATACTTTTTCTTCAGAAATGGTCATTTAAGTAATACTTTTTAGATTCAAGATTAAATAGGCTATATCATCATAATTTTTAATTACTAAAAATCGGTGAAATATGCGTGTAAGAGAACAATTTCTAAATATTGTTTTTTGTGATTTTATTTTTTTTACCAATTTCTTGTTTTTTTTCTATGGTAAGGTAAAAAGTTTGTCCCAGAAATGGATTCCCCATCCTAATATTACACGAGAATGATACCAAATTTGCCCTAGTAGCTATAAGTGGACAGTAACCGGGCTCCAAGCAGGTGAAACTAGGATTGCCAAACACCCGTTTTTATTTTTTTTGACATACTTTTTCTTCAGAAATTGTTATTTAAGTAATACTTTTTAGATTCAAGATTAAATAGGCTATATCATCATAATTTTTAATTACTAAAAATCGGTGAAATATGCGTGTAAGAGAACAATTTCTAAATATTGTTTTTTGTGATTTTTTTTTTTTTACCAATTTCTTTTTTTTTTCTATGGTAAGGTAAAAAGTTTGTTCCAGAAATGGATTCCCCATCCTAATATTACACGAGAATGATACCAAATTTGCCCTAGTAGCTATAAGTGGACAGTAACCGGGCTCCAAGCAGGTGAAACTAGGATTGCCAAACACCCGTTTTTATTTTTTTTGACATACTTTTTCTTCAGAAATTGTTATTTAAGTAATACTTTTTAGATTTAAAATTAAATAGGCTATATCATCATATTTTTTAATTACTGAAATTCGGTTTAATATGCATGTAAGATAACAATTTCAATTTTTTTTTTGTGATTATATTTTTTTGCGAATCCCTTGTTTTTTTTCTATGGTAAGGTAAAAAAATTGTACCAAAAATGGATTTCCCATCCTTAAATTACACGAAAACGATACCAAACTTGCCCTAGTAGCTATTAGTGGACAGTAACTGGGCTCCAAACAGGTAAAGCTAAAGTTGCCGAATAAACGTTTTTTTTTTGACAAACTTTTAATTGAGAAATGGGTTATTCAAGTAATACTTTTAAGATTCAAAATTAAATAGACTATAACGTCATATTTTTTAATTACCAAAAATCGCCGTAGTATGCCTGTAAGAAAACAATTTCGAAATATTTTTTTTACTTTTTTTTTTTCTTTTTTCAATTTATTGTTTTTTTTCTATGGTAAGGTAAAAATTTTGTTCCAGAAAAGGATTCCCCATCCTTAAATTATACGAAAATGATACCAAACTTGCCCTAATAGCTATAAGTGGACAGTAAACGAGGTCCAACTGCAACGCGGGAGATGCAAACTTCCCCCCCCTCCCCTGGCTACCAGCAGGGGGTAACTTTAGGCCTCCAGGGCTAAATCTACTCAGAATGACCTAAGGAACAATCGAGCCAAATGGCGTCTTCCGAGACAAAAGTGCAAGGTTTTATCGCTTATTGCCCCAGCTATCTTGATTCACTCTATCTATTAAAAAACTGCATCAAAATCCGTCCGTTGCGTAGTTTTAAAGATTTAATTAAGCATACATAGGGACATAAGGACAGAGAAAGCGACTTTGTTTTATACTATGTAGTAATGATAGTGATAAAATACCTAGAATATACAAATACTCACATACGTACTTGTAATCGAGGTAGGTATCAATATACTATAAAGTCTCATTAAATATATTATTATGTTCCGGGAACCACATTAATTGTCATGGGCTCTAAGAGAACCCATTTGATATAAAAACCATACGATTTGCTTAACATTTCCATACATTTACATGTATACACACACATAATGTCATCTTTTGCTTTAAGATTCCCAGAATTGCCATTTTCCTCATTCAAATGCTACTCAAACAAGGCTGTGCACAGTGCGCACATACGTAATAGTTTTACTAAAAATATATAATCGTCTGAAAGTGTTTTTATACACGCATAGAGCAAAAATGGTGTAGATTTATCAACTGTAGTAATTGAATAACATTGACGAATTAAAGTGATAAAACACTATGTCTCGTTTAATAAGAAAATAAAAGTCCATCACGATGAATTATTGCATTTTAGACACATTAATACACTAAAAACGAATTGCACTACAGACGGATATTTGATACTTTCATTCAATTTCTGTGAAATAATCGCAAAAAATCACCAAAAATGCGACGTTGCGAGCTCAGCATGGATGCACCCTCTTAAAGGGTTATTTATACTTGTATGTAGAGCCTGGCAAACAAAAGCGTGACCTAGATTTTTTTTAAGTTTTAATATGGCAACATTATTTCTCTGTCAAAGGCAAGTCAAAGTCTTGTCAGTACCTATTTTGTGAACTCAATTATTTTTCATTTACAATTGCCGTAATATAATGCGTAACGTGCGAAAGCTGCAACATACCATGATCAGTAAGTTCAAGCAAATACAAGAAAAGAAAGAAGTTGTTTTCCAAGAGAAACAACGTTTACATACAATGTCGGATTTTTTTAGATTAGTACCTATGACTATGTAATCTTAATCCTTGTTGGCTGATTATTTGATATATTGACCATAATTATGATGACGATGCGTTGATGATAATCTTGAAGATATTCAAGGAATCTGCGAAATGAAAAACAGTTAGTAATACTACATGTAATTTTTTTGAATTTGCCGCGTTTTCTCAGGTCACGCTTTCGTTTGCCAGACTCTACCTATACAGTATTAAATGTCTTACCTACTTAATAATGACTCAATTAGTGACACCTCCGCACGTGTTATTGCTTTAATAAGTAAGCAATCAGCATTGGTCGTTTATATTTGATACGTATTATAATATCAGCCACTCTAACAATGATTTTCACATGTGTTTTGAAAAATCAGTAATTTTACTATGCCTTATTCAAAAAAAAGCTGCATCGACATTCTCTTTTGATGTCAAATATGGCCATTTCTCAAATTGATAACTGTTAAACCTTCTTGTTTCTATTTTCTAATAGTAAACACCCTGGCTACTTTTGATACTACTGGTTTATATTTTGAATACGCTTTGTGTTCCTAACATGTCATTCCTTATCGTGTCTTGTGTTTGTACTCTTCTTGCTACCGTTACTAATAAATTTTAGTTTTATCCTTGCTCAATCATTCTCTGCATATTTTACTTCAAGAATAACAACATCAGCATTTTTAAGTCATCGTGTTCATTTTGACAGTTCTTCTATGAATGTGACAGCTAGCTGATTCCGATGCTATTTGTCAGCTCATACATGAACTGTCAAAATGAACACGATGGTGATTGCGAGCGAGTTAGACAATAAGCCAGACAATAAAATACAGTTCATCTACTTCCATAATTCCAAAACGTTAATTCATTAGTATTTTATGCTGTGAGTTACTATGTATTCTAACACTAGTCAGCAATTAATGAGCAACTACCTCTCACACAATTTATTATTATAGCCATGCGCATGTGTGACCAATACAAACATTAGCCCAAGTTTGTACAGCATGTGTGGTTTCCCAGATGCAATTGTAAATGTGTTTGGTATTTAACCGTTTTGGAGGTATTTTTACAAGCTTTTTCAGAATGTGCAGTCCGAATAGTGGAAGGGGGTTTAATCCTGGTTTATTTACATAGCCAAATAGAAGAAGAAAATAGGTTAATATCTGCATCAAAATTGAGTCGCAAGAAATCCACTCGGACAAACATACTTACATACAAGTTGCATCATCATCACTACATAGTATAAAACAAAGTCGCTTTCTCTGTCCCTATGTCCCTATGTATGCTTAAATCTTTAAAACTACGCAACGCATTTTGATGCGGTTTTTTTTAATAGATAGAGTGAATCAAGAGGTAGGTTTATAATGTATAATACATGCATAACATACCGTGCGAAGCCGGGGCGGGTCGCTAGTGTTAAAATAAAATAAAAACTTATAAAACATCAGGCTGCAGGAATGTAAAAACTGAACGTAACCCTTAAAGGGTTCCAAACCACAAAACACTGTCCCGGTAAAACATTACTTAACCCCAAGTTCTTACAGAGGTCTTTTATTATTCATTAAAGGGATGAGGAGTACCGTAATATTTTTTCAAAAGACATACAGCATTTGGTAAAGCTATAAAGCGGGCAACTTTATCTCTATATTACATCCCTTTCCATTTAATCATACATGAAAGAGACATACGAAGTGAAACTGTAACAAATGCCCTTGTTTCTCTTCTACTTATCTATCATGGGTGAGAGTATGAGCTTTCGTGAATTAACCGTCTGTCACAAATAAATAAAAAATGACATAATACTGTATACAGACTCTTCAATTACCAATTACCTTTATCAATATTTTAATTGGTCCGAAATAATACATCGTAAATAACAAAATATGACAATTTGACAAAAAAAACTCACTCAATTTTTAAAGTACCTAGTGATTATTTTCTACCAATTTTATTTTATGTCGTTGCCACTCAGAATCACGGGTTGTTTCGGTTTTAATGGAACACGAAAAATACCCAGTTATTTTTCTATTAGGTGGGGAAAATTTCGTTAATTTTCTCTCCTATTTGGATGGAAAAAACTGGAAAAAATGGCATGGAGTTGGTAGATAAAAATTGGGGATGGCATTTTTTCGAGACTCAAATAAGAGCAAAACCAACCAACCTTAAAATGTATAATCCCATGCGGAAACGCCTGCGACACACGCTGTATAAACGTCCTTTTGTGAACACTACTCACTGTCAGTCTGCTGCACTTAACACTACAAACGCTGCACTGCACTTTAGGCACATCCGACATGGCCAACTAACATGACTGACTTGTATGACTGTAGCTATGACCACTCCTGTATCGTGACAGCTGAATTTGAATGGAATTTCGTAAACGGTCAATACAACGGCTTATGTAAAGTTGTCGCGTACTGCCTAATTTTTAACATGGTAATGATAAATGTGTGTATGTGAGTGTGTGTTTATAGAATTTTAAAACATAAAAACCCAATAAAAGTTATGATAGGAAATTTAAAACTTTTAGTGTAAGCAAAAGAGCCTGAACTAAAAACACATTTTTAATACAAGATTTCTGGTTTGTTTTTATTGACTGTACTTGGCTACTTGCATTGTCTTATCTCACAAAAGTATACCAAATTTAAAGCCAATCGAACCAATCGTTGAAGAGTTCCGTCCTGCGGAGAACATCCTGGCCAGGCCACCAGAATTTGGTTCCAAGATTTCGGACTTACAGTGCGATAGTATACAAAAGGTCTTTCTTGCTGTCTCACTCACTCTTATGGGTTTGGTACTTGAGCCGATAGTACCAGAAAACAGGAATGTCGTTCTATAAGCACACGGACTGTAAGCAAGTATGGCAAATTTCAAGACGGTTCTACCACTAGAAGTGGGTGAAATTACAGTACAACTTACACACAGGGACAGGTGAAAAAAAATAACATGCAAAATACACAAAAGTTTTTTTCTACAGTAAACTGACCAGTAATTAACTCCTTAGCACGTGACGGAGAGTAAAAAATGATGCCAAATATGTAACTCAGTACTCAGTCTTCTAGTATAGTTAAACAACAGCTTATTCGCTTTAGCCTTAAAGCACTGGCGTCCGGAAACAGACAATGGGAGTGAATACCATTTCTTAGCCCTGCTGTTTGCATTAGAAGGGATTTCGAAACCACAGGTTAAAAGCTAGACTGGTTGACTTAGTGAGTAATAATACTGTAACAAAGGGTGTTTGTAAAAACAATTTTATTATTAAAACAAATAATAACATTAATAATATTATCATACGGTAATGATAGCAAGAAAATGACTAAAGCCAGATTACCAGATTTCGAAACCACAGGTTAAAAGCTAGACTGGTTGACTTAGTGAGTAATAATACTGTAACAAAGGGTGTTTGTAAAAACAATTTTATTATTAAAACAAATAATAATGTTAATAATATTATCATACGGTAATGATAGCAAGAAAATGACTAAAGCCAGATTACCAGATTTCGAAACCACAGGAAGCTGGACTGGTTGACTTAGTGAGTAATAATACTGTAACAAAGGGTGTTTGTAAAAACAATTTTATTATTAAAACAAATAATAATGTTAATAATATTATCATACGGTAATGATAGCAAGAAAATGACTAAAGCCAGATTACCAGATTTCGAAACCACAGGAAGCTGGACTGGTTGACTTACCCCCCTATTCATAAACACTCTATAGGCTTCTGCTAACTTAGCAATCGTTTGTCCTTGTCTGTGAAAGGTAAATGTCAAAGTGATAGATAAGGACAAACGATTGCTAAGCTAGTAGTAGCCTATAGATGGTGCCCCTCTTTTGCCCGAATTTCATATGCCATAATGTAATGTTTGCCATAATGATCATTTGCCATAACCCTTTTTTGCTCTGAAACCGTAATTTTTTCAGGAGCATTGTAATGGCAATCCTGTAGAACTCTATAGGTTAGGTTAGGTTTGTTTCATAACAATCCTGAATAATTAACATATAAAGAGAAAAAAGAGTGATGGCAAATGATCATTATGGCAAACAATACATTTATGGCAAATGAAATTCGGGCAAACGATAGAGAACCATTATTATTAACTAGCTTCTGCCCGCGACTTCGTCCGCGTAGAATTAGCAATTGACATGTTTATCGCTATCCCGCGGGAACTATGCAATTTTCCGGGATAATTCACAGATTTAATCAATATTTTATAAGGCATGACATCTAATTTTATTGTATTTTTGACATTGTTAATTAATAATTTTTGACTTTAGTGATATATTACTACTGTGTGCCCTTGCAGGGCGTCATGTACTTGCCTACTAATCTCATAATAACACCTTTTAATATGTACTTGACTTTGCAATGAATGAATAAATAAATAAACAGTCGCCTATGTATTAATCTAGGGTACCAGCTATCTTCGTTCCAAATTTTATCTAAATCCGTCCAGTCTTTTTAGCGTGAAGAAGGAACAAACATACACACTCACATCGTCACATCCATCCATCCTCACAAACTTTCGCATTTATAATATTAGTAGAAATGCCCATCACACGGTAATACATACATACATACATATCGTCACGCCTCTTTCCCACAGGGGTAGGCAGAGACTACTTTGTTCCACTTGCTACAATCCTGACATACCTCTTTCGCTAATGATACACACGGCACACGGTAATGATAATGATAGCAAGAAAATGACTAAATCCAGTTTACCAGCTCATTTCTTTTATAGGTCGACCAGAAGTCTGATCTTTACCCTTACGTTGTCAGCATATCACCAAAACGTAACTAAGTAAGCTGATTTTTTTCAGGATAGGAACTACAACTGAAGTTAGGACTGAGCTAGGTGTCGCATGGGGACACAAAGTCAGACAGCCATGATATAGCATGAAATATGTTCGCTCTGTACATTATTTCGCGTCCACGAAACAAACGTACCGTGGTTGATTTAACCTTTTTGTCACTCGACGCGCTAAAAATATTGTCTTTTGCGACAAACTTCGAGTTAGCATGGACTCGATATATCGACCTTGGGTTTTACCTCACGTTACCGCAATCATGTCATATTATTTACCTTGTAATGTCCTGATAATTTTAAATTACATCGAGTGCCTTTTAAGAGTAATGAAATATGTAATGTACCTACCCAGTTCCAAACAAAATCACATATTTTATTGAGAATTTTTGGCCCATTTTCAACGTTAGACTTAAATTGTGGTAGGTTTATAGATTTGTTAGCTACTTATGATATTATCATACCTTAGATGATAGACATAGCACATATTTTTTAATTTGTACTTGAGACGACGGGAAGGCACCTTACGTAATGCATATTCTTCTCAATTTATCTTTAACAACATACTCATGTAATCCGATAATTTTATAAAAAAAATACTTCATCACATTTTTCTGCGCCTAAAAAACACAGATCCAAACACAACGCCGAGAAAAATAAACACCATTCGTTCCACAAAGTTAACAAAACAACATCAAAATCACAAAGATGCTTACCATAATCCATCACATTCGTAACAATTGCATGCCTGCAGTGGGAATGAGAATTGACAACAAACTGTACATCATCCTCAAATTCTCGGAAATGACCGCATGCGGGTAATGATTTCTCATTACCATGGCCCAACCCAACCCTTGGCTGTCATAACGTACCGTCTGCTATTTGGAGGGTCGGCAATATATGAGCGACGAAATATAAAATTATATTCGCGTGGTAGGTTTTTAAATTTACTATGAGCAGATCAGCTCTAAATTAAAATCCAATGCAGTTGTAATATCGATACTAAAATGTACGAGTATAATAATAACATGTTTATTTACATAAAGCAGTCAAAAATATACAAACATACTTTGTTTTATACTTCTTTTTATCGTTTATAATGTAATACTGTAAATTTTACCTTTTTTTAAGTTGTTACTTTCCACTCACGAGTTTCCATTCAAGAAAATAAATTATCTTACAATAAAGAATCTTCCATTCCAGTGGCACAACAAAAATCAAGACATGGAAATGACACAATCAAAAATGATAAGTGTAAATGTACATGATGATGATGATGAGGATAATGATGACAGTCATGGTCAACACAGGCTACTGACTTTCTTTTTGTCATCGAATGCCATCGACATGGAGAGCATCGCCAAGCCAACCTTTCTGAGGCCGCTTTGCACACCCTGTTGAAAATAAATAAATACTTAAATAAGAAATATAAGAAAATTCTATCAATTAAGTAAAATTTAATTATTATTTTTCTACATAACTTCAGAGCTCGAAGCACCTATTTCTGTAGACAATGTGATCCTATCAAAAATACATAAACATAAATGTATGCGAGTAAGCAGATAACTTAGGATAAATTGAAGCTCAAGGTTTGACAGGGCTAGTTAAGTATTATACAAAAAGGTTATGTTATATTTGGCTAATTAACTTATGTTCTTTGTATTTGAGACGTTAACTGCAACATTAAAACTAACTTTCGTACTTAGTTCGCGATTTATTCATAGCCGTTAACAATTTCTAACGACCACGCTTCACCTTGCGGTCTAAATAAAAAAATACTCACTTAATAACACTGGCCATTAATAAAAAAAAGGCCAGAATTTTTAACAAATGATACGCAATTTGAACCAACCATGTTCTATTAAATTAGAACGATGACAAACACGATAGGAGACAGGAGGGGGCACCCCCCCAGCGCTCCAAGAAAAATATGACCACCATTTTGCAAACGGGCAATGAAAATAAAACATACTGGATAAAGGACTTTTAGTTTATCACAGGCATAATAATAATAGCATTTTGAAAAACTGGAGTATTTAAAAAAAGCAGACCTATGTAAGTAACGAGGTGTCCGCACTATGTAGGTATGTAAGTAGTTATGCGAATGTAGAATATACCGAAGCTTTGAACAAGAATTTATAGATAGGAATCTATAAATCCAGTGTTAGCAGAGACCTGATTCAAACCAAAATGTAGGTACTCAGTGTGGGATAATTCAATAAGTGTGGGTTTTATTGACATAGATTAACACAAAAGTTGAAGATCTTCAGATTTTTTTCATTGGTTGTGCTATGAGCTACCTTTGTACCAAAATATAATAAGTTTCGAAGAAGAACGCTATAGATTTTGATATTAATGGAAACAGTTAGACCTTTTTTACTGACCGTATTTTTTATTGTGTTGGTACGCGATTCCGTCCTTTACCGACAGACGGATTTAACCTCCTCCTCCTTCCTCCTTTCGGATCCTTTAAGTGTTCCGCTTTTGCCAATTGAGCAACAGAACCCAAAAGATTTGCATATTTTTGAATTCAGTTACCGTCGTGTTTCTGCTGTAACCACCTACATTCTTGAATTCTGAAATAACAACGCGAGAGCGTCTCTACGGAATAATTTAATATGTAATCTAGGAAGGATCTACTTGGCTTACAACACACGTATCCCTCTCGAGTGAAAAAGTCTACCAGAGTTGTATAACGGTCGTGAAGAAACCAGGTTTTAACATTAGTTAGGACCAAGTTAAGCATGGAGCTCCCAAATTACTAATGAAGGCTGCCAAGAGGGCGTTAGTAGATAATATTCTATCTACATAACTTGGCAGAAGTCACAGTTAATTCGTAACGCTCGTAAATATACTTACACACATCTTTCCACAAACAAAGACGTGCCCCTATGCAGAAAACGATGTGGGCAATTACGTAAATCTAGTGCTTATGAAGTCTTCTTCTTGGCAATGATGGTCTTTCCGAATGCGCTGGTAGATTCAAAAAAATACATGTAAAAGCCCTTGGCGGCCTATTTGCAAAATAAACTTTTGACTTTTTCTTACTGTGCGTGGCTCTCACTAAGAGGGCCTGCCCCAGCCGTGGGACGTATATAGGCTGGAGATGATGAAGGAAGGAATTGAATAGCGTTAAGACGTCATAGTAAGGCATCGTCCTAATAGACCGCGAATGGGCGATCATCGTAAGGAATTGAAGGGGCCTTACCATGACGTCCTGATTCCGACTCAGTTCAAGTTTTAGCTGTCACTTTTAGTATGAATCTGACAGCAAGCGAACCTAAACTGAAACGCATTAAGACGTCATGGTAAGGCCCCTGGAATAGGTCTCCTAACTGACAACCGCACGACGCGGTCGCGCGACTCAATCAATTCAATCAATTCGCGCGATGATCATTCGCCTTATAACTATTAGGACACCCACGTTGTTGTATACAAAAAGTTAAACAGACGTTGAACGCGTGTCTAAAAATTAATCCATTGACTTAAGGTTGATTTTGCAATGGAATATTTTTTAGACACCTGTTTAACTTTTTTGTAATAACGCAGCCAGTAGGCTTATTGTCTAATTCGCTCGCAATCGCCATCGTGTTCATTTTGACAGTTCTTGTATGAATGTGACAGCTAGCTGATTCCGATGCCAATTGTAGGCCCATACATGAACTGTCGAAATGAAGACGATGGCGATTGCGAGCGAGTTAGACAATAAGCCTACTGTTTTTGCTAATGCGCGAACACGCGATGGTCGCATCGCTTACTCGCGATCGCGCATTCGCGTTCTATTAGGACGATGCCTAAGGGTCCGACCAAAGCGCCGCGTATACGCAGTGACGTGTCGTACGCGTCACGTTTTCTCACCGGTTCTTCATACATTTTGTTGCAATTCCGTAACGTCACCGTTTTTTAAGCGGCGGTGTGGTCGCACCTTAAGTCCCCAGGTCGCACCACAATTCACGCATAGTCGTGGCGGTTGTTATGGATCCCTTTGCCATTGTTCAAAGGCCCGCTATCGTGGCGGCCACCCAGAAAGACCCATATCCATATCGCTGGTTGTAAACAAACGCACGCGCTCGTAACAATACCCGATAATTGGTGGGGATAGAGTTTCGTCTCACAGCTGGTCAAGGGTCAGGTCTAACACGTCGTAATTAGAAGTGCGTTTTGTGCTGTTCTGCTCACACTTATAGTCAATAATATGAGAGTAAAAGGAACGGGTTTATACGGACTTCAAATTTCAGAGTGACTGCGAAATTAGAGGTTCAAATTGAGTGTCGTGTCCCGCTTATGCTAACAGTGTTTAATATTAGAGTGAAGGGGACGGTGCAATACGAACTTTGAATTTGGACGCTGCACCTCTTTATCAGTTATAAAGTACGTAATTGGTGTTTTAATCTGTGCGATTATACTGTCTGAGTAAGAGAGATTGTTTCTCGGGAGAGGATTGGATAAAACGAATGTCATACATAGACAAATCACGTCTGTGTCCGTTCCGGGGTAGACAGGGCCTATGGTGACGAAGACATAAAAGCCTTTAGCATGAATTTGGCTGATGGTACCTATAGGTGGAAAGGAGAGTAAAAATAGTGATGAATTGCTAGCTGCACCGCCTAAATCATGATTCTAAAGATTTTCGCCCATTCCTTCGTTGGATTTTGCACGGGAAGAGAAGCAACTAAAATATTATATTATGTTACTAGCTGTTGCCAGCGACTTCGTCTGCAAAGAATAAGTTTATCGCTATCCCGCGGGAACTAAGCAATTTTCCGGGATAAAAAGTAGCCTATGTGCTATTCCAGACTTTTCTCTATCTATGTGCTAAATTTCATCCAGATCCGTTGGGCCGGTTTGGCGTGATTGAGTAACAAACAAACATCCATCCATCCATCCATACTTTCGCATTTATAATATTAGTTAGATTTCTTTGCCCCCAGACCAGCGTGGAAACGTCAGACACTTTTAAAGCCTCTATGGTTTATTAATAAATGCCGACATTAATTTTTGAAGTGACAACTTCTTTACCGGCGCTGAGCGCTTTTTGGAATGGGTAAAAAGTGTTAAACTCGCGTCAGGCGTAAGACAGAGGGAGAGTTTAAGTACCAGGGGTCTTACCATGACGTCCTAATTCCGACGCGGTTCAAGTTTTAGCTGTCACTTTTAGTATGAATCTGACAGCGAGCGGACCTAAACTGAAACGCATTAAGACGTCATGGTACGGCCCCAGGATATCAATTCAGGATCCTCTAAGAGCTTATTTTGAAATATGAATGATTTTTGAAGTGTTGTAGGTTGATTTCATCGCTTTAACGTACATAACGTTTGGCCTAGTGGTATAAGTTGTGGAATAACAATGTGTTATCAGGTGACCGCAGTTCAAATGTCGTGTTTTTTTTTTCTTCTTTTTCTTTTTGCGCGAGTGTGCGTGTGTGTAGTTTTCATTTCTGCCGGCACTCCCGGACTGCTACCCGGTGTTATTTTTTGTATAATCACTCTAAGTCTTGTTTGATTGCTGATAGCCATGATAAAAGTGTCATTTCAACGAATTAACCGTGTTAAACGCATCATCAATCTAAATAAGTGACAGCATGGAATCGATAAGGAAATCCTTACTATAAATACACCTAGGATTTATGGGCCTTTCCTTAAAAATATAGACTAATTGGTTTGACATATGACCTCCAAAGCAGAGGGTCGTGGGTTGGAACCCAGGCCCGTACCCAGAGAGGTTCTTTGTAATTTAAGTGCGATATATCTTTTGTTTAGCGTGAGCTATTTGGTGAAGGAAAACATCGAAGGAACTGCATTCTGCGGAATCAATGGTGTGTGTGTAAATCCCAATACGCACTAGACCCGGGGCGGCAATAGCCCAACCCCTCTCATCATGAGAGAAAGCCTGTGCCCAGAAGTGTTACGTAGCTAAACACTGTACGTAGGTAGACATGTATGTATAAACTCCAGTGGCGTAACTATAAGGTGGCAGGGCTGGCAAAATGCCAAGGGCCCCCAGCTCTACGGGGCCCCGAACTGGCTTGGCCTTGAGCACAGAAAGGAAGATGATGCACTTCTTTATAGTGAGGAAGGGCCCCATCTGATGAATTTGCCGCGGGTCCCTGACGTTGAAGTTACGCCACTGGTATAAACAGGGCCTCTATTCGAAATTGGCACGCGTGCAATAATACCGACCAAGCCTAAAATTTAATTTGCTATTCGACGTGGCCATGACAGGAGCCTTACCATGACGTCTTAATTTGATTCAATTCCTACTCAATTCAGGTTTTATTTATTTAATTTCGGAGAACCAACAGTAATAAATTACAGAGTAGAGTGGATTACTCCTATAGTGCCAATGAAGCCAATTATAGGATCAGTTTTTGAAAGAAGTGGGGCGCCGTCTGCTTGAGAGAGTTCTTGACCTTTGCTCCTGGTCGTTTCTGGTGCAAGGGTTGTCCATCGCGGTACAACGTGGTAATGTTGCGAGTGTGATGGGCACCTTTGCGCCAGGTATACGCGGGGCGGATTGTTCGACTAATTGTTTTCTTTTTATGTATTACTAGCTGTTGCCAGCGACTTCGTCTGCAGAGAATTCGTCTATCGCTACCCCGTGGGAACTACGCAATTTTCCGGGATAAAATGTAGCCTATGTGCTATTCCAGACTTTTCTCTATCTATGTGCCAAGTTTCATCCAGATCCGTTGGGCCGTTCTGGCGTGATTGAGTAACAAACAAACAAACATCCATCCATCCATCCATCCATCCATACTTTCGCATTTATAATATTAGTTAGATTTTATTGTGTTTTTTTCGATCACAATATTAATTAATATATATCTAGATAGATAGATAGATTAACACTTTATTTCTTCCATAACACACATTATGACACATACAGGGCAGAGGTACAATATCAAACACAGAACTTAAAAATAAACATAACAGATTCAATGTACCTAACTTAACTAAGTGGACAGTAGATGCCATGTGCCATGGAAAAAGAAAGGCGCTGACTCAGCATAAAGCTGCGAAGACCGCAGCGCTGGTATTCTGTCAGAACCACTTAGGGAGGTCTGTGGAAATGGTATATGCATAATAAAATAAAAGAAAAGTTGGTAATCAGATAAATGATTAAAACTTGATGGATAGTTGTTTGTTGCTCTTCCATGCAAACGAACTACTCAAAGAACATTGAAAGAAAAATGTGAAAATGGACACACATAGGTATGGTGCAACCCGCAATTAATTTCCCATCCTGGAGACCGTACAGCACCCGCGAGACAGCGACAAATGATTCTTAGCAGGCGAAAATGTGGAAATCTATTATCACATACGCTTATTAAAAGTAGTTCTTCTATTACAGGATCTCGACGTAATAACAGCTAAAACCTAAACTGAGTCGGAATTGAATTGAATCGATCGATGTCACGGTAACGCACCAGTTGTCCGAGCTTCCGATGAAAACGCGATGAGTTCCCTGGAGATGAGATGAGATGACTTTAACAAAATACTTATTTACCAACGAAACGAAACCATAGCCAACGTTTGCGAGCGAATACACAAATTCTTAAGCATTCTGAGCCTCTAGTGTAAGTTTTCGCATATAAAAACGTCTCGAACGCGTTTACGTAAACGTCTCAATTACTATGGAAAAATTGGCAGCGCCACTTGCGGATCGAAAAGGCAACTAAAATTTCTGATAGTATTTGACATTTTAACGCAAACGCGGTCGAGACGTATTTCGTGGCCGAAAACCTACACTAAGCATACTGTTGTTGAATGCGTTTGTCTGCGTCCGTTTGTATGCATCATTCTTCTCTGTAACGATTGCAGGGAACAAGGAAAAATTGCACCATTTTTTCAGAGCTCATTACACAGTTAATTAACCAATAGAGTCATATGGACTCTTTTTGAAGTGAAAACTTCTTTAGCGGCGTTGAGCGCTTCAAAAAGGATGGGTAAAAAATGCTAAACTCGCGTCAGGCGTAAAACGGAGGGAGAGTTTAAGTACCTACCAGAATCATCATCCTCTAAGAGCTTATTTTGAAATACGATTTTTGAAGTGTACGTTGATTTGTTGGCTTTAACGTATGTGCGTTTGGGCTAGTGGTATAAGGCGTAGAATAACAGTGTGTTCTCTCTTCTCTCAGGTGACCGCAGTTCAAATCTCGTGTATTTATTTTCTTTTTTTTTTGCGCGAGTGTAGTTTTCACTTCTGCCGGCACTCCCGGAGTGCTACCCGGTGTTTTTTTTTTTCAATAAAAAAAATTAATACTATATCCTCTGTGACCGCTTTCGACCATCTCTCGTTTCGTCTGGCCAAGTGCCCCGCCCCTCTCCACTTCAGCTGTGTTGAACCGACATTGACAACTTATGATATCGTACTGCTTATTTGCTCAACTCCAATACCAAGTTT